>JAGPOW010003316.1:23711919-23804858 GCA_030014935.1 Caiman crocodilus | reverse complement strand
GGGGGTTTAAAAACAAATGTCTTGCTTACATCCTAACTCAGCTGCTCCTTAAATGAGTGAGTAAAATTACTTGCTTGTTGTTTTTTTTAAAGCCAATATTATAATTAGCTTCAACAATTTTACCAGAGCTTGAATGAGACTTAATTTGAACTATTATTAATATTTCTGTTGGTCTTGGTAAACGTGAAATGTTAATTTACAGAACAAGGGTCTGTGATTTTTTGATAACTTTCAACATAAATCAGACAATTCACTCATTAAAAGTAAAATACATATTTCTTGCATGATAACAGTTCACTGCCATGTGCACTCAACCTGATGATCAGTGCTTTCCCTTTCTTTCATAAGATAGCTCAGTATCCATAAGATTTCATCCCACTGCTTTGAAAGTTACACCTTTAGGCTGATGTGATGACTCAGTATGTCAGGGAGCTAGTTCCTTCAGCTTGCTGCACTCAATTTGTTCTTGACAACCAAGAAATTTGATTTTTATAATGAGCCGTAAATCATAAAAAAGAGTTGTCTATAATGGACTTCAGCAGAGTCAGGAGCAAGAGTGCGGTAGTTCATATCAATGGTAGCTTATAATAGAGAGCTTCAGAGTAAAGGACACACTGAGTAGAGAAGGGGAATTCAGAAAAGCTCTGACTAGCTGGATAGTGTTTAGTGAGGGTGTTTGAAAGTAAGCATTATGGCCCCCTTGTCGTTTTCCTGTGGCATATAGTTGCTATATAGAAATAGTCTTGAGCAAGAGTCTGGATAAAGTGGGAAAGATGTGGTGAAGTTCAGGATGCCAGAAACAGCTGCTGTATGTCTCGCTGTTCAGTACACTGAGCCACACGTTTGTTAAATTGAATTATACCTTTAAATGAATTCAGTTGAATGTGAGGGGAATGAATTATAAATAATGCTTGGCGAGGCTATAAATACAGCTGATAGAACCTACCATTGCAAATAGGAAAAGCCTATAAAAATATATTTGCATGTTTACACATCACTCCCCTGTGGTGGATTAGCAAACAGAAGGAAGTCTAAAACCACAGGGGAAAGGTTTAAATAGGATGATGCAGACATTAGTGAATGATTAACAGTAATTTCACAAAGGTGGAGGGTAAGCTGCTCATTTTGCAGAATCTCACAAATGTGTTTTGAACGATTAAATAAATTTGCTCAGCAAAAGTTTAATTAAGAATGCCAGTGATTAACCACAATTATGTAACTTACTCTATAGCCTGACATATGGGAAGCACAGCATTAACTAGAGTCAAGATATCTGAAGTTCTTCAGTGAATCCAGGGCAACCTACAGCTTTGAGACCCTATCCCACAGTGAAGAGAAAATATATGCATGTACATCATTAAAGTCCCCAAGGACAATAAGGCAGAGACAATTCTTTGAGGTCTTGGGGAGAGTGCTGGCCAAGTCAATCCCTGTTGCAGCTTTTCAAATTATGCAGCATGTGCTGAATTCACAAGTAAAGCTGGTGCTGTGAGCAAAAGCAGAGGTGCAATTTCTACAACTCCTTTAGGGAGGCAACAGGCAGAGTTTTCAACAACTCCTAGGACTATACAAGGGATAATGCCCAGCTCTTGTATATGGACCCAAGGCAGGTGAAGAGCTTTCTACTTTTTGCTACTCCCTTCACCATTTCCATCCTATTCTTCTTGTTCATCTCTGCATGCCCAGCTGCAACCTGGCTCTGGCTGGTCACTCTGATGCAGTATTTTCTAAACGTTTGATACCCAGGGAACTGAATATTGGTGGCACATTTCACTTTGACATTTGAAAAAGTGTGTACACACACACACACTATATGCAAGTCTTACGCAGTGATGCCCAACCTTTTGGCCCTGTGGACCATATGGGCAGTGCCAGGTCAGTCCACATGTCAGATCATGTTCATGGGTCCAATCCTACTACTTGGGGTTTGGAAACTGGCAGCTGGGGAATGGTGACAGTATTAATTTACCCTTATGAGTAACACCATTTTGGTTAGCACATTCATAGATTCATACATGTCAAGGGGCTGGAAGGAAATAGTAATCTGATTGGTGAAGAAGCCTTGCATTCTTTATTGTGAGTTCACCCTGAAATGAAGTGACATCATCACATCCAGCCCCACTGCGCTTGGGCAGGAAAGACTGCTGAGGTCAGATGACCCCAGCAAGGTAAGCATCCATATGTTTTTGAAGATTTTTGGAGTAGGTGCTTGTACTATGTCTGGGGGAAGTCTGTTCCAGATCCTGGACACTCGAACCATAAAGAAGTTTTTCTTTATGTCCAATCTAAAACAATCCTCTAGCCATTTGTGATCATTATTCCTTGTCTTCCCCTGGGGTGGGTTGGTGAACAGATGCTGCCCCAGGCACTGATGTGCACCCCTTATATACCTATAGGGTGCCACCAAGTCCCCTCTACGTCTTCTCTTCTACAAGCTGAACAGTCCCATATTTCTCAGCCTCTTCAAATATGGCCTACCCTCCAGACCTCTAATCATATGTGTAGCCCTTTCTTCTTCTTTGGACTTTCTCAAGCTTCTCCACATCCTTCCTGAAGTGTGGCACCCAGTGGCCTCACCAAAGCTGTGCAGAGCAGGAGGATGACATTCTTAGTTTTGCTTGAGATGCATTGGTAGATGCATGCCAGTGTCTTATTTGCTTTGTCAGCTAAAGCATTGCATTGGTGACTCATGTTCAATCTATAGTCTATCATGACCCCCAGGTCTCTTTTGGTTGTAGTGCTAACAAGTATAGCACCACTGAGCTTGTGTGTGTGTGGATTATTTCTCCCCAGATGGAGTACCTTACATTTCTCAGTGTTAAATGTCATCATATTTTGATCCATCCACATTGCAAGCTTGTCCAGGTCAGCCTGTATCCCCAGCCTATCCGCCAGCATGACCTCACTCCCCCATAATTTGGTATTGTCCACAAATTTTGCCAGTATGCATTTAATATCTGAATCCAAATCATTAATGAATCTGTTAAAAAGCACTGGTCCAAGTACTGTACCCTGAGGGACATCACTGGTCACCATGGGAAGAGAAGAAATTTGTATTTTTAAATACACCTTAAAACAATGATGCTTAACATTTTGGCCCCATGAGTCAGAAGAGTGGGGCATGGCCAGTCTATGGGCTATATCAGGCTAGGAGCCTGGCACACATCCTTCCTGCCATTCATGCTGGGATTGGGCCCTGAGGGTCTATCGCTGTCCCTTCTTACCCCCCCCACATATCAGGATTGGGTTTCAGGGGCCTGGTGCCAGCCCCTCCTGCCCTCTGCATGCCAGGAGAGCATCCTGGCACGCCAGCATTGCTTTCCCCACCCCTCACATACTGAGATTGGGTCCTGGGGGCCCAATAGTTCCTCCTCCTGCCCCCCTTCTACCAGGAGCCCAATGCTGCCTCCTTTCCTACTGACACCAACTGGGATCAGGTGCCTAAAGCCAAGTCCTTCCCTTGCCTGGCCCTGTGTGCTGGGATTGGGTACTGGGTCCAGTGTGTAGGGCCTGGGGCTCCCCCTGAGTCCAAAAATTTGGCAGTGGCACTTCTCCCCCACTGCCAAATTTCTGAGGAGCCCTACAGGCAGAATGACATGGCATCACAGACTAGATCTGGCCCATGGGCTAGAGGTGGAGCACCATGCCTTAAACAACAATGTGCTTCTGATTAGAGCTGGTCAGAAAATAAGTATTTCTGGAAAATATTTTTGAAAGGAGCTATAATTTTTATTTCTAAAAAAATGTGGAAATATTTTTCACTTTGTATGTTAAAAAAGTCCTCTAGGATATTTTTGTTTAGAAGAACAGCTGTCTTTTGTATTAAAGAGCAAAACTGTGCCTGCTAGTTTTACATTACTCCTTGCCTTTGATTTCAGATCTGGTTTATGGTCACCTGTACTTTGTGCATTAGTGATAAGGTCATACCCACAGAAAAACACAAAAATGCAAAGGTGAAGTCTATAAGCCTTGCATCATTTTTGTTTAGTTCAAATTGACAGCTGCTATGAATGTATATATATCATGCTATCATGCTGCTTAGAGGCACATAATTTTTTTTTGCCTGTCTTGTAGCTCTTTTGATATTCATAAACAGTTATATACTCTTCTAACAGTGCCTTAAGCAAAACACTGTGGAGTTGAAATCTATTTGCTTCAGCATGTTTCTGGGCAAATTAACATCAGGGTGCTTTGCTGGACCATTAGGGGGACCTAGTAAATATCCATGTCTTTAGATTGCTTACTACCCCTTTATCAGAGCTTCTGTCCACTATTTTAAGAAATGTTAATGTCTCCATTAGTTGAAATCAATGGTGAGAACTGGTTATGGGGAAAAGCCAAATTAAAATGTTCTACTTTTATTGCATTAAGCTCCATATCACTCTTTTCCTTTCTCTTTCTCATCTTTCTCAAAGAAAGTATGGCAAAATAACTGCATATGAAAACCCATTGTTGTTACCAAAGTACAGATTCCTAGGAGCAAACAGCCAGGACTGGCAGCTAGTCTTAGCTATATTCTTATACTTAGAGAAGTAGCCTTCCTTGACTCTCAGAGAGTCAACTGGATCATGAAAATGTGTTTATTCTGATGACACGGCCTTTGCCACCCAAGTCCATGACTTTTCCAATGTGGAAGTCACACCTGATCAAGACATGAGACTAATGTCAGAACACTGCCTAAAATGGTACCTCAACCCAAATACCTTAAAAACTGCCTCAAGTATTTCCCAGGGCTAATCATGAACTCATTATCAGCTTAAATGGTCAGCCTCTCAAATTTGAAACCCACCCAGTTTATCCCAGTCACCTTTGACTGAACTTTAGCTTTTAAATCACTTCTCCAGAAAACTGATTTAAAAATCTAAACACAGAATAATCTACTTCTTAAACTTGCAGACCCCACTTGGGGTGCCAATGCTTCCATGCTATGTTCATCTGCTCTCACACTATGTTATTCAGTTGCAGAATACTGTGTCCCTGTATGGGCTCATCCACCACATAGCAAACTAATGGACACCCAACTACATATTTCTATTTGCATTTATTTCTCAAAACACCCAGCTATCTATAACACCCAATGCTTCTTGTGTCAGGCACATTATGCCCCACTCCACTTCCATGGTTACTAGGACTGTACAAAATGTCACCGGTTGTTTCAATTCGACATTGTTTTAACTAATTTTGAACTTGAAAAGTGAGATTGAATCAAAATGAAGGACTTTGAAACAGCTTCAAAACAAAATGAGGCTAGTTGAAACATTTCAAAATTTTCAAAATGTTTTGAGTTTCAAAGCCATCAGCGAGAGACAGGGGAGAACCAGAGCCATGCTTCCAGCACCAGCCGGGAGCGTAGCCTTAGCTCTCCCTGTCTCCCACTGCCAGAAGCTGATAACAGTGCAGGGAAAGGGAGCTGAGCCTGGGCTCAGTTCCCCACCCCAGCGCTACGATCCAGAGGGATGAGCTGGGCTCACTTCCATCTCCCACGCTGTGATCAGGCACAGGGGCAGAGTGTCAGCCCAACTGGGCTCATTCCCCCACCCCATGCTGTGATTGGGTGCAGGGTGGAGAGTCAGCCCAACTGGGCTAACCGCCCTCCACCCCCTGCACTGTGATCAGGTACAGGGGCAGAAAGTCAGCCCAGTTGGGCTGACTTTTAACCCCCACACCTGATCACAATATGGTGGGGGAAGTGAATTCAGCTGGGCTGACTCTTCACCCCATGCCCGATTGCAGCGCGGGGGGATGAGAATGAGCCCAGTTGGGCTAACATTCCACCCCTGCACCTTATTGCAGTGCTGGGGGTGGGAGTGAGCCCAGCTGGGCTGACTGTCTGCCACACACTTGATTGCATGTGAATGAGCACAGCCTTAATGGTTACCAATCCTCAGTAACATTGCTTCTCTAACAGAAGACTAAAAAAATTGGGAATTTAAAGACTGAAAAAAATTGGGAATCGCATACCTAGTTAGTCAATTTGGGTAAAAACAGACATCACCTCTTGTCACCCTTGTGCCATAAATTTGTTTATGGCAGCATAAAGCAAAAACAAATCGATGGCCATACCATTTGTCACATCAGAAATGCCCAAGTTTGTTGGATTTTCTCTAATTATCCAGACTCATCCTTGGAGTTATGTATACATAAGCAGAGAACTTCCAACTTTCCCTTCTTACCTAGGCACATCCCCACAGATTCCAGGAGCATGTCTGGGTAAGCACAGAATCCCTGACTTTCCCTGCTTACACAGACATATCCCTGGAGAGTCTGCGGGGGCATGTCTATAGGGTTAGGAACAAACATTACACATAAATGAGTTTAAGTGATCAGAAACTGATTTAAATCTGCAGCAGAGCAGATGTTCAGTGTATATAAACCAGTTTGATCTGGAACTGGTTTGAGATAAACCTGGTTAAATGTAGTAGCAGACTTAACTGATTTGGCTAAAACCAGCTTATGCAATGTCTGTCCCAGACCCCTTGCTGGTTTAGGTTAAATCAGAGTCCCCCAGCATCTCTGCATTCTCTCTGGGCTGGGTAGGGGCTCTCTGTTCCACAGCAAGGCTGGCTCCTCCCCTCTGCTCCCTGGCTGAAGCTCACCACTCACTGCTTAAGCAGAGATCCCTTCCTCCTCTCTGCGACAGCACGGAATGTAGCCAGAATGCAGTATGCTGGCTACTACCGAGAGGTATGTGTGTGTCTGTCTCCAATTTCACTGGAACAGGCAGACAGAACAGTGCCCACTTAGGGCTTTTGGAGCTAATCAGCAGGTCAGCCAGTAAGCAGTTTAAGAAATTTCAAGTAATGTGTAGAGAATCCATTTCCTAATCAAGTGATAAAGACTATTATCAGCACCCCTGGCTGGCTTGCTCGCCTGTCAGTTTGTTACAGACAGGATGATGAAGCAGGAGGGGAGATTGAAAGGCTTCATATCAACAACAGGTGCATGCACTGCACTGTACACCCCACCTTGCCTCTGGGTGCTAGCCCAGGGCTGGGAGCTGACAACATTCCTACCTCTTGAACAGCCAGTGGAGAAAAGCCTGGGCCTGTGTAGGCAGGCATTCCTAATGAGAGAGTCTTTGTAGGGCCTGGCCATGCCCCCCTCAACTCAGCTCCCTGCAGAGGGAAAAGAGGGCTGCTCTAGCACCCCCGGCTTCTAGCCTGAACCACTGCAGGCAAGTGCCTGAATTTCCTCAGTCCAGAGAGAATGTCTGTCCAGTTTTAAACAATATCAGCCTAGTCAGGTTACACTAACCTGCAAAGATTGAATCAATTCAGGCTTGGGCTTTTGAATGTCTGTTCCTAGCCCATGTGAGAAAAGCCAGGAAGGTGCTCCCGAGGCTTGAGAGAACTCCAAGAGTGCACAGGAATGGGCCACTCAAGCCTTAGGGGAACATGTCATCTGTTGTCCCACAACATCAATAGGCAGGACAACGGGCAATGTTTTTTGGCCAATGAAATGGATCAGCTGTGCCAGGACAGATTGTGGCACAACTGATCCACTTCATTGGAGACATCTACTTCTAATCTTTGAGAGACACTAAAGGCCTGCAGAGGCTCATCTACCACAATAAAACTTGTTGTTAGTTTGTCTCATTCTTTATACGCTTGCATTTATTGAACCTGGTAATCACTACACAGTAGAGCTGTGTGAAGCTTTGGTCCCTATCTGAATTGAATCAGAGGACTCTTTAATCTCTCTGAATTGAATTGGAACCCTTTGAATCAATTCAGAGAGATTCAAAAAGGTTTGGAGATTCGGACATAGAGACCGCTTTACTTGTTTTTCTACATACTGCCAGGTAGCAGGGGCTCTGAATGCTGTGATGCTGAGGCACATGGAGCATCCCACAGAAGCATGGAAGGCTCCCCAGCACACTCAGCAGCAGACCCAGAAGTAGACCAAAAGCACTTTCAGTCCACTTCCGGGTCCTCTGGGGAGCATGCCAAGGGGGTCCACCACACACATCTGGCTTGGTGACCGGTGACTCCTGGTTCTGGGGGGCGATAAAACCAAGGGTTCCCCTGTGGCCAATTGCTGAGCTGGGGGGACACCAGGGGACCCCCCTGCATGCTCTCCAGAAGACCCAAGCACGTGGAGGGGCCCCCGCACTCCTGTGGGACGTTCCATGCACCCCAACTTTTAAAGCTTTGTCTATGTCCAAATCACTGATTCTCTGAATCAACGAATCAAATCATTGTCCCTGATTCAAGCCCAATCTGAATCGAATAGGACAGGGGAGCTTATTCCATATTGCCACTTTCTCTTATGACTCTCATCTATACTTCTGCTATTGGTCTTTCAGATTCCTTATCAAATCTGGCTTCCATCCATTCTGCCTCTCCTTCTAGTCTTTGACTATTCTGCCAGGTCTTATTTCTATGACCAGTATGATGTGGAGGCAGCTAGCAGTATCTACCTTCAGGTCTTCTATTTTCACTGAGAGCCAAATGTCACCTGTGGAACTAGACTGCCCTCTCTCACAAAATAATCCAAAGGATCCCTTCATGAAGTTTCCTTCCTTGTCCCCATTATGCTCATGTTTCTGTGAGATCTGTCCTTTATTTCCATGCAGAATAAATTACATTGCCTGTTTACAACTTCTATGTGTATGTAGAGGTATGTCTGGAACCCAGGATTCTATAGGAGGCTAAGAGCAGTGGGCCTGCATAACAACTGTGCCTCTACAGTTACTTTGGCCCTTTGTGAGCACCCCCATCCACAAAAATTTCCATAGTTAATTCAGACCACCAGTACTTCTGTGGCTGTCAGTGTTCTGAGCCCTGTCACTCCCCTAACTATGATATGAGGGAATGAATTTGCAGAAGCTGCCTCCATGATGAACTGATGAAGTTCACTCCTTGCAGCTGACAATTCAGTTTTGTGAACAGCAGAGTTCTGAGGATCTTAGACAATGACTTTAGACCCAGACAGATTAAGTTGTAATCCAGTTGGAGAGTGTTGGAGACATGTTTTTGTGGAGCTAAAGTATCACTAGCAAGCACTGAATATAGTCTTCAAGCTCACCACAAATGGCAGAATGGGCTGCCAACTGTCATGTGTGAGCTCAAAGCTACCAAGGATTACAAAAGAGTGCATCACCTAGTGCAGTGTTTTGATGATTTATGGGTGTACCTTAGGTGTGTGGACACTTCAACCTTTTCAAAACATCTTCTGTTTCTTTTAAGTATAAACTCTGTTGTGTCAGAGTTTAACATGAATGAGCTGTTTATCATTCATATGGTGACCTCAGTGAGACACTGGGTTGGCTGCGTTTCTAGTGTGCTACTGTGTTTTTATAGTGCTACACAGTGTTTTTATAAAGATGTAGAAAAAAAGCCAGTGTAAAGGGAGTTGTATCAGATCAGCTTATATCTAATATATATATTAAACCTCTGTACTTGCAAAAGTTATCTGTGTCCAAAATGATAAGACCCCCCAGCAAATGCACATCTGATAAACCATGGTGAAATCCAAGATAAAATCTAAGCTTCAGTCACCGAGAGAGAAAAGGCCAGAAGTGAGCTTTCAAATATGACTAAACAGGTTAATGGAGAAAATGCACCAAGTGATTGTAGTCTGCAACATTAAAGCTGAATGAAAGACATTAGACACAGGTGATAGAAGTGCTAGGACATTTATGGTACAATCAAAGAATCACCTCCAGCCATATTTGTCAGTGTCTATTCCTGCATAAAAGTAGATTACAATTAATGAAAGATTAAAATTGAGTCAAACTTTGACACTTTGCATTGCGTATTTCCTGTAAACAAAGTGATTAGTTGGCTTAGCTCTGTATTCCAACCAACCTTTATGAAGCTCTCTTTTCACAAAAGCCACCATGCATCTTTTAAATTCAACAGTTTTATCTGACCTGGCTTCCTTAGACATTTTACTTTCTTACAGAGATTAAAAAAATATACTGTAGAGTAAAATTATCTAGGCTTTGAAAATATGAAATTATGTCTGCAGCAGTGCTTCAAAATGTAGTAATTCACTATGCTAGTTCTGAAGCACAGATGGGAGAATATAGAAAGAGGATTAAACTACTTTCCATATCCTAAACTTTATCAGGGATAACAGAAAACTGTGTCATTCATTACTGCCTGGGGAGTTCTTAAGTGTTAACAATTTATTTAGCTTATACATTATAAAAGCTAGAAAGTATTTTTTCATTAGCAGTAACAGACTGCAACTAAAATGAAAGTCTTAAGTTGCATTACAAGAGTTTCTCTTGAACACTTTTAATGAAAGAGCAGAAACACACTGACCCACGTGAAAATATGGATTGTAATAAATCTAACAGCATGGATTCACAATATGTCAGAAGGAGAAAATGTTTAGGGAGCATTTTCCTTTCCAAGAAATATACTGTGGCAGAATTGTATTTATTTCCGAAATGTGATTCCTAAAAGTGTTACTTTTGCTGAATAATAGAGAGTCATAAAGTATCAGTGGTGGAATGTCATGTCATCTTGGGTTGTGTGCACTTATATTCATGTAAAACATTACACAAACATCTCAGATGATCTATTAGATTTCGTTTTATGCTTTAAAATGTGTTCCAGAGCCCATTTACTTCAAAGATAGAATTCCCGTTGACATTAATAGGCTTTGGATCAGGGCCATAAAGAGATCTAAAAATCAAGGGAAGAAATTACAGACAAAGTCCCCTTGGGCTTTCCTATAATCTTTCCACTTTCACACTTCCTCTTGCCTTTTCTAGACATTTCTATCTAGCCCTGTATATTTACATCTAAAACAGTTTTTTTATTACCTTATTAATTTTAGGATGAGTTTGAGTTTTACTCAATTACAATTTTGTAATGCCAAATTCACAGAAAACCGGTAAAATTAGTTTGCTTTGTTATAAAGCTAGGGAGGACAGACAGGTGCTTTTTTCCTTCTTTTGCTTTTGATTTTTTTTCTTGTCTTGAGACAAGAAAGTTTATCAGTGCAATATGGAGAAGAAAACAACATTTTTGCATTAGAAGGTTTTTACAGATCTTAGTCTAAGAGCATACATGATATAACAGGCACTTTATGAATTTAAAAAACCAACTTAAAGAATTCAGGAGCAAAGGATATGTTTCTCCTGTTCAGAAATGGATCCTGATTATTGAATTTTGTAATTTAAAAATGCTACAAGAGTTATTCTCTCAAAATCCATGGATCATCTACATAAAAACAATGAACAGGCTCAGCTCCTAGCTGCTGCTACTCAGTTACTTATTACAAGAAAGTCCTTTGTGGATCTAGCCCTTAGCTTCCCATCCCTCAGGTCTCATAGGGATGTTGTGTAAGGATAAATATATTAAAGATAGTGAAGAATCAGCTGGTATATTAATGAGTGCCATGTAAATACTTAAGATGTATATATATGTATTTTCCTGCTTTTAACATAACTACCTGTAAACCCCTGATTATGTGCTACTTTGTATATAACTCTGCTCTTATAGCCCTAAGCTGATATGCATGTATTTGATTATTCCATTCTTGGTGGACATTTGGAAGTCATTCTTGGACATTCCTATCTGCACAGAGAAGTGTTTTCTTTTGTGTATTATTATAGTAACAGGTTTTTGGACCACAGCTGGATTTAATAGATTTAGGGTAAATCTTGGCAGTTCTATGGTTATCCAGGATAAAAATGTCATCTATTCCAATGAAGTCTACTTTGAAGAGTTACAGTGATATAAGAGCGGGGGGGGGGTCACTCTTTGATGTAAAAGGCTTTGATCTGTACAGTCTCTGCTAGCTGCAGTTCCTTTAGATCTCTGGATGCCAGTTAGAGATCTCAGTCAAGAGCTACTTTATTTTTCTCTCTCTCCCCGAGTTTATTGCAGTCAGGGCACCTTGGTACAAGCTGCTAAGCAATAAGAAATAGCAGTATGCCATCCCCTGTGCCTGTCTGTCCAGAATTCCTTACAGTTATATCTATTCTCTGGTGAAACCAACTTTTCCTACTAAAAACAGAAGGATGCTAGAATTTAATCAACATGTTCTGATTAAACCACTGCATGTTCACCCATCCGTCACAGGCTCCTGATGACTTACATGAAATCATAATTTTATACTAACAGTTGGAAACTATATTGGAGTTTCAGGAATTTCCATTTCCAAAATGGAATGTGGTCATTTAAGAGAGAGTTTTTAAACAACTGATAATACCCAGTTACAGCTTTGAGACAGTTTGGTAGTCTGATATATTATGAGAAGTCAACTACAGCTAAGAATCCTGTTCTCCCTGGAAAATAAATATGTACTGTTTTACTGCCAAGGTTATTCTAGCTCTGCAGATGGCATCAACAGTTCCAACTGTATAAGCCCCTGTTTGGTGTGAATGGTAAAGAATGTATAATTCTTCATTGCAACATGGAGATCAAAATGAACTTTTTGCTCTCCAAGACATGTAAGAATACATGTGTATCCTAAAGCAATCTCTGTGCCAACTCTTGGCGAAAAATCTATCCATCATCTCTTCAGCATCAGCCTCATCTATATAAATAATCTCCTTAATAATACATAGTGAGTTTGTAAATAATAATGAACAGAGTGACAGAATACATTCAGTAGAGAATAGTAATTTAACTAAGAAGAGGTGAGGTTTTTTTAATTATATATTGACTATATACTTGGTGAGATGCTTAGCTGATATAACCTGGCATAGCTCCTGTGACATTGAATTGTATGCTATCTAAGGATCTGGCCCATTGGGCATATAGTCACCACTGTTTCTAAAGAACATCTGAGATCTGTTGAAATGACATTGTGCAATCATGCAATACAAAAGAAAAAGGTTGAGAAAAATGCATTAAGCAAGGCCCAAGAAGCAGCACAAAAAATAACTCTGATCTGGGAACACTGGTATGTCTCACTCAGCACAGGAGAGATTGGCCACTATAGGAAAAGCAGGTTTTTGTGCCTTTTCATTTGCTACCCAATTTGTAAAATTTTGCCTATTACGTGCTACTTTACTTTACTATGGTTAACTGGGGACCCTAGTTCCTGCAGAACTTGAAATGTAGCTCTCAAGGCACTGGGGAAGACCTTGTGTGATAGAAGGGCAACAGCATAATCCTTAATGTATATCCTGCTGCTCTTTAGTGGGTAGGTAAAAAAAAAAATCCTTTCTCTTTTTTTTACTTACTGATAATTTTCAGGCAAAATGGGCCATATTCAATTCAGATTCGAATTTAGCCCAAACTGGGGACAGTGATTCGATTTGTTGATTTAGATCACTATCCCCAATTTAATTCAGCCAAATCCAAATCTAAAGATTCAATGCTGATTTGGAGAATCAGCAATTTGGCCATAGACACAGCTTTTAGTGTTTTTTTCTAAAAACCTTGAGCCACGGTTTGTGAATGCTGCAATGGTGGGATGAATGGAGCATCCCACAGGAGCATGGGGCACTCCCCACATGCTCAGCGGTGAAAATGGAAGTGGACCAAAATTACTTCTGGTCCTCCATGGAATGTGAAGGGGAGCCCTTCTGCCCCCACCAGCTCAGTGATTGGCCACAGGGGGGACCCCAGGTGCCCCCCTGGCCCCAGGAGGCACCAGTCGCCAATCCAGGGGGGTGCAGCTGGCCACCCATTGTGCTCTCAGGTCCATTTCCGTGTCTGTTGCTGAGCACACTGGGGAGTCCCCCACACTCCTGTGGGATGGTCCATTTGCCTCACCACTGCAGCATTCACGAGCCACCTAGTACCTACAGGTATGTAGAAAAACATTTAAAGCTGTATCTATATGCAAATCCCTGAATCTTTCCAAATCTCTCTGAATCGATTCTGGGTTCTGATTCAGTTTGGAGAGATTAAAGTGTCCTCTGATTTGATTCAGATTTGGAGATTTGGCCACCAAATAATGCCAAATCTCTGCCAAATCAAACTAGGGACTGAAACTTCTCACAGCCCTAATAATTTTATACAATCTAGTATCAAGTTGATCACAAAATGATTGCACTACAGTCAAAGATTCTCTGAATGATTCATAAAGACAATGAGGACTAACCTTTTTGGCATGCATGCCACAAATAGGCCTTGCACCTTCTCCAAATACCACTCCCTTCCTTTGCCTGATTTGCTGCTCTTCTTTCTGCTTTCTGATCTGCTGGTCTGCATCATTCTCTGTGCTCCCTGCATGATTTCCTGCTTTGCTTTCTGCTTTCTGTCCTATCTGCCACTGTGCTGCCTGTCCCCTTCTAAATCTGCTACATGTCACGCACGGAGGCTGCCTGTGGTGCAGTGTCACCTGTGCTGCAAGTTGGTGACCCCTGAATTAGGAGATGCAGAGAACTATTTACTGACAATATGAACATATCTAAAACAGCTAAAGCTACTGCAACTAGTAAGAGAAATAGAACAGGATTGCAACGCTTCAGTCACCGATTTGATTCAGAGGAGATTTGGTCTAATTTGGGGACCAAATCTCTAAATCAGAATTGAATCAGGAGACCCATTAAAAGCTCCATATCAATTTGAAGCATCTGAATCAATTTGGAAAATATTCAGAAAAGATTCTGAGATTGGGAGATTTGGATCGGCTGGGGAGAGGCAGGCATAGCCAGGTGGCTGCAGGTTCTCCCATGGCTCCTCCAGCTGTGCCTGCCTCTCCCCAGGTGGAGGAAGATGCAGGGGAAGACCCCATGGCTGCCCTGCCTGGTCCCATCCCCCGCCCATCCCCAGCTTCCAGCACTTAAAAAAAAAAAAGCCCCACACTTACCAGCTGCAGCAGTCACCTGGAGCCTGGCAGCACTCAGCCCCAGCACCCCAGCTCCCAGACAGTGTACCAAGCCACACTGCACTCACACCATGGGACAGCTGCTGCATGGGTGCCAGGCAGGGAGGCCTTCCCTACTGCCCCCTGGTGCACGGTTTGGCTCTGCCATGAGTGCCTGGAGGCCGATGCTGCAGCCAGTGAGTGCAGGGTTTTTTTGTTTTTTGGCTTTTTTTTAAAGTCCCAGGAGGCTGGGGGTGGGCAGGGTAGCCATGGGGGCTTCCCCTACAACTCCCCACACCTTGGGGGAGGCAGGCACAGCCAGAGGAGTCATGGGAGAACCTGCAGCCACCTAGTTGTGCCTGCCTATCCCTGGCCAATCTGAATAACTGAAGCTCTCCGAATCAACGCCAAAACTGTTGAAGCCAATTCAGCTGAATCAAATGGGGACAGTGATTTGAATCACCAAATTCCATCACTGTCCTCTTAATCAGCCAAATCCTAATCGAATACTTTCCTATTTGCACAGGCCTAAAATAGAATGTTTTAAAATCAGAGACCAAGCTGCATCTTTGACTGATATAAATCCACCTTGGTCCATAAGAATGAAGCTAGTCTTATTTCCATTTGCTAAGGATTTTTTTTTCTTTATACATTGTTTTCTTTGTGAAAGTTCCTTTTCAGGCATTCTGCTTTACAAAATAAAGAGTAAGGACAGGGTGCAGGAAAGCCTTGAATAACAATGTATGAAATATATATCAAATTCTCCAAAGAAGTCTCTTGCATCAATTAAACATCCCACTGGGCTTTAAAAAATAATAATGAATTGCTGAATCCTTCAGTTTGACTTAAAAAATATGAGACTCCTACAAACTTGCCAAAATTAAAACGTTGGTTAGGAGTTCACAAGGGTTAGTTTCTGCTTTTATTGGCATTGAAGTATCTTCTATAAAGTTACTGCTAATTTCACTGAGTGTGAGGGCAGAGATCAGGCATAACAGTTTGCAAGTGCATCCTTAAAGGACAGAAGGCATCTTTAAGAGTATACTTACACTGTTAAGTGTTAAGGAGTGCCAATGAAGTATTTTATGCTGCATATACGTTACACCCATAAAATGAAGTAGTGTATCCACTTCAGCGCTATACTGGGTTTGCACGTTTAAATTAACTCACTCAAGAATATTTATTGATGTATGCCCAGTGCTTTAATCCAGTGCTTCTACATCCATTTAGGGTGTATTTCACATGAGATATGGAATACTTCAATGTGATTCTCCCTGTCTCAGCCCTTTGACCGCAAAGACCTTTAGTAAGTCTCACTCTGACTGAAATCTAGCTTTGAGGTGGGAGGCGGGGTCTTAGCAACAGACAGGAAACATAAGTTATGATCTTTTAACATGTTTCATGAATTATGTGCTCTGTAAAAATAATAGCGTACTCTAATAATTGATAGACAAAATCCAAATTAAACTTGCTGGCAATGGAGTTGATTCATAGCCTTCTGAAATCAGTGGAAAGACTCTAGTTAATCTAGGTTTTTATATGTTAATGGAGAGAGGCAAGCGTTATTGTAAAGGAGATAGAAAGCCTCTGCATGCTGTTCCTGGTTCTATATTCTAAAGGCTTTCTCTAAACCTGGGTGGCTGCAGGCTTGGTGAGCAACGCTGACTGCTTGGAGTTGTCTCAAGCACAGTTTGTTTAATGCAACTGTCATCTCAGTATTAAAAAAGGCAAAATTTCTATTAAAGAAACAGGGGAAGGGGGAAAAATGCAACCCTTCAGCTTGTATGGCAAATGTTTCCAAAACAGACTGATTCTTCTAAATTTCCCAATCCATTACATAACAAAAATGCATGAACTGTGTGATTAAGAATACTAAGTAGTGAGTACAGAAATTAATTCTGTTTAGTGAGGATTCAAATCCCCTTGAGGCTTTAAAATGTTTTTAAGGTCTAAGGAGGTGGGGGGGGTTGACATCTCTTCTATAAATGCTCAGAATTACTGAGCACAGGGGATTTATTTAACCAGGAAACTTACATTATTGAGATTAGACATCTCATTTTCAAGGTGCTCCTGGAAGATAATGACTCCTATACCCATAATTCACTGTAGACATCAGTTTTGTCTGGTAATATATAAATGGGCCTGAAGATGGAAGTTAGCAGTTTTCACTCTGTGTTGCAAAACACAATTAGGTATTAGTAACCTTAAAAAAGTAAGTATGGGCCAAATTCTCTGGAATTCAGTGGAGTAAGCCAGCAGAGATTCTGGCCTGCTGACATTGCTTCAGAAAAACATACTTTCTCTTTAACTCATAGGCAACACAAGTACACATTTTCAGTAATTTGTTCAACATTATATAGGTAGAAAAATATGTAAACTCTCTAATGCAAGCAAAAGAATGATATGGTTGTTATTCCTGGAAGAAACAGGTTGCTTTATGGTGTGACTGGAAATAATAGCTTACAATAAAGACCAAGACAGTGAGTTTCCCTGGAAACATAATGCACTTTTATAATCTGGTGGTTGGACCTCACTGTGATCCTGGCAAATTTGAGGATTAAAAGCCATGTCCCTGGCAGCTGTAAGTGTTTCAGCTACTGCTTCCTCATGTTACCTTCCATTTTGTCCCACACTTGCTATTTTATCAATCCTAACAGTGTGTACAATCAGCAGAAAAGTGAGTAACCTTAATTCCATTAAAGTCAATGGGAGTTTTGCCAATGACTTCTGTAAGGCCAGATTATCATGCAGTTTGTTTATTTATTTATTTTGGAGAGGGTTTCATCTAATCTCCCCTTATTTTTTGGTTTGAGCTATTAGACATTGGACTTCTTTTATTCCTCAGCTGAAGCTCACAAGATTGCTTTATCTGAAGTTAACCTAAAACAGCCCTACACCTGACATTTTAACCTTTTCATATATTTGGCTGAGTCACTACCATACTGAATGGATTATTACATGAGTTGAAATTGCCTCTGTATGAAGAAGGTCAAATTGTGAAAAATCTGCAGTTTTTTCATAGATCTAAAGACCATTCCTTTCCTACTTTTAATTAGTTGCTGAGCATATAAAGAGGAAATGAAGAAACCACTTTAAATTGAAATGTATTTTTGAGAAAAATCAATACGGTTTAAAGAATCAGATTTTTAGTTCGCACTACATGGGTTCATTCCAAACTAGTAAGTGACATGTAATTTAGAGCCAATGATGGGAACTTTTCATTCTGGAACAGAAATTTCCATACTCCCATATCTTAAAGTTAAGTGTTGTCTAGGAGGTCTAAAATGGAGGTTTCTGTCAATTGAATAAGTTTTAGGGACTTCTTGCAACAGACAATGATAATCCCTTTGTTTTGTGACAGTAATTCCTTTGGAATAAATTGTGACCTAGCAACAAAGTGGTTTGAGGTATATAGAGTGGATATATAGAAGCACAAGGCTACCTTCATCATGGATAGCAGCTCAGTAGGGAAAGCAGACTGGATAGAACTGCCGTTTCACTTCCTCATGGAAATGGACAGGAGAGAATGAAATGGACAAGCACTTTCTCGCAGTTTTCAAGCCTGTGTAGTTTTCCCTGTGTGTGAAGAAATATATGCTGAACCGGATAGAGACTTTGCATGACTGACTTCCGGGACACACAGTCCTGATGGCTCAGGAACAAGCTATAATAATATATATCTAAGTGAATTGTGGCAAACACTCTCCAGTTCAAAAGAAAGAAAAAAAAGCAATCTAAATTAAGGAATTTCCTAATAGTATTTTGTGAGGAGAGCTATAGGTGGGTAAATTGAAGAGCAACTTGTGGTTCAAGTGGCTAGGTAAAAAAAGAGTCCCAGTTTGAGTATTGCTAGGTAGTTCTCTCCCAGAAGCAACAGAACTAGCATGCAGACTTTAAATGAATCACAAAATTCTTTGTAGGACAGTTCTGGAGAAACATAATGCACGCATGTCATTGCTACTTATGTCAGGCTCATGACAAAGTCACAATTTATCTACTGTCTAAATCATCCCAGACAAGTGTTTGTCTAACTATACTTCAAACATTTTTGTTGCTCTCTGCTATACTCTTTCCAATCAGTCCACGTCTTTCACGAAGTATGGTACACGAACTGGACACAGTACTCAAAGTGAGGCCTTAACAGTGCTGAATAGTGCAAGAATCACTTCTGTGATTCATGTGCAGCACCCCTGTTAATATAGGATATTATTTCACTAGCACACTGTTGCATCATATTCAGCTTGATGACCACTCTATTTCCCAGGTCTTTCCTGTACTGCTACAGCCACAGCAGTCATTCCCCAGCCTCTACTTGGGCATTTGATCATTCTGTCTGAAGTGCATTACTTTGCACTTGACCTTATTGAATTTCACTTGATTTATTTCAGACATTTTTTTCTAAGTATCAAGGTCATTTTTAATCCTAGAACTGAGTTTGACGCTGTCTGTAAATTAATGCTTCCTTCAGTCTTCCCAGGCATTAACGACCATGACCACTTTTTGTAGTACATAGATACGTACAGTTTTGTATCAGTTAGTCGCTAGTACTAAACCTGCTGATCTTCAGTGTTCTGGGGATAATTTAGGTCTGTTTCCAAAACTGCAAAGAGAATATTAAATAATAAAGATGGTATTTGATAATCACATTGTTAACTAGACATAGTGAATATGGTGGCATTTTTTAAATCATCCTAAGCATAGGCCATCTAAAGTTATGAGCTACTGAGCAGTACTCTGGCTTCTTTACTATTCATTCCATCCAGGAAGAGCACACACCAACTGCAGAGACTTCCTCAGCTTGATGAAGGGTTTTTAAACCTGAAAGCTTGCTAAAAAAATTTTTCCAACTATTTAAGTTGGTCTAACAAAAGATATCAGATTCACCCAAAGAACCTTGTCTGCCAATGTCCTTAGACCAACATGGCTACAACCTGCACCCCTGAGAAGTAGTAACGAGCTAGTGCACAGTCAGCATCTTATATAAACATGGCCGTTACATGAGGGTTCAGATGAAGGCACTCCAAAGCAAAGTATTCTCTTTAACTTGTGTCTACACACACTTGGCGCAAGGCTTGGCTGACACAGCCCAGCACTGCTTCTGGTACTGTTTTCAGAATGGGAAGTGGAGAAAGGAGAGTAGAGAGGGGGTTGCCCAGATGGCACTGGAGGGTGGGGTGGGTGGATTGGAGCACCCCACCTCAGGAAGGGAGCTCCAATCCACCTCCCTACTATAGATATGGGAAGGAAATCAGTGGTTTGGAAGGAGTGTGGTACATGAGGTGATCTAACATTAAGTGATTTAAAAAAAAAACAATTTAAGACTGATTATGAATTTCCTCTTATTTTTTTCAGATCAATATTGTTATATTTTGTGATAAATGAACTCTTTGGGGCAATTAACTGGTTTTATTTATCCCAGTACGTATGGTAATATGGGCTGTTATCTTTCTCTCCTCTAAGATTGCTTCTTCCCATCATTCTGTCACTGTTGAGAGCCCCACTATCCGCTATGGCTTCTCCATTGTCCTTGACTATGCACTCTTTCTCGACTTCCTGATTTCCAGAGTTTTCTAATAGAAAAATTGATCCTTTGAAAGGCAGTCTGCATTATCAATTTATCACAATGCAAGTTTCCTACTTGGTAATGATTCTTTTATATGATGCTTAGAAATCATAATTTATTTTGTGTTTCATTCTCATATTTATTATTTTAGTAGGTGCCTATATTTGACCACCTTTTTAGGTCCCTAAATCAGATGTGTCCATTTAAAAATGGGGTCCATAGTGTCTCTTATTATACAGTTTTTCTGACTACAATAAATGAATTTTCCTAAAAATTCTACGTCTACGTGTCAATAAGTGAAGGGAGTCAGACACATGCCTTGAAGTTTTTCACATATTTCATTACTTTTACACAGAAGTAGCTTTATTTGCACTATTTTGATCAACTAAATGATAAAAGTAACCAGGAAAATACTGTATTTCCCTCGTTCCTCATAAACAGTTGCACCATGCTTTGTTTTGCTGGTAAACATTGTTCATTAATTTAGGAAACGGTTTATGTTGGCCCAGACAAGCCTGTCTCATTTGATAATGGGCTCTGATTCCAGTGGATTATTGTAGGGATTTTATCTTGCAGTAATCTCCAGGGAGAAATGTACAAACAGCTGGGAGGACAAGAAGGAGCTTCATTGTGTGGCTGGAATTCCTTGAAACAGAATTTTGGAGCTTCTCTGCAAAGCAAAATGAATCTTTTCTGTTTTTCACTGGTAAGTCTACTAACAGCTATGCTTTGTGACTGTAAACAAAACTGAGGCATGTGACTGGACTGAGGATAGAAGTTAAAGGTGTTATGATGAGAAATGTGTTTCTAGGCAAAAAGGAAGGAGCATGAGTATAAAAAGCTCCACATTGAGTGATATGATCCAGTAGAAAGGAAAGGAAAGGAAAGACTTGGGGATTTGGAAGATATGCTTTGTCTCTGATCACCATAAATATTTGGATTTCAGAGAGCAAAGCATTTTATTTTTGCTTCCACGGAATGAAAATGTTTCTTATCAGAGTCTAAATCATTCATTAAAGTCAAATTTGATTTAATTAATTGAACTGCTATGATACAGTCATTTATGAGCTACTTCAAGAACATTAATACTTGCACCTTTCTGTCTAAAAACAACTACAGACCTCTTTCAAGACAAGCATCCTATTAGTAAAGTATAGTCTGCTGAACTGTACTAGTCATATGACTATGTTTACTGAAGGATATCCAAGTTGATTGCAGTACCTCTTTGAGATTTTTTTCCTCTTTCTTGTGACAATTAATAGGTAGAAACAGACTGGGAAAATGTATGGAAACTGCTTCTCTTTCCAATGGATGACCATCTGCCAGTGCAAATATTATGTATTACTATTGACAAATACATTAGTATATTTGCAGTACTTATATAGTACACTAAATCCATTTGCCACTTTCACTTCTTTTGTCCAGATGTTCCATGCATCTCCCCAGTATGTTCAGAAAAAAAGAATGATCTATGTTGGAATGAGAAATGATGCTAACATTAAGTATCAGTGGTATATTTGTAGAAACTGTGGTTTGTTTCTTAATTCTCTCTCAGTACAGAAGGGCAGCATTCTCCATACATAAACTTCTAGAACTACTTTTAGCATCTCATCAATAAAATAAAGCAGAAATGTAAGACTGTTTATTACTAAATCTCCCCCATGAACAATAGTAATTCTGTAAGAATCTAGAAAAATTTTTGTCCCTTTAATTTGAACTCCTTTGTTTTTTGGTTAAGTTAAAAGTTAGTGCATGTGCAAACTATGGGAGTTGGACACTTAGAGAAACCTTCATTTCAGGAATTCTCTAGAACTGAAACTGGGGTTGTTAGACTTTCCTTTTATTGTTGCACTGAATCATTTGCTTACGCTTGATGCAGGTCTGCTATTAAGAAGTTTCACTACTGAGCATGGTGTGCATCAAAGATCAAGTTTAAAAAAAAAGATGGGTACATCATATAGTAAAGAATGTGAGATGCATATTTTTCTGTTAGGTTGGGTATTTCTCATTCAGTGTTGTTCTCATTATATGCATGTCAGAAATAATAATATATCATTCAAATATGTGAACATCAGTATTTATGTAGTTTTGTATGAAATTGTTTGTCTAAAGATTGATTTTCAGAAGTTAACCTTTATTCTTTACATCCTGTTTGAGCCACTCTGAAATAATCTTTTGAACAGTTGGCAAAACATCTTACATTATATCAAAAACTGTAATAAAGACAATCTATGAATTGCTAATCCAGATATACTGCTTCATAAAAACCATGTGCACTTATCCCTACTATCATGATGAAGTGCAATTTTTTGCTATAACTGCATTGTCCAATTTGAAAATTGGGTCACTGGTACAATCATGTCTACTTAAATGCTTATATACCCTTACATGGTTGATTTTTCAAGTTTTATTTGCCAACAAAGCAATTGGTGACTCAAGGTTGGCAACAAAAGGATGAAAAAGTCCTCTTTCTCCCCTCCCTGATTTGTGCGAGACATGTAAGTAAAATACATGTTATAAAAAATAATTAAGTTTTTGAAGAGACATTAAGAAAGAGACATTCTGGGTAACCACTGACCAGACCTGCAGCTGCTATAAATTATAATTTCTTAACTAAAGTCAGAGATAGTTTACACAAACAGTGGATCTGGGCCATATAGTGTACTTCAGAAAGGAATATGGTTGAACTGATTATTTGAAGGTATGGATCAAGAATTGCTTTCCAAAAGAATTGCTTTCCTAGCACTGATGTATTTGTTCCATATGTACACTGATTGGTAGGGCATTTGGTTGAAAGGGTCATGTATATAAACACTATTTACAAAAGTTTATTTATATAGAAGTTAAGAAATAAATATGCTGCCTATCAAAGAAAGGAGATAAAGTGTGTCATATAGGTTGTAGGAGTATCAATAAACAAACCAAGTTGTATTAGTTTCAAATTATTTGGCTAGCAACTTGATTAGTATAAAGTAGTGGAGTGCTATGCAAGTCATTGGCTCTACATCAGCTGATATCAGCTGATGTTCTAGACCATGCTTCTTCATTTCAGCTTCTCTTTGTGCAACTGAGATAGATATTCATAACACCACACTTAATGCCTGAGCCTCCAATGTGTTGAGTACCAGGTGGAGATGATAGGCTTGAAGATACTCAGGACATTGCAAGACTGAAATTTAGCACTGCTGTATTACCAAGTGTATTTGTCTACCTGAAACAGGAATTATTATGCATTCAGCTCTTTCATAAGTGAATAGGGACACAAACACCTGATTTGTTAGTGTATATCTTGAGATTAAGATGAGTCTAGTGAGAAATTAATCTCAGTTGAGAAACCAGTTAAGTCATTTTGAGTAACATCCCACCATATGAAATTCAGGAGAGGATATTTTCCAGTGCATCACCTCTATTAATGTATGCATGCTCAGGGAATTGTATGCCATTTGTGGAAGGTGGTTCTTGATTTCAGTGTTTCTGTTTGTGATAAAATAGCAAAACTGATTTAAAGTATGGAGTGCTGAGGGGTTCTCACCCAGTGTTGACTCGTGGCTTTCAAAACTTAATTAAGAAAATTCATCAGCATGGTTAAATTTCTGCCAATCTGGATATTAGCATCACTAATCTGGCTTAGGGGAAAAACAATTTTAATCAGTAGCTGCTTTATCACCCTATGAACTCAAAGTCATTAGGTGAAATGGGAGGCAATGCTTCCATACCAAATGGGAAGAAGCCCTGCCTTCAGAAAGCCTAATTTGGTAGCTCACATAATAAATTAGTGGACCCTATACTTTTGAGATGAAATGGATATATTGGGCAGCCTTCTCCATTCTCTAGTCTTATTAAAATTATTTCCTACATTATGGTCTTGTCCAGCCTATGATACATGCAATGGGGTTTATACTGCTTTGGTGCAAAGCTCTGAGTAGGTCTCTGTAATCATTTTTTCCTAATAGGTTATATTTTTTTCTTTTCTTTCCTTAATTTTCTACTCTTACTGCCAGAAGCTGGATAGCCTACCAAATGACTTCTGAAACAAAAGATTCCCCTTCAAAGGGAATATCTTTGAATATAGCCTCAGACTCAGCTCCATTTACGTGCTCCTAAAAGTCTCCATGCTTTTGAATGCACAAGACACAGCTCAGAACACAGAACCTTCCTGATCTGAGAAAGCCTAAAGTCAGCTCCATATCCTTGGTATTGCTCTACATGATATTGGCCTATTAGAATCACTATGCCAGATATAGAGGGATAATGAAAGATAAATCCCATCTTCTTCTGCCATTTCTGCAGACTAACCCCAGCAATGGGACAAATCAGGGCAAAAATTAAGACATATAGAAGGCACATGTGGCTTTTCTATCCCAGAGCTTAATAGTTGTTGTCATGGACAGGGAACAATTAGGAGGACTCATTCAGGCTGAACCCTGAGCTAAGAATTTAAGTCAAATAAGTTCTGGTGCATTTCTCCATCTCTTTCCCATATAGCAACCTTTGGTAAAACCTAAATTAAGTGCATTGTACCAGTTCATTGCATCATAGTGCTTTTTTAGTAACATAGGGCTAGTTTGCATTTTGTAGCAAAATTTGGGGTGGAAGATGTGGGGGAGAAATTACATTTGTTAGCTTACCATAACATAGCTTTTGCAAACAGACAGATATTTCTAGGAATATTTCTACTGAGATAGATGAAATGCAAATAAATCATAATTAAGGTAATAACATGATATAATTAATATGCTCGTAGTAAAATTAGGCAAAGCCTCCATATAAATTCCAGAAAGAGAATTTACAGAAAAAAATGTTCCTATGGCTATTGAACATGGTGTTGGTTAAAAATGAATTTGATTTTATAGCATCCTCTTTGAGCATAAAAGGATTCATTGAAAGAGGTAAAGGGACCAACCAGCGAAGCACATTTCAATGGAAAAATTCTCATTTTTATCAAATATTTCAGATGTGTACTTTAGTGTGTTGTCACAGCCATTGTTCTCCTTAGTTGGACTGTGGCCAGTCCACAATACGCAGATTAAACCAGGATTAATCCAGGAGTAGGATAGTGAATTGACAGCCTTGCTTCACTCTCTTGTTTTCTATAATCCTGATAGCGTTTCTGGATCTTGTGGTGATAGGTGCTGTGAATAGTAAGGAATCATAGAAAATACCTTTGTTGTAACTCTGAACAAGGATCTTTCTTCATGTGATCCACAGCTCTGAAAAGATCAAAAGATCCTTTTTGCTGCCCATTTAAGAGAAAGGAGAAATGCAAGTCCTGCCAGGCTGAATTTACATATTCAGAAGATCTAATTTACATACTCCACTTCTTTCCCACACAGTTGTGAATAGTTTTCTTACATTATTTTGAATCTATTATTATTCTGTTTTATGGAAATGGTATTAAATAGCACATGTAAATGTATTAAGAAATGAGGACAGGTTATATATAGCCTGGAGAAAGAAAGAAACCCTGAACTAAAAGTAATGCTTGGGTAGTGATCTTAAATTGAACAAGAGGATTAGGGGTCTAGAAAAGATTCTAGACCTAATTTGCACTTCACTTTATGGGACTGGCCCCATTAACAGCTGAGCTAGTACAGCCAACTCTGTAGCCTGGTAAGGCAGTAGCAGAGCCTGGGTAGCTGATTTCACTGAAACTGGATGTAACGGGCCAGATGGAGCTGACTTTGTAAAGTCCTGGAGCAAAATGAAACCTAGTGCTTTGGACTTCACTGGAAGACAAGCTAAAAAAAGGCCACCTCCTGAAGTCCACTCAGTATCTTAATCCATTTGCATCTGCATATGGCATGAGTGAGCACTGTGTGGTGAGTAAGGACTTTAGGCTCCCAAATAGCCAGTCATTACATACACTTCTTTCCTCTGCCAGTACCAGCCGCTACCCAGCCACCACTTACTTCTGGCAGCTCCATGTGACTCCATTGCAGTAGCTGTACCATCAGAGTACAAAGCACACCTTGGGAAAGTACCAAATGCTGAAGGGACCCCCTAAGGCAGGCAGAAGACGTGGAAAAATCTTTCGTGGCTTCTGCCATCTTCTGTATGGCATCAAAAGTCTTATCCCACTAAGCAGAAGTCTATAACTTGCTGGCCAAAAGGAAGGTTCTGCTGAGGCAAGGGAGCTTTGAGTATGGACAGGCAAAACTTTGTACTCCAGGGGACCTGAGAATGGGGGCTAACCGCATCCCAGAAATGAACACTCTTGGGATTTCCTAGTTTCTCTTTTTCAGTGAAAATAGATGTTTAATTGGGCAAAATAGAATAATCTGTGGTTCCATGTATGCAAGGGCTGATGAGCAGAGTTGGAGATTTTATTCTTTTTATATATAGTAAATTTGCTGCAAAACCAAGGGTTTTGTTGTGGGGAGGAGGAATGAGAGGACAATCAAAACTAGTTACAAATGCAAATTGAATTCGGTAAATTATTTTGACCAAAGGAGTCAGGGGATGTCCATAATACCATAAAGTTCACTTTCATTTTGTCAAATTTTAAATGAAACACCGTGTCTTAAACATGCCAAATGCTTTGCTTCAATATTTTTAAACGAAACTTTTTGAATGTTCATTTTAAAACAGCGTTAGCTGTTTAAAATGCAACATAACAAAAGCAGGAAAGAGGGATTAATGACTGGAAAACAAAACATCAAGATATTTTGGAATGAATTAAATGCTTCTGGCTGACCTAAATGAAATGGTTTTTTTCATTTTATTAAGCAAATTAAAAGATTTTTTTTGCCTGCTTTTAACCAAAACAGTATTATCCCCCAATTTTTTGGCTAAGCCCTCAAATGGAAAAGTTTGCTTCCTCAACTTTACACTCAGATGCCTCTGAGCGCACAGATGCTATTAAGTTTCTATAAGTTGAGAGTGTACAACGTTTTGTGCCAATCACTTATTTTATAAGGGATCTCCTATACAGAAGTGAATATAGTCCTTACAGGTAGTAATGCCACCTGGAAGAACAGTAGTGTTCAACTGAAGAAAAGAGTATTATCTCTAAAGCTATTGAGGTTTTTGCAGCTTCACTGTAGAGCTTCTACCTAGAATCTTCCCCTTTCCTCCTGCCAGGATTTCTGCTACCAAATTAAAGAAAAATGACACACATTCCTATAACAGGCACATCAGAAATGCTTATAACAATGACCCTCAGGCAGAAAGTATCTTTGTATGCTCATCACCACCTTAGGCACTGACAGCACCTGACACAATCTAGCCTTAGGTAGTTTCAGTTCTTTTTTCCACTGACGGCTTATGCTCTTAAACTTATCCTGCATAGGCTGTATTAGAATGACTGGACATTACAGAAGAAAAGTATTTCTCTCAAAAATGGAAGCATGTAAATGTATTTTATTAATCAAGCTGAGTGTGAATGATTCCTGAGTATTCCAAAATCAGATGTTCTTAATTTTCCTTTTAGCATAGATTTTTAAAGGACTAGAAAATAGTCTACCCAATGGGCACTGGGCTCATCCTAGGAGGTCTTGTTGCTTCGAAACCCCAGCTATGCTACTTAGACAAAAAAGTTCTAAAGTGTATAGTGACCCTTAAATGAGGACCAACTCTTTTGCCCTTTGAACCCAAGCACTTCCAAGTTTTAGGTAGAGTGACATGTTCAGTTTAAGCCTTATACTGGATCAACTGAATAGTTGGGATAAGTTAGACAAACTTTTGAATGGAAAGTATTCTTCTTCAGGTGATCTAAGTCAAAATGAGGTGACCTGAAGAAGAATGTTTTGCATTCAAAAGTTTTTCTAACTTTATCCAAGCTATGCAATTGGTCCAATAAAAGATATCACCCAGAAAAATCCTTGCCTCTCACATAATTCCTGGATCATTGCATCTACAACTTCACTCAAAGAATCCTAAGATTTAGACTATGTTCCCAGACTACATTAACCCTCCTTAAAACCTGGAATAAAATCTTACGTAAAACACAAATACAACAAAGACAATAAACCTGTTTAACACCTCTGTTTACCTTTCTTTACTTTTCAAAGATATGCCATGTGAGCCATGTAATGTTCAAGAGATCAGCATAATAGTTGGGTCTGCATGGATAACAAGACTTATTGGCATGGCTTAGAACTACAGTTCATGGCCAATAAAATTTTTCCTCTTATATGAGACAGACTTTACCCAAGTCTCAACGTGGTTTTAGCACCCATCTGTAAAATTTTGAACTTTTAGGAGTACAGTTTCTTATTCATGCTTGTTCACCTTCTGTACTAGAAGATTAAATATGATTGTACAGTGATATCTTTGGCCATAATTAATGGGCCATAATTCAATAGTTAATTTTAGGGTTAGGGTAATAAAGAATAAGACCAGTACTTAGTTACCAAGTAAGCAGGGATCAGTTTCTATTATCTGCATTCAACTTATTTCTCAACCAGTGCCACTGAAAGCAATAAGCTCACTCATGAAATAAGGTACTTAACTATGTGAATAAAGGTGGCCTGGAAGGTCAGTGAGTGTTTTGCTTGTTACTGCCAGGTTTTGTGATTATATTGTAGACTGTCATTGTTTTTAATGTTTTTATTAGTATTCTAGCTCCTGGGGTCATAGAATTGTATTAGAATCTGTTTAAAACATTTAAAACAACAAAAAAAAAAATGGTCTTTGATAGTTGCTGAGAAAAGCTTAGAAACATGAAATCCAAGAACTGAAGAAGCTGGATGAAAATGCATTTTTCATTTCTCAGAATCATTCTATTTTTAGCCATTCTCATGATTTTGGAAGTCTGGACCATGATTTCTGAAAGCTTGAAATTGTTTTTCTCTCCTTTTAAAGGGTAAAATTTTAGACTTCAATTAAAACCTATAAATACAAACTGAGAATATACAGGAAGAGCTGTACGTCCTTATTCTCTATCTTGGCTCACTCCTTCAAATCCATGTAAGAAGAAATGTTTGTTTCTCTATATTCTCTAGAATGGTTCTATAGAATGAATGGTTTCCTCTACTTCTGTCTGCCCTTATAAACTTGTAGCAGTCTCCTACAATATCATGATTTAGGTAGCAAGTTCTACTGTCTTGCTGTTGCCTCAGAATAAGTGATCATTTCTGTAAAGGAAAAACAGAGAAAATGTCTGGATCGTATGAAAAATGACACTTGTCACTCAGGGGATTCTGACTTTTGATATGTTTTGTGATTCATAGAAGCTTTTAGCTTTCCTTTTTCTCCGCTCATGTGTATGCATCTATGGCTAATGATGTGTGCATCTGTAAATTTCAGGAAGGTTCCATGGATAGTTTATATGAGCCAGTCCAAGAGCATCAAGAGTCCAAGGACACTATGAGCATTGACAGCAGGTCTAGCACTCCACTGACCACTTATGTGAAATGGGGCCCACCAGACAGATCTATGTCTTTGGTGAGTGAAAATAAGTTGTAAAGTACCCAATGCACTTTATTCAAAACCATCAGTTGTCCAACAGAGATTGCTTTGGAGTGGGTTTGTTACACACGTATTGCTACAAAATTAGGCTGTGTTACCATATTCGCTTATAAGTGGTATTCCTTGATATTGATACAGTTATTGAATCTGTCCTATCTTCCTTCCTAATACATATCTGTCTTCTTCAAAGTTATTCAGACTATCTTCAAGAGACTAAACACCCAAGAAATGAACACCCAGAAATTTTTTATGTTGGGGAAAAAAAATGCCAGCACTTTGTCAAAACAACCAAACAACCAACCAAACAAAAATGAAGAAATATTTAGGCAAGAATGGGAAAAAATGTTGCAGTTTTCCTGGTGGGAAAATGACATTATCCAACCATAATCCAATTGTGCCATGTCAAAAACTGTGGTACAATTGGGAGACTTTCTGAGTTTGCAAACTGGCACAAAGTACAGAGAGCCAGAGGATAGTCATACAGGGGAAAAAAGGAGAATTTGGTGGACCAGAAGGGGTGAAGGAATAATGTCACTGATGTTGATTTAGGCTCACTACAGTAGATGTGGTCTCACTGAATTTGTGAATGCTATAGAACTGAGAATAGAAATGTAGAAACCAAAATCCAAGTAGTCTTTCATTTGGATTGATTATTCATATAGTTGAGCATAAGAAAGAATTAGGTAACTATTCTCACTATTGTGCTTTGTGCAAAGTGCTTGCTCTCCTTCACCCACTGTGGTGGCAGCATTTTGAAGTTATTGCTCTGCTAATAAAACACTCTTGAGATCACTGAGGATGGAAGGCATTCAATAATATAAACCATTGCTTTGTATTTATAATGAATGAAACAAGAGCAACAAAAACTAACCAAAAGCTTTCTTAGAAACAAACCCAGTTAAAACCTGGGTATTTTTCTTTCATATGCATAGAATGCAGTAAACTGTCTATGCATATGGACAGTGTTTGGGTCTGATATAAAAATTAATTAATAAAACACAATGTTGACTGCATCCAGTATGAATTGCCAGATATGATTTTCAAACTATGTAAAGCATTGGCATTAACATACACCAGTTCCTCTCAAAATTGAGGTCAACCTAGTATTAAAGTGCTAACAAAAAGGTTAGCCGAAACTGGCGACTTGATTGTGGAAAGGGTTACATATCTCTTCCTTGCATATCTCTTACATGTAGGAAGTTTGCAGGATTATGGCCAAGGGTAGCAAATATGTACAAACTATGGAGGACAATCAACCAGATTTAGTATATATGTATATCATGTAAGCCACTGAATTACACAATACTCCCTACCCTCAGTCCACCTGGATCTTTCTTCCATCCTTCTCTTCTTGTTTTCAACCTCAATCATGAAGGAATATGTTCTACTTCCCTATCAGGTTTTCTTTCAGATGTGTGGATTTCTTCTCATAATCAAAATTCTGCACTATTAGTTCTATACTAATCCAACTCTTATTTATTCTTCTAGGTAAAAAGTACAATGACTACCATTTTTTCCCAGGGGTCAACACCAGTATGCCAAGTGAGAAATCCTGTGACCCCAGTAACCTCTCAATCATTACAAGGGCTATAGGGCATCTGATTTTTTTTTTTCTTACTTAACCTCTGACACCATCTAAAGTGACTCACTCCCTCACTTTAGCTATGGGATGCCAGTAGTAGTCAAAAAAGATCTGGTCTTATAAAGGCTCAAAAAGAACTCATTCTTTAACTGGCCACTTTGCTCACCAACAAGCATTCATGCCAGGTGGAAACTAGAAAAACCATTTTGAGCCAGAGGATGCAAAATGATGCACAAAGAGATCTAGCACCCAGAGTGAAAAAAGTCCTTATTTGGTTATGCTATGTGTGTTCTTTGTCTTTTTCAGAAAACAAATGGGTAATTTTAAAAGGGTTTTATTTGTTTTTACTATTTTTGTTCTTGTATATTAATTGTACTAAAGGACAGGAAAGGTGATGAGAGGAAGTAGAAAGGGATTAGCTAAAAAAGAAACTGAAGGAAGGAAGGGAAGTCCAGGTACCAACAGAAGCCATAGAAACCAATCTATTTTTAGCATGGAAATAAGAGTATTTTACCAAGGCAATTTAAGATGTAACGGAGTAAGGCAACACATTTCTGAATGGACACCTTGTTAAAATTTGGAGAGCATATTGCTGGACAGAAAAATGTAGAAGATGGGTAGAATTCAACTATACAAAAAATTGTCCTTGCAAATAGTAGTTTATTGAAATGCTGGGTAAATCTATCAGTCAAGCTTGTCACTTACGAATGTTATCATTCTTTCTCCTGTTCTGTTTGCTGAAAAGTATCTATCTTTTCAGGAGGCAAAATTATAGGTGCACTTATGAACACTGTGAAAAAAAAACTAAATCTCAATGCTAAAAAATATAAAATATTAAGTAAATGGCCTGGGGTCTACTGTTTCCCAAATAATAATTTGGGAAACACCTTAGCCTTTCAAAACCAAAGTATTACTGGTATAACATTTCATGCCAAACAACTGAAGCTCCAATGTGATCCTCCAGCAGGGAACAACAATCAGCTGACTGGTGCTCCAAGCCCTGGAAACACCCAGCTCTTCAGCTCCCTTTTGACCAGCAATAGGATGCAATTTGGATATGATCCCTGATCCCACAATCATAGCTCACAGATGACATATCAGGAGTGCGAGTACGGGGATCAGGGATTGGGCCCCATCACACCTTTAACTGAATTTTTGCCAGGGCGGGAGAGAGACCCTTGATACTAGAAAAAGCAAGATGTTTGTGCTAATCTACAGAACAAGCAGAAAAACAAGTAAAAGGCCTAGAGGAAGATGCACAAAAGACAACGGTAAGTGTATTCAGTAAACTAGTGAAACAAAAGGCTACAAAAATTAAGATAGGCAAGCACAGTTATGTAGAAAACAATAAAAAATGTCAGCTTTGTGGCAACCAGCATGGGTATAGCAAGTGTCCAGCATTTGGGTAAAAATGTAGAAGCTATAATAAACTGAATCATTATGCTTAAATGTGCAGAGAAAACAGGAACATATGTCTAATAAGTGCAGAAACAGACTTGTATGTGGAGGAAGAGTAGCTGAGTAAAAACATTTTAAAAAGAACACTTTCCCTTACAAGAAGCAAACTTCTGTCAGATGGCAGTAGCCAAATTTTTCAGCATATTAGATGCATCAACAGGTGTTTGGCAAATTCCTTTGGATGCTGAGAGTTCAAAGATCTTCACTTTAAACACCCCATTTAGCCTTTTTAAGACTATCTTTTGGAATATGCTCAGCTCATTTCACCATACAGTGAGCCAGAAGCTAGAGGGTGTAGCAGGTGCAGTGTCACTGAACATCAACAACAATTGAGAAAAGTACTGTATATTGTAAGAACTAACAACCTGAAAATGAATAAGGACAAACATCTGTTTCAAACAGCGGGAATGACATATTTGGTGAGAAAATGACCTCAGAAGAAATATTAGCTGATGACTCAAATGTTCAGGTCATACTGAACATGCAAAACCTGAAGATAAAAAGAGAATTCACACGTTTCCTAAGGAATCTTGTCTATATGGACATGAAATGGGCCTGGATGCCAGAGTATAAAAGCAAATTTAATGATTTAAAATGCTTTTTGACACCAGACTTCATGATTCAATTTTTTGACCCATTAAAAGATTTCAAATTCTTCACAGATGCCTCAAAAGATGGATTGGAAACAGTACTATTGCAGTACTGAGAACTGATTGGTTTTCAGTCTCATATGCATTTAGGGCTATGACAGCTGCAGAAAAATTATATGCACAAATTGAAAAAGAGACCCTTGGCCTGGCTTATGGATGTACATGATTCTGTGAGTTATTGTACAGTCAGGGATTCACTGCAGAAATAGATTACAAACCACTGATTGAAATATTCAAAAAAGGAATTAGAGATGCATGACCAAGAATGCTACAGCTACTTCTGAAATTGCAGAAGTATGCTACAACCCTGGAGCTCTAACTTGGATATGACTTGGTGATCACAGACATACTTTTAAGAACATGCTAGGTATGTCTACACAAGATGCTAAAAGTGCAGTAGACTAATTCTGTCGTGCATTAGTACATCACGGTGAAAGTAGAATTAGTCTACTGTACATTAGTGCCACTTAAAATACATGTGCCAATGCTACTGCACAGTAGTATGGATTACTGTTCATTTAGCACCTGTTATTACAGATGGCTATTTAATATTAATATTAAATTAATATTTGCACGTCATGGGATTCCAAGAATTGTAATTTATGTTCAACAATAGGGAACTTTGATATTTTGTTTAAATGTATGATTTTCATCTTGAAACATCAGTCTCAATTACCCTCAAGGCAATGGACTGGCAGAATGTGGAATACACATTGTGAAAAACCTATTGAAAAAAATCAATGGAGGAAGAAGAAGATCCCTGCTTGGTACTACTTAATTCCAGAGCTATACTTCTGCAATGTGGAAAATCACCTGTGGAACTTCTCTAGAACAGGATGTAAAAACTTGACTACCTGACCTGGGCCAGAAATGAAGGGTCTGCCAAAGAGTGCACAATAGTGGGGAAAAGATTGGGAAAGTACAAAAAGATGCAGAATAACAATAAAGGGTCAAGACTCTATACAAATTTGGCAAGATGGAACACTGGCCATTTAAAGTTACAGTAATCAAGGTGGAGTCATCTCACTCATACTTGGTGACCATAGGCAATGGTCAAATCTTAAGAAATCAAAGACATCTAAAAAATTTGACAATGAGTTCATATAAGCAAAATAGGAACAGAGACACACGTTGAAAATAATGGAGAAGTTGACTCAGAATGTGACCAGGAGATTGAACAGTCAAATGCAGACAAGAACACAGACAAGGAGGGGCTGTGATACAGTAAAGCTGGAACATTGCTGAAACAGCCAAAGAGACTGAAAAGTGTTAGTTTATGTTTGTAATAGTTGTTATTTTAATGTCATTAGCATAGTTAGGTTTTTTGAAAAAAGAGGAAGATATGACAGAGTGAATCCTCTTGGACACACAGAGCATCTGGGAAATGTGGTATTCCATAATTGCAGGAACTTCCAGAGAAGGGAAAGGGAGTTGCCCAGCCACAAGATCCTTGGAAGGGCAGTAGCAAAATCATTACCTCTTCAGTGTAAATAGTTGCATATACATTTCAGTAAAAAATAAAAAAATGTTTCCACGTTATATGTGTGCAGATACTATAGTATTGCCATTGCCAAGATAGTGCATGCTGGGAAGTCTCATTAGAGCAGGTGGTTATTTGAATCTCAGAGATCTAGAGCAAAAAATTAATTTGATATTCTCCTGAAATCCCTTGTAGTGATAGAGTTTTCCTTTTTGAAGAAAGAGGATTTTTTTCCCATTATGTAAATTGCAGATGGCATATGAGTTCATAGAGAGAAATTAATTTTCTTTCTTGGTTATTTTTTTAACCTACCTCCCCTTTTAAGTGAAAGTTTATCAGTAGTGCTGGTGAAAGATTCTAACCCGAGAACCCTGGAGACTTAAATCCTCTGTGAATGCTCTGAACAAGACAAAGAATGGAAACTTCTCTGGAAAGGGCATTATACAGCTTCTTTTACATAGGACAGCAAAGGCAATAATTTGAGCTTTGTCAGTGTACCTCAACTTGTCTGGGTGACACCACTTCTACTGTATTTTAGAAAATAATCAGATTGAAATACGATAGTGACATATTCATAAAGTCTGACTAAAGAAAATATAATTTATTCTTTAAGCAACAGAGCAACATATCGTTCATATATCTGCATAACTAGCCAAAAATAAGCATATGTGAAAACCATATTTTACATGTAGCTGTTTCTTCAAAGAAATGCTTCTCTAACATGGCTCTGCCAGGTCGTTTCTGCCTCTGTAGGCAAAAAAAGATACTTCGGTGGTGTGGCTACACCAATATTACAGGACTCTACTGCAACATGATTACTCTCATAATGTAGGTGGGGCCTTCAAGAGCACTTTGCCCTTCAGGTCGATACAGCCTTAGCCTCCTCAGATGAGACTATTAGCCACAATGCCAGTTAGTGACAGTTGTGCTAATGTTTTAGGCATGCTTATCTGCAGGAACTGGACTTAGCTGAAATGAATTCAAAATGTAAATTAATTGATCTCAGAGCTTTGGGCTCAGCTACAATACTGTCATACATATGATATATAACTTCACACTGCAATACTGGCACTTCGTAATAGATGGCTAATAAAGATTATCCTTTAAGTTGTAGAACTATTGTAGACACAGATTCACAACATCCAGCTCCAGGCTGAAAAACTGCATGTGTCCCAGAGTGAAAATTAAGGGTGGAATAACAGTTTAATCTTTTTTTTTTACTTGGTTTGGTTGGATTGATTCAAATTCTTCATTATTGTAATGTAGGGTTGGGCCACAGAACTAAACAAAAAATAATCAACCTGTCCAACAAAACTGTTTATTTTCACTGAGCTAGACTAGAGAAGCAGATGGATTTTACTGTTGATGTGCATTAGAAAATCCAAAATACTAATCTGCACAAATTGCATCAAAACCATTTTGCATATTGTTCGGGGGGGGGAGGGAGGGGGGTTCAGAGTGGCACTGGATTGTCCACTAAAGATGCATACTCAACAGTAACCAGAATGATCTATCATTTTGGCTCTCGCTCACCCATGTCATATATTTTAGTTTCCCTAACTGGAATATTTTAGAGATGTTGCACTTGAGTTTCACCAATTAAAATTCAACATCAATAAAAATGCTGCTAAATCAGTTAAGCAAACTGCTGAGGCACCAGGAATTAATAAGAGGCTTGCACAGCTTGTTGTAGATTTTGTTTTGCTGTGTTGTGAAGGAGGACTCAGTTCAGTAGTTAACTAAAAATAACAACTAAATGCTGTGTCACTGTGCTAGATGTAAAATCAACATGCTTATATATAAAATAGTCTCTGGAAGTGGAAAACAAGATTAGGGATGACGTTTCAGCCTGTAAGTCCTGTGGAAAAATGCTGCTGAAGCCAAAGGACTATGTATAATCTTATCTGCTATTTCAAGCATGTGAGTTACTAGACCTACACCTTAGAGGGAATCATTAAGCTTATTAACTGGTCATTTGTACTTCTCTCTCAGTTTTACATCTATCACTCAGCTTCCGTAGGATACTCCCCATCACATGAAAAGTTCTGACTGTAGGACCTATTCATGCATTTTCAGCAGTTTGTGTACTTAAGTGCTCTGTTCAGTCGGTATGGTCTTAAGCCAGGTGCTTAAATGCTAAACTGGGGGTCAATCAAAGCTCATACCATGTATTTAATCTGTATGAGTCCCCATGCCAAGGGGACACGTAGTGGTAAACTATTTCTTCTTGAGGGCCACTTCTTTCTCTGTCCAAATGCTGCAGCTGTGGGCAGAGAAGGTGTTCAAAATTGATCCTGCTTCTGGTAAAGGACTGGGGTTGTAGTAGAATATCCTCAAGAAAGGGCCTTTGGCCATGGAATAAGTTTCATTGAACAGGTCAAAACTAGTCCTGATTTGCTGACCTGAGCATGCAGATATTTGGGGAGAGACCTGCCAAGATGGTCATTTGTAAGGAATCAGATCTGAAAAAGGAGTAAAGAACAGTTCTGTGTTGTGCTGGCTGTTGAATTTTATTTCTGTTTGTTATGTACCTTATGGCAGCGTATCGATTGGGTTCGATAGATTCATCCTTATGCTCTCTCATCCTACATAAACAAACAAAAATGCAAACTTGACTGAGCCCTGTTACGGTATGTACAAGTAAGTGTTATATTTAGATTGGTCTAACCACGGTTACGTTGATCTAAATGTCTGTATGCAGATGTCCACAGGGCATAGGTCACCTGAAAAATAGCATACCCAACCTAAAGTTAGTACACCTCTGAGGTATACTAACTTTAGATTGATAAGGGGTTAACCTGACCTGGTAATCCCCATATACATTCACAGCACAGCCCCAGGGCTGGGAAAACCCAGCTTGCCACAGTCCCAGAACTTTGTTGTTCTTACTCCCAGGACCCTGATGGGTTATTTTTAACTCCCCCTGACTATGTCATCTTGGCCTAGGTAACTCCCCTCACCCCTGCTATGGATATGCCAGTCCCCCCAATCCCTGGTAGCTGGACATAGATGATAGAAGTACAATCTGGTAGAGATCATAAAAGCTATTTCATCAATGATAAATCCTGCAGATTGGTACTTTCTATGATTTGATGTTTCATTCTCCTACCTGAAGAGTTGATGCATTTCTTAAGCCTTTTTAAAAAAAATGCCTTGATCATGAAGAAAATTTCATTTGTTTTTTGTCATTTTGCAGTTGTCAGATGCCATGGGTTCTACCCATTTTTTGACCACTGCCTATGATGTCATCAGCTTCTCAGTGTATCCGAAAAATGCCAAATAACTTATCAGTCTTTCAGAGTTATTGCCAGCAAAATCAAAATCAATCATAGTACCTTCCTTAATCTACAATGTTATAATGGGCATTTGATTTCAGGTGTGCTTCAGAGAAGACCATTCAACTAAAATGATCCTCTCTCTCCTGCCACCTTGCAATTCTCACAGCAAGAGGTTTCTAGGCAAACATTAAAGGAGTCCATTCTTTTTAAATCAGTATTTAACATGTTGCCCTCCTTTCAGAGTCATTTAATGAAAATATGTAAGAAAGGGATTATTGGTATAATAATATAACAACATGAACTCATGTGTACGAGGATTTTGGTATGGTCATGAATGGCAGTATTCTATACTTCAGGGAAGGACTGCCCCCATTAAAAACAACATTATTTCTGAATTTTTGTGAATATATATTTTAGCTTCTTTGTAATATTGATTCAGGTGTTCTGAAATATATTTTTAGAAAGATTTACTTTGCATATTCTCTTGTTGGGGTTTTTCATTTTTCCGGGGAGAGGGGGAAGTTATCAGTGTAATTATACTCTTAAAATGGAGGCTGAAAGTAGTAATAAACTGTTTCATTTTTTGCTCTCCTAAAAGATTTCTGTAGCATATTTTCTTACTTTTGTAAGTGAAAAACATACTGTTTGTAATTGCTGGCCAGGGATCTGAAACCCTGAGAACTGAAAATCAAGTTGCATTGTTTTTTGTTCTTTCTTTACTATCACAGCAGTAAAGATTTTGCAATTAAAACCTAGTCAGGAATTTTGCTCATGAAGTGGTACAAGTCCATCTCATTCCTCCATAGCTATAATGATATTCTAATGCATACAATAATATTTTTTGTGTGTGTGTGAAAAACATGCCGATCTATCTTGGACATGGCATGAATAGTACTGTTGAATACATTTTGCTATCCTTATGCTGTCATTTTCAATTAGTACCAATCAGTAATACTATATTCATTACCCCTGTGTGTCCTAAATCAGGTAAAGTCTAGCTGGATTTTAAGAGAGCTCTGAAACATGAATCTCACATGATAGAGCAAGTAGTTTGCTGCCAATAGAGAAGAAATCTCAGGTTTCTCAGATATAAATGTTCATTCTTTCTAGAAGGATGGATAGACAGAGGTTCAGTATTTCTCTCTTTGAAAGGAGGAGGTTCAGAGTTAATTTCCAATGTCCGCTCCATATTCAGTTGGATTTAACGTTCCCTCATTTCTAATCTAGGAATGAAAAGTCTCTAATATCAATATAAACTATCTCTATTGACAACTTTCATTTCAAAGAGATGGATTCTGGATAATGAACAGCTCTTTGAAACAGCTGGTTACATGGCAGAGCTACAACTCAGTACAAAAGAGAGAGCTACTATGGATTTGTAGAGTATTTCATTTTGAATTATACTGACCTATGGCCTCTGACTCCTAAGAACAATCCTTCCTCTAGAGAACAGTATTGAAATAAATATCTTTATATCTTATAGCCATTTTTGGCACTCTGCTTCCATAAGGAACTCTTGGTTATGTTACTCCAGAGATTTTCCAAAATGTGTCTTGTGAGAGAAATGGAAGTGTGCCACATGATCCCCCTGTGTGCGGAGGTAAATGCTCTCCTTCCCTGTCCAGCATCCCATGTCTGCCCTAACTACTCCAGTAGTAACTGGGGTTTCTCCACTGGGGGCTGCCTTCAGGCATCCCCTGTGCTACCCACGTTCTCCTTTCCTCTCTCCCCTGCTTCCTCTCCCAATCCCAGCAGCAGCTGGCAGGCAGATACATGCATGGACAAAGCTGCTCACAGCAGCCCAGCTCATCCCCTCAACTCCTCCAACACTCCTGGGGCCAGCAGGAGAGACTGTGGGGGTGGTTCCCAATATGTGAGACCCTACCTCATCCGCATGGGCTGTCCATGCCCCAAGGTACAAATTGGGGGTCGGGAAGGGGCTAACAGTGGAAAAATCAAGACACAGGAGGGTTAAGGCCTGGCCCTGCCACTCATAAGTGGCATAAGCTAGATCAGTGCTTCTCATTTTTTTTAGCCTCAAGGCCCCCATCCATGTCTTTTCTGAAATATATATGCACACAAACCACATTTTTGGGTATGAGTGATCTGTGCTCTCAATTTTAATCCAGAAAAAATGTGTGCCCTAGGTATCAAAAGTTTGGGAAACACTGTGTTACTCTTTCACCTATTTCCTATAAACTCTAGACATGGAGGAAAGTAAACAGAGTTCTTCTCAAGAGTTGTGGCTTCCCCTTTATCTGAAATAGCATCATAAATTAATTGTAATTAATACCCATGAACACTCCCTAGTTTATCATGTAGTATTTTCTGTAGGACACACTGTTTTTGCCTGATAGGTGCTATGATGAGATGGCAAGTCTGAAACCTTTAGGAAATTTGTCTTTTATCTGGAGAAATTCCAGACCTTGCCTTAGTCAAAAGTCCATTATTAATTCTGGTTTGTGATGTAGAATCCTGTATGTTAGGACCCAAGCTAATCTAACACAGCCATTTCTTTGAGGGCTGCAGAACAATCTCATACCTGTGCCTAAGGCTAAACTATTGTGCTTTTATCCACAATGCATTAATCTTAAATTGCATGTAATATTTCAAAGCAGATATTGAACATTGTTCACTTTTTTTATTTGTATACTATAGCTATGTGCAAACCCAGGCCATGTACAGACATTCAGTTTCTATTAGGAAAGTCTACTGGGAAAACACCAAAAGTGACCGCTCTGGAAAAAAATAACCTGGGAACAACAAGGGTTAAATTGCTCCCAACAGAGTTTCTCCTGGGAGGGTGAATGCCCATATACTTTCCCTTCTGAAAGAAACCACAGCACAGTGCTCCAGCATCCTAGGGTGCTTTGTTCCTGGGCATTCCCCTTTTCTCCCCCAAGTGTGTCACTTAGGCTGGATTCTACTGCTCCAGTCAAGCAGGGAGCAGAATATGTCCTCTTCGCAATACCTACATTGTGCTTCAGGGAGAAGCAGGCTGACCCAGAGCAGATTGGATCAGCAAGTCAAGGCTGCTCTGTGCACTGCTGCCATCTGTCTCCAGGCAGACTGAGGGAGCCTGAAGATCACCCCAAGATGTGGGTAAAGGGGATCTCTAGCTGCACAGCATCAGCACTGTAAGTTTTATGCTCTTTTCAGGAGCTTAGTATGTGAGTGTCTGCTCAGGTAAGTCTTTCTACCTGGAAAACAAATGCAGGAGAAATGCATGATTCTCCCAGGTCTTTTGGATGGGGTGCACAGCACTACTGATGCATAACATTCCTGGGGAATCCCCCCCCCCATGTATAATAATCAAAATTCACAAATGTCAAGACACTTAAAAGACCTCCTATACCCAACTAAAACATCTCACCCAATATATATAATGAAATATTCCATTCTTACCCAGTCTACAAGAAAGGCTTAATACAAGTATTGTTCCTCTCCATTCCTTTTCTTCTTACCTCTAGTAGGTTTTACATTGGGAAAAGACAACACAAATGGAACGGAAAAGAGCAAAAATAAAATAGTCTTTTTTATACTTAATTATTGTATGGATTCTTGTCATATGGTATGGGCTACTTTCCTTGATACTATTATCATGGTCAAAATATAAAAATGTTGGTATAGCTGGCAATAACTGAAAATAGTAGCTGAAAATAACTAAAACAAACAAAACTGTAAGTATGCGGGGAAATACGTTTCCTTCTTTAATGTGTGTTGCTGTCTCTCCAGTAGAAGTAATGTCCATCACGGGAAATTTACACCATCTTATGCTTCCAATGATGGCAGCAATAGACATGAAATTGATTTATTGTCCTGTCATTTTGTCTAAAGAGGTGTCAAAATAGTATCTTGATCAGATATCCTGTTCTATCCTGGTTTGATTTCTGGAGCTTTTCCTATTGTTAAAATTAACTTCAGGATCCAGGATGACTCCAACTAACTTTTAAAAGGTTAGGATTTCACCCCTCAGAGTTTCTTACTATTTTTTCAAAAAACCTCATTCCTATGTATGTAACCAATGACACAAACCTTGCATCTTTCTTCTTATGTCCCAAACCAAATTCTGTTGCCGTAGGCAGGTATAACCTATACAGGTGTTTTGTTTTTGAGAGGCAATATTTATAAAAAATAATTTTATACAAAAAATATGGCATTGGCTGATTAATAAAGACAACGTGGTCAATTTTTTTCTAGGTGTTGTGATTGTTATGTTTCAGTTTTGGAGCCTTGCATACTCAGTTGGTGTCAGTTCAGGAATTTTGAAAAGCAAATCATTTAGACACTAACTACATATCTTTCTATGATACAATACCTTCCTAAGCTAAACTATTTTTTTAAAAGTGTATCAAACTCAATAATGAAAAGAATATAAACATTTGCTTGTCTTAAATGTAAGTTAAATTACATACATGTATAAACATTCTTGATTTTCAAAAATTATGTCCCTTCTGTCTTTATTTTTAAAGGAATTTTCTGACTTTGAAAACACCCTGACCAAAAAGAGAAAGTAAGTTCAGATGCTTTTTAGTTCCATGGAATGTCAAAATTTTTGTCTGTACCTTTCAGCCTTCCCATTTTATTATGTATCTTACTTGTGATTTAATTTACATATAATATCTGTATTAATGTCTCTGAATAGAAAACAAGTGACAAGCTTGGAATGCATTACTAAAGCTCTTTGACATCATTTGTTCATATCCACAAAGCTTCTTTTCAGAATAGCAGAACCAGAGCATCCAACATCAAATAATGTTAGCCCTCATTAATCTGAGCTTGGCTTGCCATATGTCTGATTTTCTAAAAGATTGAAATGGTAACCCACTTCATGGCATGTTTGTACCATTGACCCCATAATCTTTAGAAGATGGGTTGTTTTTAATCCAAATAAAAAATTAGTTTACAAAATTACTTGGATTAACCAAGTCAGACGATATTTTATCCAGTGTATCTGTGACAGCACCGTGGTTCAAGTAAATTGTGTATCAGACAACGTTATCATTTGGGCTAATGACCTCTAAGTATTAATAGTTCAGTGAGGAGAGGAATATTTTTTTTGAAAATTCGTTTTGTCTTGAGCTTGCAGTTTATTGCATTAATAGAATGGTCTATTTCAAATGAAATTTCATCTAATGGAATGTTGGACTGAGATTTAATCTGTCTGTCTGTAACAGACAGGAAAATCCCTAGATACCATAGGATCATATACTGTATTCACTCAAGTGGCGGTTTCCCCCATGCTGAATGGGGGGGAAAACTTTCCTTGGATTTGACTACAAGGAGAGCCAGGGCCAAAGTGAGACAAACGGCAGCTGCCTGCCCCTGGCCCTGCCCCTGCCCCTGCCCCTGCCCCTATCTAACCTCTATAGCTTCTGCTCCTTCCTGCTCCTGCAGCCTCTTCCCCCTCCCTTTCCTTACTGTCAGGTGTGACTCCATCTCTCCCTAGATTCCACCCCAGGGCATGGAGCCCATAGGAGCTAGAGAGTGAGCAGGCAGGATTTGGTGGGGGGGAGAGGAGGAAGAAATGAGTGGGAGGTAGAGGACAAGGGGGACACCTGCCCCCCTGCCACTGCTTTCTCTTCTGCAGCAGTGGGAGAGACAAATTTAAAACAACCTTCCAACAAGTCTACACCTGGAAAATTATAACAAATTTGTATTTATTCTACACATGGATTTAATTATTGGGGGTCATCTTTAAATTTGAAGTCAACTTGAATTCAGGTAAATAGTTTTGTTTTGTTTTTTAATATTGGCTGCATTAACTTTAGAGTATTTGTGTTATGAATAGATTTTTCTGAGAAATTCTAATTCACACACCAAAGATTTGGAAGAAACAGTGAAAGCTCTCTTGCTTTGGTAGCTGATCTTGCTATGCTACTGGTCAAAAAGTAAGAATACTTTTCTGATTCACAAGCAATTTCTCAATGGCAGGCAAAGATTCTGATTTATGAGGCATTATTTGTTGTATTCAAATAATTACCATGTTACCAGGAAAGTCTCACGTTTCAAAAATTTAATGAACTTTAGCATACATGGTTATTTGTATGTCATAACCATGTTACTTGTGGTTCCAACTGCTGAAATTTCCTTAGCCTTATGAAGGGTTTTTGAACCCAAAAGTTTGCTTAATAAATATTCTCCAACTATTTGGGTTGGTCTAATAAAAGATATCAAATTCACCCATGGACCCTTGTCTGCCTATGTCCTTAGACCAACACGGCTACAACCTAAACCCCTCCTTCATTATTATAAATTTTCAGTAACTCTGATCACTTAGAAGAACAGTAACATGAGATTGAAGTGACCAACCACATGGTGCAAATAACACCTATGTGATAATCCAAGTTGTCAACCTGCAGACTGCAAAAAGATTCATCCAATCTATTTGGCTAGTAATTAATCAGTTGGAAGAAAATCAAGGCCAGATACAATTCACTTGTTAGGCACTTAAACACACACCTAGTCCATCTACTTAAGTCCCTGTAAAAGAGTTAGCACAAAAGTTGGTTGAAACTTTGTTCTTGTTGCTTTTTATGATTTAGGGTTAAAACTCAGATAACAACTCATTGAAAGAGATGAATCAGTGGTTTTCCACAGATGTGAGTGAGGGAGAACAAGATCACACTTTAAGTACCTAAGGATTATTTTGTTAAGAGTAGTTTGACCGTTTCAGTGCTTATATGCCAGTGCTGCCATAGAAATTCTGTTTGAATGTGGCCTACAGAACAGTAACTCAGACAATTATTTTGGGGTAAGCTGGATAAAATCGATTTAGCATACACTTCTTTAATCGTGATTTATTCAGGCAAATGGCTACATATGGATGCAGATAGATTGAATTAGTGTGTTTGTATATTGATATGCCAAAAATAGATATCATATTTAGGCATAAGATATGTATCTAGATTTTGGAAAGCATCATGTTAAATCTGTTCAGATGCAGAGTTTATGTTTAGTCCATTGCTGAGGCACCAAATTCCAGATTCTAAAGTCTGCTAAGGATCTGGGCTTTTTCAGGTCATCCCTGCAAGAAAACTGTCACTTGGCCTTTTCAGTGGGCTCTTTGGCTATACTGTCAATGTTTCATTCCAGAAAAAGACTCTAACAACCATATTTTCAGAAGAAATATCTATAAAGCCCAGAAATCCCTATGTAGACACTGTGCTTCTATATGTGCGGGGGCCGGCAGGGTGGAGGGGAGGAATCCTATTCATGAAAGAAGCTGGGTAGCTCCAATTAAAACCAGCAGGAGTTTCACAGCTAAATCCCTGCGCACTGCTTTGAAGAATTAGGTTGCAGCTATCCATGTTTGATTAAACTTATTTTACTTGTTAATTCTAAGTTTGAGATAATGACACATGTTTTTAATTTCTTCTAGATCTATCCAGAAGTCTGTGTCTGAAAATGAAGCATTTGGTTAGTAACCCTTTAAACCAGTTACGGTCCATGTTAATTGTAAACTGTCAAATATACTTAAGACTTTAATTTGCTTTCAGGCTGTTGGATTCCACACAGAGAAAAAAAAACACGTCACCATTTCCCCTCCATAAGCCCTCTTAAAAAAATTCAGATTGAAGCAGAAACCAAACTAAGAATCTGGCCAAAATGAAATGGTCATGCAGAATGTTTGGTGTTTGTTTTATCCATTTAAACAAAGAACCCAAGCCCCTCTGATCTAATCAGATTACTCTCCTCTCTGTTTCATTTGTTAAAAAGATTCAGTTTTCACTTAGCTGCTGAAGGTCATGAGTGCAGTTAACTAATGAAGGAAGTTATTTTTTGTAAAATTTCAGGAGTTATTTCATGGTGCTTTTAAAGACTATTATAACCTAACTGTTCAGTTATGGCCCCTGCCCAGTTACGTATCTGAGGAAGAGCGGGTGGAGTGACATCCCCCTGTGATGGTTTGCTCTGTGCTTGAGGGGAGGGTGAATGGAGCACCAGAAATAGACCCTGGGGAGCCCATGCCACTGCCTATCCCACAGCAGCAGCAGCTCAGGCCTGTATGCTACAGCAGCAGCCGTAGCAGTAGCAGCTGCTGCCCCAGTGATGAAAGCTAGAACAGGTAAGACTCCTCTTCCCCTGCCTCCAGTGGTCAGCCTAATTCTCCCTGCCCCCACCTCTGCCCCAGTCACTGAAAGACCTTGCTACACCTCTTCAAATAGTTAATTTGCCCAGAAAGTGGCTTCATTATGAAAGTTCTCTGACAATGACAGGGTAAGGGCCATCATTTCATAGTCAGTGGACATCAAGGGACATCATGGCTTTCATGATGCTACACAGCATAAAGGTCCCCGTGGAGAAATATCTCACTCCTAAAGCACTAGCCCCTTTCATGCTTTAATATAAGCAGTATTGATGTTTAAGCAGTTTAGTGTCTGTGCCGTCAACTAGGGGCTAGAGGTGCTCATACTGACTAAGTAGTTCTCTAAAATTCTAAGTAGCATTTGTATAAAATCCTAACAGCAAGATCAAAAATAGATTGAAAAGCCACAGAATGAGGAAAGCTTGAAACCAGAGGTAATGGCTGTAGTAATAGTAGTAGTAATAATGTTTAAACTGTGTTAAATGGGACTGCAGGCACTGCCAACAGATGATGGAACTCGTAGTCTGCCACACTGAATTCCATTCATCCATCACATTTCCACTTTGGCAAAATCATTTATTCATGTTTGTGTTTAAGCAGATGCTACAGTGTTCTGTTGCACTCATCTGATTTGCATTCCGATTTAATTTTATAGACTCCCATTATTTTACAGGGGTAATATGAATGCAGGTGACTCTTTTCTGTGCTTTTACTTTAGAGAGGAAAACTGTGAATGGCACTCTTTGGCAGAATTCCAAGAAGCCCGAGAATGATTCGTACATCAGAAGGCACTGTCAGCTTGAAGGTAATTGCAAAATGTATTTCAGCTGATTTTGCATTTTCCACAAAGTATTTTAAAGGGCACCTAGGAAAATTTCTCATTTTTCACCAATAATCTAGCTAAATAATTTGTCAAGGCCTTTTGAGATTTACCTTCTCCCCAAGGGGAAGAAAAAAATAGTTTAAATAAAGCTTGCTTTAAAACAAGGAAGCTAAGAATGCACCCTGGGGGAAGTTCACCCTGCAGTCTATGGGCCATTGGAGGTTTCTGTTGCAGAGTGGCTTCCACTTTGTTGCACTGGCGCAGGCAGCAGTGATACAAGCATTAGTTGAAGCTCTATAGTTCTTGCATTACAACAGTGCTGGGCTCTACATGCACCTGAAAAGTCATTTTAGGGAGACCCAGCAGCAACAAAACTCACATAGAGAGGAAAGGATGCACAATATGCCTCTATTTTAGGTCAAAGGTTTGCAGGAAGCAACACTGGAGTCACAAGGCTGTCCTTTCCCAGCCTTGTGCCTATGGCTGGTGTTCACTTTACTGCCTAGAGGTCTGGCAGAAATCCCTCTCAAAAAATCTACTTAGTTCGTGTGGGGCTGGGATGAGGCAAATTCAGTAATGTAATATGGGGGGTATGACCAGGGCACCAGCCCCAGGCACTGACTTGGAGGTGGGTGCAGAAAGAGCAGCGCCCCATGCTGCTGGCTAAGCCACTGCCACTGCTGGCAGCCTGGCTCCATTTGCTGCCCCTATGTACCACTGTCACCTCGGGCACAGGACCACCGAGCTGCATCTCTGCCCAACATCTTTGCAAAAAAGATGAGATCAAAGGATTAACTGGTTGTGGTAGAAGGAAAATCTTCAGGCTTTAAATGAAAACATATTCCATCCTTTTCTACATTATTACTAGCTGTTCTAAGCACTGCTTGTAATCTAAAGCAGAAGCTACAGGCCGTTACTCCTTATTCAGGCAAAATTTTGATTAACTTTGGTCGGAGCTTTGCCTGAGTAAGGGAATATAGGACAAGAAGCTTATGTCATATTTCCTGACCAAAAAAGTCCAGAGAAGGGCAACAAAGGGGGCTAGAAATATGGAAGGATTTGCAGTGGTCACTGTCACAGTGCTTAGCACAGGCAGGGAGCAGACTCCTGCAGTTCAACTCTGCTCCCTCCCTGTGTTGAGAGCTGCTTTGTCCTCTAGAATATCCTGTGGATTTACGCTCATCCAGATCTAGTGTACCGTGACAACTCCCTGATTCCCTCATAGCTGGCTCCCTGATGAAGGCGCTGAAGTGAAAGTATTGTCACTTGAAGAGCCATGACGGCTTGTCTGCCTGCTGGTTCTGCTCTCATGACTTCTGCCCCCGCTGCATCAAAGCAGCACCCACAACCACCTCCTCAAATCAACTGATAGACACAGAGAATGGAAAATACAAAATTCAGCTTAATAATTAAAAGGTACCATGGTTCTTTTAAAAAATTTCTCCATGAGGTTTACTGTAAGATATTTCCACATTTGAAATGCAGATCTCAGGTCCATTTTGTGCTTTGATGAAACCAAAATGTAATAGATAGGCTACTTTACAGCTTATGCTTACTAAGCATGCACGGTAACTACTTTTCTTTCTTTCTATATGGTTGCAGACAAAAGTTGCATTTTTCACGATTGGACCCCAGAAAGCATTCTACAGCCATGCTGTGACACATGTACTGTGACACATGTACATGGCTGCAGAGTACTTTTCAAGTGGCTGATCACATAAAAAATTAACCTTCCTCAAATGAGGTATCAGGTGAAGGGACTCTGCTTTAGAGACCTTAGGGAACTTGTGTTCCCTGGGGTTCATTTTTTGTGTGTGCATGGCTCGTATGATGCAGCCCAGCCCCACCTCTGGGGCTGTCAGCAGGGAAAGAAAGGAAAGGAAGAGGGGGAAGCAAGCAGCAGCAAGCTACCAGCTGGGCTTTGCCTAGCCTGAGGTGGAGAGGGTATGGATTGGAGTCCTCCAAGCCTCCCTGGATTGGGTACTGGAGGGAGTCAGGCTGGGCCTGTGAGATGAGGGGGTCAGATTCATCCCCACTCCAGCTCAGTGCTGCCCACTTCCCCTCCTCTCCTTTTCCCAACCTGAGCTGGGGGGAGGAGGGGAGGGGCAGGATTGCAGCCCCACAGGCCCAACCCAGCTCCCCCCAGTACCCGAGTTGGAGGGGTTAGGGGTCTGCAAGGTGGGAGTGCTCCAATCAACTTCCTCCCCAACATCCAGCTCAGGCTCGAAAAAGCCCAGAGGGCAGCTCGTTGCTGCTTGCTTTCCCCTCCCTGCTGGAACTGGGAGGGAGGGATAGGGCCCCGGAGAGGGGCTGCCCCTGCCTCTGGCCAGGAGGGCTGGGCAGGCAGGCTCAATCCCTCCCTGACCCAACAGGCAAATGTCTGTTGGGTTGTGGTGGGGGAGGCAGTGCTCTAACTCACGGTGTTAGATGTAACGCGTCATGCGTTTGAACTGGGGCCTGAACATCTGTCTGCACCCTATATGGGGGGGAGCAAGAGGAGCGACTGGCCCCTGTAGTCTCCAAAAACCCAATGATTTCAACAGCACTTTGCAAAGCAGGTAGTGAGATTTAGGAGTAGGTGTGCAAAGGGGGTTCTCCCTGGGAAACTTAGGGAAGTAGACGTTGTAGAAACCATGGTTCCAATAAAAAGTGAAGCTCAATTTAATTTCCCAAGAGAAAAATATATTGGAATTTTTGTTTGTGTGTAAAAAAATTAACAAAATTAAATACAAGAAGCATAGAAAACCAAAAATTATATTTAATATAAGCATTAATATTGCCTGTCTTAAAGGGATGAAAACAATTCTATTCCTTTATGGATCACAATTCACATTAAGGTTCCATTTATCAATGGTTAATTAATAAATGGTTAATAGACATTTTAAGAAGTGTCAGTCAACTCTGATACACTCAAGTCTTCTGTTAATGCCTAGTAATCATGGCTTATAACTGTTTCTAACCCTATGTACTGCGATGCTTACATACTATCCAATTATAAGATGTTGTGTTACATATATATTATATATATTTTAACCCTGCGTAAAAACCATATATAATGGAGTCCTAATATAAGTGGGATTGCTTTATGTATGTAACTTGTTCTTTATTTCTTTTTTTCATTCATTCTTTATTTCAGAAGATGTGAATGAATGCAATTTCTTGGGTGGGAGGAAGATACTGGAAAAAAAATTGTTATAAGCTTATGCCACAGGCGTGTTTCACTGTGAGTCCAGAGAAAATAGATGTCTTGCTGCCAGGTATAGGGCATGATTATAAGAAGTAATTTTCCATTGTTTACTATTTTTTTTTTGTTGGAAAGATCAGTTTGAAGATAGTGAGGCAAGCTAAGTATGCCGGCAATTTTTTGACAGCAGCTGTTCCATGGAAAGTGACATGCCGGGTGAGGAATGAAAGGGCTTTCTTCAGTTGTGCTGTTTTCACAAGCTGTGCTCTTTATTACAGCACTCTGTGCTGACCTTGCAGTGCCCACACTTATTCTAGAAGCATGGGTTTTGATTATTGTACTTCGCTCTCAGAGCTTACAGCAAGGTGTCTTCACTATTTGCAGGTAGTACTTGAAGCATCGGCCGGGCTTGGCCTTACCGGTTTTGTTTGCACCTGAGAAACATTCATTTTTCACATCTCCAGTTCAGTGTCAAAGGTGTTCAGGTCTATTCATCAAGAGCTTATTGCAACACAGAGTCAGGAATTGGAGGTTAGAGGGGCAGGGACTGATAAGGTAATTCTATCAGATGTTCTCCAAATGAACTGCTCATTATCATATATCATGTAACTGCTTGTTATAATATATATTGAGAAGAGCTTTTACCAGGCCACTCTCAGAACTTTCTACATGGAGGTAACCCCCTACTAAATGCTCTTTTCAGTTCTTTCAACTGTTTTGCTTCCATTTACACCTCAAATGTATTTTCACAAGAAAAAAAAAGCTAGAAAAGGGAAACTTAATGTATCTTGGTCTTTCAAAACCAGCCACTAGCTTCCTGATGCCTGAAAGTCTGTTTTGTCACTGGTACTGGCACCTAATTTGTCGTCTGGTGACGGCATCTCTGACCCTCTCAGACCTATCTTGATTTTTTCCTTTTACATACAGAGACTGATCACTTACCCATTGAAATACTGGGAAATTTTTCACTGGCCTCTGTAGATGTTGCATTAGAAATATAAAGTGCCAAATTGATTTTAGAGTGGAATTGTTAATCTATTAACCCCTGGATATTTATAGTATTGAGCTGCATTCAAGACCTGTTCCCAGACCTATCTTCTAGTGTACTGCATGTACTGGTTGGCAGGCAATCCATGCCTTCCCTCTGGTGGCTGTTAGAAAGGGCACTTGCTCCACTTAGCATCCACCTCATGCTCTGTTTCTGTTGACCACTTGAAAAACCCTCAAGATTTTTATTTGAAATATGAGGATATTGCTGTTCTTACTATTATTTTTGTTGAGTGCCTACTATGATTTGCTACTGTGCTGAGAACTTTGATCAGGAGAGGAGATATCTTCCCCCATAGTCACCCAAATGCAAGACAACTTTGAATTTAAGATGACCCTTCCCAATAATTAGATTATTAACATGGAAAATTATAAGTGTGTTCCAATTTTCTATGTCTAGAATCTAATTAGTGGAAGGTTGTCTTAAATTCATTCTCCCCACTGTCATGATGAGGAAAGCAACAGCAGGGGGTGAGGTGCCAGACCCCCCCCCCCCCCGCATTCGTGCTTCCCCTGCCACCTGTGCTTCCATGCCTGTGCCCACTGCCTGCCTCCCAACCCTTGCTCCCTATGCCTATGCCTGTCCCCCACCACTCCCTACCACCGCCACCCCTTGCTCCTCTGTTCCTGTGCCCCCACCCCTATTGCACCCACCTTTTGCTGCAGCTAAGCTCCTCCAGAGAAGTCAGCAGCAGCAGGGCCACCCAGCTCAAGCTGTGCCTCCCCCACCTGCTACTCCCTTCTGCAGCCTGCCTCCCCATTAGTCTTGCCTCCCCTGGTGCCTGTGCCTACCTATCCCACTCCCTGCCCCCTGCCTTTACCTTCTCCTCCAGCTCTGCTCTGGCTTCAGGACACTCAGCAGCATTGCAGCCCCAGCCTAGTCCCAGCTAAACCTGGCCAAGGAGATGTGATAGCAGCTCATTGCTGGGCAGGGTTGGGGCTAAACGGACCAAAGCCAGAAGAAAATATAAGGGGAGAGGGAACAGCTGAAGGGAGGGGAGGTAGGGGATAGGCATGAGCAGAGGGCCGAAAGTGGCAGGGGTGCAGACTGTAGCCCCCTGCAGTCTTCCTGCATTCCCCCCTGGCTGCATGCCCCTCCTTCACCAAGCAAGCTATTGAACCAGGGCAGGCAGCCACTCAGCTTCAGCTTCAGGCTGGGACCTAAGGCCAAAACTGGAGCTGAGCTATTGCCTGCCCCAAGTTAGTACTTGAATCTAAGACAAGGCTTTTTATTTCCATGTTGACCAGGGGGGAAAACCTCATTTTGGATGTGAGTAGATAGCGTTCATCACAACACAGTTAAAAACCACCAACAAAAAAAGATTGACACGTATTTTGACAGGCACGAATTTTGAGTGACTTGGTAGAACAACATAGTAGCTGCTGCTTGAGAAGCAAATATTGACACCAATAGTTACGAAGTGACCAGGGTAGCTCCATCATAGTTGAGCAAAACAAATTTAGTGTCACCGATAAGAATAAAGTAGACTTTTAAAAATGGAAATGATTTGATCATCTCTGAGACTAGCACAATGCTACAAAATCTAATTCGCATGCTTAAATTTACTCGCATGAATCAAGATATTAAGGCCAGGAAAGATCATTATAATCATCCAGTCTGACATCCAGTATAACATAGTGGCCATGTCCTTTCCTTAAACCAATGAAGCATTTTAGAAGAAGGAAGATTGACATTGTCTTTACCTTGTTGTCTTAGAAATTGCAGCACATATGGCATAAAGATCATCCACTGCTCTGAGACCCCTCTGTTACTTAGATAGAACAGGGTAAGGTGAGGACAGATTGCCAGCTTTAGCCCTGAATTTCCTTGGCTTCACTACTTTAAGCTAGACTCTTAAGAGCTTGGAAAAAAGAGCTGTATGAGCTGGACTCAGACTCTCCTGAGGACAGTGGGACTGACAATATCCCTTCAACAGAGTTAGGAGCAGGCCCCATACTTACACATTTATAATAATAATAGGCTTAGTCTGTCTGTCTGGAGCACTGTCATTGGTTGTTTCAGCAGCCAGTCACCATGCTTACTGAAACAATCAATCAGAGTGCTCTCACAGCAAGAATAAGTGTTTTATTATTGTAGATCCTGATACATGTCAAACAGATATGCAGGCAAGTCAGAGCTGGAAAGAAGCACCAGGGCCCCCTGCCATGCAGTTGCTGCCAAAGTTAAAAAAAAAAAAAGGTGGTGGGGGTCCCAATCCTCCCCCCCCCACCCCCCGAGCCTGCCTGCCTCTCCAGTGACCAGGGGGTGAGCTGCCAGTGGGCCCCGAGCTGCGGTGGGGCCCTGGTGCTTCCCTCTGCAGCAGGAGTGCCCCTCCAGGACTACCCGGGCAGGGTGCCAGCAGGTGGGTGCTGCCTGAGGGGTGCCACTGCCGTGGAGGGAAGCACTGAGGTACCCCACAACTCAAGGGCTGTGCAGCCCACCGGCAGCTTGCTCCCTGGCCACAGGAGATGCAGGCAGGCTCCAAGAGGAAAGAAAAAAAGATCAGGCCCCTCGCCACTTTTTTTGGTTTTTTCCTCAGCAGGGCCTGCCTGCACAAAATGTCACCAGGTCACTCAGCCCCTGAGCTGCAGAGCTTCCCTCTGCAGCAGTGGTGCCCCCTGGGGCCACCCAGTGGGGTGCTAGCTGCATGGGTGCAGCCCTAGCTCACAGGCAGCATGCACTGGATCTAATGGTGCACAAGAGGCTAGAAGCCCGGTCGTGCTTGGGGAAAGTCAGGCTTGGTGGGCTTCCAGTGCCTAATGCACCATCCCCGCTGCCTTCCTGCTGCCTGGGACTACCTGGGAATGGGCTGGCTGTCCCAGCAAGGCGGCAGGAGGGTGGCTGGGTGTGCTGGCAGCTGGAGAAGGTGGCAGGGATAGTGCATGGAGCACTGGAAGCCCAGAAAACCCGATCTGCCACAAGCATCCCCAGGCTTCCAGCACCCCATGCACCATCCCCACCGCCTTTTCCAAGTAAGGCCCTTGGACACATGAGGAATATCACTGTAATTTGTTATGTGGCAAACTAACATACATGGGACGTGGTTTAGTTTGCTACATAAAACAGTCATTTAAATCAAAACACACTGCCAAACATGTACACAGTTATGAAATGTAATTGTTACATGCCACTGAACATGTATGCTGTTGCACAATTAAATTGTTAAAAAGGGCAATTAAGCCACTAAAAGGGGCAATTTCCTCACATGTACAAGGGCCCTTAGTCACGTATACAAGGGCCTTCTTATTCTATGACTATAAAGTTGTGAGGTCAGATTTTTGACAAAATATGTATTTACATTCCAAAGCCTGTGTTTACACATGGACAACTTTATGTAGCCTTTTCAAAGGTGAGAAGTGTTGATTCTGTTAAAGTAGTCAATCAAAGGATAACTAAAAATCCTGTCTTTAAAGAAATATTTTTGCAATAAAAATGTAATTGCAAATGTTTTGTGGGTTTCAGCTAGTTTTTATTATATCATGAGCTTACCCTTGTAACGTTTTTTGCTACAAATGGGCTCTATAGGCATCATAAAACTATGACTTTAAAGGAGGAACTGTGGAGAGGAATGAAATCTAAGGCATTTCATTCATTCATATGTTTTTGCATTTAACTGGGAAGGGGCCTGTGAATGGCTGAGCTAATTGACATGTTGGCCTCTGAAAGTAGAGAAAAGAAGCAGCTGATGTAGTAGCGCTGTATAAAATATATTTTGGAGGGAAAATTAGTCATTTTTTTCCAGAGAAAACTTGTTGTTAATGAACCAAAAGAGTTCCAAGAGGATAGTTTGAAACATCTCAGAAGGTGCTGCCAATCTGAAAAAAAATAAGAGACAGTTTATGGTTATTAATGATGTTGTGCTGAATGAAAGGAGGCATTTTGTCTGACCTTCCCCCAGCATCTGATGTACTGTACATTTTTTTACAGTTTTAAATATCCGAAGCATGCAAAAGAGGCAGTGCACATTTTTAAAGCTGACATGTAGTATAATTGAAGGGCAGGTGCCTAGAGGGAACAGGAAATAAGGCTGGCAGCCAAACAAAAATCTCCCTTTCCCCCACTCCAGTAAAATTATTTTAAGGGAAGTCCTCTTCATGCAGTGGCAAAATCATTACAAGGAGATTTACAGTGTATTGCTATTGATCAAAATAATTTGTCACTATTGATCAAACCTTTCTCCTAAAAGAGATAATCCTTCAAGGTCTGCAAGTCTATTGCATAATATAAATTCCTGTTAGATGTAATAAGCTATATATGGTGGAAAGCATAGATTCCTCTTCCCTCTTGTGAGTCATATTCAAAGGCCTGATCCACAGCTAACTGAAGCCAACAGTAGTGTGTTATGTGAAGCTTTAGATCAGACCCATAGCAGGGCTGTTTATAACCTCTTTAATGATGAATACCTTGGACTTGCTGTGACATAGGTATGAATACTTCAGGTTTCTCTGCACAGGCTGCTTACAATCCCTAGTTCCCTGGCCTTAAGCTGACTAACTTGTTCTGTTAAAATGATCATTGGTGTGATAGCACATAATGTTGCTATACCAATTTAGATCAATAGACTTCAGAAAAAAAGTCCTAATGATACAAATGGAGAAAATGTACACCTCCCAAAATTAGTGGATCTAACTTTACTTGGCCCCATGTGTTACAGAGTAATTTACAATGAGGAAAGTGAATGTAACCCATTGCCAAGTCTGTGTTTACACAAATTGTTATGAGGATAGGCATGTCGCTTGCCTGGAGAAATGCGTTTCTGGAGTACATATTCAGTGGACTGAACAGGTCACTCTAGATTTGCACATCAAGGGTGGCAGCATTCTGGTTGGGTTTTCAGGAAATCTGGTCAGAAAATCTTGCAACATTCAGTGCTGTAGTCCCTAAATCACTTGGTACACCTGGGCAGTTTTTTTCAGTTTTTTCTAGAGCTGAATTAGAAAAGGACATTGGGTGTTGACAACGGCATGCCATAGTGCTGACTTCAGGATTGCATCTGTTGTGGTGGTGTCTATTTTGGTGCCTCCTTGCAAAGGGAGCACCTGGAGCTGTTGCCCCATTTATACTTGCACCTGCCACCCCCACCAATTATTGCACTGGTGAACACAATCCTACAGTTAACAGATCAGGATGCATATCTGGTAGATCTGTGCGAAGTGGCTAGTATTCTCTTGGGATTCGGACTTGGCTAATTCAGGGGACAGTGATTCGATTCGGTGATTCAAATCACTGTCCTGAATTGATTCAGTTGAATCTAATTCAGAGATTCAGCCACCGCTGGATCAGCCGAATCTTCAAATTGAACAGGCCTCACCCCCGCCTGTTCTCCTAGCCCCATCAATGGCAGCTTTACCTGTCCCTAGCATCCTAGCACTTAAAAAAAAAAAAGCATCATACTCACTGGTTCCTGCCAGGCAGAGGGCATGATCCCTGCTGCCCCACACTGCACACGGAGGCTCTGCCATGAGCCCCCACCAGCCCTGATGGCTACTGCAGCAGCCAGTGAGGGTGGGGCTTTTTTTTTTCCAAAGCGCTGAGATGCTGGGGCTGGGCAGGGAAGCCATTGACAGGGCTGGGAGAGTGGGCAGGGGTTGGAAGGCCCTCAGGGAGGCTGGGGGAGCAGGCAAGGGATGGAGCCTGGGGTGGGTCCCCCCATGGTCCCCTCCCACATCCTCCAGCTCCCCCCCCCCCCGCTTACCGGCGCGGAGTCTGGGTTCAGCTCCCTGCAGCAGCGAGCAGGAACTGTCCGAATCTCCAAGTCTCTGAATCTCCTCTGAATATTTTCCAAATTAATTCAGAGGCTTTGGATCATTTTAAAACCTTTTTACTGGTCTTCTGATTCAGTTTGGATTCAAAGATTCGGCTGCTGAATCAGGCCAAATCTCCACCAAATCGAGTCAGCAACCAAAGTTTTGCACAGCCCTAATACTTGGGACAGTGGGAGTTCCGGGTTCCAAATATTGTTCCAAGGACTGCTTATACTTTTTTCCCCCAGTGACTGCTTATCTGAAACAGCCCTGGGAGCAGAGAGTGGAACTGGATTTCTCTCTGTGAGGAGATTGTCATAACCATTAGGCCAGGGGTGGGCAAAGTGTGGATTCAGCCGGCAATGGACTCCGTTTCCCAGCAGCCTGTCACCATGAAGACCCCAGCAGCAGTTCTGCTATGATAGTGCAAGGCTGGAGTTGCCATGGACACCAACCCCATCTGTGCTGGGAGTCACTCACTCTCGAGAATTTCTTCTTCTCAAGCAAATGCCTGTATGTACTGTGGCTTCTCCCAAAAGAAAACATGATCCTCCAGCATTCCCCCCGTGACTCTGCCCTAGAGAGACAGTTTTTTGCTCACTGCTGCTGCAGTAGGGAGCAGAACACACCCACTTCATAATCCCCACATTATGCTACAGGAAAACAGGCTAAAAATGGACAGTGTGGGTCAGCTAAACAGAGCTGATCTATGCACTGGTGCCATCTGTTGCCAGGCAGACTAGGGAAGCCTGCAGAGCATGCTGATGTGTGCATAGGCCTGCCCTGGTTACTCAGTGTCAGCACTGTGAGCTCTCCACTCTTCAGGGCCTCAGCACTCAAATTACCATATGCACAGCACATTTCTCTACCAGGAGAAGAAACCTAGGAGAATTCTCCCAGATTATTTCAATGAGTGTACTCAGTCTATGCCTCATTTTAGGTTTCTACATTCCTTTTTGCAGCCATGCCTTTCTCATTTAGCAGCTCTCAATGCTTCATGGGTTTAGCATAATTTTGCTTACAATAATAGCAATAATAAAGCAGTCTCCTGTTTTTTGCTATTGCAGAACTCACCAAACCAACATATTTGAAGAATTGGATTTTTCTCTGCTTTGTCATCCACACACTAAGTTCTGCTTGCAGAGCTATATTTCTGTATGCCTAAAGGCACTGGCCTAAGTAGTCTTTTATTTACCAAGGCACATGCATGGGGGGAAGCAATGGCAGTGGGGTAGGTGCCAAGAGGCATAGGCACAGGGGAGGTGGTGGCAAAGGGTGGGGGGTCAAGCTGCTTGCCCTCACACTTCTGCTTTCCCCACCATTACCCCCTGCTTCTGTTTTTCCTACCACAGAGTTGGGATAGATTAATTTAAAACAACTGTCAGATAATTAGCTTCTATACATGAAAATCTTAAATTTGAAGTTATTTTGGATTCAGATAAGTACAAAAGATATAATAGCGTCTGTATTTATGAGTAAATACTGGGCACATCTATACGTGCCCCAATGGTGTGGTTGTTACTGTGCCATCTTTTAGTACTTTCTTTTGGAAGTACTAAAGGATGGCACAGTAATGCGCTATACTGAGGGAGCGCATCACTCTGGCAACACAGCTATGGATTTTGCCTGCAGACACTATTAGTGCATTGCTACAGCAACATAGCAACACATCTAGATGCACCCAATGGGAAAGAAACTATTTCTCTGAAGATTCATGTAGAAATGAACTTAGGCTAGGATTAAACTAAAGGGAAATGAAGAAAATTGTGTAGCAAATCTTTAAAGAATAATGTACCATTGCAGTTTGAGCACTTTGGAAAAATGTGGGTCAGATTTCAGGAAAGACCTGTTTCCATGTGAAACCGAAAACTCAGGCTAGCTTACTTGTAGCCTTGCTGCTGCTGGACAAGCAAAGGCTTATCAGCATACAACACCAGGCTCTGGGTATGTCAAATACAGATCTCATCCCTAAAACTCTGTCTGTTTGCTGCATCACCTTCTGCTTGTAAAGCAGCCACTTGTGCTGAACTCTAGCAAAAAGCTGTTCACTAATATGCAATTAGAAGACCTCTTTGAACATCTTAGCTTAAAAGGGAAGAGTTAATAATATGCTTGTTCTTTAGTTCGAAGAGCAGGAAGTGCTAATTTTTTTCTTGGTCCAATTTAGGGCAAATAGTTAATTGGGTCAATCTTTTTTCTTTTTTTTTTTCTATTCTTGAAGGCCATGACAATTGGTATACCCAGAAAATACAGTGGGCTTCTTTTAAGTTTTGATCCTTCATTTGGTTAATCTTGGCTACATGGCTGAGGACCCCGTTGCATCTTGGGGGTTTGTTTTTTTGGGGTGGGGTGTAGGGAATGTTAGTATACTGTTTTTCAAGAGCCCCTATTTCTCAGGCTAAATGCTTTAAAAGGCTTGGTTTTCAGAAGTTCAGCCCCCATTGCCTTCAAGATTTGTGTATGGTCAGCACTTTGGAAAAGTCAGTTCTTTCACCTTTAGATTTCTAATTATATATTTTGGAGCCTAACTTTAGGTACTCTTTTTTTTTTCTGAGTAGTAGCCTTATTGTCACTGTTAGGTCTGCAGGAGGAAGATGATGTGTGAACTCCTGCATATTGTATCAGAGCCACTAATGCCAAACTTATGCAAAGCTTTGATAAAGTTTTCTGTTGTTTGTGTTACCTTTCCCTGTTGATGACACATCTAGCAAATGAAAGAATTAGGTATTCCTGCTGTCAATCTTAACATTAAAAAAGAACTCTGACGTCAAGTCCATCTCACTCTTTTTTTCAAGGTTTACTGTCAGGTTCCCATGCATTTGTTCATTCCTACAATGTCTAGGGTGAATTAATTTGTTATTTCCAATGTAACTTTGTTTCTATTTCTATTTTCAGTTTTTAAAAATCCCAGAAAAAAATTGATCTTAGCTTTCATTTTTTTTTAAATGAAAAATAGTCCCCACCTCAGCTCGGGGATAAATTTGATCATACAATGGAGCTTCAAATTCATCTAAGCACACATTTTATTTTCTAAGGTAATGCTCTTGCAAACATTTGCACTCATAATTTTAAACACAGGTGAATTCAGTCACAGGCATAAGAGCTTGCAGGATCATTCTTGGCTGATGAATAAGAAACAATCAGCTCCTAAGCTGTTGTAAAGTCTTCCTCAACGGGAGGAAGAGCACCAGGTTCTGGCCCTCAATGAGTAGAACTTACTAAAAAAGATCCAAAAATCATTTCCCCCACAAACTAGGAGTCTATTCTTTCAGCAGTTGATGAACTGTTTCTTATAGCCACAATAAGAGAATGAAATACACTCTCTGGGTCCCTCATCCTGCATTGCTACAGTCTGTGGAAGTTGTCACTGACTTCACTGAGTGTAACATCAGCCTCTAGTTTTTCAAATGACTCACTTGCTGAATTATTGCTTGTTATTAAATAGTGAAGGCTCATATCCTTCCTATGTCAATGTCTATACTACCTGGAAAAAAATTGAAGAGGAAGTTCAACTTTTAAAAACATTTTTTTTACAGTCTGAAGCCAAACAGAACTTAGATTGCAAAGATCATTTTTGCCCAAGGCCATAATTTTAACATTAATATTCCACATTCTAAAGCTGTAGGATAGCTAGGTATGAGAAACTGCTCAGTAGGTAGAGAGTCTTATTTATTGAATGGAGGAATCTGTGCAGATGAAGTAATAAACACAAATAAATTTTATTTATGCAAGTTATTTTGCCAATTTACTCTGTAGTCTTATTTCAAAACATTTTTATGATGAGATAAAGCTTGTTTAAATGATGTAAAATTAACTCCAGAGGGTCAAAAATAGCTAAATATGTGTATGCAGTTCAAACTGTATTGCCTTAAACAGCTAAGACACAGAACGTTCTCATAATTATTTAAATTAATTTCTGTTGTATTTCAGAGCTCAGTGAAAATAATCTTATAGGTGATAGCATACATTTACTGCAAGGAAAAAAGATAGAACAAACCACATGTGAGGTAAGAAAAATAATTTCTGTTCAAAATCTAATACTCTTACTATATAAATAGCAAATTTCCTGCATCTCTTCAGCATGAGTTTGTCACTAATTGAGTTTATACTCATTATGAATACATATCTGGGAAGCTAAGTTGAAAAGAAGACTCAAATGTCAACTTGAGTTACATGCCATATTTGTTATGCAACCTATACAAGGTTTAATACTTTACCATCTTTTCTCCTCAGTGACTAAGTATATGTTAAATTAACATGCAGGAATTTTATATGACAAGACCTATGCTAAATGCTTAGATCCGTTTGCCAATTGCTACATTGGTTCATACTTTCTCTTCATACTTTCTGAATTCATACAAATGTGTAGTATGTCTCTTGATGTTCTGCTTTATATGAGTATGCTAGTTAACTAACTAATATGAGCAATTCAGGAAATCTGACCTCTGGGCTTGCATAATAACAACAACAATGACACAGAAGTAGTTAACAAATCCATCAGCTGGTAAGAACTGAGCAGAGGCACATGAGGAGTTGTAGCAAGTTAAGGGCTCAGGCAACTGACATTTTGTTTTTCTTTCAATTTATTTCCAATAAAGAGTAGTCACCAGCCAATATTTCTACTTGAAGGGCCAGATGTTCATCCGGTAGATATCAGCTTAGCTCCACTAGTACCAGTGGAAGGATATATCTACACATGCTATTAAAGTGAAGCAGTAAAGTCTGGTGCTTATTACACTGGAATTTATTGCTCCTGGGTTCTGCATTTACACACGTCTGGGACAGCAGCATGTTCAGCCAGGTTGGAACAGCCCCCACCTGGCAGGGGATCAAGGGCAAGGTTCCCTCTAAGGTGCACACATGCGCAGCCATGGACAACTAAAATTGTGGCCACACACAGCCTTTTCAAGGCCGTGCACCAGGAGAGGCTAGAGCCACATCAGGGCTAGGGAGTGGAGCACTTCCCTGGAGCCGGCAGAACCAATGCCAGCCGCCCACCCCAGCCTCCATTCCTGCCTTGCCTCACCTTGGGGAGGAGCCGCTGCCTGCCCTGAGAGAGGCTCTGCCAGCTCCAGGACACTGCTCTGCTCCCTGGCATTGCCTCTGGGGGTGTGTCCCATGCACATGGACTAAGGCAGTTCGCTCACAGACCACTGCTCCTTAGAAGGAACATTGATCCAGGGGGTCAGCCTGCCAAGCCATGGCTGCTCTGAACAGGCTCAATGTGCTGCAGAGGGGCTGGCTGGGGCATGAGGATGCTTCAGTGCAGGGCTAGCTGACAGGCAGCCCTCACACTGGAGCACCCTCATGTCCCAGCCAAGTGCATCAGAATCTACACCTGCACTGCTGCAGAGTAAAAAAAAACTCTGTAGGAGGATAGTACTTGTATTGACAAGGACTACTATGCTGTGGACTCAATTTAGTTTCCTGCAGCCTAATAGGGCCATTTACTGATGAGCTAATTACTCTACTCCACAGTAAACACCTTGTGAGATGCACCTGAAGTATGCTAATTTACACCAGCACATGGATCTCACCCTAAATACAGGCAGTCCTCAGACTTACAACACAATTGGTTCCTGAAAACCACGTCTTAATACAAAACGTTGTAACTTGGAATCAATTTTTCCCATAGGAAACAATGTTATAAATGGGGGATTGGTTCCTGAACCAAGACCTGATACCCTATTTTCACCAAAGATAACACAGAATTATGTACTCAATCAAATATAGATGAGTAATATAGCTACATTAATGTATTTATATTGTAAATAGCAATCATATCATTTTGGAAGGACTTGGAGGTGACTTTGCTGGACTTTTTGAAGGGTTCTTGGCTAGAGTCTTCTCAGGAGTCTTGGCTGCATGTTTTTCTGGAGTTTTGTCTGCTTTCGTAAAGAAAGTGTCCAAGGAAGTTTGGATAGCTGTTCTCCAAGGAGATGGGCGACGCAGCAAACTTGTTTGCTGGCATGGCATCACGTCAGATAAAGTATTGTAAAGTCGAAACTTGATGTCAGAAGATTGAAATTGGGTGTCAACTTATAAATGTTGTGAGTGCAAAACGTTGTAACTCAAAACATTGTAAATCGAGGAGCCTGTATCCCAAAGCCAATAGTATCCATAAGAACTTACTAAAAGCAGTAATTTGAGCATGGACAATTTGATGGATTTTGTTTTACAGCAGCATATTTTGCTTGGTGAAAACACTACGCTCCAAAGAAGGCTCATGTGGGCTTTCTGAACTCAGACCACAGAACAATTCTTTTGGGATGTTTGTCTCAAAAGTAAGGACCCATCACCCTGAGGGCATCTGCAATGAGACAATGGATAGAGCACACCCACCCCTACCTAGATTGGAGGAAGTCCATTACAGTGAGGAGAAGCCAGAGAATCCATGGGAGGAAGGAAGAAGGGGGGTCAATGTGTGATCAGACACTTTGATCCTGGCTCTCCTGCCTCATCTCACAACCCTGTCATGACAATATGTTTGTGGTGCATCTGTATCCCCAGTGTCCTTCCCCAAGAAGAGTATGTGTGTGTGGCAAGGCAATGGCTCCTTCCTCTCCTTGCTGAGATGACTGATCTCTTTTTCTATTCAACTCCCTCCTTATTGTCAAATACCAAGAAATACCTTTGGCCTCTGCCTCCACTCGAGTGCAGCAAGATGTTGAATCTGTATTTAGGTCACATTTCCCCTTTTCCTATCAATCCCAGCCATTCAAGTGGATTAACAGTAGTGGTCCCTCACTCCTCAGTAGTAGTCTTTGACTTATTCCTGAATGGAGCTTTAAAGGCTGTTTCTCAGGCACTGTAAAAAGGATTCCAGCCTTATTTTGGCTTTCAGTCGAGGAGTTTTTTTGGAAGTCTTTAAAATACCCCACCAAAAGTCAAGATAGCAGTTATTAGCTTGCCTCTAATTTGGCTACTCCCATTGTGTGTGAAATGTTTTGGACCTGGTCTAGAAGTTCATAAACTGAGCTAAAAGGGAACTGCATGGCCTGGGAATCTCTGCATTTTGTTGGCAGCTTCAGACCTATTGGCTCTGATTTTTGAGAAGCCAGTTCTGAAAAAATTGGACTGTGATGCTTTTTTTAAACAACACATGTGTTTGGTACTCACTACCCCTGAAACTCACTTTCCTCAGAGTGCCAGGCTCAGGGTAACATTCATAGAATTGCCTTGTAACCGTCTGGACCATTATGATCAGTGTCTGCTTCCATTTTTGTTTAGAGGCAAACAGCATAGGAAGGGTGAAAAAAATAAGCAAACATCTGGGGATTTTTTCTCTCCTTCAACTTAAAAATAGCCAAATGGACTTCTCTGAATGCCTTTGAAATTTAAATCTCTCTGCATTCTGCAACCTGATACTTTATTTCATCTAATACTACATATAAATCTCTGAAAACCGGGACAAATGGAATGAAAATACAATTGGAGGGAGAGCGGCATGAATGGCACTACGATAATTATTGCATACCATCAAGAGTATCACATGGAAGCTTTACTCTGCATTTATTTTCATACCCTTGTTCTTGTTTGTTCACCTCTGGCAGGGCTCACTTGATGACTCAAACTCTTTGTAGCATATTGGGAAGGATATAAAATATGAAGTAATACAGTCTTTGGGCTAATACATTTTCAAAAATGTTTCATGCCTCATTTCTCACGTAAATTCTTAGGTTGCATTCAGCCTTCAAAGTTGTCATTCATATTCATGAAGAAAAAAGAGCTACTGTTCATTACTTTCACTGATAAGCTATAAGCACTGTCAGGCTTACCCACCAGGGACTGCATCAGTGCACCAGGAGAGTGTTTTCTCCTGATGTTCCTGTCATGTGGACATTGTGACCAAAGGGGCAGATTATGGACAAACAACAAAAGCACATGATCTGTTCGTTTCTTGTTTCAGAGAGCTATAGGAGCCTTGACTCTTTCTCTGTGTTTTTAACCCCATTCAAATTCTCACCTAGAAGGTTCTGCCATTTGAATAAGACCTTTGGTGGGAATCCATCTTGACTTTCCTTCTTTAGCTAGGATGAAAAATCTGCTTTTCCACCTAGGGCATTGCCAACCATTATTGCCAGGGAAGTAAGGAATGGAGACCTAGAATTAAACTGGAGCCTCCAAGTGTGATTCTCAGAAAGGAGAAACAATTTTAAGTGGAGACACTTGATGAAATAAGCATTTTGGATAAATCAGAAGGCAAGTGGATGTCAAGCTGTGTTTAAGTGACAGGCACTGGTTTTATATGTATACAGTATAATGTGGAAAATTGCATCTCTCTCGGCCTTTTGTTTTGTAACATTGCTGTTAACACTGCTGTTTTGGCTGTTTTTTGTGTACTGTCCTTATGGTCAAGGTTGGGAATTATGAGCAATGGATTCCACCCCAAGCCCCGAGTCCAAGCGGGTCTAACAACAGTGAAATGGTAAGTTGTTGTGAAAAACTTTCTACTTTTATTTAGAGATGAGCATGCAGAAAACTCATGCAAGCCCCCAGAAGTCATCCTCCCACTTTACTCAGCCTTGGTGAGGTGGCAACTGGAGTACTGCATCCAGTTCTGGGCTCCACACTTTTGAAAGGATATAGAGAACCTTGAGAGAGTCCAGAGAAGAGTCACGCACATGCTTAGAGGAGAAGAGAGCAAAGTGCTTACTTATGAGGAGAGGCTGAGAGCTGTGGGACTCTTCAGCCTGGAAAAATGCAGGATCGGGGGTGACTTGGTGGCAGCCTATAAGTACATCAGGGGTGTGCATCAGGATCTGGGGAACACCTGTTCACCAGAGCGCCTCAAGGGATGACAAAGTCTAATGGTCACAAACTGCTGAAAGACCGTTTTAGACTGGACATAAGGAAAAACTTCTTTAACTGTCCAAGTCTCCAGAGTCTGGAATAGACTTCTGCCTCCAGAAGAAGTGCAAGCTCCTATTCTGGATACCTTTAAAAAATGCCTGGTTGCTTATCTTGCTGGGGTGATCTGATCCCACCCGACTTCCTGCCCTTTGGGCAGGGGATGGACTTGATGATCTTGCAAGGTCCCTTCCAGACCTAATATCTATGAAATCTATGAAAAAAATGGATTACTGATTTTCTTCACTTGATAAGAGTTCCCAAAACTTTAGACCTCTTTCCAATTCTGGAGTAATAATCACTTTCTTCTCTATGGAAACAAAATGTCTAATTCCTGCAGTGAGATTCCACTAGGAAAGAATATCCAAGTTCAACCCTAACCATGCTTTGTTGGCCAAATGGTAGGTTCTGAGTTGGTGGAAGTTCTAAGTTGAAGAAGTAGGGATCCAAGTTTCATGGGCAGAGATGTACAAAAGAAATTCACCTAGTGTCTGCATTAAACATGGTTGAACATTGCTTTAGCAATTCTTTATGAGAGATGCATTATCCCAAATCCCTTAATACAATTTGGAATATTTTATATAGGTTATTTTACTGCATAATTTTTTTAGAAAAGCAAATGTTTTATCACAGCATAATATTTAAATGTGTATAATCTAACTTGGAAGCAACATTGCAGATTACCAATATTTTCCAAGAAATATTATAAAAATATTTCTCATGGTAAGATTATAATGTAGGAACACAAAAATGACTCTAGGTTTACTCTGTATCATAATTCACTTTAAATTTAATTCAAGTCCAAGTCAAAGGTCAGAGGAATGTACGGACTGGAAGGGACTCCCTGAGTCATGAAATCTAAGCCATTGATTTGCAAATAAATTTTGAATCAAGAATTCCTCAAAATTGTGACTTCAAACTCATACACAACTAGAAGGTACAAAAGACTGTACAACATGCCATAAGTTAAAGCAAGGGTGACAAGGCCATCAGTCATTGCAGTAACAGAGAACAAGAAAATGTCTCTATTTAGATACAAGCAACCCCTGCTTAACTCTGTTTCGCTTAGCGTTATTTCTCTATAATGCTCATTTTTAAATTGATATGTGATTCCACTTAGCGCTCAGTGAGTTTCATTATAACGCTTGCAGTCACCATCTTGGGTCATCAAAAACTTTCAGTTTCACTTAACACTAGTTTCACTTAATGCTCGGTTTTTCAGAAACCAATTAAGAGCACTAAACAGGGGTTGCCTATTGTCAGATATACATTTCATTTTGGATTCTTACATAAACTAAAACTAAAACTAAAGCTACAGACATTTTGAAAGCGCTTTCTGTCAGTAAATTCTAGGTATTCAATGGTTGTTTGTGCCTACAAAAGATATCCATTATATTTATTATTAAGAACGTTTTACATTTAATTAACACTAAATACTGCCCAACAAATGCTTTTAAAACAAAGAGGATTACAGTTTACCCATCAGTAAAATTACCTGAATGGCTTATATGCAGATTTTCTTTTAGTGTCCCTGAAACAAAAAATCCAAGGCCAAATCTCCAGACCCAGTAGTCATGGCTTGACTCCACCTTGTCTTTGCATAGTAGTAAGAAGTGGATGCTATCATAATTTTCTGCTTGTGTATTCTGATTCCATATCTTTTTGAAAAGTGAATTCACAAAGTGTAAGACAATGGTCTAATGGACAAACGCTCTATTTCTATTCTGTGGTAAGCCAACTTCATGAATCTAATTAGCCTAAAGAGTACCCTGGCCTTTTTCCCTATTTCTAATTCTACCTGCATTTAGTTTGGTCCCAGCATATGCACTGAGAAGTGAAATGCACAGTTTTGAACCTCTCACTGGTTTATTGCAAGGAACTGTAAGACCAGACTCTCAGCTGAAGTAAATTGGGTATAGGTCCCCTGAAGTCAATGGAGCTATGTTCATTAACATGGGATGGAAAGCTGGTCTGTAATGCCCAGATACATAAATATACAATGAAAAATATTGAAATGCTTTTCATCTTGCAGACGATATTCTGATGACATGTTCTTAGAAATGTAAACTCTTTCTTTTATTTTGCTAGGTCATGCTTGGTTCAACCCAATTTCCAGTACTCTATTACATCTCAAGAACCTATTTAGTCTGTAATCTTTTCTCCATTATTTTTTCAGCCCTTTACCCCGTCCATTTCTCAAACTCTATGCCCCTTCCGCAAGAGCAATCATTAAGTTTGCAAATTAACTTCCGTTTTAACTCTGCTTCCACTTGTTTGGGATTGAGGGGACTGTGAGTTTACCAAGGGCCTCTGTTGTTGCAGCAAGAGCAAATAATCTCCCAGTGTAGTATGCTACCTAAAAACAACCCTTTGATTTTCCATAGTACTCTCAATAGTTACTTATTTCTGTTTATATAACTCTCAAGCCTCAGTACAATAACATCTGAAGTACTGTCTCAGAAGTATGGGAATCCATATTGATAAGATTAGTGTCTGCTGTGCTTGCTGAATGTGTGTTATATTGGATGCTTCACCATATTCTGTGTATACAAAGTACTCCATAAGTGGCTTTTCCTGACTATTACTGAGACCCTGAAAACCCTGTAACCAAAGCGAGAGCTGATGAAGCCCAGAATCTCTCAAGATCAAGCTCTCAGAAATATAACTGCATATAATAGACTCTGCGGGCAGTACTGATGCAGCCTTTCCTGTTTTAATTTTTTACTACAGTTTATGTATATAAGTACATAAAAAAGAGCCATAATGTGTATCCTGCTTGCTGGGGAGAGTTCAACAAAGGTCTCTGTGTTTCTACTTTCTGATAATAATAGCAGTGGCAGTTAATTATTTGTAATTTTACAAAATCTGTTGACACACTAGGCCAATCCTCTGCTGGTACGTGTGGATGAAACACCACTGAAATCAAAGAACTGCATCTATTTACAATAGCAGAAAATAAGGCCCATTACATTTGCCATAATGCATAATTATAAATTACGGTTACCACTGTGACAGAAAAATCCACCATTGTAAAACATATTGGGGATTTATCCTTTTTTATTTTTCATGTATTTACTTTTGCTGGCTGTGACTGGAAGGCAATTATCACTTGAATTACTGACGTTTGACCATAGAAAAGAGCTTGTTCTCTATAAAAATACAGAATATCCATGCTAAACTCCTTAAGTAAGTCAGCTGCAGGAGCATCTGCCTGTGAGAACCATGTTCAATTAGCATTTTAATTTGCCAAAATTATATAGGCAGACAAGGTTCTTTGGGTGAATCTGATATCTTTTATTACACCAACTTAAATAGCTGGAAAACAATGTTTAAGCAAGTTTTCAGGTTCAAAAACCCTTCGTCAGGCTAAGGAAGTTCCAGCAGTTGATGTGTGCTCTTCCTGGATGGAATGAAGAATAAAGAAGCCAGAGGTTGGGCTGGTATGCATACAAGATAGGCAGTCAGTGAAGATGTAGATTAAGGAGTCAATAGGTGAGAGGCTGAGTGGGGGATATGGAAGGGGGATGAATAGTGGAGAAATACCTGGGGAATCGGATGTCAGGCAGGTTATAATGTATCATAAATCCAATGTCTATATTTAGTCCATGATTTTTAGTACCCAGTTTGTTGATGAAGTGATGATAGGCTTGTCTCTCAGAAGTGTTTTTAAGCTTCGCTTGAGGATTAGAACTGAGAGACTGGAGAGAGAGAGGCCTTCCTGTGAGAAATGTGCCCCCACTGGTAATTTGGTATTCTTGTCTGTGATAGATTTCCAGTGTGAGTTCATTCTGGTGCGCAGTTGTTGTTTGGTCTCTCCTACGTATTTTCCATCAGGGCATTTGGTGCATTGGATGAGATGTGTTACATTTCTGGAGGTGCAGCTGTAAGATCCAGGGGTGCTGCCGGCTCTGTTGTGGGGTGTAGTGATAGTGGGGGTGGTGGAGACGTGTGGGCAGGTTTTGCATTTCTTGTCCTGGCATGGTTTGGATCCTTTTAGTGTGTTCTGGGCTTGAGGAAGTTTGCTTCTGGTGATGAGTTTAGCGAGGTTCAGTGCTTGTTCGAAGGCTAGGATGGGTGGCTCTGGGAAGATCTCTTTAAGAATAGGGTCTCTTTCTAGTACGGGTTGCAGTTGTTTGAGGATTTTCCAAATGGGTTTGAGGGAGGGGTGATATGTCATAACCAATGGTGTGCAATTTGTGGGGTTTTTTCTTCTGTACTGCAGCAGTTCTTCCTGTGGTATCTGGGTGGCTCTTTCAAACATGCGATCTCTCTCTCTGGAGGAGTGTCCTTGTTGGGTGAAAGCTTTTTTAAGATTGGTGAGGTGGCAATCCCAGGTGTTTTCTTCAGTACAAATGAGGTGATATCTGAGGGCTTAGCTGTATATCACAGCTTTTTTGGTGTGTTTAGGGTGATTGCTGGTTCTGTGCAGATATGTATGTTGGTCTGTGGGTTTCTTGTATAACATGGTCTTTATTTTATCATTCTGAATACTGATCATCGTGTCTGAAAAGGAGATGTTGGTGATGGAGTATTCTAGTGAATTCACACACACACACACACACACACACACACACACACACACACACACACAGTAAAAGCTCTGTTATCCGGCATCCCCCAGGAGCACTTAGGCCTGAATACTCCCCACTATAGAGTTATAGGAAGAAATTATAAGTCCCTCTTTCCATGGAAAGTGGAGCCTGGAAAATCACTCTCCCAGAAGTCACTCCTTCCATAGAAAGCCAGTAGGGAGATAAATAGCAAAAGGTTTTATTCAACATGATGAAAGAATTATGCAGACAAGACAGACCATATGTTTAGAGCTAGAATACAGGACAAACACAGAGTCTTATCCTATCATCTGGCTACTCCTAACCTCCCATGAGAGTCCTTGCCAAAGACCTTTCTGCTGATTCTATCACTCCTGGCAACTGGAGCCAGTGATCCCCTGCCCTGCAAACCTCAGTTTGAAAGACAAATGTTCTAGCCTAGCTGGGATCTAAAAATCCTGCAAGCCAACCTTTCACCCACCCCCACACAATTAGCATTAATCTAATACTCATGAGCCACCAGATTCTTCCCAAAATCCCTGGTGTGCCCGAGGTACCTGATGTAGCTTGCTTGATAGGTCACTACTCCCAGATACCTTTGCTATTGTAGATAGAGTTGATTGCTTAGCTGTAGGCGGACAATGCTAAGATGGGGCCAAACCACCAGTGTTTCCTTCTTTCTGCTTTTGAAAGAAGCAATTGTCCTGCTCCTAGAACACAGTGGCAGAAGTTGTGGCATCATGTAGCAGTTCCAACCATTCCCTGAGATCCTTGGCTAAGCCATACCCAAAACTATAAAGATATACATAGGCAACATAACATAATCCATGCTGTGATAGTAATAGCATAAATGGTTGCAGCATACATGAGCTTTCTAATGAAATCACACATGCCATATCAGTACAACACAGGAAAACAATTATGATATGCTGTGACCTCCAGAACATAACAGCATGCATTTAGTGCATCTACTAAAAATTGCAAATTATTGTCCAGATCTTTGTGAATATAACCCACAAATGGAAACCCATAATTCAAGGAATCACCCCTATTCTAGGACAGCATTTACACACATGCCTAAATTAAGCACTTGCTTAATCCCTCCTTCATAAGTCAAGACTTAAGCATGGACCATTCAGTATCAGTATTAGTTAACTGCAGAGCTTACATGTTTGAGAGTTTAGAAGGTTTGATGAGTGTTCTTGCTGTGAGGATGCTTTTTCAGGTAGTCCTCATTCCCATGTGCATTGCATTAGTCCTTTAGGGTGGTTAGTTGTAGCCATGTAGCAGACTCTCTCTATGCCTGAAGAAGGGTGTTTGTGCCCAAAAGCTTACAAAGAACAATTTTTCAAACTATTTAGTTGGTCTAATAAAAGACATCATGTCTACCCAAAGAACCTTGTCTACCTTGCATCAATCGTGCAATTTTTGGATTACCTACCCTTAAAGCCATTTAGGAGACAGCTAACGTTCCTCTTGTTTACTGACAGAAACTTGTTTTGAAGCTGTACTTCCTTGCTTCTCAAAATATTTATAACTCATACATTTTATTGTTCTTCCTCATTTTAGTTTTTGGTTGTTGATTTTTTTCCTAGGTGGCAGAATCAGATGATAACAAAGCTGAGTCAATGGGAACATTAAAACGATTGCAGAAATTGGTGAGAAACAAAAAAGCCAATGCCCAGAGTTTGGATGATGCCAAACATATTTTGATACCTCTCAGTAAGTAAAGCACAATTTTAACATACCCCTGCACATCTGGACAGTGCCTTTTTAATCAAGGAAGCTGTAACTCTGCTTAGCTCTAGTCCTTTGTTCAAAGTCTAGATGTTCTTTGCAACACCTGAGCACCCCAGCAAATGTCACTGTAATGCTCTTACTTCATAAACAAATCTGATAGTGTGAAAATTGTTCTCCAAGATATTAGTTTGTATTTTGTAATAAATGCAAATTTTTGCAATTTTGGAGCGCTTAATACTAAATATTTAATAATAAATACTAAGATATAAAACTTACTCTTTCATCTTAGGGGCTGTTGCATTTTTATTATAATTCCCATTTTTATCCCACACGAAAAAAGCACAATGCACAGATTCAAAGGTGATTTTTAATGTCAGCCCTTGCGTTAGTGATAGTCCATGGCTCTGGAGAGCACAACAATCTGTAGTACATAAAACAGTTCTAAGAAACAAGGTATTCCAAAGTACTCTGGGCATTTGAATGTGCCTCCAAGAGTTAAACGGTCTGATTATGCAGCAGTTCTTTGTCTGAACTCATTTTGCTGGCATTAGTATAACAGTGAGCATTCAGTGTACTGTGTATTCATGTATATGATTATTTTTAATTAATCCCAACAAAATAAGTTTGACTACCAAATAAACAGCTGGCCTAGCCAAAACAATGATATAGTGGAAGCACACAGGAAGCTCTGAGTTAAGGAGATACTTCAAGATTTCTAGTAGGTGGGTGAATTAGCATTTTTAGGAAAATGCTCTGAATTCTGCCACTTAGCCTTTTTGTGAGTACAGTGGTGTAACAATGTTTGCCTAAAAGTATTTGTCTTCAGTGTAGAAAATGCCATTATCATGCCCTGCAGAACAAGGAATATTCTCCAGGTTTCAGGGAAAATAGCAAGAAACGTTATCAAGTGGACACCTGCTTTTGATTTAACCTTTTAATAATAGGCCTTTCTGGGTGCATCTACATAAGACACTGTGACACAGTAGCTTGTTGCTACCATGCAGTAGTGTTGCCAGGTGTTAGCCATGTGGCATTAGCCATCTGGCCAAGTTACTGTGCAGTAGCATTGAGAAAAAACATGTGTGGCGATAGTACTGCATAGTCATTTAGTACTTCCTTATGCACTAACAAATGCACAGTCCACTCCTTGTATAGATGCAGCCTCTATGTCTCTAATTAGTTTCTATCTCTCTAATTAGTGTCCTATATATAAAGATGATATACCTGTGTTCTGATGTGGTATTTGAATTGGGAAATCAACCTGTTAAAAGCCTTTAAGTAAAGGTCAGATCAGTCAGGGGAATGGCATGGTAGGCATCTGCTACATGCCACCAAAGCAGAAGAAGGTGGAAGAGACCTTCTTTAAATAACCGATGGATGTTTTCATAGGGACTTTTCTCATGGGGGACTTTCATTACGAAGTTTTTAATTGGGAGAGCAACACAGCAGTGCAGAATCAGCCCAGAAATGTCTTGGATTGTGATGGGGATAACTTGTTGACACAAAAGGTAGAGATGATAATTAGGGAGGAATTACTTCTTGAGTTGCAGCTTACAAACAGGAAGGAATTGATTGAAATATAAGTACCTTGGGTAAACAGTGGGTGTGTCTACATGAGACACTTTACTTGATATTAGAGAAATTACTGTGCCGTAAACATCACTGTCTACACGTGCAGATGTTTACTGTGCAGTAATTTGCTCTAAGCTTGAGTAAATTTTCTACCTATAAAATACAAGTAGCAGATTTACTCAGGAGTAATTACTGTGCAGTATGGCATATGTAGATGGCTGACCAGAAACAAATTTGCTCCTGGTCAGTCAGCAGCAGGGGGTGGGAGATTGCTCCCTGCCCCCAGAAGCTACTTGCTGCTGGGGGTGCAGGGGGGGTGTCGTTCTCCACCACCAGGACTTGGGTGGGGACAATGCCCCCCTGCCCAGAAAGTAGGGAGCTCCTAGCCCCTGCTCCATGATCACAGAGCAGAGGCTGGGAGTTGGTTGTCCCCAGGCCCTCCGGGTTTGCAGAATGGGGGTGGGAAGACTGGGAGCAATTACAGAGCTGGGAGCTGGGAACAATCATCTTCCAGGGCTAGCCGGGAACTGTCCTGGTCAGAGGCAGGTCCCAGCCCCATGTCCTGATCGGGCAATTGAGACATGAGGCTTGGAAAGAGCTGCATGGGAGGAGCAGATCCAGCCCCCTGCCCCAATTGACCAGTGAGGCAGCTAGCAGTGAGCCCTGGTTGGGCAGAAATTCTCTGCCCAACTTGGGGCTCACTGCTAGTTGCCTCAGTGGTGGATTGGGACAGGGGGTTGGGACCTACCCCTTCCCTGCTGCTCTTTCCAAGCTCCCTGCCCCAAGTTGGGGAGCTGGGGCTGGAAGCTTCCCATGCCAGAGCAGGACATTGCCTCTCCTGGGCTCTGGTGGTGAAGCCCACCCTGGCAGCGGGCAATTACCAGGGAGCAATCTCCAAGCCTCTGCCAGGAGATAGCTGTCTCCTGGCCCTGTGATCCCTGCCAGCCCCTGTTCTGGCACCTAGGCAGAGATTATAGCTCCCCCTGGCTGTTTCAGGGGGCCAGTGCTGTACCGGAGAGGGTGGTAACAGACTGCTGCCAGGAACAGCAAATCTGCTCCCACATCCCTGCACATGTAGATGCCTGCCCAGGGTCGGTTTACTTTGCAGCAATCTACTCTAGAGTAAATCCCCCACACAGCATTTGCACATGTAGACACACCCTCTGACCATGTAATGATAGAGTTCAAGATCCTAAGGGGAAGAGGAAGGAGAGCAGAAGAACAAAGTTACTGAATTTTAAAAAAGGATAATTTAGCAAAGCCAGGGAATTGGTAGGCAGCATCTCCTGAAGGCAAATCTGAGTGGCACTGGATTGGGAAGGGCTGTATTTCAAGGAGTAGCCATAACTCGAGCCAACTTGGAGTTACAAGTTGGGTAGAATTACAATCCACCCAACCCATGGCTCAGGAGCTGCAGCCCAGGTGGCAGTTGAAAGAGGATTGCCTCCCTACCGGCCTAGGAGGATTAGGCCAGCTGATGGGGATCTTTGGATGGTTCAGAGGAAGTTAAAAGCTCCCGGGGAAAGGAAAGGAGGAGAGGAAAGGCTGAGGTACTGAGGAGAGAGCACAGATTTACTAAGCATGCACTCAATCCCATTGTCCAAATCATTGCGAAGATGTTGAACAATAGTGGATCTATAACAGATCCCTTGGAAACCCCTCTAGATACCTCCTCCCAACTAGACTTTGAGCCATTGATGACTAGTTATTGAGCAAGATGATCCAACTATTTATGTACCCACCTTAAAGTACTTTTAGCTAGCCTGTTTTCTCATCTTATTAAGATTGTCATGGGAGACAGACACTTGGCTGAAAATATTTAGTTAGGGGTGATCTTGCCATGAGCAGGACTAGGTGACCTTGTGAGGTCCATTTCAGCCCTACTTTCCTATCACCTTATGATCCTGTGATCCTAATTGATATTATTCTTAGAATTTTATGAAGTCTTTGGTTGCTTTCATCATACATAGTTTATTAAGCAATATTAAAAAAAAAAGGGAACAATTGTATGCAATACAAAATTTTTTTTTTTACATTCTTAAAGATTCATTCCATGATATTAATCTGTCAGAAAAGGAGGATGCACTGACTTCTTGCATGAAACTGACAAAACCTCAGGAAAAGAAGTTCTGGAAAGAGCTAGTGAGGCAAAAGGAAGAAAATGAGATCAGACCAGATTTTATTGCTGCTTCCCTGGGCAGATCATACACTTCTACACCACACAATTTTGGAGATATTTGCATCTATCCAGATGCAACTGAATTTCAGTTGTGGAGTGACTGGAAGCCCTTTCCTGATAACCAGCTTTGTCCATGTGACTTCTTGATCTCAAAAATAGAAGACTGGCAGAACTGTATTTGCTGTTCTCATCATTCACGTGTTACATGTTCCCTTACCGATATGGATCTCTCATATTCATGGGTAAGTGATGTCCCTTACTGTTAAATGGATAAGTAGTGAAAATGTTTTCTGATTTTACATTACAGAATGAATGAAATTCATCACATGGTTGTCAGATGGGAAATAATAGGAGAAAAAAAACAAAGGGACAGTTCAGATATGATCCGAGGCATATGTACTTAATTTTTATTTGCATTCACTGACATCCCATTTGTATTTGGTCCATTAGAATATTACTGTATTTACTTGAATCCAAGACAAGTACTCTCCCTGCCATTCAACATGCAGGAGGGGGACCCACTCATCTTGGATTCAAATACAAGGTGAAGGCAGGAGCAGGAAGGTGGGAGATCTGACTCTGGCCCCAAGTCAGGATCAAGGCCAGAATCAGAGCCCTATCAGCTCTCTGCCCTTACCTCTGCCTGCCCCCTGCAGCCTCTGCTGCTTCTTTCCATGCTACAGTGATGGGAGAGATTAATTTAAGATGACCCTCCAATAATTCGATTTGATACATGGAAAATGATAACAAATAAATATTTTTTTCTTCTATAGAATATAATTATTGAGGGGTTGTCTTAAATTTGAGGTCATCTTGGATTTGGGTGAATATGGTAGTACTATAGAGCTTGAATACTTTATATTCTGTCCTGTGTTTACACTTGAAATCTTTCTATTGTAGCATGGGTCCTTTGGAAGGTTTCAGATGCAGCTTAATCCAAGGGCCAGTGAAGTCAATGAGGGTCTTTCTGTTAACTTAATGCAGGGCTCTACCAATCCTGGCCTCTAGGTCACATGACAGCCACAGCACTACCTTCTGTAGCCCAGACCAAAAATTTAGGTGTTTGTAATGTATGCTGTCCACCATATAGTTTTATATTGTAGGCCTCTTGCCTGAAGTTACCAGAGTTATTCAGCTTTGACCTGGACAATACTGCTGTTCCCCCAAACCCAAACTGTTCAGCATCAGTATTGGCATATATGACCACTGCACAAAAGTAGTAGCTGCAGTACCACCAACTCAAGAGCCTGCTCTGTGCATACTGCCTCTCTAGCAGGAAGAAGCATAGTATGAGTCAAATGGAGTCTGCTCTCCATGCCTCATCTACTATTAACTTAGTCCTCCAGTTCAGACAGTCCTGACTTCTTGAGCTTTTGATCAGGTCTCTAGAGGCTGCTATGAAACCAGTGATGGGTATTAGGGCCTTGTAACACATTAATTTTAGTTGGCTCCTATAGCTCTTAACCCCTGGACTGACCATGCATTAACACATGAAACTAGTTTTAAGCATTCTTTAGGTTGCTTAAATTTGTGCCACTCCAGGACGAGTTTATCTCTGATATGTGCTACACTAATGTGTAGCCACTCCAGGCTACACAGTTAGTGTGAACACCCCACCTCCCCCACTGGCCCAGATTGGACCCACTGAGCTTCCCTACCACCCCCCGCCCCAGATCAACTCCTGCCCCACCTCCCCCACAACAGCCCTGATCCGCTCACTGCTGCCCCATGCCCGAGATCAGACCTGCCCTCCCCCCCAGCATCCCAGATACACACTTAGCACCCCCTACATTTATATTTGGCTGCCAGCACTGTCCTAAGGGAACAGGCAGGGAAGGGGAACCCAGCTCCCATTGTCATCACTCTCTGAACTGGACTCTGCCCAGAGAAGACAGTGGTGGCAGTAGTGGCGGCTGGGCAGGAAGGTTATCTTTCCTTGCCTGCTCCCCCAGGACAGTGCTGGAAGTCCAAGTAAGCTGGAGGGCAGGGGGAAAACCCCAGGGTGGGGGAGATCCCTTCCCTGAGGGGAAGCAGAGGAGCCACTAGCCCTGATCAGCCCACTGTCCCTCCCAACCCCTTGGATTGGATTTGCCATCCTCCGCCCCAGCAGCACCCCAGATCCCTGCTCACCCCCTTCCCCCAATCCCGGCTTACTTGGTGCTCTCCTGGGAGAGCAGGCAGAGAAGAGGAAGGTGCTTACCTAATGGCCATTGCTGCTGCTGCTGCTTTCTGAGCTGAGGGGCCACAAATAAGCCACGGAGTTCAGGTGAGCTGTGAGCACTGGACAGGGGAAAACCCTGAGGGGTGGGGGAAGCCCTGGGGGGCAGGGGAGGGGTGAGGGGGAACCTCAGCAGCCACAGCAGGGGAGAAGCCCAGAAGGGAGGGGGAGGGGAGGCAGGGGATTTCAGTCCTTATCTTCCAGTCCTTAAGGCCCCTCCTGGCTTGAACGTGTGACTGCCTCAAACTTGAGCTAGCACTAACACTGATCAACATTTGAGCAGCTCAGAGTGCAATGTGTAACAGGGACCTTAGACTTCTATGCTGAAGAAGACCGGTTATGGTGCAAGAACTAATGGTAATGCTTGAGTCCTTTGTGTCAGCTCAGTGCAGGAACCCATTTTGCACATACCTTTATGGCAGCCAGGAGTTTGTGTTGCCAGCGGTAAAGATGCCAGGTTTGATCTCTGTTGCCTGCTTTTGTTTTGGGGTTTTTTTTAAAGAAAAAAAATACCTTGTGTAACACGTGGTTGTGAAAGGGTTGGTTAAAATCAAGAAGGGCCAGGTGGTAGCTGGCTGTAAGAGGTTCCTCCTGCAAGGAACCTTCCCCCGCCTCTCACTGGTCACAATTGTAATTCTTGCATTCCAGGGTAAGGCTTGGTCCCTTTTCTTATCCACTGGGCTTCTGATGGCCTGAAGAGCTGATAGGAGAAAGTTAACTGTGGCCTCTTACCCCTTTGTGCCATGCCTATTTACTTATGCTGAGATCAGAGTTTGCGTAGTGAAGCAGTGAGTAGAACTCAATTAGGGGTGGAGGCTGCAGAAAGCAGTAGGCAAAGGCAGACCTGAGTGTTAGCTATCTTGTGTTGCATTATAATGAAAACACTGTGGGATTTTCCTGTGTTTGTTAAAAGCACTTCTGCTATGAATGCTGTAAGCCTATGTTACCTACCTTACTATTAAGGGTTGTTGATATTGGTGAGAGTGACAGCCACTTCAGAGTCATTAAGCTCTTCCAATTAACTGTGTAACTAGTTTTTAGGCAGCTGAAATAAGGAGCTGCCACCCAAAATACAGGCACGTAGCAAGGCTTGCTTAGAAGCTGAGTGATGTAGCCCAAAAGGCTTCTGAGGTCTGATTTAGCAAATGCAAAGGCAGTGATTGGCAGGACTGCATTTCTGTCAGAGAAATGGCAACTAGTCCAGAAAACCAGAGAGAAGGCAAAGAGAAAACATCAGATGGTGCCAGTATTTTCATGAATATCTAAAATGTGAAAAAAGTGAGAGAGAGTTCTTTTGGCTTAAAGAGGCTTGGAGCTGTAAGCAAACAAACTGTCTTCTGTTCTTTGATTTATCTTATGTACAGGGAAATAATAAACAAGATTATATAAGAAATACTTGATCCTGCCATTATGTTGCCCTCCTAAAAGAAGCAACACGCAGGACCCTAAACTTTGGCCAACTTGTTGATTAACCAACAGATAGCAATATCAATGTGTCCGTCCGATTTCTGGAAACATAACTGTCATTTCAAATAATTTTATTTTGCTTTGTCACAAACATTGTGGTAGCAGTATTTAACCCTCAGGAGATTTGTCCAGCCAAGTGCCAGCAAGAGCTTTTGTTATTGTTTGTTTTGTCATCTGTTTTCTTGAAGGCCAGTTTGGTCCCTGACTTTAATATATCTTTGAGGGCTGACTCTTTTGACTTAGAGGAAGGCAAGGCATCTCATTTATCACATCTGCATTCTACCACCTGGCTTGATTGAAGATAATACAGCTTGGATTTGGGAGCTTGTTTTTGAAGAATCAACTGGAATAAATTTAGACTGATGGTTTTGCATGTGAAGAAATCAATTAAAGGGATGATGATCCAGATGGTATTTGTGATGTTGACTTAACTATAAAAGTAAAAACAGCACATTTAAAACCATTGTCCCCAATTCAAACTATCTTTAATGAGTTCTTTAATGTTATTGACTTGCCTTGGTATATTTTCATTTGGCTTTGACTGAGTGTACTGTGCAACTGACAGGCTGAAGTAGATGCAGTTCTATAAAGCTGGAAGATATACCCTGATCTGACAGAAGGGAAGAATAAAGTCCATGATGTAACTCGTATTGTTTTGGGACAGGAAATCTGCCATCTAAACTAGTTTGCCTAACATTATGTGCGTTAGGCTCAGCCTAAATAAAATCTTGAACAGTTAATGCTTAATTAGCCACTGGCCTTGCACTAAACAGCAAGAGCAAAAGACCGGAAATTCTGCTTGATAGTTTTTTGAAAGGTGAAACCTAAGAGAACTCAAAACTAGCTCTCACTCCAGACTTCTTCCACTGCTTTGTGTCTTTGTCACCACTATACCTAGTTTCGAAACAAAATGACCCTCTTTCCTGTCTTCTCATCTCCAACACATGCCAGCATTATTGTGCCTAAGCCATTGTGATGTGGCTGTCAATGCCGAAATGAGGACTGACTGGAAAGAAAAGAATGAGTTGTCATTTTCAGCCACAGCAAATCTCCATCCCATTGACTCTTTTAATTTACTCAGCACCCACACAAATACTAATACAGGTAACCCTACAAAATCCTCCAGTTACATTTTTCTCAACCTTTCCAGTCTGCTGCACTTTCAGAACATGCCTAACTTCAATTCTTTCACTTGTGGGTGAATCTCATACTCTGTCCATCTTCATTATATACAGAATAACACATCATAGAGCATGAAAACATTTTCAAATTTCATATTTCAGTTCCATATGAATATAAATCTGACAAACTGTTTGATTTTCATTTCATAGCTGAAGCACACTTAGGTACACCTCCACAGATGTATGAGCCACTTTTTGTTCTGCATTGCTTAACCATTCAATATTTAATAGGAAATTGCCCAAAATCTTCCTAGGAGACAACATACGCCATCTCTATAGTTTTCCTGGAATGTCAATTTTTTTTGCAGTTCTTGCTTCCTAGGGAGATAATGTTTATAAACTGTATAGTGCTTTCTTTCTTAAGGGATAGTTGAATATATTTAAAGATATACTGAATGATCTGGGAAAAATTAAGAAACACTGGACATGTATACACAAGACATACTGCACAGTTGACTAATTAGCTGCATAGTAAATGTTGCGTGTCTATACATGCACCCCTGTTAGCTGGAGCAGGATAGTACCTGTTTTTTATTCCACAGAAGCACATGTGTAGATGCTGATGGGGCTGGCTGGGGCATGGGAGTGCTTCAGTGCAGAAGTTGCCTGCTGGCCAGTCCTGCACTGGAGCACCTTTGTGCCCTGGGCAGCCTGTTGAGCCAGGGGAAGCAGCGCCAGACTGGAAGGCTGAGCCCCTGGACTTCCTGCCAGCCAGAGCTGCTCCAAGTAAGCTCCGGAGTTTATTGTCATACATTAATTACATGTGTAGACATGCCCACTCATGCATAAAGAAAATACTTTGCTGCATGCAATACTATCATTGTGTTTTCAGAAGAGAAATGAGTAATACGGAGCAGTGTTTGCAACATTATGCATCTAGGTGAAAATTCTCAAACCACCAGCTTAACATCCAGAAGTCCCAGTTGATCTATGTGGAGAGGCTTTTTAAAAAGTTTTCCTTTAAGCTTTAAGTCAGCAAAAATAATAGGTTAGTTTTCTGTGACTCATGATTTTTTAACATTTTGTAGGTTACAAGAAGTTGTGCTTGTTCTCTCTGCAGGTGGGTATCTTGCTGCCCTACTATAGCAATCTATTTAGAAGGACTCTACTGTGGATATCACCCTAGTGTAATCTCTAGTTATTAAAAAAAAAGAAAAAAAGTTTTGTTGTTTCCTGTTTTTAACGTATTCTCAAGACAGTGTTTCACTTTGTTCTTTTTCATTTCAACAAAAAAACTATAAGCTATTTATTTTATAAATATCTTGATCTTGAACATGGGTAAACAATACCAGTTATACCGCATATATGAATCAAATCTAATCCAAAAATAATTATTATTATTCCAAAGCTTCTTTTCATTCATAATACATTTCATTTGGAAGCTCCTGTTGTATAGTACATTGAGAATTGCACTATGCTAAACATTTTTGAGCAGCTACTCAGTAGTGTATCTGGTATACTGCTATGAGTAGCAGTGTAGCCTATTTTGAAGAGTGGTGGATTGGAAAGCAGAGGATCTGAGTTCTGTTATTTACTTTGCTACTGACCTATGAGATTTTGCACCAGTTGTTTCACTTCTCTGTTTCCCATTTTTCCTAGTGTAAAATGGGAATAATAATAATATGCATCTACCCTTTATAAAGTGCTTTTAGATCAATAGTTGAAAAATATTATAGAATGGCTAAATACTGCCCAGTTGTTTCATGAGATAGGGTACTCAATTGGAACGCAATGGGTAGACAGTACGGAGAGCAGATCCTGGGCATGACCAGGAAGGTCTCTTCTTTTTTGGATGTGTCCCTCTCATTGGCCAGCCAGATGGAAATGGGAAATGATTGGGTCCTCACTCCTTTCCTTCATTAATTTAACCTGCCCCAACATTTAGTGGCCTCCCACTTTGCTGATCAGGCCTCCATCCCTATAGTAACAGGAGCTATCTTCGTAGGATGCTGTGGATCTGACCAGTCACCAGTTACATAGAATTTTGTTGGTGCTGCCAAATGAGCAAAGGTTGTAGGTGGTCACCAGATTATGTAGGTGTGTTTAGTCAGGTAAAAGGCTAAAGGGCCATTTCACAGTACGTTTTGCACTTTGTGCCTCTGGGAGCAGATGTTAGAACTTTATAAAGTGAGGACTTCTTTGATACCTTCTTCTGTTCCCCTCACAGGTGGGAAATGGTGAGAGGATTCAAAAGGCTGAGGTTAATCCTATATATAGCCTGAAGAGACAGTGCCCCATGTTGTGGGTTATGCGGTGAGGACTTAGTAACTGCCTTGCTAGATCCACCTGTCTAGTATGTTGAGTTAAGTTACAGCATGATTTATTCCTGTGTCTTGTGTTCATTGACTTGAATGTCCTTATTAAGATGCTTACCAAAAGGGAAGCTTTATACACTAGATCCTGTTCCTCTGAACTGAATTCCCAATAGTTTCTGAAGGTATTTTTCCTGTTGCACACCTCTTGTAGCTGTGTGCTGATCACAGAGGCCATTTCTCTGCATCTGTCTTTGGCTTTTCTTAGCAATGTTATGGTTACTTCCAGCTGAACTGCTTTCCTTTGCAAATCTATTTATGACTCCTTTGCCCTTCTCAGTCTCTGCTTAACAGGCTCTAACTTTGGAGCCAGTTCTTGGCTGCCACTTCTAATTTACTCTTCGTATCCTAGCACTGTTCTTTGTCGCTTACTCTACCAAATTTTCTTGTTTTTTATAGGTGCCACGTAGCACCTAGAAGCTGCTTTGGGCCCTTGAATCTTTTATAGTACCTTTGACCTGATCATTGTCTTCAAGATTATTAGTTGGAGTGGGGGAAACCCAGTGAAGAACAAACAAGAAAAAGAAAAATGCTCTTATATTGCAAAATCTATTTTAAAACTTGAAAGCAGTATTTAACTGCTTCTGCTTTTTGGCCACCCCTGCCCCAGGGAACATTTAAACAAAGATTTCTACATCACTGCAAGCAGATTAATATTTCCTGCTCTGTAGAACTGTGTGGGTTTTAAGGGATTTGGGTTTTTTTAGCTGCATAACTTTCTTAAGCTCAGCAACATTTTAACAGACTTTTTATTTAATCTGATGCCCTTCTATTAAAAGCAGCCTTGCACATGCCCTCAAAAAGATACTGAAATTAAGTTTAGACCTCTTAATTGGCAGACATGGAAGCCCAAGAGTATCTTCTCTGAAACAGCCAATTTTAATGCATCTCTCTAGTGAAGCTGTCACAGTTTCAGGAAGTAAGAACTATTTCTCGAGCTATGACTATTATTACTTATATATATTGCAATAGCTAGAACTAAAATATACTAAGCTGTATGCAGGACATAGGGACAGATCCTGACTGGAGTCAAGGCAGTCGTACTGTTATATACCTCCTGCGGCCAGGCCCATAGTCTTTCTCTGGAAGAGCAAGCCACATAAGGTCAGGTGAAAAGAGTGACAGTAGTCAAAAGTGGGAAGGATGGTAGGCATACATAGCTGTGTTAATGCCATATTTACTTTTTTCTATTTTTTAGTATCAAGAAGCCACTTACTTCTTACTGCTTCTACTAAACCCTCATCCATGGCCCCACAGTGGCCCCCACATTGCTTTTATTCAATCCTACTCAAATTCTAGCTAACTTTGCTATAACCTCATTCCCTCAACCCAGCCTTTTACTCTGTGTAATGGCTACAGTGCAGAGTACAAATACTAAGAGTCCTTTTGACGTCCTAGGTCAGGGCTTATTATCTGAGTGCTTTCATATCTGTATTGTCAGCATGAAGTTGCTCTAAGAAGTCATAACAACACTGAGCGTCTATGTTTATGGGTTGCTATAACACAGCATGCAAAATGAGTGAAAATTACCACTTCAAGCACAAAGCCTCAAGCATTGTTCTGGTAGCTAGATGAGAATTGTGGGGAGGGGAAATGTACCCAACAACCATGGGTAAGAAGATGTGACACAACCTCTCTGCAGCCTCACCCTTCAAGCCTATAGATGTAGTGGGCCTATTGCTGCTTCTCTGCATCTCCAGATACATATGTCTACTTATTCATGTTGGTTAGGCTCCAACATCACCCTTGACACTAGCCTGTATGGACACAAAGCTTCTGTGGTCACATAGACAGCACAACCCTATAGCTTGATCTAGGATATATGGAAAGCTTGACAGCACCTCTTTCATCTGATTGAATCTTGCTCCACTGGTATTTTCAGACCAATTAATTTTAATGGCAGATGTGTCTAGAACCCCAAAGTGGCCTAGAAGAGCTTGAGGATTTTTGTGGGTGATATCTTGTATTGGACCAACTATAAAGTTGAGAGAGACATAGATAAGCCATCTGGTACTACTGTACACTTCTTCAGGGCTCAGGGAAAGAAAGCAGGCATGGCAGAGCATAATAGATAGAACAAAGGCTTATGCAGGCTTTTTGCCTCTGCACACCCTCCATTCCAGCAGTGCATTTTTGGAAATTTCTATTCCTGGTACTGATGAAGTAGAATGAGCACTAAAAGTTTTCATTCACAGTAAGATTATTTTTAAATGGAACTGCCTTACTATAAGTAGGCATTCCAGTTCACCTCAGCTAGAAGAATTTCCAGCTTCATTTCTGATGTACTGGCTCAGTTCTGCTTTGTTAAAGGCAAAAAGAGAAATGAAGTCTTATTGTGGACTGCAGTGCTGGATCTAATTTGAAGGAAAATATAATTGTTGGGGCACTATGGACATTCAGCATTCATGTACTTGTTCTTTGTAAATGGTATGAAAATTGGCAATTAAGGATATAATAAAAAAGACGCACTAATATCTGCAGCATGAAACATGTCTCAGAGTCAATATATAATTAAACTAAATGCAGTTATGGCCAATATACTGCCCGTGGAAAATATGACTCTCCCTCGACATCCCTCATGATTGTCAAAGGGAAGCACTTGTGCATGCTCAAAAGAAAATTAAATAGAATTGTCTGCCTTATATTTTATATGCCGATTCTATGATAATAGTATCACTCTATGAATCATTTTCTCTTGTCAGTCTAGAATATTATTATTAACTTCTTTATTAAAAATACAATTTTAATTTCAAAATAAAAAAAATGCCTACAATCCAAACATGAAGTATAAACCTACACGATGTATAAATAACTTTAGTGGTTTGCTTCTCTTCAGATTCTGTGAAATGAAGCACTAGTTATGCAGAACCACATCTGTATTTTTATTCTTTATTTTGCCTACACAAGAACCACACAGGCTAGCACTAGGGTTTTGACCAATGAAGCCCTGAGAGGCTAGGGAGCCTATTTCTTGAAGCTGTCACTCAATATGTGTAATTAATTTCTGTAGAAAAAGCTCAAGTGTTTCCTCTGCAAGGAAGCAGATTTTACACCTAGGATTTAATCTGATTTTGCACCTGTTGAACTAAATGGCATATTTCTCATTTAGGATCCGGCTGTTAAAAGTATAATCCTACTGGTGCAGATAATTCTGGCCTGCTTCACTAAAGTACTGAAATCCTGATTTGGATAAGTTATTAATAATCATGTGGTTTCTGTTCATCTCTTCAGAAATACACTTAAGACACTTTATAAATACACTTTAAACACTTTTAAATACACTTTAAACTTCAGGCATTCCTGTTGGTCCCCTTGCATGCTTTTGCCAAATGAGGCTTTTACTGTGCTTATCGGTAAGTAAGTAATGCCAGAGAAGTCAATGCAGCATCCACGTATTTCCACAGAAGCACATACCCGAATGATTTGTTCAATCTGGTGGCAATGCAGGATGGAGACCTTAGTGCATTGCTGTCAAAGCCAAGTTTAGAAGACAGTCTACCACTCAGTGCAAGAGAGCAGGCAGTAGAGACAGGGCATCTCCACAAATAAGCCTTGAATTCTTTACTTTCAATCTGAATTTGTTGTTGTTGAAAACGGATTTATTCTCTCAAGTGTTAGTTGATGGCAGGAGAGCTGTTGTTTGTTTGGTTGGTTTTGTGTGTAAAGGGATTGCTTTAAGATCAGTGGAGTGATATATCTTGATTTTAGCAAGGCTTTTGACACTTTCTCCCATGACATTCTTATTAACAAGCTAAGGAACAAATTAAATGAAAGTACTGTAAGGTGGATACAAAACTAGTTGGATCATCATGCTCAACATGACAAGTAACTGAAGGGTGATTACAGAGAAGATGGAGATAGATTATTTTCTTTAGCTATAGAGAACAGCATTTGGAGCAGCAGCAGAACAAAATTAAGTTGGTGATTAGATGAAACTTTCTGACTATGAGGATGGTCAAGTATTGAACGGGCTGCCTAAAGAAGCTGTAGAATCTGCACCCTTAGCAATTTTCAAGAACAGGTTGGGCAGACACTGGGATGGAATAATTTAGTCAGAGATGAGCCTTCCTTGAGAAAACAAAATGACCTCGTGTTTTTTTCCAGCCCTGCCTATGATCCCATGATCCTTGTCAGGGATCAGCAATCTACAGTCCGCGGGCTCCATCTGGTCTACAGAGCCTTTAGATTCAGCCCACAAAGATGTGGCTTCTGTGATATTCAGGGGAGGGAGACCTCTTCCTGTATCGCACTGCAGTCAGACACCTGGGTTGTTGGCAGAGATGGAGCTCTCCCTGAGTTGCATCAAAGCCAAGTTACATGGCTTCGGAAGGAAAGGAGCTCACCAGAGCTGGGCAACTGGGAGAAGTAGTAGGACCTGCTTGTCTCTGCTACCTACCTGCCTCAAACCCAAACTGGATCATTCTGGCACCCTGCTGGATACACTGCCAACCTCTGGGTTTACATGTTTTCCTTAGACACAAGTGTTTGGGATAGGTGTTTTATAGATCAAAAGAAGTGACAGACTTGCTGATTCTGCCACTCTAGCTGAACTAACAGAAATTCAGGAAAAGCCTAATGGTATCAATTCACATCAATCACATGAGAGGTAAAGAAAGGATTCCCAGTGCCAGAAAAACATCAGAACTCCTGGTACTTGGGTCTGATTATTATGGCTATTGCCTAATTAATGAACATTAGGATTCAGTAAAAGAAGTGCCTTTATTCTGAAAACCGTCTAAACCAGGGCAAATTTAGGTACAAATCAACTTCTTTCTGCTTAATTTTTCACCTGCTTTCACCTAATTTGAAGATTTAACTCACATAAAGAGTATATTCAGCTTTGCAAAAATTCTGAGGGAAAAGGGACAAAAAATAAATTGAAAAAGAGGGAAAATGATACACATTGGGAAAATATGATGTTGCTTAAACAGAATCAAATGTGCCCATAGCACTTAAGTAAATTGAGGCATGTATCCCTGATCCTAGAGCAAGAACGTATGACTATTCACTTTCATTTTTTAATACATTCATCTGAACGATATTAATGAAGCTTTTGTATCAACTTCCTACAAACTGTTGAATGGTGAATTTATTCCCTTGAAAGTTCATGGAGGGGGGGAATACACCAAGTATCTAATGTAAGTGTGAAGCAAAATACAAATGTGAATATGTAATAAATATTCTCTTTGGAGGAGTTCGCTCTGTTATGCTCTGTTTGGTTGAGTCGGTTTGTACTTGCCTCTTTATAATTTCCTAAGTTAGCTTGTATTTGTGCACACACATAGTTGTAGTTGAAGTCAGTGACCATGAAAAATTACCATGGCTGAAACTAGAAGTGAGGGCAACAGCATTTTATGAAAACAGAAATATCTTTTTGGAGCAGAATACTGCAAAATAAAAGCTGAAAGTGTAGCTAGCAATGGAAAACAAAGCCAAGGATTTTTAAAGTTTCCAAAATAAAATATTTCGCTTCTAAATGAAGCCATGGAATATTTATATAATACATTTTCATTTAACCAAAACTTCAGGATCCTACTTTGAAAATACCTCTCTTAATGAAGACCATGTTGTTTCTTCTGATGCTACTAATAGATCTGAAAGAAGAAGAAAATGTAACCAGTGTAGCTGCCCCTTCTGTGGATATGAATGTCCTTTTTCCAATAGTAATTGAATGTAATTGCCAAAGTTTTCAAGGAACATGGAGGAATCTATAGAGGAAGAAACTCTGAGCACTGATGCTCTGAAATAACCTTCCAGAGGTCCAACAATCAACTACAGTAATCATAGATTGCTTACATGACCAGTAGCTTATTGCTTGTGAATGCTACACCACTGCAGCCAAACTATAAGAATTTTCACTTAGATAGAAAAAAAACTTTCAATTTTCCATTTTTCACACCATGGTTGAAATAGAAAATGTATAAAAATCATAAAGAGGTATAAAATGGTGTGCCACAGGAGTTTATGCTAGGCCCACTACTGTTTAAAGTTTTCATTAGTGTCATGGTAGATTGAGTTGCATACACAGTTAATACATTTTTAGATGACAGCAAGCTGTGTGGAGAAGCAGGCATTATAGGGGATGGGACTGGGATTCCAAATGATCTTGATTGTTTGGAGAAACGGTCTGAAATAAATCAGCTAATTCAGTAAGGACAAGTGTGAAGTGGTGCACTTAGGATGAAGCAATCAAATGCACACACATAAATTGGGAAATGACTGGCTTGGCTTTAGTACTGCAGAAAAGAACTTGGGGGGGTAGATTGGACTGTAAATGCAATGAGCATCACAGTGCACTCTTGTGGAAAAATAAAATAATATAAAAAATCTAATAGCAAACTGAGATACAATATAAGAAGCACTGTATGAAAATAATGGGAAATTATACTTCTATTCCATTCAGCAAAAGTGTGGCCTCACTTGGAATGTTTGAGGCACTTCAAGAAAGACAAAGACAAGCTGGAAAGAGTCTGGTAGAGAAAAACAAAAATGACTGGACATTAGAAAACAATATGCAATGTTTTAGATATACAATACATTTAGAAAACATGATATATACAATGAAATGGTTAAAGAAGAAAGCACATTCTGCAGCTCAAAGCATAGCTGTGCAGGTGGTGTTGCCAGCAGGGCTTTGGCTTCTTTGGCTATGGGATGATATTTTAAGAAGAAGGATTACTAGGAAGAGACAGCTGATAAAGAGAGGGAAGATCATCTTCAGAGACACAGTCATTAACCTAGTGTGGAGGGCTTTAAACTAGGTTGTTGGGGGATGAAAGCCCTAAGGTAAGTGAGGAAGTGGGTGATCTGGAGGAAGCACAAGCAGGAGGGGGCAACTGGGGAGGCGTTCTCATTCTTCCTGAGCAATCAGGACAATTGGCTAGTTACCTCAGGTGCCTGTACAGGAATGCATGGAGCCCGGGAAACAAGCAGGAAATATTGGAAGTCTTTGCATGGTAACGGAATGTGATCCGAATAACAGAGAGTTGGTGGGATGGCTCACATGACTGGAGCAGTGTCATGGATGACATGGATGTCATGGATGTTCATGGATGTCATGAACAAACTGTTCAGGAAGGATAGGCAGGGGAGAAGAGGAGGAGGAGGAGTTGAACTTTATGTCCAAGAGCAGTGAGATTGCTCAGAGCTCCAATATGACACTGTAGACAGGCCTGTTGAAAGGGTCTGCATTGGGGTCGGAGTGGAGAGCAATAAAGGTAATGCCATGGTGGGTATGTGCTATAGAGACCATGAAACTAGGAGGATGTGGTGAATGAGGCTTTTTTCAAACAGCTAGTGGAAATTCCCTGATCACAGGTCCTGGTTCTCATGGGGGACTTCAATCATCCTGATATCTGCTAGGAAGAGGACATAGCAGTGCTATGTTGTGGAAGTTTTTGAAGAGTGTTAGGGACAACTTCCTGGTGCAAGTGCTGGAGTGAACAACTAGGGGCCATGTTCTTCTTGACCTGCCACTCACAAACAGAAGAATTGGTGAGGAATGTAGAAGTGGATGGCAACTTGGACAGCAGTGAGCATGAGATGATTGAGTTCAGGATCTTGAGGAAAGGCAGGAAGAAGAGTAGCAGAGTCAAGACCCTGGACTTCAGAAAAGCAGACTGACTTGCTCAGGGAACTCAGGGGCAGTATCCCCTGGGAAGCCAGTCTAAGGGAGAAAGGAGTCTGGGAGACCTGGCTGTACTTTAAAGAAACCTTACAGAGAGTGCAGGAACAAACCATCCCAATGCACAGGAAGACTAGCAAGTTTGGCAAAGTCCAGCTTAGCAGGGAACTCTTCAGTAGGCTAAATCACAGAAAGAAAGCTTGTAAATTAGAACTTGGACAAACAACTAGGGAGAAGTATAAGAATATTGCTTGGGCATTCAGGGGTGAAGACAGGAAGGCCAAACTGCAATTGGAGGTGCAGCTAACAAGGGATGTGAAGGGTAACAAGGAAGGCTTCTATAAGGATTTCAGTAACAAGAGGAGGATCAGAGAAAGTGTGGGTCCCTTACTGAATGGGGCGGTGACTTAGTCACAGAGCATGCAGAAAAGGCAGAAGTACTCAATGCCTTTTTCACCTCAGTCTTCACAGGCAAGGTCAGCTCCGAGACTACTGCACCTGGCAGTACAGTTTGTGGAGGAGGTGAGCAACCAGTTGAGACAAAAGAATATGTTAAGGACTATTTAGAAAAGCTGGACATATGCAAGTCCATGGAGCCAGATGGGACGTACCCAAGGGTGCTGAGGGAGTTGGCCTATGTGATTGTAGTTCCACTGGCCTATTATCTTTGAAAAATCATGGCAATCAGAAGAGGTCCCAGATGACTGGAAAAGGGCAAATATAATATTTAAGAAAGGGAAAAAAAAGAATCCAGGGAACTACAGACCAATCAGCCTCACCACAGTCGATAGAAAAATCATGCAGCAGATCCTCAAGAAATCCATTTTTCTGCACTTGAAGGAGAAGAAGGTGATTAGGAACAGTAAGCACGGATTAACCAAGGGCAAGTCATGCTTGACCAACCTGATTGCCTTCTATGATGAGATGGCTGGCCCTGCAGATATAGGGGAGACCAGTGGATGTGATATACCTTAAATATAGCAAGGCTTTTGATACGGTCTCCCACAACATTCTCATAGGCAAGCTAAGGAAGTCTGGGTTGGATGAATGGATTGTAAAGTGGATCAAAAACTGGCTGGATCATCAGGCTCGGAGGGTAGTAGTCAATGGCTCAATATCTAGTTGACAGCCAGTATCAAGTGGCATGCTCCAAAGGTCGGTTCTGGAGCTAGTTTTGTTCAACGTCTTCATAAATGACCTAGAAGATGGCATACAATGCACTCTCAGCAACTTTGCAGATGACATCGAGCTGGGGGAGTAGTAGACATGCTGAAGGGTAGGATTAGTATTTAGAGAGACCTAGATAAAATGGAAGATTGTACCAAACAAAATCTCACGAGGTTCAGTAAGAACAAGTGAAAAGTCCTGCCTTAAGGTGGAACAAGCTGGGACACATGACTTATGAAGAGGGGCTGAGGGAACGGAGTTTATTTAGTCTAGAAAGAAGAAGGCTTGGCACATTTACATGTGCAAAAATACACTTTTAGTATCGCTAATGTGAGGTACTAAATTAATGCCCATTCAGTTTTCCTAATGAACAGTAGCACAAACTCATGCTTCTTAGGTGATGCCCAATATGCAGTAGCCCATTTTACTGCACATTGGCATAACAGCATGTTTATTCTTAGGCACAACATTGCTGTAACAAAATAGGATCATACAAGTAGGGTCGAAAGGGACTTGTAGATCTCAAGTCTGACCCCCAAACATGGTATAATGGGAGAGCTTGTCACTACAGTGACAGCTCCAGCGTCATGGTTTTTGCCCATGAACACTATATCACTGTAATGTGTTGCTATGGCAATGTAGCATCACATGTAGACATGCCCTGATTCTATGATCTAGTGGGGGCTGGTCTTGCTTTGAGCAGGAGGTTGGACTAGATGACCTTCTGAGGTCCCTTCTGTCGTGCCTGGCTGGGATTTTTTTTTCTTTTTTTAGTGAAGCAGCTAAGCGCAAGGTCATGCGCGGCTCAGCTTCATTACCCACGTACCCAGTTGACAGTAAAATAAGCATAATGTTGCAGTTACTTACTCAGAGCTCTGCTGTGTAGTGAAGCAGGTTACATTTATTAAATTTACGATGGTTACAACATGGGAGAGTCGTTTGGAGGGTGTAATCTGAGGAGAACAGTTTGAGGAGGCAGCGGATTGCGAAGAGTTATGGCGGGTTACGAAGGGTCGCGAAGGGTTGTGGAGTGCTATAAATCGTACTG
>JAGPOW010003316.1:23646414-23711819 GCA_030014935.1 Caiman crocodilus | reverse complement strand
ATGGGAGAGTCGTTTGGAGGGTGTAATCTTAGGAGAACAGTTTGAGGAGGCAGCGGAATGCGAAGAGTTATTGCGGGTTACGAAGGGTCGCGAAGGGTTGTGGAGTGCTATAAATCGTACTGGGGCCCTTGAGCAGCTGGCTTGAGGTAGAAGAGTAGCTGGTTTGCCACTCAAAAAAAAGCTTCTTCCTGTTTGTTTGTGCTGCTACCTCGGGCGGAAGTTTGTTGCTCTTTTATGCCTTCGGAGGCACCCTTGGGGCCAATTAAATTATTTGTTTGTTTTCACTTCCATATAAGGAAAACCGTTTTTCTGGGCCATGAGCATTTGTGTTACATGGTCATTAGATGGCACTAAGTCCACACATGCCCCTTTGCTCATGGCACAGGACATAGTGGTTTTTGGGTTTTGTACGATAATCAGCAAAAGCAGAAGCAGGGAATGGCGGGGTATACAGAAGCAGAACATAGGGTAGATGACAAGTTATAAGGGGTCTAGCTGGTTGAGGTCTAGGGTTGGATCGGGAAGGCGGGTGTATACAAAAGCAAACTGTTGTTCTATTTTGCATCTAACAAATGAGATTACACAACAGAGTACACAAAATATTACTAAAAAAGGAAATATAATGATTGGAGCTAGGATGCACATTGCAAAGGATGAGAAACTGATTCCCCAGGACTTAAACAGATCAGGGAGCCATCCCGTCGCAAGACAACCCGAGGCATTAGCCTTTTCTGCAGGTTTAGATATTGCGTCTAATTGAATTTGCAAGGGGGCGGTAACATTGGGGATGGCAATGCAACACATATCATTGGAAAGGTTTAAGAACTGATGCACACCTCCCTCATGCAACAGGAGGGCGTCCAAGGCTAGACGGTTCTGCAGTGTCATTTTGGACGTAGCTTGGAGCTGTGTGTTGAGCAACGCGATAGAGTCGCGAGTGGAATTTAAACCCGACTCGACCGATTGGGTTAAGGTGAGGATGGCATCCCTGGAGCGGATAGAGGTGACCATTGGTGAAAGAAAGTATTCGGTCATCCAATGGGCAACCTGGACTGTACGTTCCCAGTCAGTTAACAATGTCCATGAGGCATCTGTGGTACGTTTGGCTTTACGATACCACAGATGAGGGGAGCGTGAAGAGTTTCAGGCTAGAGGGGGGCAGAGGTAGACATCAGCAAGGAAACATTGTATACCAGAGAAAGTAGCAGGCAAATGTGTATACAATTGGCCATTGGAGCACACCCATATAAGACCTGGGGGTGCCGGAGTTGATAATTGGTCGCAAGCGTAATGGGCCCATCTGTACCCAAAGACTTCATGTGGGAGGGGAGTTGTATTAGGAGGAGGAGTGTGGCCATGACACCATTGACTGAGTCTTGCGGCGCGAAGAACAGGATAGTAATAGGCAAACCAGGCCCAAGTGTTAGAAACATTGACAGCTAGTGACCAATTCCAAGCAGTTTGTGGTGTTAGGGTAAGTAATTTTGTTGGAGTGGGTCCACCACTGAAGACATCGTTAGTGCGGGTATGATTATGGGGTGGGCCTGGAGGCAGCGCTAGGAGCCAAGAGGGTTGGCTTAAGGAGTTCCAAGCGAGGGAGTGATTTTCACATGTAAAAGACTCACCGTGAGGGGAAATGCCCCACGGAACCTGAGAACACGAGTTATTTTGGGGTATTTGTGGCAAATCTGAACCATTGGCAAAATGAAATGCTAGGGTGGCAGCACAACTACTGTTAATTACATCAGAAGTAACTTGGATTTTTGAGACATTCCAAATATACGTAATACCCAGGTGTAAGAGTCCAAATTTGGAATAGTCAAGTCCCCTTTCGATGATGGTGGTACGCTTATGTGTCATCTCATGAATAATACGGAACCAATCCGGAACGTCAAAGGGTGTGACATAGACATTGAAGATGTCGGCGCCAGCCGATGTGGGACGTGGGATGCACGCAGTTATGCCGTTCGGATGCGGTCCGGTTGTGTTGGCCCAAACTGCGATGAGATGAAGGATGGTGTTTTGAAGAAGCAGCGACGAAGATGATGCATGATTGAGTGCAGTGGGTGCAACAAGGAAGATGAGGAAAAACCTGGTGTAGTAGTGATGAGGGCATCAGAGGATGGGATCCATGGCTCGCAGAAAGAATGTCCCCCGGTGCTTCACCTGGAACGAGAAAACTAGGGAGAGGTAAGTTAGAGGGGTTACCGTGTACGTTCTTGTCTATGGGTAAGCCAGTTATGATGGGTTAGGACGTTGGATGTTTGATCGGTGCTGGGGGTAATTTTTATGAGGTAGGTGTTGGGAAAATGTTCCGGCTGTAGGATCTGGCCTGGGATGGGCATAGGTCGTGGATCTGAATAGTTAGGGAAGGTGACCCACACCAGATCATTTGGACTGTAGCAGGGTGTCCATGCTTTTCACGACAGCGGGGGTTGCGTAGGCCACAAAGGTTTGTTGTCATTGAGCGCTAAGAGCGCGGTGGGTAAATGTTTGGTCCAGTTTTTGTAGGCGCCTCCTCCAAGGAGACAAAGCTTTTCTTTAAGAAGACCAATGTGTCTTTCAATGATGCCATTAGATTGAGGGTGATATGGAAGATGGAGATGCCAGACGACATTGTGTTGGGCAGCAAAATGTTCGATGGCTTTTGAGTTGAAAGGAGGTCTGCCATCGGATTGAATGAATTGCAGAATTGCCCATGCTACATAGATGGTAGTTAAAGCTGAAATTACAGCCGTGGCTGTAGTGTTTTGTAGAGGGACCGTAGAGATACGTCGTGACCCAAGGTCTATGATGACAAGCGCTTTGTTGGGAAGTGCCGCACTGGGGAGAGGTCCCATCAAGTCAACTTGCCAAGTCGTTCCTGGGCTGAAGTAAGAGGGGTTGAAAGCGCCTTGTTGATGTGAGGTTGGGTGTGGCTTTTCTTTAGCACAAATTGCGCAGGCTTGTGCAATTCTAGTCCAGTCTTTTTGGGACCCGCATGGGGTGTAAGATCGATGTGGGTGACAGTTCTTTTCCACCGTCTTGCCACTGATTTTCCCGCCAGATGTCCCCAGTGATTGTGTAACTATGAAAGGATTGGATCTGTAATAACTTCGGTATGAGTGGATGCTGTTAGTATTTTGACGTCGGTACGCAGAGAGTCTTCTAAGAGCTTGTCAATAATGACGTGTTGCCTCAACTTGTGAAAGCTTGGAGAGTATTTTTCCCATGGGTTGCCCCACAGTGGAACTCAGTAGGATATTGAGGCTCACTAGTACTGTCGGTGGTGCATATACCTCAACAGTGGCTTCAAGAGTTTCTGCAACTAGGGGAATACCCCCTGGTTCTGACAAATATCGTTGGGGCCGCTCCTTGATCTTTTCTGCGGCCTTGAGAGTTAGTGGGACCTGTCGCACATGCCACAGAATATATTGCACCCAAGGATGGCATAGAGGATTCTTTGCCCAGATGGGGGCCCCTTTTCTTGGTGCCATAGATGCAGCTTGGTGATTAGCATAACTGCGGCTTGAACGGGCATTGGGATTGGCCAGCTCGTGTTTTCTTGAAGTGTGGTAACATAGGTCCGAGCCCCTTTCCCCAGCCTGTTTGTCTGGCAAAATAGTATGCCTCCTCCAAATCTAAAGTTTCCGCAGCAAATTTGACTACCAGTCGGCCTATCCACTGGATAGGTGTTTCACCAGGGAGTCTTTTTGACCCATCATAAAGGTCTTTTAATTCTGCTCGAGTTCAGGTGCGCATGGTGACTACCTCCCGTATAACCTCATTGTCCCCATCCTTACTGGACATAGTCTTTGTAACAGTAAGTGGAAGAGTCTGAGGCAGTGGGTCAGCCTCCTTGGCTTCCTGTTTTGGCAGGGACGGGTAAGTGAATGTGGAGGAGGGATTCTTGCTGATGCAGGGGGCAGGCTGTCTCCCTCGATGAGTGGAGCTGTCTGAGGCGGCGGGCCAGCCTCGTTGTCCTCTTGCCTTGGCAAGGGCGGATACAGTGGATATGGAGGAGGGATTTTTGCTGACGGGGGGGTAGCCCTCCCCCTCAGTGGGCAAAGCTGGTATGGTGTATGTGTTCCTCCCCTCAATGGGCGGGGCTGAGGGCGCTACAGTGGTGTAACTCGGGGGTAGGTAACTTGCCACAGATGATGCAGAAGTGGGTGCTCCTCCCACGAAGGGTGTCACTGTTGAATCCTGGTCGTTTTGGCCGGCGCTGTCTTTGGGCAAAGTTCCGCCAAGAGCCTCCAAGGCTTCTCTGGTGGTGGTACAGAGCTGTGCCTCTAGGTCAGCGTTCTCCCACAGTGTGGAGACAAACCCACGGAAAAGGACATTAACTAGCTTGCCACTATCCTACTTTTGTCCACGCCACTTTGCGGGGGTTCGACCCTTAGTTTCCAGGGATTTTCAGAGGTCTGAGACCAGCTCGTGCCCCCTAGACTCGGGTGAGAGGGTCAGACAGTTAAACTTATCCACTGGAGTGGGTTCTCCCCTTCCCGTGCATACCTAATGCAGGTGGCAAACTCTTGATCGGGGGTGGCGGCGGACTCCTTCAGCCGTGGCTTGACTCAGGAGATAGTTGCGGTGGGAATGCTTGAGGGGGGGTGAAAAAGCACTCAGGGGGAACGTAAAAGACATCCCAGGGCTGCCGGGTGTAGTCCGGAGACTGTCCATTCCTTATATGTATCCTCACTCCCCCCTGCGGTTGCTTGGGTGGAGTCAAGGGACAGATCGCTGGAGCTTCCTTGAGCAGAGTCAGTTACTAGCCCCTCTGCTTGATGATATACGATGTGTGCCCATAAGTGGTCACTGGAAGTGACTGAATGATGGCCGTGTCCCCATGGGCAGGCTTCTGTCAGCTGGGTTATAGAACAAAGGGATCCTGTTCGTGACACCATGTCGCGCCTGGCTGGGATTTTTTTTTTCTTTTTTTAGTGAAGCAGCTAGGCGCAAGGTCGTGTGCGGCTCAGCTTCATTACCCGCGTACCCAGTTGACAGTAAAATAAGCGTAATGGTTGCAGTTACTTACTCAGAGCTCTGTTGTGTGGTGAAGCAGGTTACATTTATTAAATTTACGATGGTTACAACGTGGGATAGTCGTTAGGAGGGTGAAATCTGAGGAGAACAGTTTGAGGAGGCAGCGGGTTGCGAAGAGTTATGGCAGATTACGAAGGGTCGCGAAGGGTTGTGGAGTGCTATAAATCGTACGGGGGCCCTTGAGCAGCTGGCTTGAGGTAGAAGAGTAGCTGGCTTGCCACTCAAAAAAAAGCCTCTTCCCGTTTGTTTGTGCTGCTACCTCGGGCGGAAGTTTGTTGCTCTTTTATGCCTTCAGTGGCACCCTTGGGGCCAATTAAATTATTTGTTTGTTTTCACTTCCATATAAGGAAAAAACGTTTGTCTGGGCCATGAGCATTTGTGTTACATGGTCATTAGATGGCACTAAGTCCATACACCTTCCAACCCTAGTTTTCTATGTTTCTAACTCTAGTTAGCCTGAAAAAGAAGACTGAAGGGGTATTTGATAACTGTTCAAGTTGAAATTGGGTGGTTATAAATAGGGTGATGATAGACTCTTCTTTATGGCTGCAGGTGACGGGACATGAAATAACAGGCTTAAATTACATCAGAGAAATTTAGGTTCAATATAAGGAAATTAAGCCCTAAAACCAGTTACCTAGAGAGGTTGTAGGGTTTCCATCATTGCAACTTTTTAAGTGAAGGTCAGATAAATACTTGCCTAAGATTGTTTACATACGTATAGCCCTGTCTAAGCAGGGGATTGGACTAGATAACGTCTTGACTTTTGTATAACTCTAAAATAAAATTATTCAAATTCAAGGAAATTTGTGAGAGAGAAATCAGCCTTGAGAGGTGCCAGGCTTTATGTATTATTCTTTACTGTATCCACTAGTGAACAAAAGCAGATGACAATGATTATTAGATTTGTGTCTGTAGAAGAAGCAACTAAGGCAAGAGAGATCAGTATTTTTGATCAAGGAGCATTTTGTTGGATTTTTGTATGCAACAGATGTATTGATATTGAAAGGGATGTGAGCTCTCTGTGAACAGGGAAAAATGGGTAGCTCTCAGTAATATGAGAGGTCAAAGCTAAAGTAATAGGGCAAATATGAAAGGCAAACAGCATAATTCAGAAGAGAATGTTTTGTCCCATGCGATGTGCATTCTTTTAATTTCCTTCTCAATAAGACCATGAATTGTGGTATTGGAGCTGTGGTATTTTTCAGTGTAGTTCAAAATGTTTATACCTTTCTGTTACTTTCATGTAGCAGTGAGATATGCATCAACAACCTATGACCAACCTATTTCCAGAATCTTTACAAGAAACAAGATGTCTTTACAAGAAATAATGGCCACAAGCTAGCAGAGAGCTGATTTAGCTTGGACATTAGGAAGAATTTCTTCACAGTTACAGAGGCCAAGGTCTGGAATGGGCTCCTAAGGGAGGTGGTGCTCTCCCCTACCCTAGGGGTCTTCAAGAGGAGGTTAGATAGGCATCTAGCTGGGGTCACCTAGACCCAGCACTCTTTCCTGCCTATGCAGGGGGTTGGATTCAATGATCTATTGTGGTCCCTTCCTACCCTAACATCTATGAATCTATGAGAAAGCTCAGTTGATGTGATTCATGTATTTTGATATGCTTATATTCACATCTTAAGGTACCCACCAGAAACAAAACTCAAAGCAGTACTGAATCTCTGGCTCACAAAATCTGCCACTATTAATTTTTATGCAGTGAGATACTTGGCATTATATGCTTTTTGAAATCATCATTGCAAGTAAAATGCTTCAGAAGTTAAAGTCCATACTGAGCAAACTGTATCAGCTAAAAGCCTCAAAGCATTTCCTTCTAAACTCTCCTTCTGATAAGGGATTCACAAGTGTCCTAACTGATGTTAAGGAAGTGGCTGATGAATTAGAAAGTAAATCTAATTTCTCATGAGAAAAAATAACTTAGAGTATGAACCAAAATAGAATGTTTGACTACAATGTCAGGGATGAACTCTTAGCTAATTCAGAAAATAAATATATAATGATTTTTTTCTATTGTTTGGGTCACTGGCACCCATTTGCTTGAAGAATAATTTTTGCAACTTGACTACCTTCAGAAGATGGGGGTATTTTTGCCCATAACTTTTTTCAAAATATTGAAAATATATCACACTGCTGCTATAATTCTTTGTAGGGTAAGTTGCCTAGAAAATAAACACCCTCATGAAGAAACATTCACTGATATGTAAGTTCCTTAGCTCTTTGCAGTGAACTTCAGCTTCTTAGCCCTGGATTGAAACCTGGACCATGCTCAAAAGCTATATTGGAAATGTTGTGGAAAGATAAAATTTTGTCCTTCTTTCCAAAAATGTCCATTACACTCAGTACCTATTAACCTTGCCAGTAGTTACTATTAACAGATAAAACAGTTTTTCTAAAATTAAGTTTATAAAGACATTTTTGCATTCTATTTTGAATCCATTTTGGTTGCTGAGCCTTTGTTTTGAATTTGGTAAAAATTAGAATGGGGAAAAGTGTTCTAAAAGACACAGTCCACAAGATTATTGTGTTAATATTTTTAAAAAGAGAAAAAAGATCATTACATCCTATCCCCAGTCTTTGTAGAAAATGATTTATGAGGCTGATTATGCTTTTGATTTTTAAGTGCCCCACTTTGTTTTCTACTGACATTATCATAAGTAAACAAGAGTGATTAATCTAATTCTCTTAGTATTAGGGAGACACTAGTAGTATACTTTAGCAAACAGGCCGAAGTTGGAATAGGAAATGTGCTTTAAGACCTACCTTTCATCCAGGATGTGGGAAAGTCAGGTTCAATTCCTTTTTCTGCCAGAAGTCAGTCAACCCACATAACCAGTCTTCCTGAAGATAATACTCTGTAGCCCTTCCCACCAGGTTATAGATTATTCCAATCTTTCCCAGTATTTCCTGTTGAAAATATTCCACTTTGTATACAATTAAATATTCATTGGCTCAAAGTATGTGCCTGCAGTTGCATCTACATAAATATGACTCTATAGGAGTGGTTACGATAACCCTGTGGGAACGCATAGCACCTGGGTTCTCCTCTCTGCTTGAATAGTTACATAAGTATTGCTGCCAAATGGAGCACATGTATCAAAAAGAGATGAAAAGGTAAGTCCCTTACAGCCCAGAGCCAGGGTTTTAATCTTTTCCTATCTAATTATTTACATATTGCATAGGAAGCGGATCACCTGCAGCAGGAGGTAGAGGGTGGAACTGCCACTTGAGCAGCCTGGTGGTTAAAGTGTTTCTCTAGCAATATAAGGGATGTGAGCTCCATTTCTTCCCTCTCCTTCTTTTTGGCCAATAGCCAAAGTTTAAATGTATTTCTCCATGGTATGGGAGATGCAGGTTTAATTCCTTCCTTGAGTCTGGATTCAAACCCGTAAATTCCACTTCCCTTGAGAGAGTGACCTAACTGCTACACATTAGGGTAATTCAGGAAAGAGCTCCATCTGATTTTTTCATGTTGAAATGGTTGCATTTTGCCTAGATCAATTAAAAAACTATTCAACCCATGAGAGGAGAGTTCCACCTGTTGTCCAATAACCTAGTGATGAGAGCACTTATCCAGGACATGGGAGATGTAGGCCAACTTCTTTCTGAGGAAACTCAAATCTGTACTGGCCCACCTCCCTTGAGATTGTTATTACCATCAAGGTCCTATGTGTTTCAGGATGTGTTCTCTCAGATTTCCCCTTGAAAGTGTTATGCTTTTTTTAGGGTAATTAAAGAGTTATTGGGCCAGAAAGAGAAGGAGCTTCATATTTTTCCAGCAGCCTATCAGTGAGAGCCTAAGACATGGAAGACTTAAACTGAATTTTATCATTTGCTTGTAGGGATACAAACCCATACTACAATGAGATTGCCTTTGCTGCTAGAAATACCAGGGAATTAAAATGTGTGTTTTTTCTCCTGTTGAATTTCTTTTCCACTGAAAAGAAAACAATACAAAATTCACTGGGCCAGAGAAGAGCAATTGGGAAGAACCAGGACCCTCTAGACTAGCAAACAGGAAAATAAGCTGGCATGGGGAAGAGCTTGCTTCAGTTTCCTGCTCCAAGGATGCGTGTGTATTTTATATTAAATAATCATAGAATAGAATATATAAACAGTTTTTTGGAATGGGTGCTAAAACCTGGGGAATCTCCTCCCAGGTAAGGCACTACTCATTCCTGTCCAAACACCCCCAAAACCCCAAGTTTCTCCCTGCTGTGCCACTGCCAGTCCCAAGCAATTAAGCAAGATTTTCCTAGAAATAAATCCTTATCCACACTAGACCCAGCTCTACTGTCCTTATACCAGACCTCATAACTGCTGCAGTCAGCTCCAGGTGGTTTCCCTTTGAGGTGTGAAAGAAATATTATTCCATCTTTTCATAGAATGGACTAGCCAGGAATATCATTCACTTAGAGATCAGTCTTTCCACAGGCAATCAGAAGAGAGAAAAGATTTATTATGTAGGATAAAAGAATTTTACAAGCAAAACTGACCCTAGCTATGAAGACAGAACAAAAAGACAAGTAAAGTCACTGGAGTCTTAGTTCAATTCCCCTGTCTGCTTGAGGGGATTGAAACTTCCATCTCTTACTTTCCCATAAAAGGCCTTAATCACCTGACATTCATGTGAGTTGGTATATGGGAGCATGCTCATTACCTCTTCTTGATGTTTTGGTACATGAATGGAGAAGAGACGGAGAAAGGAAAGATGGGGTGGGATGTGCACAAGTCACATTTTAACTTTGGATTCAGTCCCTATTCCAACAACTCTCTATTCTTTTCCCTAGTACTTGTTTAATGTAAAATGTCACATCAGGCACCAGCCAGCATTCTGTCCAAGGGTGTTTCTTTTGTTTGGATGATGTTCAAAGTCATTTTAGTGGTTTATTTGAGAGTCAGAAAGATAGCAGGAGAGGACAGCAAAAAGTACTTATACATCTATCTATTCTAGAACATAGATAAACCACACAGTAGGTGCCCAACTCCTCTCTAAACTCTGTTGTAATATAGATATAAGGCAGATAGAAATCAAAGTCCCTGGAAGAGCCAAGTTCCAAATGTATTTTCCAAGCCCATGTGCATTGAGTTGACTATAAATTGCAACAGTCTTGGTCACTTTCACTCAACATGGCCAGTGGTGATGCCACCAAAACTTTTGCAGATGGAGCAGCCTCATTGAAAGTGGAAAACCTGGATCCTAGGCTCTCCTCATCCTGATGAGATTCAAACCCACATTTCCCATCTCCCAGGAAAATGCCAGGCTTCAGAATACTTAGGTGTGTGCAGCACCTTCTACTTATTTTACTGAAGCTGAGCCACTGTACAGCCAAGAATGCAAAAATCATGTGGACAGAAGGTGAACAAGCAAGAGGGAGTGATATGCCATAGCTTAGTGACAAGGGCCTTTAGCTGGAATGGTGGAATGAAGGATTCTGGTTCCTGGTCTCAAATCTGCCTTTGTATTTTGTATTAGACAGGTCTAAGAAAACAGAAATAATTCTAGAAGTGGGGGCTGGAACCCAGTCACCTTCCCTCACCTTCCCAGATGAGTGTTCTAGCTACTAGGGTACCAGTGCAGTCTCTTCCTCGTATTCATGGTCTTACAAATGGTCCAACCTCAGTAGGAAGAGTGAAGGGTACTCCAGCTTAGACATGTACAGTTTATTGGATAGGGCTCTATCCTGAAGATGTAGGTTTAAATCCTTTCAGGTTTAAGAGGGGCTAAAACCCACTTCTACTCCCTGGATGTGGATGACTGGATGACTGACCCCTAAGGTATGCAAAAGGTAGGCAGAATTGAATTATCTTTGAATTGTCCCCCTGAGGCCAGGCATGACAATTTGCAGCCTTATGATACGTACATGGACATGCCTATGGGACAAATCTTAATTTTGTCCTAACTTTCTGTTTCTTCCACAGCAGACCACATGCATATCCAGTGTTAATATTCTAAATCCCCCCGTTTCCCTTCAAGGGATTTGGCTCAAAAAATAACAAACCAACTAAATCTCCAAGTAAGTATCTTCTATGACCTTAGTGGTCTCCAAGGCTTCCATTCAGGACCTATTTCTCTTTCTGTAGGCTCAAAGAGACAATCCAGCGTGCTTTACACTCTTACTGAGGCTAACTGGATCCGTACATTAGCATGACTCAAAAGTTGTTATCCTAAATTTTGACATCTATACCTATGGTATGTGACAATACTGTTTCCATACAGGGTTATGGAGCCTGTTTTGCAAGAAAAAATGAAACAGTGGGTACATTTACATGTGACACTACGTCTCTGTAGGCAATGCACTACAGCAATGTAGTGTCAGCAGTCACAAACCAAGGTGTCACAGCTACATCACCGTAGCAATGCACTCCTGCGTTATAGTGCATTGCTATGGTGATGTAGCCACTAAAAATAATTGTGCGTGGTGTGTACACAATGCAATGCAGGCTGTTACTGTGCCACAGTAACAAAGGCGCCATACAGACACGTGTAGACGGTCCCAGGATTGAAACACCTAATATTTGATGTTGGACAATATGTGTGTTTCTTTTGGACACTGATATGACTGTTTCTTGTAATTATACTGCTGGAATATAAGCCTTGTCTCAACAATGCCACTGTCCATATTTTGATTCCCCACAACCTGACACTGTACAGGGTGGAAGGAAGGCTACCTTCCTCAGATAAACAATATGAAGTTAAAGTTTTGCAAGTGAATACCAAATGAACTGCCCATTATTACTTTTCAGGTTACTATGTAAATAGTCACTCTAATGCTATGACAGCCCGACAACTTGACATCCTGACAGTGAAAAAATTCAGCAGATGTTTATTGGCTTTAACTACAAAGAGTTTCCTGACAGCATGCTGTGCATTAGATTTAATCAGAATTTACTTCTGCTGATCTTGATTCTAATCAGAGATAGCCAGACCAACTGCATCATGCACATACCTTGAAAAATCCCCTTTCACAATTTTTGCATGCGTTTGCTTGTCTTAAACTGTTTTTCAAAATGCAGGATGAAGCATGCCATACCTTGTGCATTAGATTAACATAGAACAACTGAAAAACATATTAGATTTTTTACAGAAAATGCTATATATTTGCTTTTTTGGTTTCCCAAGTAGATGTGCAGTGCAGAAGTAATTCTTTACTACCGAAGACAAGTTATAATTAGTATAATCAAAACAACTGGTGTATAATCCTACAAATTACCGGAATGAAAAACTGCCCTAGCTCCTCACAATCCCTTTACCCAATAATATAGTAAAATGATATGTCCTAGTCATGAACAGTTTGCATGCTAGTTTTTTTTAATGCATCTATACATGGAAATTCTGCCTAATAACTTAGCCTAATACCACACCAGCATCTTCTAGCAGACTCATTTACGTTATATATGACATATAGTAAGCAGTGTTCTGATTACAATAATTATACAGGAAAACCACCAGTTACATACATTCATCCTTCGGAAATTATTACATAGAAATTTGGATCAGTCAGTAGCTCTACTATTGGAAAACCCATTGACTTTGGGTTTTCCAACATGAATGCATAGACTTAAAGAGGTAATGTTTGTGGTCCATGTATTTGTAAAGAATAAGAAAACTTTCTCAATAGTCTTCAGCTATTCTTCCTTTGAATCTTTATGTTAAAAATGATGTTCTATAGAATATTGTATTGGTACTCATTCTAATCTTATATAATATAAAATGTTTTATGTGGCCATCTAACACTAATGCAAGGGGCTACTGCATAGGCTCAAAGTTTGAGATGTGATCTTGACAGTTCACATCTCCTTAGGGTACTAGAGTTTGGGAACAGGCAATGTTCCAACTTTGCAGAGTGGTATTTAAGCTACTTTCCTCATACTACTGTTTGCAATCGGTATTTCTGTTAAGATCCAGCACAGGCTTTGTGTTGCACCAATTATATGCTAATCATTCTTAGTGGTGAAAATCTGAAGAGGAAGAAATTTGAAAAAGATAAGAAAGGATGGGCCTTTCTGACCTTTTCATCCACTTCAGAAAACTGTTCACAGGAGTTTGCATAAGGGAACAGCAACATAATATAGCTCTGTGTTCATCATAACTTAATGTCTTTCATTGCTTACTGTTACGGTGATTTGATTTTTAAGTTGCCACACTGCATTGCAAAGACCAAAATTTTCAAATATAGTTCCTTCTGGTTTTAAGTTAGGGTCATCAAATCAGTAAACAGAAAAAAGACCCCTGACAGACGTGGCCAAATACACCTAATCATTATAGGGTGTATAATGGATTTTCCATACTAAGTTGTGAACATTCATGGAGAATTGTTTGCAATGTGACTGGAATTTATAGGAGCTTTGGGGAGTTAAAAATATGAAAATGCATTGCCAGTGTTCCCTCAAAAACAGTGAAGTTGAGGGAGTGCAGCTTGTGGCTGTGTGCATCTGACACATTTTGTTGATGATTGTGGGTTGAGGCAAGACCTTATCTCTACCTCACATTTTTTCTTCTGATCTACTGAGGATTCTTAGTCCCAGCACGTACATGAAGTGAGCAGTATCTAGGCTGCCCAAGATCAATGACTGCCATGGTGGCTGGCTTTTTTATGCCAGGAAATGGAAGTTTCCAATTATGATCTGGCCTATAATTAATACATTTGAAGAAACAGAGATCCACTCTTGAACATTCCTTAAGGTAATAAAGACTAAATTTGTTGAGTAAATTATTCACTGCAAATTATTCACTCAGTTCTATTTACTATTCCAAGATACCTGTAATACCCATGGTATAAGGCAATCATGAAAGACAATCATCCTCAACTGCAAGGGACTGCAATTATGGATACCTGAGCAAGCCAGGATGTCCAAGGAAGACACATGCCCATAAAAGCAGAGGCTAATGGAGAGATTCCTTCTTGTCTACAAATATGATCCTCATTTTATTTAAGACAAAATAAAACATATTTATAGCAAAACTGCATAAGAAAGGAATATAGTTGGTAAGCACTCCTGAGTCACTGGCAAAACCACAGCCCAGAACAGTAGTTAAAACTACTTGTTCACATCTGATAATCTGTGGAAAATGAGTTGGCGGTCCCAGTTCAGTTCCTCATTATCAGATGACCTTATTACAAGCCCCCTTGCTGTAAATAACACCTTAGTTGCTAGGCTTAATAGAGAAACCAAGTGCCATGAGAATGAATGCATTGTCTTTTCACTCCTGGAAATGGTCTCTCCAGTTTAGTGTCAAGGTATAGCGATGGAGTAGCTAGAGGAATCTTATGGTATTACTGCCCGTGATCCAAGCATTAGACAGACAAAAAGAAGGCTTCAATATTTAGGGTCTCAATCTAGTCCCTTTTATAAAATAAATATAATATGTACACTAGTAATTTAGTTGCATGTTACCCCTTATTATCAAAGTGAGAGCTATTTGGATGGGTAGGTGGGTGGGTAATTTCCATGGGCCATCTTGTTTTCCTTCAAGAAGTTTCTGAGATGAGGGTTGTGCTGCCTTAGTATTTCAGGACTGAGGGTCTGATCCAAACATCAGCAAAAGCATGTGCAAACCTTCAAATGACATTGCATGGTTTTGAATCAAGCCCTGTTGGCAACTACACAATTGAAAAGGAAGAGGGTGATATAAATACCAGTGTTCAGCTCCAAAACAGGCAATTGAGTATAAGTGCACTGGGGCTGTTGGGTATTCATCCTTAACTTATATGCCAATTTAAAATTAAAAGGAGGGCTATTAAATTAAAAGGGGACTATTTTATTCCCTTTATTTCTAATTTCAGATGAAACCTCTTTTAAAATTATTGGTTCACTAAATTAAGTATGTTTAATGTTATCTTTGTTTAATATTTTTCCCTTTGGTATTTTCAAGTACTAGTGTGCGGGTCAACCTTCCAAGGACAAGAACATAATCAGGTCAGCCTTCAAGCTGCTATAATTTTTCTGATGTGTAGATGAGGAAAGGAAATAGATATGGGTGGGTACTATATCTCTTGAAATGGCCTCTTTCTTCCTGTTTAACAATAAATATTCTAGGGAAAGGAAGCTCGTATATTACTCTTCAGATGAGTGCCCATTTTATTAATCATGATGATTTTAACAGTGGGCAAAGACAGGAAATCACAGTTTAATGATCAGTCCAGTCTGATTTAATCCTAAAGTTTGCAAACCTTTTAAAAGATTAAAGAGAAATGCAGTATAAAACATTTTTATAGATAAATACTCAGGTTAATTGTTACAGAATATTCACTGTTCTGTATCTAAATATATAATTCCTGTACTCCTGGGGTGTAGTCAATACTTATAGTTTATTCTTTTCATTTTTTGGTTCTGCTATCTCAATGTTCAGATGTTATTACCAGATGCACAATGATTTACCCTTCAGTGCCCTTTATTTTTGACAAAAGCAGAAGGATAAAGGATGAGTTTAGGTCTGATTTAAGTGGGACCAACTCCTGTTAAAATTTGTAATGCAAGTCTTTGTTAAAGAGTTACATCTGAACATGTGTTTAACTGGAGTCCCACTAACACACAAGAATGTTAATGCATTGTCCTTACAGAAATTCTATACCTTTTCAATACTTTTCAAATGTCTGGAAAGAAACTCTTAATAGCTTCTTCTAGTTTCATCATTACCATATAATCTTTCATCGCCAATCACTAAATGTATACTACCCCTCAGAAATTGACATTGCCTCCTCAAATCAACATAAACAAAATAACTAAAAGAAGTGGGAACTCATCTGACAAGTTGTATCGGAGTTTCTTTTCTTAATGTTACATAGGAGGAACGAGAACATTTCAGTAACTAAAGTATTCACTCATATCTAATTTATCTTTTCATTCATGCAACAAAAAAAATTAAAAGTACTTTTATTAGTATGTTGAACAAACGGTCTGTAAAATGAAAGCTATGTACCTCTCTGTCATGGGACGGGGTCCCAAGGGATGGCCGTGATACCCCTAGGGATCCTTGACCGTGCCAGTGTTGCCTAGCAGGCACCCTCTTTCTCACCCGCCACGTCTTGCTGGTACTTTTAATATAGGAAGGCTGCCCTTGATCTTGTTGTCTGGACACGGTCTTGCTGGATCCCACTGAACCCTGTTGGTTCTTAGGCCCCTTGGCATCCTGCTTCAAAATGGATGGCTCATAGGACACCCTCAGCCTTATGGGCTAGATGCGTGGCTCCAAGCTGCCTCTTTACCATGCCCTAAGACTCGCAGATGGTATTGATTCCGTCTCTCCTGGGCCTTGTTATAACTTGGCCCCTTGTCCTCACTGGGTTCTCCATAGCCCTGTCTCTGCACCCTTCTCTGGTGCTGGGGTCCCCACACTGTCATGGACCCCCCCACAATGAGGCCTCTTTCTTCCCCAATAGCCTCAGCCCTATCCTCCAGTCAAACAGCAACTAAAATCACTGTAATTATAGCACATCAGAGTAGACTCAGTGAACTGAGTTTGCTGGAGCATGGTAAGTACCGTGCTCCAGTAGACTCCAGCGTCCCGTGTATCAGTGTCACCACACTGAAAAATGGCAGTGGGGGCACTTTAACTAAAGTTTATCAAACAAACTTTAGTCAAAAAGCTCCTACTGCCATTTTTCAGTGTGGGGACACTGATATACAAGATGCTTTGGGCACTTTGATTATAGCGGTTCTCATAGCTGTTCTAATTAAAGCACCACCACCACTCCTGGATCACATATATAAACACTTTTACTGTGCAATAGACTAATTATCTACACAGTAAATGGTTCAGTGTCTACATGTGCACCCAGTTAGACTGGAGTAAACTAATTTACTCCAGCATCCAGTTAGACTGGAGTAAACTAATTTACTCCACAGACTAAAAAACTCCACAGCAGCACACGTATAGAGGCTGTCCAACTGGCTGGGGCTTGTGAGTGCTTCAGTGCAGGGGCTGCCTGCTGGCTAGCCCTGCTTGAAGCTCACTTGTGCCCCACCTCACCCCTCAACCACATGCTGAGCCAGGGAGAGCAGTTCTGGGCTGACAGGCTGACCCCTGGAGCCCTCTGCCAGCTGGGGCTGCTCTACCCCAGCTCCACATGCTGTGCATGAATAAACTGCAGAGTTTATTGCTCCAGAGTTAATTGCTTCCAGGCATATGCTCAAAAAGCATGCCTGGGAGCAATAAACTCCAGGGCAAAAAGCTCCAGTTAATTCACTCACTGTAATTGAATATATAGACACACCCACTGAATTTGAACAAACTTTCTCCTCCACTTCAATTTACAAGGTTTGTTGCTTTTTAACTTTCTCAAAAAGTCAGGTTGGTTCAAACATAGTATTAAACAATGACAGGCAGAAATTAAGCAATGTAAAGTTCCTAAGTTCTGCACAAGGCATATGGACTCATAAGATTTTGTGACTCTCCATTTGACCAAGAAAACTTAAAAAGTGACCAGATATTTGATATCTTGTTATCAACATGTTGCCCTTTTTTTTGTACAACTCAGCAATTCATTTTATTCATGTGTAGCAATAAAGTTCACATTAGTTCCTACTGAAGCTGAGATCCAAACGAGTTTTCCTCAAACTGCTGGTTACTCTTCCATCTTTCATCCAGAACCCAGCAGAATTGTGCATAGCTTCCTGTCTTCATAATTTAATGGGCAGTGATTCAGAGTTCAATTATCTCTCTTTGTATGTAAGCCTCTTGGTTTCTGGGACATGAGATTGTTTAACATAATCTGCTCTGAACTAAGTGAAAACACAGAAATTTAAAATGAAATGTGCTGGTTTGGATGCCTAATATCTCACCTCTTTCCACCTTTTGGCTGTATTTAAAGGAAATGTAAAGGACTTAAGACTTCCCTCTGTATCCCCATATTTCTGTCTCTTGAATGTTTGTTAGTGTTTGTCTGTTTTGCTTGGTCCACTGCTTTCTGTTTCACAGAATCGATGCTGCTGCTTTGGGAAACTAAACTGAGGACTTGAAAGTGCTGTCTTAGCAAGTCTAGATCCTGTAGAGAAAGGTTAAAGTGTTCCACCATGCAAAGGGCAAGAGTGGCTGTGGAATATTTTTCTCCCTAGGAGCAGCTTCCTTTTCTTTCTCTGTAGTTTTCAAAATAGACAGCTTTCCAAGACAGCGACATATGCATAAGCGGGAAAGGAGGAAAAGGCAAAAGAGCGAAGCCACACACTGTTACTATGCAGATGTGCTTGGAAATAATGCCCTTGTAAGCAAAAAGCAACAGTGGAGCTGTTTCTGTATTGTCTATATACATGAATTCATTGCAACTGAAAGTCTGAAAGAAGCATGGAATTAGGGTCCTTTTATGTTGTGCAAAGAATTACAAATGTCTGTCTTGGACAGAAAGCAGAATAGAACTCAAAGGTCCTGACTCCTAGCTTTGTATGCATTCCTACACCTGATGCTGCCTTATGCATACACTCTCTCCCCTGCCACATCACCCCTCCCTCTCCAAAACAACATTTCAACTCAGTCTACTCAAGTGAATGAAGTCATATCCTGACCAGAATAAGGAAGTACCAGTTATCTCATGTGCAACGTTTGTAGCTTGCATTGTTACATTTTGTTTGGTTAAAGTCAACTGCACATAATCTGGATAAATCTGAATTTAAAATGTTGAAGAGAAAACCTTCCAATGTGTCGGAAAAGGAGAAAAGTCAAAAGCCAAAGGTAAGAAAACTGTTATATAACAATCATTACTCATAAAAGAAATAATTCACCGTTTGCAAAACAAATATTTTAAGAATTCTGCATTAGTCTCAGGACAGCTGTAAAGGTTTGGAGGTGTTGTAGCATCTGTAAAAATATGTAATTGGAAAATCTGATAACTAAGGCTATAAGATAGCCTTATGCTCAACAAACATTCAATTTAGTTTAGGGAATCTTAGTAATGAGATTGCCATTCCCATTTGAAAGGTAACAACTTTGAAAATCTCTGTTTAAAAGAGCCCTGCTGCTAATGTTTGCTTCCTGCTATGTTGTCAGCATTGGAACAATAACTCTCACAAAAGTAACCACTACTTTTAGCCTGGGATAAGCCAAGAATATAATAACCATTTGTGAGCGGAACATTGAAGGGTTATTTTTGTCCACTTAGACAAAACAACTTTTTCATACTCATAATTAAGGGTGGAGGTTGCATTTTGGTGGAAATGTTTATACTTTTATTCTGAAAGAAATATGATGAGTAAAGTAGTAGTAGCCACATAGTGCTATAATCTGAAATTAGAGGAGGGAAAGTAAAGGCACTGGAAAGACAGTGTCCTACCATGTAAATATATCTGCCATGCCTGGCACTGGGTACATAATGACCTCCAGCAGTACTCTCTGGAACCCTTGGAATAACTTAGTACTGGCAGAGATGAGAGAGAGTCCTACATATCCATCTTTAGAGGTCCAGAGAGCTGCCTCCAGCCCATTACTGCTTTCAGTTTTGTGGCCCTTAAATTGTAGAGGCAGTGCAATTATTGAAGGCATTTGTTTATCAGAAGCATTTTCTGTTTCCATCAGTGTGGGCTTTTGTTTATGACATCCCCAATTTCAAAGTGCAGTTCATTGTTACAGTTAGAGGTTTTCCCATGGATTTCAGTGAATTCCAGAATAGGTTTTGCCAGTGGCTTTTTTCTGCTAGTGTTTCATTTTGTTTCTGTTGCATATACTTGATGCTGTTAAATTATCATGCTGCCTTTTGTAGACAGTGAGTTATGATAATGACCAGCTAATTTAAAGTAAATGAAATAAAGTAGGTAAAGTAAGGAATGAGCATAAGAAAACGGTTTTCTTTTTGTTTGTGGATTATTTTTGTTTTTTCCTCTGTGATACATTTAATAAAGGCCAGACTTCCACCTTTCCTCATGTGAAATGCTCCCTTTCTACACAAATTTCCCCGCTGACTTCAAGATTTCAAGGCAAAATTTGCAAGAAACATTCTTCAGTACACACAGTGGCATAAAATTCTGGCATCATGGCTGTTACATGCGTCTAAGGAAATGAGATTAGTTAAATTTTGTCTTGCACTTTATGTACTTAGTGAAAGTGGGGATAAAACACTCCCAAAACAGAATCATACTAGCCACTAGAAGTTGCAGGCTTATGGTAAGGGAGAAATCTGTATTTTATTCTTCCAATCAATTGAACTTTGAATTAATAACTTTGTACCAGATCATCAGTCTACATAGAGTAATGGTATTGTTAACATGCACACCTTGTTCTATTACAGAATGTATTTTTAGAACCTTTTCCTGAAAAGGGATAATTTGTTCCAGGCATATCAGTCCATCACACTGGCAGCCTGTTTTGGAACATTTTACCTGCTTCACACCCGTTGTCATACAGTTGTCAGGGATTATACGAGATGCAATTTAGTGAAGAAGAAGGCCCTACTATATGAATTTCTCTAGTAGGGAAAGTTTTGGGGAATGCTGTAAGATTAAGTATGAAGAAGGAAAAATCAAAAAAATAAAAGAAATCCTAACTACTACCAATTAAATCTAAACTATAGGTTATCACAATGACTTTTGTAATGTGTTCCCTCTAAGCAAAAGAGCTAGTTCATTTACTCAATAGATGGTTGGGAAACATGTTAGACGCAGATCTAAAACTTATGTAAAAATTTACATAATTTCACAACCAACTTTTCTAGACAATTCCCTAGCTACCAAGCTTTAGTCAGTCAAAAGTCTATAAACCATATGTAGTAACCACTTTCATCATAATTTTTAGACTGACTTTTATCCATTTCTTCACCAAATTTCCATCTTGATTTCTTCTTCTGGTTTTATTTCTTAACATCTTCTCATACAAATGTAAATATGTTATATATTTGATGACGATTAGGAATGTCTAACACTTTTACATACTTTGATAGGGAGAAAGCAAATCACACGAGGAAGGATTAAAATATTTCTTCAGACAGTCAGCTGATCCTGTGCTCAACTACTAGTGGTAATTGGGATATGTTCCATGCAGGAATAAGTCCCTTCAGATTCTAGTTCCTTATTCCCAATATAATACAATAGAATACATGTGGATTAGTAAGCATGTTTATGGTGATAGTGATGAAGGGCCCATAAAGAATGGGCCTTATTGTACTAGTCATTCTATAGAAACAGAACAATAGATGGCTGCTATCTTAAACAGCTTTCTATCTGCTGTGGTCACCTAGAATTTTAATATTTACTATTCCATACTAATTAGGATTATAGTAGCTATTCCTTATATTATCTTTGGCTGATTCCTGTAATAGTATAGGAATGTTAAATGCCAGTCACTATGTTTGGACACATTTGGATATGTACATTAAACGTATGGTGTATACTAACAGAACGACCTGTTCTTCACCCAGGTCATTATTTTTGTAATTGCAGTATTTGTTTATTTTCAAAGAACAGTACAACATATTTATGTAAAAAAATATTCTTTTTTAAATAACACAGTACAACATATTTAACATTTAATATTTAACGTGGAGCTACATTTCAAATGACATCCAAATGAATTATCTTTGTTGTAGAATTTCTTTATAAACAATGTTCACGGTGTCTTCTGTTGGTGCCAGTGTACTCAGCTGTCTTCAAGTCCCACCTCTGGAGCAAGCAACATATAACTGTCTGTGTGAAAAGCACTGTTCTCTAAAATAGTCCCTGGAAGCCCCACAATGGGTCACCCCATGTATCATTTTCTTTGGGTGGTATTCAGTGATTTTGGAAAGTTTAGAGTAGATAGGACCAGCTATTCTTGAGTTACAAGAGACATACATACAGACATATACTTTATTCTATATATACATGTTACATGCTCATTTTATATAAATAAATTATGTTCATATTAGATGTAACATAAGCCTTAATTTTTTGAGGCAAGACTGCCCATACTCAGGCTTATCTTGAAATCTACTCCACCCCCACCCCCCTGGAAATTTGTCTTTCTTCTGTATCCTGATTTCTATGTTCCATATTCTCTCTCTTCTGTATTTTGACAAAGTTCTTCCTCTCTGAGTTAAACGAGGCAGTAAACTAGCTGGTAATATTCTTATGTCTGTGACTTCATAAGGGATAACAGAGGGCCTACTTCTCAGGAGCTGTGCCATTTTGTGCCTGCTGAAGGCATGACCCAGACTTCATGTTTTTTAAAAGCAATGGAAATATTTTAAAAATTACAGAATCAATCCTAAAATTATGGAGTTGAATAATTACCTTATATGTTTTTTTTATAATTAGATTTTTATATACCATCCTATCAGCCTTCCATACTTACAGATGCATCTATCAAGATACATTTCCTTCTCACTTGTCTTCCACTCTCCTTTTTTTGTCTCTGTCCTGAAGTGCAGTATTATCTAGGGCAGACCAAACCACAGTTTGACAGCTCTGTAGTGGGTAGTCATACTGATCTCTTGAAGAGTAAACTACATGGGCTAGCTGCAGAGACAGCTACAAATTCAGAGGAGGTTATTCTTAGGGCAGTGAGTACTGAACTGGGGGCTGAATCTTTTTATTACATATACGTCTTCAGGGTTTTTTCCTCATCCATCCCTTTGCCTCACAAAGTAGGTGGGATTTGAGGCAGGCTGCCCCTAGTACCTAGCCGCTGCTGAAGCTTTTCTCCATCATCTAGCTACAGTGTGGCACAGATAAAGCCCCTGCTACTGAAAGCTCCTGAAATCCCATCACAACCAAATCCACTCAGCTCTGTGGACCAGATCCAAAGACTCCACAAATCTAATTCAGCCTACAGGCCATAACTTACTGACCTCTGCATACAGCTTGAGCCAAGTTTTCCTGGTTTTTCTATTGGCTTCAGTAGAATTTCTATCACTGCCTTCATACTCTAAGATAATCTTAAGAGGCACAACTGAACCTCCTGGGAGGTGATTTTTCTATTATTTTATATTTGGATTCTGATTTGACCATCAACCCTACCATCAAACCTCATGAAGTGATGGGTTAGAAAGAGGTACTCACTACTAAGTGATCAAATGTCAGTTTTCAACTGTGTTTATTAGGCTTGTCCAATGGGAAAAAAGGTAGAAGGTGTTTTTGATTAAATTTTATGGGATCTGATTTTCCACTGCCATTCACCCTGTGCAGCCATGTAAGCTTGGGTAATATGAACATAGAAGTTGATATTCCTGGAACATAGGCAGAAAAATAAGAACACAATTTCCAAGGTATGAGGATGCTTGGGAGTGTGCCTTAGCTGATATGGCATAAGTTGATTTTATCTGTCTATTCCTAGCCCACCGTAAGTGAAGCTAAATCATAATAGTTTACCTTTGCAATAATGTACAGCTCAAGGTGGCTGTAAGTGGTTTAACTGTTTCATCTGCCTATCCTAGTATTTTATATCTACTTTACACTCACATTATCCAAGTGTAAATGACAATTTTGAGGTGTAAATAATCTCCATACTGCACTGTATCAGAGCTTGTGAAGTACACAAAGCAGGATGTCTCTGAAATGCATATAGGTAGGTAGAAAACTGAGGTAGTCTTGCTTGTTCCTTAACATGGAGCAAGTCTTTTCTCTGGGTTTGGTTGAAGTAAGGCTCATCTTTTTATTTATTCTGCGCAGCATCTGAACTCCCTTCATCTTTGTTCTCTTATTATGTTTTAAAATACATTTCATAAACGTGGTACTTGAACCTCAACCTGTGCAAGATAAGTACAGAATCAGAATGGGGATATATTTCCTATTTGCTAAGCTAAAAAAAAATATTCAAAGTCCCTATTAGCTTGTCTTCAGGCTATACTAGTATTTATTCTCAGATTCTGAGATTACACATGGAATAGCTTGGCAAATCTGATATGGGTAAAATGCTTTACTGTAAAACTAATGTACCCTGTGCTGTTTCATTCCAAAAGTTTTGCTGATTTTCAGTGAAATCCTGGCCGAGCTGAAATCAAGGGGAGTTTTGCTGTAGAGTCAGTGAGTGTAGGATGTCACCATTTGTGGATTTTCATCAACCAGGGCCCAATCCTGCAAATACCAGAATAAATTACCATTCACTTTAATGGGACTTGTCATCTGAGCTAGTCACTTAGAAGGAGGTGTTAGAAGGAGGTATCTTTAGCGTGGCAGATGCTATGTAAGTTTCTTAGTGCTGCTTTTTTCTCATATGGTGTTTGAGCAGCATTCTGTAATGGAAAATATTTATTAAGGAACAGAAAATGACAATAAAGTTTCAATAAACCTAAGCACCCAGAATAATTCATATTGCAATTGGAACTTCTGTAGGCTAAGTTCTGCAATGCAGAGATTGTTCAGTGTTAATGAATATTAAGTAGGGTTTATCCTTGAATGGTAGAATCTTAGCTTTTTAATGGTTTTATTATTTTTTCAAAGGTACAGCTGGCAGAGTCCTGAAAATAGCAAGATTATAATATATTTTGTCTGAAATTCCAAGTGTGTAATAAATGAGCCATTGTTAATGTCAGGGATACTAATTTTCACAACCATGACTGAAGTGGTATTCGCTTCTATTTGCATATCATTTTAACAATGATGAAAGGTGATGAGTTGATGATAAGCTGTTTTCACTGTACTGCTTGCTGTACGAATTTATGCTCACAGGCAAAGATGGCACATAGTTCTATCATTAAAGATCTTTACTGCATTGCCTTTTGCGGGAAGACTGTTTGTCAAAATACATTTGATCTCTATAAAATAACCAGAAACAGATGATAACATCCTGGTAGTAGTTTTAGGAATTTAGCTTATAGTAAGGATACCTGTGGGCTTTATCCAAAGGGGTTCAAGTAAAAGTATACTAGAAATAATCATATATATGTACATGTGCATGTTTATAAAAGGGATTGCAGGTGACATTTCTGATAGGTGTTTCCTGCCTCCCTCTGGCTGTATGAAAATCTAGAACAAGGTTATAGCTGACCTTGAGTGATTTTTCTCTTGTGTATGTGGATAGCACTACAGTCAAATACTTCTTTTGTCTCTTATTTTTCCATATATTTATAATACAACCTTGTTTTTACTTTTTTTTCTGTTTTCATCAGAAACAGATTTAAAAAGTTGCTTCTTCTTATGTTTGTCCCAGAGCATAATGGACTTCTGAAGCCCTTGGAGTCCTATTCTCTCACTAGGGGATCATGAAGGAATAGCATGTCCAGAGACTTCCAATAGGATAAATAGCATGCCTGTGAGCATCCAGTTCCTCCATTTGGATACTCAACAAAGTACCCAGGATGCTGGGTGTTCATGCTAGTTTCTATACACTCTTCTAAAAGGTTCCGTTTGAAAACTGTGGTCTCTGCTAGACCTCTACACGAGTGTGCACAAATTCTTATAAACCCAGGGGGACAGAGACTCAAATGATGTAAATCAACATAACTCCACTGAAGTCAATAGATTGACACCAACTGCGAATCTGGCCCAATTCCAATTTTGCTTTGTCTTCTTTTTTGCTTAGCTTTCTTCTGGTGCTATGTTTTTAGGTGACCCAAAAATACCCAGAACTAGACATTAAGCAAGTCTCTGATACAGTGGTTTCTTGAAAAAAGATTACGTTGACATGGGCAGACAGGAGGATGTGGGCTACAGTTCTTTGTATGTGACAGTTCTCTGCCAGTAATCTACTTCAGAATATTCCTAGTCCAGTTATCAGGTCTGAAGTAACCATTCACGTCAATTTTAAGAAAGCTAGGGAATGTACTTTTCAAAGATACCATCCCGTATTGCACATACTGACTTGACATCATGATCTGCTTAAAACCTTTCTTGATTATGCCATACCATTTTCTCTCTTCACTGGACCTGCCCTTTTCAAATCAAGCAGAGAAACTAGTGAGTGCCACGATTTCGTGTAAATGTATCGAGTCATGTGCAACTGAACAAAACTTGTTACATATGAGATGTTGTCTGCATTTGCTAGCTAGAAGTTTGCCAGTTAACAGAGTTATTTTGGTGTATGAATCCCCACAGACTTTGGAGAGAAAGGAAGAGGAATGAGCCTCCACATCACTAAATAGTGCTCATCTTTCATTGTAATTAACTCAGGTGAAATGAAAACTGCTCAGTTAAAAATGAGTGACAGATTATTTGAACTGGAATCACAACTGCTATTGCAAGCAGTATGATTTTCATCACCTTTTTGTCACATCTCTTGACTTTAGTTTTCTGAAACCTGGAAAGATGATGATGAGGAAGAAGGGAAAGTGAGGCCATTTTAGTTGCTAAGGGTAGTACACTGTTTTCTTCAAAGTTGTGAAGTTCTTGTTTTCAGCAAGATTTTGGCAGTTCACGGTTCTCTAGGCAACACAGCAAAACATCTTTAAACAATCCACAGTGTGAATATAAAGGAATGTTTGCACATCAGATACTGAAGTAAGTGTGTGTGGGGGTAGTGCTATAAAGGGTGGGAGGTTTATAACCAGATGCCAAATCATCTTTTAAATGAGCAAGTTGGTATATTTCCCCCTTTTTCACTCTTTGGCTTTCTATATCCTTACGTAGTTTTATTTAGAAGCATATTATGCTTCCTCTTCCTCAGATTGATCTCTGAAGTTTAAAGCCTACAAAAAATGCTGGAGATTTAAAGCATCTGCTGTCACTAGTGCTGCTGCTTCAGCTGCTTCTATTATTACACATAATACACACCATACTGACATCTATTTAGCTTTTGTTATCTCTCTGTCTCTCATTGGGTTGTTCCATGGATGAAGGGAAAAATGAAGGTGGTTGGAAGGGGTGGGTAAGCTGATCTGAATATAATAAGGAATATCCCTGGTCTTCATTTAACCTTCAAATTTGAAGCTTTTAAGTGGGGAAGAAAACATTCGGTTCCCTCTCTGTGACTGAATTCTCCTGAGAAGTCCAGGTATTAATTAAGAGACTGCTTTCTTCCCACCATAGTGCATCTCTATAGCTAATGGTATGTCATATCAAACATCAAGTCTCCAGGGGCAGACAAGGAAGCCCCCACTTAAAGCTAAAAGAAAAGATGGAGGCCTCCTGATACTCTGCTGAATTAAGTCCCTTATGGAGTCCATTCTCAGTGTCCCACTTCATGCCTAAATCAGGCTCATCTTCACAAGACCCACCAGGTAGCCTTGTTCTCCCACCCTTCACTGGTTTCATTTTGATCTTCTTGGAATGATGGGTGTCCTGATGGAATGATGGGTGTCCTACTCGTACTGAATCAAAGAGCACTCTCCAAGTGCACTAGGATTTATGCTCCAGAAAATTAGATCATCTGATGATCCCAAAGCATACCAACACTAAGTTGTTTTCTTTTAAAGGACTTATGATTTTCTGAACCAGGACAATTATTATAGGAGTGCCACGAACCAAAACGTTATTGCCTGACTAGGGAACAACCTTTTATTCATATTTTCTTCCTCTTTCATTAAATTTAAGACAAGATAGAGCTTTGTCACAGACAGCTGGCCTGTGGCAGTGAGATGAAGAAATTAACTTCATTTAGCAATAGCAAAACAAGAAGCTGAGATGACAAGGTGGATGAAACAGCTGAAGGAACTCAACAGGCTTGATTCACCAAACCCCTGGCCTGCATATAGTCAACCATACTTGCTCAAAATGTGTGTTAACCATTACCATGCATGAATTGTACCCACTCAGCACCAGTAAGGTCTTTCTTCTTCACAAGCAGAAGGCTAGGCTCTATTGATATCACCTGTTAAGAAATGCTTTTATCACACTCCCTTTTCTGTACTGACTTTTTTTCTTTTTTTGTGTGCAAGACTGTTATCCAGCCCATAGCCTGTGTAAATCATGGCCTATCTGTGATATTGGAGGAGGATGCAGCATGTGGAAGTCACTTTTATTGAGAAAGATTTGTCAGGTTGGCAAGGAGAAGAGAAAAGAGCGAGGGAAGAAGATGGAGGATCAGTTAGCATCTACAAACCCAGAATAGCTAAAAGCCTACTGGATTGCTCAAAAAATTCATTTGGCCTATGAGAGACCCACTTTTAAGTCCCTGCTTGGTTTGATTTGCATTAGGGACATAAACTTGGATGTCTGCATATTTACTAGTCTAGGGTTAATGACATTGTTTCCATTGTGATTTTTTTCATGAAAAATTCTTAAAGGTTTTATTTTTGTTCCTCATTAGAGCAAAAATTTATTTTGAAACATCAGCATTTTCATTAAGTAGAATTGTTGTTTTCAACCCAGTCTGAATTACAATGCTGTTGCTGCAACAGAGAAAATGGAATGGGAGGAGATGTGTAATTGCTAGACTCACATAACTGGCAATACCCATTACCCCAAAGAAACATGTATATGTATGCTTTGTGTAATAATTTCTGGTATAAAACTACTAAGGAGACTTAGGATGGCTTAATTTATTCAGTTCACTAGAATTAGTCCTGGAATGGCAACCATAGTACCTTGGTTATGTAGGCAGCCCAGAATAAAATCCTTTATACCAAGAAATGTCCGTAGGCAGTACTAAATTACCAGGATGCTGTTAGGCTTGTAAAGACCAAAACAGGAAAACCCTAACCCATCAACTCTATGTACTCAAGTCCCCAACAAGCCTTTCAAAAACCCAAGCCTCTTAATTGCACTGGTTTAACAAGCAGTGAAGCCTGTGCCATTCTAATGAAATGAGATCTGTATTTTCTGTGACTGGACAATGAGGACAATATTGTGAGCTAAAGGCATTAAGGACATGCAGGAGCTCAGCTGGGTTGGCAGTATGGTACAGTAGCAAGGTATTCACCTTAGTTGTGAAATGAAGTCTTTTGTGCAATAGTATAGCACAGTAACCAACAATAAATAGCATGCCAAATTTTGCCCCCACACAAACGCAATCCTGTGAAAGTGCCTTCAATTCAGAGACTATACATGGCAGGTCTGAGGAGATACTGAAAGGACAAAGTTTGGCACACTGGACATATTTGGATATATCATGTTCTTTTAGTGGACATAGTCTTTTGTTGGCTTATGTTTTGCATATGGGACATTACTTATGCCCCAGTAGTCAGGTTCTCATGATAATTATTTTTCATAGCATGTTTCCATTTATCTATGTTTCAAAGCAATGATATAAATATATCAAATAATTTTGTGTTCTCCTTTACATTAAGTGCTTTTTTAAGATTCAGTCTACTCTTACAGTCTCTAGTGAACTGGAAACAAGGAAATCCAATAATAGTTTTAATAAATTTTCCCCCTCATGCCCAAAGGTTGAAACACCCATGGATTCAAAGAGATGAAGTCCTTAGTCCTACATTTTTCTTTCTAAGCCTCAGCCCACAAAATGCAAACTGCAACATCAGCACTATGTTAGTGGCTTCCAAAATTTCTCCTCCAAAAAGCCTATGATTTACTCTTTTTTTTTACTCATTTTTTACTCATTTAAGATTACATATTGTATATTTGGCCCACATAAAGCTGTCACTAGCTTACTGAAAAAAAAAAAGTTTAGGTTGCAAAACCCTGGTAAGGGTTGGAGGCTGCCTGAGATGGGAATGTTTATAAGCTCCTGTGATATTAACTGCAGCACTCAACCTCAGGTGACATAAAGCATGCAAAAAAGAACTTTCTGTCAGTTTTATTATTTCTAAAAAGGTTCCCCTTGAAGGAGAAGAGTGACCTTGCTCTGCCGAGCTGACATATGCCACTGAATTAATGGCATAGCTTTGCTGGAGGGAAGCTTGCAGAAACATTACAACTCCAGTGGCTGAGTTTGCTGTGAACATTAATCAGGTGAACCAACATGATGCATCAAGCACTCATTTAAAAGTAATAAAAACTATCCTCCTCCATTTTTTTTAAACTTTCTTTGAATTAGCTTATTGTTGGTCATTACCGGTGGTCAAGGGTATCACTGCAGGACTGCAGTAAAACCTAGATGAGGGTTTTTAAAAGTTTTGTTTACTCTTCAGAAACCTAAGCAAGCTAGGCGAACAGAGAGTCAGGTCTTACAGTGACTGCTTATGGTACGAGTCCTCACAGGAAACTTTACTGGAAAAACGTTTTTTTCTTAGAACATCTCTCACCTTTTGCTCTTATTCTGATAACAAGGGGTATGTGTAGACAAAATGAGGGTCTTAAATTGAAGCAGTGGGTTTTTGAAAATACTGCTTCAATTTAGAGCCCTTTAAACTGCCGTGTCATACACACACCTGAACTTACCTGCCTCTTCAGCAGTGGGGAGGGAAAAGCAAGGTGCCAGAGGGTGGAGCAGTCCCTGGGCTGCTGGGGCAGGTTGGTGCTTTCCTCCATGGCAGTGGTGGCCCTCCCCCATCAGGCAACACCCACCCACAGGCATCCGGCTTAGACGGTCCCAGAGGACAATGCATCTGCAGAGAGAAGCAGCAGGCCCCCATGCAGCTCAGGCAGGCAGGCTCTAGGGAGAAAAGGCAGAGCCTGTCTTCTGGAGCTGCTGCCAGGCTGCCTGCAGGGTTTCCTGCAGAGCCCCCGAGCTTCACAGAGCCCAGTGCTTCCCTCCACAGCTGTAGGGCTGCAAACTAAAGTTCCTTGGAGAAGTTTTAGTTTGCTGCTCCCCAAATTATTTCAGGCTTATTACGCCACTGAATTTGCTATAGCATCTGGAATTACTGCTCAATACGCTGCCAATGTGTGCAAACACCAACACCATTAAAGTGGTGCAACAGCATTTAACCCGCTTTAAAGTGTTGGGCACACATGCCCCTCATTTCATCTACCCACAGCCAAAGGGATGCAGCGGCCTGATTCTGTTGTCAGTGAAATCAATGGCATTTTACTACTCGTGCCTTTAGGACCAGAATCAAGCTACAGTCCTGCAGCATGTGAGTGATGTACCAGCTGTGCAAAGTGGGCAGTAGGTGTGCATATATGAGGCAAAAGCAAGGTAACCTTCACAGCTTTTCAAAACAAAAAGAAAGGACTTCCCATTGCCTTAGAAGGAAAGATGACTTACCGCCCCAGACCAAAACAATAGTTCCCCACGAAACAATATTCTCTGTCCCTCCACTCTTGCCCTGTTCCAAGAATGCTGTAACCAACTGTACTGCTAGCTGTAGTGCATTTCAGTCTTGCAGACAGAAGCAGCAAATCACCCACACATATTGGGCCCCTTAAAATATTCAGGGATTGTGCAGCATCTAGCACAATGAGGTATTGGTCATGACTGGGACTCTTACACCACCATCACAGTTCAAATATGAAACAATTTTTATCCTACCTGCAACATTGCTGTGGCTAGAAGGAGTCCTTTAACACAGTGGTGCTCAACCTTTTTTTGTATCAGGACTCATTTGTAATCAATGATCAGTCCCGACCCAGTGCCCCTTATTCCCAATTCGCTGTCCCCTGCCCCCAGCCCCGCAATGTGTGGGGCAAAGGGGGAGGGAGGGGCAGGGGGCACCCCAAGCCCCCTGTAGGCTGGAACTCTGCCAGCCTGCAAGGGAAAAGCCACAGTTTCTCAGTTTTTCTCCTTTAAAGGAGGATCCACTTTTAAAGTTTGTTGATCCATTTTTAAAGTTTGTTAGCAACCTTTTAATATATTCTTGCGACCCACTTTTGGGTTGCGACCCATGGGTTGAGAAATGCTGCTTTAATGGAACCTGCCTACATTGTCTGCAGGCTCAGCTTTTCCCCTTTGCCCAGCGCTAGATCCTTCTGAGACACAATATTCTCATCTTTTCCTCTTGTGTAGAGTTGTACATGCATTCTCTGTCTCTGTTCTTTAAAAGCCCAGTCCTGCAAACACTTGAGTACCTGCATAATTTTTTCTGGGATGAGAGTTGTGTTGACCTCTGCAGCATCAGGGCCTAGGTAGCATACTATATTAATTAAAAAAAAAAGTCATAGTATAAAAATAAGATAGAGGGTTTTAAGTCTAGTAAGCTAGCTTTTTGAAATACAGGGATATCTGAATTGCTTTGTCTGTCATAAAAAAACACAGAGAAGAAAAGATGTTTGTATTTAAAGACTAAGGACCAAAGCATGATGAGGGTATTCGGTGATTAATCAGTCTTAGGCAACATTCTCTGCCACCATAGTAGCACCATAGGGGCAGTTTTACAAGGGAAAGATTTTAGGGTCTGTCCCAAGTTCTTTCTGCATTGGCATCTATGAAAAGGATAGTGGGTGGTTGAAGTAAGCACCGCATCAATCCTTAATTGGCAGTGGAGACTTTGTCTGAATGTGTCCTTGATGCTTAACCTTCTTATAAAATCATTTTCCTTGGTTTTGTGCAGTCTTGAAAGTCACTTTTAATTAAATATCATATAAATAAGTCTTAAATTAAATCATTATTGTAAATGTAGTTGCACACATGCATAGAATTAGCCAGATTGCTGGAGTATCCAGCACCTAGGAGCTGCTGTTCTCAATGCGCGCTGCCAGGTGATTTTCAGTACCTTGCAGTAGTTGGTGTGTAAGTCTAAGTGCAGATGTTCAAGAAGCCCCTGGTGGAAGCACTGTATTGCGCCTTACTTAAAGTGATGGAAGTTAGAGTGGGAATGAACCAGCATTTGCTGTTTGGAGACTCAGTGGTTGTTTGCAGTGGCCAAGGCAGCAGGTGGAGGATGCTCCTACATGCCTCCCAGGAGGCTACCAGAGTGGCCCCTTCCCTTTCTCCCACCAGATAGCAACTGTCAGCAGCAGCTGCAGGGAGGGGAGGGAATGGAGCCCCTCTCCTGTGAGGGTCCCCCCACAGCTTGCTGGCTGGGGTCTCAGGGGGGCTAGGCCAAGTCCACATGACAAGGAGGCTCCTCCCCCCCATCCCAGCCTCTGGACAGCTGCAGCCATGAGCTGCAGCATGGGGTTGCCCAGCCCAACTTTTTGTTGCTCAGAGAGCTGGACCTGGAGAGAAGAAATCCCTTCTACTGCATGGACCTGGCTGCGCCCCCCTCTCCCCAAGACCCTAGCTAGCAAGCTGGGTGTGGGGGCTTGCAGCAGGGCGGGGGTTCCTTTCCTTGGCCCCAGTTCCCAGAGCAGTGAAAAGCTGGACTGAGCAGCCCCACACTGCAGCTCCTGGCTGCAGCTGTGAAGAGGCTTGGGGGGAGAGGGGGTGGATGGAGCCCATCTGCTGTGTTGACCCAGCCTACACCTCCCTTTCCCCCAGGGACAATAGCCAGCAAGCTGTGGCAGGGCTCTTGTGGTGGGGGTGGGGGGGGTTTCCTTTCCCCACACGCACCCAGCCCCAGCCCCCTGACAACGGCAACCAGAAACCACAGCAGGAACTGAGGCTGGAGGTGGGGGTGGGGGATTGAAGCCTTTCTATCATGCAGATCTGGCCCAGTCCCTACCAGGACTCAAGCCTACAAGCTTGGGTATGGGATCTGCATGGCAGAGAGGTTCTGTTTTTTCACCCCACCCAGCTGCACAGAGGGGACATAAGAACTTTTTCTGTCTCCTCTCTGTGACAGCCTGGGGATGGAGCTGGGCCAGTACTTGCCTGGAGCAGACGAGCACTGGCCAAGGCTAGCAAGGTGCTCAGCTAAGCACCTCTGGGAGAGCAGCAGAATGCATCCTACATTGAAGCATGATGGATGTGCTTTTAAAAATGGGAAGTCAGATGTCTCCCTATACATACGTTTTTCCAGAGGGGATTTGAAATAACAATCCAGATTTTAAAGTATTTCTAATATGATTTTGCCTGTCTTTTCTGGGCCAACAAACACATTAAACCTGATTTTTAAAAGGTTTTCTAAATTCAAACGAGATATTAGCCTAGGCCTTCCTATGTGCCTGGCATTAAGTGGCAGAATATTGATGGATGTGCATCTCAATCTTCCAAGTAATTATATCCCTATTTAACTTTATGCATTTATGTATCCCTTTTGAGTTGATCTGGTTTTCCACATGCCTGAAGCACCTACAGGATGACCCTGGCCATAATTTCTAGACCACTGAAAAATAAAGGTTCTAATGGAAACTCTGACAGCTGTGCTTTCTTTCCGATGCCACGTGATTCAGTGAATGTGAATGCGGTTAAAGCTCTAGAGGCTTAGGTGGGTGATAGATACAGCCACTGGTATAACAGCTGTTCAACATTTGCTTTAAAGAATGGTGTTTGCTGAGGTGTGGGAGTGTTAAATGTGCTTAACACACTTCTTTATACAGCTTTTTATTTTCTCATCATTTTCCATCTTTAAACCAAGGGTGTTTACTCTTTTCTCAGTAACAAGTTTGTTTGAAAACCTCTTTTGCCTTTCTTCTTCTCTTCTTCTCCCATCCCCATACAATTACTGAATACCTCACCATGCTAGCAGCGAGAGTGTTTTATAGAGTAATTTTTAAGCCGGTTAAAAATGCCATTTCAGTAGATTGCCCTATTTGAGTTAGTGAGAACAAGCTGTATCTTTTTTATTGCTTTTGACTGGCAAAGTACAAGATTTAGCCATGTTTCGTGGAGGCTATAAAGTTATATTAATAGCTTGGGTTTTGGTCAGATGTTCTATGTCTGTAAATACAAAAAAATCTGCTAGCTGTGGAGCACCTGATGTATTTTTCTTACCTCTTCATTGAACTTCTGACTGCTTCTTAATCATATATGCAAATTCTTATTCTTTATATAGACATGAGAAACTTTCTTCATAGACCAACATGAAATTTAAACCTTGGTATTTTATCTTGTGGTCAAGTAAAAGACCATTTCCTTTGATGATCTGTTTGAGAACTCAGAGGAGCTGGCTCAATGACAGTATACATCTAGACTTTGGTAATTCTCCGCTGCATTCCCAGAGCGCCTCTCAAAAGTTCCTTGTTCTGGAGGACTTAGAAGCAAAACGGAGCATATATATCCAGCCTCCCTCTAAAGCTTGCCCAGCCCTACTTACGTTCAGTGATCAATCAAACAGGCACATTCTGCTCCTTGTGAATTGATGCTGCTCCTTTTTCTGCAATGAGAAAAGAGAATAAGAAAAGGTACCAGGTTAGAATAGGGAAATAAGAGGCCACATTATCAGCTGTCTTGCAACCACTAGAACAGGGGTAGGCAACATGTTTTGGCTGGAGTACCAAAAAACCACAATGTCTACCTTGGAAGGTGCCAGAGTGCCAACATGCCCAGAGCAGCAGTTTGCAGCCTCCCAGCTGCAGCTGGCCCACGGAGCCCAGTCAGCTTGCAGCAGGGCTTGCATCCTCCCAGCCACCTGCTGCTTATTGGTTTTGCATGTGTACACCTAGCTGTTTTTTATATTGTTGTATGTATGTTTCATAGACAAGGAAGCTAGAACATGAAAAATAAAATGTCTAGATTAAAAGAAATAACACAAGTGCATTTTTGTTCCTTTATAAAGGTTATTTAAAGGTTGCCACTAAGAAGAAAAGATGGAAGGGGGAATAAAAACAAAGAGAAGTGTTTGACTTTTCTCCATTATATTAATTTGGTGCTCCAGAGGGACTGGAATTCAAGCCTAGAACATTACTTTGTGGAACATATATGAATAATACAAGTACATTCAATCAGTGTTTCTGAGGAAAAATAAGGGTGGTTTTTCTCCTCCTCACATACCTGTTTTACATTCCACTGTGCAAATTCACATTTGCTTAATGTACCCATTAGTAACTCTTATGTGAATCTAGCCAGCAAAATCACTTAATTTTATAGGATACTGAATATTGGTATCAAAAATCAATGACAGATTTTCTTCCAGTAGATTTGCATTTGCTTTAAAAGCTTCCTTTAACCTGGAAACAAAGCTTTCAGATTATGACCATACCTTCACAAAGTAGGTGTTCTTAGACACTAATGTAGTGACTGACACTACCAAAAGTAATAGCCCTATTCCCCTCATAGCCCACGGCTCCTAAATCTGCTTTTCTTTATCAGTGTAATAGGGTTGAATACATTTTAAAAGGTGGTAGCTATTGATTACTTAATGGAAAAAGTTAGTATAAAGAATTGCTGAAGCAGCCCTATTTAGTGCTCTCCAGTGCAACAAGGCCATTATCTAGAATAGTGGAAATCATCCTGTAACCCGTATTAATATTTAATAGGTATGAAACAACATGGAAGTACACTAAAAAATACCCTTATAGGATAGAAGGTTGTTTCAAGCATCAAAAAAAATAATGAATTTCTCTGTGCTCAAGTTATTTAGAACAACAATGAACACCACTATCCATCTGTCCCTTTTATACTATCTAAGGCACATCATCACTTTAATATCCAGTTATTCCTACTGTGTATCTTGAAGTGATTGACTGTTACAGTTGTTCCCCAGTATTGTGAATCCCAACCTCCCTCTTTCCAGCCTTCCCATTCCATGCTTAGAGAAGTATTTACTAAGATGACAAGTCAGTGAAAGGTGTTAATCCATTCTAATAGACCCAAAATCCTCAGGGCTATGTTTTTATGCCATACTATTAAGCTAACCCCTTGTAACCTGTCAGGATGTTGTTTATTTGGTTAATAGAGAAGGTTTTTTTAAATGGAAGTTTTAAATGAAGTTGAAGTGTACCACCTAAATTGTCCTTCAATCAATTTTTATTAATTTTCACAGAAAATTATCTTTATTTTGCCAGCATAGATTTTCCAGAGGATTACAAGCAATTAAGAATAGAACTGTTCGAATGTTTTTAGTTGAAGAGTAAATTCACCTAAAAATGTGATTTTAGCTATTCCAAAACTAGTCATGAATGTAGCCATCCCAAAAGGTTTTGCCTGGAAATATGATGCCAGGACCATATTTACAAAAAGCTGAAAGAAGAGGAGCTTGCACTGTGACCCTACCCCAGGTTTCAGGATTAAGCCCTTTCTTTTACCAGGGGGCTGGGTCAAACCTACATCTCCTAGCTCCAAGAGACTGACCGAATCAGCAGACTGTTGGGCCTTCTAGTATAGGATGATCTGAGTCTCTCTTGTTGGAGGTGTTCTACTTTGCACAAATAATTACATGTTCATTAGAACAGAGACAGAAGCCCAGTGTCTCAGCTCCCTGGAGGATGCTCCAAAGATCTTGCAAGAGAGTCATCCTCGCTCATTGCTCTGTTTCAATGAACGTTTCAACATTTCATATAAAGCAGAACAACTCCACCAGGAGGCAGTAAGGGCCCCCTGCCCAAAAATACTTGAAGGACCAGTGATTAAGGTACTCATGTAGAACCATTATTTTTATTTTTAATTTTGGTGCCCCAGTGGAAAAAAAAATCTATTATTAAGAAAGCTCTAATTTAGGTTAAAGCCACATAAATTACAAGGACGTTACAAACAACTTAACCAATATCAAATGTATTCAGATAGATATATCATGTAGTAGGCTTGTAACTTAAAAAAAAATACTTGTAATTTTTTAAAAATGGAAACAATAATGAAAACCAAGGTGATATGAAACAGGTAACTCTATGAATCATACATGTCACAGTAAGGATACTAGTCACTAGAATGCAATTATGTAATGAAAACAAAACCAGAAAGACCAAGCTGTACATATACCACAAGAGTCAGAGCGTGATTCAAACTTCTCTCTAAAGCAAATTCTTGGTTTAAAAAAATCCAAAATGAAATGTGGACGTTTCCATTAGAACTGTTTTAATTTTCTGACCATCTCTAGAAAGAAATACTTTAACTATTTGAGGATGAGGAACTTGGGATATCAGAGAGCTTTTCATTTGAATTGTTTCAATAAAGGCATTAAGAACATATATTTTTACATGGATTTCTATTCCCTCCCCTTCCCCCCGACATCTGTCCACTCTTTTTAGTTTTAAAAAGTGACTGTTTGTAAAAGATAAGGGAGTTAAAATGGACAGGAGCCCTATGATTTATGGGCAGGGACAGGGTAAGATGGGGCCCTTCCTGAATGGAAGTACCCCGGGGAGGTATAAGTATACTCTGTGTAGTTGGTATCATTTTGATGAGCTTCATCCTTAAGATCACAATTGCTAAGCCTGAATGCCAACTTGTCATCCTGCACAAGAGTCAGGGGTATGACAGTTTTACTGATGAGACCCTTAGAGAAATAACTATAGCCAGAAAAGGAGAGTATACAAAAATAGAACTGTAAACAGCAGCTTGCTAACTGTGGACAGAAAAGGTATAGTTAACAGCATTCACAAATTTACCAGAAGGTTAAATTGTTTCTTAAGTATCAGCCCTGTCAGAACTTCAGCTTCACTGCTTTTAAGAACAGTTTGTGAAAAGACGTAAATGGTGGCCAGATAACGAGTAAATGGGTGTTCTATAGGAATTTATACAGCTAAGATTTGTTCACCTCTGGCTATATGTATAGGCCATCTATCTATGACATCTTTATAATATCTGTATCCACTAGAAACATAATAAATTTATTCTCAGTTATGGTCTTGGTTTTAGCAGGGAAGTGGTAAACAGATACCCAGAGTGGCTAGTGACAAGACCAACTATTGAGGCAGTAGTTTCTAAATCTAAGTTCAGTGCATTAACCACAGGACCAGCTTAATACATTTTCCTTGTTTGCCACCCAAGGGATCACTGATCTGATTGAAACCTCGATCACTCCTGAATCGTTCTCATCAAGAATCTAAGGAGAAACTCTGTAACCTAGAAGGTTCAAACATTCAGCATCTGGAGGAGCATTCTGATATACCTAATTTTCATGCAACGTATTTTCTGTTGAGCTTAATACATTTCCCTTAAAGGTTTATAGTAAATTTTGAATACCTTCATATATATGGAGAGGGGTCAGAGGGGTACTCAAAATGCAAAGAAAATAAATGAGGTTTTATAAACATTCAGGGATGTAGGTTGTAGCCATGTTGGTCCAAAGGCATAGGCACACAAGATTCTTTGGGCGAATCCGGTATCCTTTATTAGACCAGCTTTTTAAAAATCTTTTATAATTTTATAAATCATTTTATAAATGTGTGATTTTACTACAGGACTGTTCTTTGTCATAAATACTAAAGCATACACGTAAATAATAGAAAACAAACAACTCCTGACTTAACTTCGAATGTTACTAAATAATAAAATGAACCCCTCAAAAAATCATAGTTACAACATGTCTACATATTCTAGCAACTGATGTGCTAGGTCCATGTTTTCAAAGAGGGCTTTTTAGTTGGTGATCTCAATTTATGGATACAAAAATGTAGGTATCTCTGGGGGCATTTACATGAGACAATGCATAGTAGACTAATTCTGCTGTGCATTACCACATCATGGCAAATGTCTACTGTGCATTAAGCATCATGAAAAGACCATGCACCTTTGCTATAGTGCAGTAGTGCTGGCTACTGCTCATTTATGTAGGACCTCATATTAGAGGCACTAAACTTAATGTGCAGTAGCAAAGGTGCATTCATGCATGTGTAGACATGCCCAGTAAGACTAGACTCTTCTGTGTATTCTGTTCATTTTGCATCACTCTGACAATGTACGTTTTAAAGTTTGCCTGGGAATGACCAGCAGCTAACTTGCCATAAGCTAATGTCATAGTTTATGGAGAAGAGCAATAACAATTTGTCACTTGAACTTCCTCTGTCTTCACTTGTGCATTCAGATTTTGCCTGCATAGCCACAACCTTTTAGATTGTTTGTAGCTGAAAATAGCATGTTATGCCCTGCTCATTTGTAAGGAATTGTTAATGTAAAATGTCAGATTTATAGCCATATTTCTACCTTAACAATGTAAAACAATGTCACTAAGATCTGTTTTTGTTTGTGTTTTTTATAGCGCACAAGTAGTTTTGGAACCTTTGACCGCTTTAGGCATCATTCAGTATCAAAGCCAGATGATTCAGTTGAGGTTTGTGTTACAAAATCCTACTTTTTTAATCCCTCTTCCTATAACTGTTACATAGAACCATTAGGGTTCAGTGGTATGAAACTTAGGTTGGTAAGGACTTACACATATGCATGGTAAGTGCATATAAAATTCATGAGAATAACTTGTTTGAGCAAGTACTAACACGTGTAAGATTTGCAAAGGAACCTTCAGTGAGCAGTGCAAAGGACAGGGCCACATTTACAAAAAATATGAGCAGCAAGAGTCAATAAAGCTTATACTTCATCAACAGTGATCCTGGTAGCAACCTGCTTTGCCACACGCTTGCTGCAAGTGGCTTGAGTAAATCCTCACCACTTACGCATCATTTTCACTTGGATTAGGACTTAAAATAAGGTGAGAATCAAACTGTAACATGAAATGCATTTTCTGTCTCATATTCATGAGTGCTTAGTCATAGTGTTATGAACATAATTCCCCAGGCACTTTCAGAAATAGAATAATGGCTGATGTGAACTTTCAAACACCCTATATGCATCTTAAGTATCTCTGCATTCTCTCCTGCTCTTACATCAGATTTTTTCTTTTAATTTCAAATCAGGTAACTGAGGTGGAGACTGTAAGTGACCTTGGAGATGCAGGACAGAATAAAATGGCAGGAAACGGAGGTGGTTTGGGAAAGAAGATGCGGGCCATTTCTCTGACCATGAAGAAAAAGATGGGTAAAAAGTACATCAAGGCACTCTCCGAGGACACGGTAAATATGCTCAAGAACCTTTAACATCTTTGATAACATATGGTAGAAATATTGATGGTGCGCTTACTTCTTAATTGCTTCTTAATAACATTTTATTGACTCACTGAAATACCTGAATTCAGACAGATAGATATATGCTACAGATAATGAATTTAAACAGTTGATGATTCGATTTCAGTAAAATAATTCTCACCCTTCTTTCTCCCTGTATGTGATGCATGTGCACTGCCAAAGGCACAGGCATAGGCAGTTACACTTACAATTTCACAGACATGAGTGCCAGGATAGAACAGAGCTTTATTCCTTTGACAAAGGGGATATTTTGTGTTGCTGATAGTGAAAAAGTGTGTCTCTGTAGGAGGATGAGGTCACGCAGGTAAGGAGGAGGGTTCTTTGCATGCTCCCTGGTAGGTGTGCATCAGTGTAAATAGGAAAAAGATGATCTTAAAATAAGTACGTAGGACTTTCTGATACAGTTGTCAAAGGAAATTATTTCTTCATTAATGTTGCATCACACTCTCTACATAGCGTGACATCTTGGATGTCATACATTATTTAGGATGTTGCATCAAACATGAAACATACATTAAGTGATTCATTGCATCAAGCAGAGCTAAGTGTTTATGGTATAGGTCAATCACAGGTTTGGGACTGACTCCCTTTTCCCCTCTAACTGAATACTTAGGCCATGATTAAGTTAAGTATTAGATGCCACATAAGAAAAATTCCCTTAATTGACATTAATGGAGTAGCCTGGATATAGGAACTTCTTCCAATATCTGTTGGCCAGTGATTCACTTTATGCCCTGACACATAAGGGTCCATCTCTGCTATCTGTTTTTAGCTCATCTAACTTAACTGTAGATATTTTTACTGCACGTACAAATGTGTGATCTTTTTCTGAAGCTGCTGAACCTTTCCCCTCAATATCTTGAGGCAGTGAGTTCCAAATTTCAATCATGTACTGTGTATTAAAGGAAAAGGCATTGTTATTAGTTTTATATTTCTAAGATTTAATTTCACTGGGAGATCCATTACTTTTGTATTATAAGAGAAAAGAAATAAAACTTCCATATTTACCTTCTGTATACTTAAATTAATTCTTTGTAAGACAGAAATTCAATAGAATGTGCTAGGGCACATGTTCCATACAGTCTTAATTCCCCTGTAGCTGATAGATTCAGCATTGCTCCAATGGTTAATCAATGAGAAAAGCTGTTGAACAGTGTAACTATCATTCCCCCTCCTGGAAACTAATCATATTTCATTTCTGTAATATATAGCTCTTTGGGAAGAGGGAGTCAGTCCCAAACCTGGGATTGACTTATACCATGAATGCTTTGTTTTGTTGACACAATAAGTCACTTAACATATGTTTCATGTTTGATGCAACATCCTAAATGGTGTATGACGTCCAAGATGCCACTCTGTGTAGAGAGTGTGATGCAACATTAATGAAGAAATAACTTCCTTTGACAAGTAGGCATTGTTTCATTTAACCATTAAATCATCTTCAAGTAGAGACTGATGAATAAGGCTATAATTTCTAGTTTTGACAAACTCTGGAAGCTATGATTTGGGAGGTGACATTTCATGATATAACCTCAGAGGTCCTATTTCAGGCCTCATATGATTTTGAAAGAGAGAAACAAACGTCTGTTTATTCTGCAAAGGTGCCCATGTTCTGAGATTTGGGATAGCCAGTTTGATGCTAAAATGTGCTCATCACATGGAGTTAAACTTGGCCATGTGCCTCTGGCTTGCCCTCCCCCTGTTGCAATGGACTAATAAAGCCCAAGACTGAAATAGTCCAGTGCAAGGCACAGCAGTTGCATACAGTTCTCACCATTTGCTCTTGGAGTTGCTCTCTGTGCTTACTCTTTAGATGGAGAAGAATCCCCAAAATGATCCCCAGCTGCTTTCTTCCTACTTTGCTTCTGTAATTTTTATATTACTTAATATCAATATAGATCATTTTGAAACATTTAAGCTGTAATATCATGTGCTAATACTTGCTACTTCCCTGGAGTTCCAGAACAGCCAGAAAAGCATCTTACCTGGTTTACTTGGGGATTTCCTTGATGTGTCTCTGATTTTTTTATTATTGTGGTAGATTCACTATTACTATGAATCCAGTGGGATGTGGAGAATACAGTAGAAGGAGATGGATGGGCACAGCAGATGGAGATGGGCACGGAGAGCATGAAAGGACAAAGGTCCTATTGTGGGTCATTTCCAGAGCAAGGAATAAGACCAAGAACTCCTTGTTCCCAGCCTTGTACTATAACCACCAGAAGTGCCTTCTCTTCTGTCTGATCAGTAATGAAGGAAAATGTTGTAACACTTAAGCACAATGTTCATTTTAGCAAGTCAATGTATACTAGTAAAATAAGTACACAAAATATGTCAACAGTCAAACATACATATAAAGTGCCTTAGCATAATTAACCGCTTATTTTTGTTGCTGAAGAATGAAGAAGGCAAAGACGACAGTGATCCTGGAGGTGGAGGACATTTAGAAAAGGCCTCTTTAAAAGCCAGTGACTCTATGGATAGTCTCTATAGTGGCCAAAGCTCATCTAGTAAGTACAAAGCATCATAACCCCTTTTGTTGGTTTTTTCAATATTATTGAAAATTAATTGACTGTCAGAGCTAGAAAACAATAACTTAATAATGAAGACCTCTTTAACCTACATAAAGGTGGAAAAAGCTGGACACACTCAAAAGAACAACAAGGCACACATTTTTAATAGTGACAGTATCTACTGAAACAGTTTTTAACAAGAATGGTACTAGATTCTCCATCACTGAAAATCTTTAAATCAAGTTTGGATGGCTTTCTAAAAAATATTTTGTAGGGCAAACAGAAATTGACTCAGAGAAGTCCTATGGCCTTTGTTATGCAGGAGGCCAGATTAGATTCTCACCATCATCCTTTCAAGCCTTAGTTTATGAATCTATAAAAGTACATGACATGAAAAACTATGGGTGTTTTTACATGTGCTTCAGGGGTGGGAGAGTGCTTTAATTAGAGTGGCTCCAAGAGCCTGCAGCATCTCATGTATCAGTGTCCCCGCACTTCAGAATGGTAGCAGGATTTTTAACTAAAGCTTGTCGAATGAGCTTTAGTTAAAGTGCCTCCACCACCGTTTTAAAGTGCAGGGACGCTGATGCACGAGATGCAAAGGCTTGCTGAAATATGCTAATTAGCATGCTTCAGCAGACACTATTAATTGAGTCTGCTCCAATGTGCTGTAATTACAGTGCAAAGGAGCAGTCTCCCAGCACATCTACAGGCACCCATAAAATCTAGTCAGAAATACTGGTTTTGCTTATTTAGAAAATACAGTGGGAAGCAGTAAGTTGCTTGGCATCTACCTGCAGGTCCTACAGTCAGTTATGTATACATAACAAATGCTGGTTGTGATGGAGGGGAGGAATTACCTTTAGTACTACAAGGTTATACAGAACAGTGATTATACAGTTGAGACCAAACTCATCCTTGATTCAATTCTGTGGAAGTCAGTGGAGTTTGGTTCACGAAAGACCTGCAGTGAACACAGCAGCATCCCAGGGTGAGTTGAATCTGAATCCCCAGATTAAAAATCTGTACTGCCTCTGGGAACACCTGAGTCTCGGCACGCCGCTGAGGAGAGTATAAGTATTGCATTTTGCCTACACGGAAGTCTGAAATGTAGGCAATGTAGCTACCTTAGCGCACACACCAATAATCACCCCGAGTAGTTGTGGGCACTTACTCAGGTCACTCTAAAGTGGCTACATGACCTCATTTCCAGGATCTGGCAGGTGCAGAGCAGAGGAAGAAATAAGGGCATGCTCTCAGTAATGTTTCTAAGCTCAGCAAGCAATATAGACATGGCAGATGGTATAGAAATGGCTAAGAATATAGTAAGCATTTCACTGTTCAAATGCTAAATGTTGGTTCTGCAGTCAACACTAAAGCTAAATGTTGGTATGGTAACAGTAGGGCAACAGCATCAAGAACTGCAAGATTGTTTTACGTATTTATTTGTATTGTTATGCTGGGCTGAGCACTACGGGGTAGCTTAGCTGGCTCAGCCTATTTTACTCACCAGTAGCACAATGTAGCAACATAATGAAAGACATTAACCAGGGCATGTGTAGATGACATGGGGGCCCTAAACTGAAGTGGTGGAGTTTAAAAAACACTGCTTCAATTTAGGGCTGATTAAACCCCTGCGTCATGCACGTACTCTACTGACTTACCTGCCTCTCCAGTGGAGAGGGGAGGGCAAGCTGCCGGTGGGCAGAGTCATCCCTGGGTTGCGGGGGGGAGTTGGGGCTGGTGCTTCCTTCTGCAGCGATGGCAGCCACACCCCAGGCGGCACCTGCCCGCAGGCACCCACGTCAGGCAGTCCCAGGGTGCACCACAGCCACTGAGGGAAGCACTGGGCCCCCATGCATCTCAGGCAGGCAGGCTCCTGGGCAGGGGGAGGAGCTCAGGCTCATCACTTTTCTTGAGTGGAGCCTGCCTTCCCAAGCTGCTACTAGGCTGCCTGCAGGGCTTTCTGCAGAGCCCTGAGCTGCACAGAGTCCAGTGCTTCCCTTTATGGCTGATGAAGCAGAAAATTAAAACTTCAAAGGAATTTTAGTTTGCTGCACCCCAAGTCATTTAAGATACATTACATTGCCAATTTTCCTACAGCAGCTGGAATTAATGCGCAATATGCCACCGAGGCATGCAAACACTGACACCATTAAAGTGGTACAAAGGCATTTAGCCCACTTTAAAGTGTTATGCATACACTCCCATCATTTCGTCTACACACAGCCCAACATACTATTTAATGATACAACTGGTACATGTTGCATTACAATTTGCAGCTGACCTTAGACCAGCTGTTACTCTGGTTCCTCTGAGGTTACAAGCCCATGCACTCCCAACATGCGCACACATGCACTCATGCAGACTTCCCCCTTCCCTGACTGGCCAGGAATCTACTCCCCCGTCCTCAGACAGGCTTTGTAAATGTGGGATTAAAGGAAAACTCAACCTGACTGATTCTCCAGAACTCAAGGGAGATTTCAGCCAAGACACAAAGACAGTAAGGGAGCATGGTCCACCTCCTCTACAGCTCACCCAAAATTCTCCAAACAGGTAGTCTCAGGTGGGGCTAGACAGGGCACTAGAAAGCCTGGAGAAGGCTTTTTGTTGCCATTCTGTGAGCAATCGTCTCCCAAGGCTCCAAGGATGTGATATTGTGATGTTGTTCTGCTCATCATGTGATCCCTGACCAGAGATCAAAGAGCAGGTTCATCCAGCGTGGAGGCACAGCTGTGCATTTAAACCACCATGTCAACCAAATCATTTTATGGTCATTTTCTACAACATGATTTGTGAAAATTGTATATGGGAGCCATTTCCAAACTGCTGCTCTTATCTAAAAAACATATTTGGATGGGATACTGCAGAGCTTGCTCAAATTTGCCTGAATTACTCTGCTGATATTATATTGCTCAACCTAGATGAAATGACGGGTAGAAACGTTGAAAGATTGAAATTTTCCTCTGCAGTGCAGGTTCTCTTGAAGTGTTAGCTTGTATTATAATGAAATAAAATCACTTCTACAGTATTTGTTTTTAAACAGAATAAATTTAACAGAAATCATTTTCTAAATTGCAGTTTTCAGGTACTTATTAATCTACAGAAGTAATATTTCAACAAGCCCATAAGCAAAATGTGTGGTCCATTAGCATCATTATTATAAAGGATTACTACACAGAATATGTTAAAGATATCTAGCTTATTTTTCTTAATGTCTCATAGTATGTTTGGTTATTGAATGAATATATTGCTCTTGGAATGTGTCAAATTTATATGCATTGCACTCTTTTTATGTCTTATCATGTTAGCCTCTTTGATGCTATATGAAATCGAATGATTCCTAGTAATTCAAAGAAGATTTAAGTATTTGTTTTCTACTAGGCGGAGTCACTAGTTGTTCAGATGGAACCAGCAACAGGGACAGCTTTAGGCTTGATGATGAAGTTCCTTATACTGGACCATTCTGTGGCAGAGCCAAAGTACACACCGACTTTACTCCAAGTCCTTATGATACTGATTCTCTAAAAATCAAGGTGAGACAACCATCAAAATTTCTGGAATGGAAATATCTGGTATTTGTGATGTAATGGTTCTTTTCATGAATACCTTTGTATTTCCAGTTTTCAGAAACACACAGCTGGGGACTGCTCTGACCCAGTTCAGCACGCTGCAGAGGGGCTGGCCAGTGCATGCAGGTGCTTCAGGCAGCCTTCATGCCCCAGCCAACCCCATCAGCATATATATGTGTATTGCTGTACAGTAAACAAAACCACTGCAGGATACTACTGTTTTTTACAACTATTAACCTATGGCAGTGTTTATTAGTTTACTGTAACCTAATAGGGATGCACATATAGATGCAGAGCCTTTACTGCTAGAGCTAATTAAGCAGCTCCACTGTAAATGTCTTGTGTAGATGTGCCCACTGTGTACTTGCTGTTTTTGCACTTGCTCCTGTCTGTTTGGAGGCACAACTTGTGGTTAGTTCTTTCTGCTAAGACCCTCTCTCAAACTTTCCAGGACTATTATGTCAATTCTGAAAGAACTTATCCATCCTTGGGGAAAATTGACTTTGGAGGACCAGCAGTACTCAAATGATTTAATATGTTTCCTCCCTGCCAAGTGGGTTGGTTCCAGCCCACATGAAAGCAGATCCCAGGCTACCACTCACACCCCTAAATGGTTCAGCTAGCTAGCATGGGTTTAAGTACTTCCAGATAGCCATCAGAAACTCTTTCATGTGAGGAGTATCTTTGGATCAAAATTCAGATAAGAGCCTGGGTTAGCTCTGCAATGAGAAAATACCCTGTGAATCCTCTCTTGCCAAAGTTGCAACCATTCCCTGACCACTACTACAGGAAGGAGCCTCATGGAGGCTGATCTCCAGCCATCATATTGTGCCCTACTGGGTACAATATCTGTGCGAAGGAGAAAGGGATGTACTTATGGCCCTTAAACTCCATGGGGTAGGTAGGGCAAGAGCCACTATTACCATATGTTGCTCTGTAATATTTTGATTTCTAATAACCAAAAATATCCTCTTTATACAAAAAAGGTTACTTCACATCAATAAATACTCATGAGCATTTCAATTGCCACCATTCAGTGTCTTCTGTGCAGTGGCACTGTTCTGGCTGTATTGAGGTAAAGAGGCTGTATTGAGGCCACATGTCACAAACCCACTGCATTTGGTCACCATCTTATTTTTTATTTCTCTAGAAAGGAGACATTATCGACATTATCTGCAAAACCCCCATGGGTATGTGGACGGGCATGCTAAACAACAAAGTGGGCAATTTCAAATTCATTTATGTGGATATGATTATGGAAGAGGAAGCAGCTCCCAGGAAGATCAGGGCACACCGAAGAAGCAGAAGGGCAAAGCCTAAAACCTTGCAGGAACTCTTAGAGCGGATCCATCTGCAGGTTAGCGAATGCTTTCCTAGTTCTGTTTGGAATGCTTTGTGGTTTTTGACATTTGTTTTTAATGTAGTTAGAGCCACAGTGATTAGTTCCAGAAAATATCAGTGGCTCAGAAAATTCTCCATCCTACCATTTACCTAACCCATGAATACTCATGTAAAAGTGGTTGAAGGAAATGCTCCTTGCATTGCCAAGTATGTGATTCTCAGCATGCAATTCTCTTAATTTGTACAGATCTTAGGGAAAGGACTGTCATTTTGCAATATATGGATACTGTGTTTACGTCCAGGGGACCCAGCTCCTGATTGGAAATCTAGGTATTACATGAAATAAATGATAAATAATGGTGATATGCCCCAATCCAAGATGCAGTTAGGTATGCCCTTCAGCTCCAAACCCTTCCCTGCCATCTGCTGCTTGACCACTGAGAACAGACCGAGATGCTCTTAAGGTCAACTTCCTGACCTATGGTGCCTTAGCTATACTGGTCTCACCCAAGCCTTGACATATCTTGGAAGAGGAGATTTTGCCACCTAAAAGAACCGCACCTTTGTCCAGTCAAGCACACGGAAAAGATAGATCCCCCATCCAGAAAAGAGGACTGTCTCTATAGTCAAGTGCTCTGGCTTCACAGTTAACGCTAACAACAAGTGGGTTATAGAAGATGAGAAAGGATTTACAGCACAAACAAAAGTAAACACAAGCTATCAGAAACCATATGTTGAGATACAGACCAGGATATATAAGAATAAACAAACAACAATAACCCATAAATTCAGTTCACTAGGAATTCAGTTCCTGTTCAGCTCAACAAGTTTAAAAACAGCTTCTGCCTCTGACCTCTCCTCCAGGGCCTCCTGCAAGTCCTTGTTAGTGTGCTTTATCCAGCATCCTGGCCCAGGGACTCCATTGTTTTCCTAAGTCCAGGAAAACTGAAGGCAGAAACTTGCTCTCAAGGCAAAAAGACAGAGCTTCAGTATAGTTTCTTATCTTGCCATTTAAATCTCTCCTCCTTCATTGAACTCTTGGGGAGCCCACACTGTACATGTGCCTCCTTCTCTCACCCCCCTGCATGCTCCTCCAAAGGTGCGCATTTGCCAGAGAAGCAATCGTTCCTGATCTCATTAAGACCAAGAGAATATGTGCATCCTTTCAAACATGAGGAAAGCTCAATGCAGTATCCTCATAGTACTGTCTCTCACTGCTAGTTTCCCTCTTCTAACCAGATGTTATTCTTAGGGCCCCTTCCTTTAAAATGTAAATTCATTATTGTCTGGAAGGGGCTAGTTCCTGTGCCTCAGAGCACTTCAAAGTAAACAACTCATATGAGGTGCTGATTTTCAGCAGTTGCTGTTTTTCAGCTGTTTAGGCTCTGAGCTTCTCTTTGGCACCAAACTTAAGTCATTTTCATAAAGACGGACCATATGGAAATCCTGGAAATTCAGATCATCATCCAAAAAATCTGGGACACTCTCCCCAATGCTCTCACAAGCCAGTGGAAGAAGGGATACAAGTTGGGCAGTCAGCGGTGCCACACTACTCCAAGTCCTGGTCAGATTTTGGCCTGTGCCCCTGTGTTTCTGGGACACCCATTATAATTCCCCTTATGAGTTGGTCAAAACCAGCCTCTGAAATGTGGGACTGTCCTGGCTTTAACAGAAAATACGGTCACCCTATTTTCATAAGACAATCCTGACTCTATTATGGCATGTAAGAAGTATGTTTCATATCAAATACCACAATGCATATAAACATAAGGACAATAAGGCAAAATACAGCTTGACACTACCAATATATAGACATTACACATATCAGATTAGTAAAACAAACTCAAAAATAGATGCATGACACCCCATGAATCCCCCAGATGTTAGTAGGGTTTGTAACAATAAAGACAACTGTGATATTGCTTTGATGTTTGTCTGGGCATGAACACATTCACACTGGGGCAGCATACAAACCAAAGTGACAGGAGTGACCAGGAACCTTGCAGCTGCATTAGTCCTGCAGCCACTCACTGCAGTTGAGGGGAGTAGGAGTGACAGTGCATTAGTCCTGAAGTCATCTACCTGGCTCTTTTTATTTTTTCTCGGGTACTTACTCTCACGTACACAAGCTTGACCACTTGAGAATCCCATGCGTGAAGAAACTACAGTTCCTACAGTAATGAACCACTGCAGAAGGCATTCCTATAAGAAAGCTGGCATGCTTGGCATCCCTTGCAAACCCCAGCTGCCACCCATGGCAGCCCAGCACAAAGAGCAAGAATAGCCTGAATTGACACAGATCTGCTCCCGGGTCCAGGAGTCACAAATATGGCTTAAAGTCACTTTTGCTTCTTTCCTTTCCATGTCTGGCACTACACCAAAGCAAATCCGTACAGTAGAAAACATGGGTCATTTTTTTTCAAACACAGCTGAAAAAGGTGGAAGAGTAAATTAAAAAAAAAACTTGCTGTGAGTGTCACCTCTGCATGGAAGCTGCATATGTGTGCTTAGGGTCTGTCCTCTCGGTGGTCTCACTTTAACACAATGGCTACTCATCAGAAGATTTCTTTGAATTAACACACTGTCAGTCTGCTACTAAATTTCCCATCCGATAAAAGTGCTCTATTAAAAAAAAGCCATTTGATGAACCTGCCAATTGTGTATTTACTTTTTGGTTTATAGCAAACCTGCACTTCATCTTCTTTATGACTGGAAAATGTTTTCTGGCTAGACTCAAATCGTTTTCTGGGTACATAAAATTTGAATGCTGTTTCTTAGTCTATTTTAGCAGTGGAATAAATATTGTAACATAGATATGAAACAATAATGATGGCATTTATGAAGTACTTTGCAATTTCAAAGCAATTTACAAGCACTAATTAATCCTCACTTATTCCTACTTCAGTTTAGATAGGGAAATATTATTGGGTCGAATTGATCCCTTGTGTGACTTGAATTTTACCCATGCCCTTTAGTTTAGAAGCTCTAAAATGGACATACACACTAATACAAAAAGGTAACTCAAGACTGCAGAGTGAGAGATCAGTAGAACCAACACTAGAAAACCAGAGCCCCTGGCTCCACACTGAGTCAGTTGGTCTAGGGACAGACATTCAAAAAGCCTGACCCTGAATTGATTCAATTTTTGCAGGTTAGTTTAACCTGCCTAAGTTGAACCAGTTTCCAACTGAAATTCATTCTGGACTGAGGAAATGCAGGCACATACCTGCAGTGGCTCAGGCTAGAAGCTGGGGGGTGCTAGAGCAAGCCTCCTTTCCCTTCCACAGTGCTGAGGGGACATGGACAGACCCCAGCAAGAAGCTTTGATTAGGGAAGGGTCGTCAGCCCAGCAGTCCAGCAGAGAACTGATAACAGTGTATATCATCCCTAACTCAGTGTTTATCACCCCATTAAGAAAACAAAGGGACATTACCAGCTACCTGTTGATTCTCCCTTTATCCTGCCACAGCACAGACTGTAGTCAGCATGTGGTCTGCTAGCTAATGCTGAGGTGTCTGTAAGGCCAAAGGAACAGGGAGGACGGTGGGGAGGAGCAGGCAGATGGCTGCAGTCTGTGTAGAGCAGCAGCCAAGGAGCAGAGGGGAGGGGCCAGCTCTGCTGTGGAGCAGAGAGCCCTGCCCTGCCCAGAGACCGTGCTGGGGGAGTCTGATTTAACTTAAACCAGCAAGGAGTCTGGAACAGACATTGCATAAACCAGTTTGAGCCGAATCAGTTAAGTCTGATACTATATTCAACCAGGTTTATCTCAAACCAGTTTTAGCCATTTTCAAACTGGTTTCTGTGCACTGAACATCTGTTCTGTTACAGGTTTAAACCAGTTTCTGATCACTTAAACTGGTTTATGTGTAGTGTCTGTCCCTAGCCTTGAGGACTGAAGAGAAAATATGAGGGAAGAGTGTTGCATAACAACTGGAAATATGGCCCAAACTATGAATGACAGATTCAGATCTACTCACTTCTAAATTATGAGGGGTCTCTGGATGTGGAGTTTGGGTTTGTCCCATTGTAGATGTTAGGCCAATCACTGAAATTTGGGGGGATTTGAATAAAATTAATTGCTAACAAATAATGGAAATTCTCATTTAGTGGTCTGAATATTTTTTTATTTTCTTCCCTGATCTGTTAAGGAATTGTGTTTTTGATTCTGTATCACTCATCCCTTCCAGAGAATCCAACTGTTACTTCAAAATAGCTCATTAGAAAATATGAAGGATACCATAAGCTTAATTTCATTCCACGACCTTTTAAATGGCTTATCATGTATAGCATATACTATGCAATGAGTACCTTTATGGTTGACTGCTGTGGTTCCTGGTGGTCCATTGATGAAAACGGAAAACCCTGAAGTTTTAAGCTCTTCTATTTCCAACAAAAGTAAAACACAAAGTTAGGGGAGTTATAGGCACTTGGCCAGATATTCAGTTGATGTAAGTCAAGGTAAAAAAGGAAATAGTGAATTATACAAGCTCATGATCTGGTCCACTGTTATCTATTGGATAGATATTTGGTAAACTAACCCCAATCTGATTGTAAGGTGTTAGATTTATTTGACTGTGCCACAATTTAAGATGCCTGATGCTTAGACATGACTAGGAAGGGAACAGTTCTGTCTTTAGACTAGATGCTTCAGAGAAAATGTTGGTTGGGGGTTCCTGGTGCTCCAGAGGTCCTGACAGCCTTTTTTCTCTGTCCACAGAAAATGAAAGAGATAAAAATGCAGTTATGTCTTTAACCTCTCTTGTTCATGGACTGAATTGTTTGTTTGGATTCCCATTTGTAGGAATACACATCAACTCTCTTGCTAAATGGCTATGAGACTCTGGAGGACTTGAAGGATCTACAAGAGAGCCATATGGTTGAGCTAAACATTACAGACCCAGAAGACAGGGCCAAGCTACTGTCTGCAGTTGAAAGTCTACAAGACTATGAAAGTAAGTGTCTAAACTTTCATTCATTGTTAGGTCTAGCTTACAGAAATATGTAAGGTACATGCTACAGTAACAAACAAAAATAAGATGTTAAGTCTGAAGATGGCCTAGACTTTTTCCTGATACATGGTTCATTTTTTCTTCTTTGTTCAAACATCTATTTTTCTCCCCTGATTATATAAATAATCCTTCTTCCAGTAGCATCTGAACATTTCTCAGTCTTTAATGTGTTTATCCTTATGACAGCCCTGAGAGGTAGATACATGCAATTATCCCTTTCTTACAGACGGGAACTCAGGCACAGAGGCTGACTTGCCCAAGGTCATAGAAAAATGCTGTGGTACAGCAGAAAATTGAACCTTCTGAGTTTCAAGGGAGTGTCCTGATGAAAATATAGCTACTTCCTATTAGTACAATAAAGTATTTTCACTGTTGGAAAGGTGATCCTGGTTGCATCTACATGAGATGCTACTACTGCACAGTAGTGTCGCGTGTCATGAAGCACGATGTGATGCTACTGCACAACAGTAACAAGATACTGCGCAGTAATAATGAGCTACTGTACAGTCAGCATCACCAAAAAGCTGCTTGGGGATGCTACAGTAACTCCAGTTATGCAGTCATTTAGTACTTGTGTATGCAAGTACTAAATAAATGCACAGTAACAACTGTGCAGTCAGCATCTCATATAGATACAACCCCTGAAAAGGAAGACTTCAACTTCATCTCCTCAGACATCTTTTCCCCTCTTTCAGTCCCTATCCACCACATTTACTAGCATTTCTAGTAAGGGTCAATGAATAGCAGTTTGGATAAAATAGAAGCTGATCTGCAGACTAAATAAAAGCTCCTGTGCAGGCTAAACCCACAAAGAACCTAACCTCAATGTTGTTTGAAACTCAGAGAGCTGATTTTTGTTTGTGTGCTTGCTTGTATTTTGTCATTTTTCTTCTATTGCTTGGCACTTTCACCTGAAGTAGAAGTGCCAAGACACCATGAGACATGCTGTCCTTGTGATATTTCCAGTCTGATTTCTAAACCAAAATAGTTCAGATCAAGTTCCTGTAAACTTTGGCTAAACATGCCACATCTTGACCCTGCCTTCAGAGTTTGTTCGTCATTACTGCAGTTAACTCTTAACTGAGCAGTCAGTTCATCAGATGTCCAGTCTGAATTGGGGATTATCTGGAATCAAAAATGGGACCTGAAAATGAAAACCCATGCGTAGATGTTTTGGGGATTTCTTACAGCTCATAACAAGACTAATAGCTTATCTGCATCTTCCTACTCTGTCACTTGACTGGAGAGAGGCATGAATCTCTCTCTCCCTCTCTCATAATCTTTCACATACACCTATATGCTGTACATTAAGTTCAGTTAATCAGGATTTCACCCTAGATAAGCACTTGTATTCTCACTCTGCTTCTCTGAGTTTCTGAGAACCCCAATGGCTATCTTAGCTCCCCTTAGCTTTCTCCCTTTAGTTTCCCAGCACTCCTTCTTTTGATCTTTCTGGACCTTCACTCCCATTCAGTACTTGACTCCCTTTGCCCCTGCAGTCTCTCCTTGCCCAGTTAGTTACTGGAAAGGAAAGAGGTTTCACAAGAACTGGCAAGAAGAGTTGTTCAAATTACCTCTTCTGCAAACACCATTACTCTCTATGGACCAGACGAAGGAAGGAAATCAGGATTAGAACTTCTTTCTATTCAATAGTGTCTGTCAATTGAGGGTCTGAGGAGACTACAAAAGCAAGACTGAAGTGAGGAGGAGTTGAGAACTCCAACCAGTGGTTATGGAAGGGACTAAATAGTATTCATGTGTGGCAAGCTGCCAGTCCCTTTAATCTGACTTTGCACATGTGTGTATGTCTCTGCATGCATGACAGCATGTGCATGTGTATAGCTTGATATCTGGCTGCTGTATTCTCTATGTTTTATACAATAGCTTAACAGGAGATGTGCAAGCAAGACACAAGCCCTGGATGCTGCCTGAGGAGGAGGTGAGGGGAAGAATGGAGTCAGGGGGTGTGTCACACTCCCAACCCTGCTCATGCAGTGGTCTGGTCCCCACAGCAGGGAGTGGTGAGCAGCAGTGACAGAGTTGACTGCCTGGGTATCAGCAGCACATGGTGGAGGGCCAGCAGCTGGCAGAAGCAGGGAGCTGCAGTAGGAAAGTGTCCGAGAGGATTAATCATGGTGCCTCTTCTTTTTTTGCTGAAAAATATTTTTTTAAGTCATGACTCACCACATGTAAGCAACAAAAAAGGAGACAGCATCTTCCTCTGCAGCAGTGAACCTCTGGTTTGCTTGCCCTGTTTCTGCTGACCACTGCCTCTGCACCACGTGTTGCCACTGCCCAGGATACAGAAATGGATGGTTACACCTCTGGTTTTATGCTATGCATTTTACAACATCAATATTTAACCAGGGGAAAAAACAGGAATAGAAAATGCTAGGGTTGTGAGGGGGTTTTTCAAAGGGTTTTGTGTCAGCATAGAGCATGAGAGCAAAACATGAGGGTTTTTCACAGGTCAGCATGAGCATGATAAAAAACTATTCTGATATGGTGTACTTAACAGTTTACTATTTATAATCCTAAAGCAGTAAATGTATTGCAGGCTGCTTTAACTTTCTTAACTTTTTAAGAACTTGGCACCGAATTGTGTCTGTCTCAAGTTCCTTTTATTTTTAGCATGTTCAGCATGTTCCCATGTCACTGAAAGTCTAACAATCATGTACGGTATGACTGGGCAAGATCTCTGCATGTCCCTTACATTAAATTAATTTTTATTATCCATACGTGATCCCTACTTTTTGCTGTTATATCATTGTTATGCAGGCAAAATATTGCTCCTGAGGACATTTGTCCCCTAACATACAGTTGAAGTTGTTAGTTATGTTAATAATAACAATAAATTTATAAAATGCCCTGTGCTTCAAAGCCTGTGATGTTGTTTGCATTATTAGATGGAGAGAAGGGATGACTATTTTCTTCACATCAGCTTTGGATACATAGTGTCAATTTTATAGTATTTGAATTCAATCTAAGAATGTACCCAGAAATTATGAATAGTGAACACTCACACCAGAATTCAGGACAGCACTTACACATGCACTTAACTATAAGCATCTGCCAAAGTCCCATTTATTTCAACAAGACTTGTGTATGCTTAAAATTAAGCATATGCTTGAATGATTTCCTAAATAGAGGTGATCTCCTGAACCAGGAAAATGGTGATCAAGTTTACCTTCCCTGATTGCCATTGCACCATAATGTTTGTCATCTGACTGATGGGAGAGAGCTGTAATGTATGGGAAATGATATCATACTTCTAAAGCAGAGAGATATTAGACACTTAAATTGATAAACCTCCACAGAGGACAATTGGGCAAGGGGCTAGAAAAAAAGAATGAGAGCCCAGATGACTTTGTGGGTAAATTCAAGCATTAGAATATGTGACCTTGGTCATGTCAGTTGACAGCCTTGTGCTTGAGTAAATCCAATTGGAAAACTGGGTGTAAAAAGGTTGGCACAATTGTTATAAGTGAATTCTAACATCTGAAATGAACTTTCCCAGCTCAATATTTTCTTCCTAAATGGACATGACTCAATCCAACACAAATGATTTCTTAATTAAAATTGATTTTTTGCCCTGCTTAAGTGAGCAGCATCATTACCCACAGCTGCAAGGTATTCTGTTTACCAACCACACCAATTGCATTGAGGGACACTAAAATACATGTTCAACAGTCATCTAGGTAAATATAATGCTCTTTCTTTAAGCTGTGTGAGACAGTACTGATGACATCTATTTTACTTGCAGTTCAAAGCTTGTCATTCTCACAGAGCTTGAACTGTTTCTACTTTTTTATACTGTAGTGCAGCCCCCCTGAAACTTGTAATCAGCTGATCTCAAGAAGTGTCCAGATTTGAAATGAAAGGTTTCATGAGTTTGTGCAGTACTACTATTATTTATTATGTCCAAATGTTCTAGGGCAGGAGTGCTCAACACCCAGCTTGTAGGCCAGATCTTGCCCCTGGCGCAGTGTCATCTGCCCTGCAGGGCTCTTCCCAGGGCTGTGAGGTCTGCTAGCATTCTCTTCTACTCTCCTGCAGGTATCTCTGTAGCAGTGATACTCAATCCAAGTGTTGTGGCACCCTGGGGTACCATGAGATCCTTTGACTAGTGTTGCGATGTATAAGGGGATAATCAGATAAGCACAGGCTCAGGCTTATCCTTGCTTCCCCACCCTGCTTGCCCTGCTCTTTCGTAGGGAAATAAGTACTGTAATATATAAATGCATTCTATGAAGTGTCATGACTAACATTTATTAGTTGCAGATTCTCTTTCAACCCTGGTGGACTTGTGTAACTTTGCAAAATACATAAGGCCACTAGGTCTCTAACAGGTTGAAATGGCTGTAGCTCTTCTGAAGTCAGTGAAACTTAAGCACATTCTGAATAAGAATGGACTTAAGCGTAGGTTGTAGAATCAGGGTTTTAGACTGAGTCAGAGCTTTATGCTAAGATTTTTCTGGAGGGACCTGTCCTTTTAACATTTCTGTAAAGTGTCATGCATATCTAGGCAACTACATAAATAATAGTAATTTCCAAGTGTAAAGTGAAACAGTACAGGTTTATCACACATCTGTTGTTGAAGGCATACAACCTAATATTTTTTCAGTACTTTTAGTCTCATCCCACATTCTAAAGTAGTACCAGAGTATACGTGTCAAAATGATGCATATCTCAGACTCTGCTGGCCATATCTTAGACAACTCTGACTGAAAACTATTTATCTCCTATGAAACGGCTTTACTGTAGAAAAATAATATGACTTCCATTTGTTGATAAGATATTGAGGTCTGATGATTCTGCAACTTTTAACGGTACTTTATTTTTATCTATTTCTGTTTCTTGTGCATTGTATCTTCTTCTGACATCCTAACAAGATTAAGCCTACAAACTTACCTTTAATGATAGCTTGAACATGTATGTGTTAGACCAGGAAATTCAGAGGAAATAGGTAAAAAAAGCCAAGAGATAAAAATAAGCCTATCTTCTCCTTGTGAAGCAGAACAACTTGAGTTGTACGCTGCATCTATTTATATTTATAACGCTCAGGTTCCTGTTGAGCTTATTTTTGCATTCATTACGTGATAGAGGTAGGTGAAAAAAATTCTGTCCAAAAATATTTAAACTAAAACTGGCCTTTTTACTAGCAAATTTGTACTCTGAAACATTCTGTTTTTGAAAATAAAACAGTTGACTTTTTATTTTCATCAAAAAAATTCTAAAATTTAGGCCAAAAAAACCTCCCAAATTTTACTTTTTTCTACATTATCTGTGAAAAATATTTGGCATTCCTTGACAAGCTCTAGTAACAACGTAGCTGTTCAGAACTCCATTTTATTTTTCTTGACAACTTTCTTTTTAGTTTACTTCCCAGAAGATATTTCATTGATTTAGCGACAGAGGGCCTGTGTTCCAATATACTGTTCGCTTGAAGTTAAGGACAGAATTTGCTTATAAAGTTGCATATGAACAGCAGACAAACATACAAAGCTAACAATAATCAGCCATATATTTTCATCTTTAAAAAATGTAAGCACGTTTGTCACCGTGACAACTAAAGTGGAAGCCACTAACACTAAAAGAACATGATTCCTTTGTGCACTGGAAGTTTATTTACACAGATAAACATAGCTAATGGAAAGAAAGCTGAAGAAAAGTAAAAATGGTGTGTATGTGTATGTGCATGCACAAATATGTGTATGTGCACACACTAAGCAGCCAGAAATCAGTGTATCTTCCCTTCCACTTGAAGGAAAAAGACAGAGAACACAGACAGAGCTTCCACTTTGACCTTGAGAATGTAAACAGGATTAACATGTTTAGGTCACTACAAGGCAGAATAGACAGATGATTCTACGGAAGCTGATAAAAGCACCAACAAGTTGCATTATAGCTGATCATGGGATTACAGCTGAAGTATAAAAAGAACTTCTGAATTCAGCAACTCAAGAAGGGTTCATATCATAGCACAGTGAATTCTGTGCTCAGTGACCCTGTAGACTTGTTTATTTCTAGTACTGGTTACAAGATTACTAATGAAAAAGATAATGTCACAAACAACAAGAACCCAGCTTGCTACTACAAAGAAGTCCTAGTGTAACACTACTGGAACAACTGGAGTTATGCTAGTCATTAATTTGGCTCAATATGATAACAAGCAAGCAAAAAAGGTTACATTTGTTATGACAAACTAGTTGAAAGAGTTACAGGTACCAGCTGAATGTGTTCAAAAGTACACATTTTAAGTGAGGATAATTATCCATTAATAGTGGGAGATGGAGGATTCTCCCTTGCTTGAGTTGTTTAAATCCAGACTAGACATCTTTCTAAAGGATAAGTCATACCTCCAGCAGAGGTTATGTTCTTGTTGAAGAAATTAGTAGGTGATGTTCTATGATCTATGTGCACACAAGAGTTCAGACTAAATAATTATAGAGTAGTTGAAGAAACTATGATGGGGAGTAATGAGTTAGGCATAAGGAGGTGGTATCATTTCTGTATGTGGAATTTGCAAGATTAATATGGCATGCTACCTACATTTTAAAAAGGATATTTGAAAATTGAAGATGATGCAGAAAAGAGTCACAAACAATGATTCAGGGGCTGGAGAAAATGCCTTTCAGTGAGAGGCCTAAAGAACTCCATCACATGGGCTAATCAAAAAAGGAGATTGGGAAGTGAACTGATTTACAAGTACCTTCACAAGGAGAAGACATGAAATACTAAAGTGTGTTTTAATTTGGTAGAAAGAAGCATAACAAAAACCAAACACTGGAAGCTGAAGGTAGACAAACTCAGATGAGAAATTAGGCACATATTTTAACAGCAAAAGTGATAAATTACTATAACAAAGTACAAAGGAAAATGCATGATTTTCCTTCTCTTAATAACTTCAGATCATGGTTGAAAATACACATAAGCTAAATCACTTGTCTTTAACTAATTTTAGGGATAACTGGGTGAAAGTTATTGGCCTATAATAGATAGGAGTTCAGCCAGGTTAATCCTTTGGCCCTTCCTGACCTTAAACCATATGAATCTATGAATCTTCTTTATGCATCTGGCTTTTCCAGGAGGGACTTTGCCTCCTAAGCCACAATCTGTCCTCATATCTCAGTGAAAGACACTGTAAATATACTCTAGCCTCCAGCCTGATGATAGACGCATGCCAAGTAAGGACAGTCTATGAGTGCCCATAATCTACTCCACCTCCAATAGACAGTATGCATCTGCACTGTAAAGTTGTCACCATTAACAAATATAGGACTAATTGAAATAATGGAACTTTGTTAATTACATATAACAATTCACCCATCACTCTCATGATTAATTTGCCCTTGCCTCGGTCTGCTTTACTATGTGTGTCACATTCTCTCTGCACTGATGATCCTCTTAATTGTTTTGGGTCAGTTTAAATTGTGCTCATGTGTGTCAGCAGTGAAGGTTCAGTGATAATTATTTTACCCCAGAGTAACCATCTAAGTGGAATAAAGGTGCATTCTTTAACAAAGAAATAAAGGTTGAATTTCCATGGAGAGTATATATTTGGTGAGAAGCTATCTCTCTCCGCTGAGGCCTACTTTCTTCTTGGAAAGCAACCAACATTTGAAGTCACAAGTGACCAAAAGGAATGCCACAAGGAAGATCAGAAATGAGTGGAAAATGTTGTGTATTATGAAGAAATTTGCTATGAATAAACAGCAGGTAATTTCTGGCCAAAAAAAGAGGAAATCTTATTAATGAGATATTTATTTATGATGTATATCAAATTCTTGGCACAGAGACATATACAGTCAGGGAGACCTGAGGCTGTGATTTTCTGAGAAATCAGTTTACACTCTTGCCATTAAAGCTGCATGCCTTTGCCATTCACTAGCAGATTATTCAGAATACAGCAGTGTTAAATAAGGGTAAATATTTTGCAGGAGAAAGTTACTTCTATTTAATTTGGGCCAGATTTTCAGAAGGTAGGATAGGAGTCATAAAACTTTCATTCTGTTTTTCACAGCTGCCTTTTTTGTGCCTTCTCTTCTCTCTCTCTCTCTCTCACACACACACACTCACACTAAGCCACTTATTTGTATGCCAATTTAGAACTTTTGAAAATGAAGTAGTTGGATGGCATGTACTGGACCCAAATACTGAAAATAAGGTTCCTACTCTGTGAGGTTTATTGTCTAGAATTACAGAAGCAATCATACATTACAAATAAAACAGAAGACTAAGGTTGCTTTGTGAACTAAAATGCTACATGGTAGTGAGTGGATCTTTACAGGAGCTTTGAAAGTGAGGAAGAGGAGAGAATCTGGCTTATATTGAACCACAGTAGTTCAAAGCAGAGTTTGGCAACCTTTTCCCACAGTTGGCTGCTGCCTGCAACCTAGCCCAAGTTACAGTCCCACACCCCATGATGATCAGAGGCTGATGCAAGAAGAATAGATAAAAAAGGCAGGTGCTAGGATCCTGGGGGGCCTTCTCTGCTGTAACAGAGAAACTAAGCTGAATTCGGTAGATGCTAGGACCCTTGGGACATCTCCTCTGCTGCTGTGGCTGTAGAGTGCTGCAGATTGCCTGAACTGTGGAATACATTCAGTTCACAAGCCACCTCCAGCCTGTAAGCTGTAGACCCCTGGTACAATACATTGTGGACAAGCAGAACCCATGCAAAGGCCCATTAACTGCAATTAGTTCAGCAGGGGCATAAGTATCCACTTGTGAACCATGTATTGCACTTTGCAGGGTCAAGATCAAGCTGAACAGGAGCTTAGGGGCTGTTGACATCATCTAGTAGTAAAAATTCTTGGTGCTTTGATTTCTAAGATTTCAGTTTCTAGCGGATACAGAGGACATGCTTAAAAGCACAGTGGCATTGCCCATTCAGTGTCTGCAGTACTTCAAGATCAATCGCTATCAGACCCTTGCTTGAGATACTTTTATAACACATCCTTTTTCTTCTTTTTTTTTCTTTTTTTTTTTTACAGCTGAACAAGAACATGAAAATGAGAAAGTGCCCCTGAGTTTAAGCCCTGACCTGAGCTTTAACAAGTCACAGTTAAATGACTGTCCAAGAGACTCTGGCTGTTACATCTCATCAGAAAATTCAGATAATGGTAAAGAAGAGCTGGATCCAGAAACCCTGTCCAACTTAGTACAGACAATCAGTATCACCGAGCCCAACTGATTCTGTCTTTGTGCTTTTCTGCAGCTTTGCAGATATGACTAGCTGATACGTGAAGCTAATTTGTTAGCATGGCAGCATAGCAGTAGCCTGCAAAATATCCTCAACAGTGAACACCCTCCTAGGATTTCCACATGAAATACTGTGTCTTAGACTATATTCAACGTTTAGACATTGCCTAGCTAAATCTTCGGTGGTGAGAACAGTGCCCCAGGATTTACTTCTTAATTAACCCTTGAACAATTGACTGAGAAAAAGTGAAATAATTACTATATATTTATAAATAGAGAGATTTATATATATAATATATGTACAGTAAATGCATTTTCTGTAATAACAGGTGGTGGTTTTAGTGAGTGGAACATAGTTCTGGATATGTTCACTTTCAGATCCTTCTGAAATATTGTACATAGTATACATATTTATTATATTAAATGCTAAATAATAATTACACTGTATCTTTTTTATTTTCTGATGTGTATTTGTTTGCTGTTATACAAAACATGCTTTTCATCAGTATGTCATCATAATGGAAAGGTGAACAGACTGATATTCAGCAATTGAAAATATTGGGCCTGATTCTCATTTACATTAAAGTTGCTTCATACAACTCTGCCTTAAAAGGCCTGACAAAAGGCTTAAAAGTAATTTACAGCCAGTTTCAGACCTCTTCACACATTGTCAAATGGTGCAAAAGAACTTTAGGGGAAATCAGGATCAGGGCATCTATATACAATAATCTTCAAGAATACATGGTGCACTGAGTTTCTTACCTACCATTATCTTCCATAGAAATCCATATCTTTTCTGAACATCGCAAAAAGAAAGAGAGCTATTTTTCACTAAATGGCTATCCACAACTGAGTTTTTTTATTTGCTTTTCTGAACCTTCTTCCTCTTGTGCTTAGTCTAGCATTTGTTAGCAGAAATATTTGTTTATGTACAAATGCCAATAGCTAATGCATAAGTATATATCATTCTCCCCTCATCTGACAGCAAATTCTCATTCCCCTATGTATTTTATATTGGAATAAATATTTAATTTCTTGTTTTCTTCATAAAGTACTTCTATTGACAATAAACTGAAGTATGTGATTGAACCACTTATCAATTATTTCATTTTTATTCTAGACATTAGCTCTGAAAGACTGTACTTTTCTAATGGTAACATTGTAGATGACAAAATCCACTGAGCATGCTTTTATCATGCATGATCTTCTGTGTATTAAATCAATGAAACAACTTTCTGCTCACCTATTAGTCTCACAATTTTCATAACTTAAAACATTTATATTTACATTAAATAGTTTCCACTCAATTACTGACAACTTCAAATGAAAATTTGGAAGAGATTGTGCATGGAAAGTTCCAGCCCCAAAAGACAATTGCTGTAAGAGTTATGAGGAAGTGAAAATAAGGGCTTGTGCAGCCATCAGTAAATGCCTTGCCAATGTGGAGGTAGTCATGCTGGTTTCAGTGTATATAGTTCTTCTGGGAAGAAGCTGCTCTAAAAAGCTATTGTGGGATAGCGTATCATTGGATTTCAAAGATTTCTATCAAATAAGCTGAAATGACAAATAAAAAGGAGGGTTGTTTTGTTTTATTTTTAGCTTCTAGACTTGGAGGCTATGATATGGCACCTAGAATTTTAATGAGATGGGTTTTTTCTAGCTCAGTGGTTCTCAACCTTTTTTGGACATAGGGCACCCCTCCATACTTTTATGAATTAAGTGGCAATCCAGTTTCAAAAATGGGTTTATATATTATGTTCCTCACTTCCTTGCAGAGGAGCCTGACAGTGGAGGTAAGGGTCTGCCAAGGCAGGAGTAAACCGGAGCCAGCACTTATCTGCTTATATCCTCACACCTTGCAACACCCTTCAAAGGATCTCAGGGCAGCCTGGTTGAGAATTGCTCTTCCAGCTTAATAATGAGACTGCAACTTAACCTCCATTAACAATCCTCTCAGCAATATCTGAATCACAATAGGATCCCTCATAAAGTTGGTACCAAATTAATGAAGTCTGTTCTCTGCTGCATTTTGATGTAAATCTATGTATGGAGAAAGATGGTTCTGGTTTAGTTAAATTGGCATTAGCCACTTTTTTCCACCCATAATAAGAGCATTCAATTGGTTTAGATGTCCTTGTGACAGAGGACAAATAAGTTTTTTTTGAACACCCTCTTGGTGTCTATGTGTGTTGAATTGGTTTAATACCATAGTACCAGATGCTTATTTTTTTGGTCACACTTTGTCACACAGTGGTGTGAATGCTGGGTCCTACCAAATAAATTGTTGGAATTTTAAACACAACTACTGTGTGGCTTTCAGGTAACAAGCAGATAAGATCTCTCAGATATCCTATGCATGGGAGATCACCCCCTACAAAGAGGCACAAAGAATGATACAAGCGCACCATGGCATGTTTAACTGCATGGATTTATAAAAGAAACCAGGATTTGGTTAAGCAATCACCATGACATAGTTGCAGGCAGCTATCCACCCCACATTATATCTTCTCACCAGTGTTGTACTGGGACCACACTATCCACCAGAGTAGACTGATAGCAAGGGTGGTGAACACTTGAGGTCAAATGACTGAATAGCAGCTAGTTATTAAATGCATTGATATGAACAGTGAATTTAAACAGTTGTGCTCCTAACAGGTTAGAAGCAGAGTTGATTTTACCCAGCAGCTTGTCTGTTCTGGAAAATGTGTCAGCGCAACTGTGAGTTTATTCAAGACATTTGTAACTTCCTGTGAAGGCTGAATAGATTACATCTCACATTGAGAAATTTCCGCTCTTTCAACCAATTCTGAGAAAAAGAATGAGGAAATTTTCTATACCACAAAGAATAAGGCTTCTTACAGCAACTACTTACCAGCCTATTTCACCTCAAAGCAGTTTTGTAAATCACCTTAATCATGGAGGTGATTAAATCATTTGTCTTTACACAAGTAACCTTGGAATTGGCTTCATGGAGGCTTATCAGAATAAAGACTAAATAAGAAAATGAAGAGCTGCTCAGATACTAGCAATGGTGGGAAATTTTAAGAAAAAGAGCCTAGTGTACAAATGAGTTGGACAGGCAGTTGAACAGAGCATGATGTGGACCCTTACCTATACTCTTTTACTACTTTGGGAGCTTTATTCCACATTTCATTTTTATTTACTTCTGTGTGTGCCTCATAGTATCATAGTATCATAGTATCATAGTGTCTAGAGTCGGAAGGGACCTGGGCAGATCATCTAGTCCGACCCCCTGCCTTGGCAGGAAAGAGCAC
>JAGPOW010003316.1:23612126-23646314 GCA_030014935.1 Caiman crocodilus | reverse complement strand
TAGTGTGCCCACCTCCCCCCACAACTTTGTGTCGTCAGCAAACTTGAACAGGGTGCTTTCCACCCCCTCATCCAAGTCGCCGATGAAGATGTTGAACAGATAATTCTCATAATTGATCATGATTGGTCATTACTTAAGGAAAGTGAAATTCCCTTCATTATGGGGGTATGAGAAGGAAAAAAGTGATGTCAGAAGAGTTGAAGAGACCCCTGTTTTAATGCAGCTATCTGGACAGAAGTTAATAATGCTCTCAGCATTAATTTCTGCTCAACATTTCTTCCTGTCAAATGAGGGAAGTGGTATTCCAGAGGTGAGAGTATTCTTGATATTTTAGGGAAATGTGTCTGGTAGTTTTATGTGACAAGATTGTTCGTGTAGTTTTAAGAACAAACACTCGTAAATCATAGGTTAGACAAACACTCATATATCATAGGTTGCATAAGGATGATCCTGCCTTGAGCAGGGGAATGGAATAGATGACCTCCTGTGCAGTATTGCCAACTCTCATGATTTTGGCATTGTTCTTAAAGTCTATGCTTTGTGAATGTGAAAAACTAGCTTTTTCTTTTACACATACACGTGTGTGTGTGTGTGTGTGTGTGTGTGTGTGTGTGTGTGTGTGTGTGTGTGTGTGTGTGTGTGTGTGAAAGAGCTACATTTTTCACATTCCCAAAGTATAGACTTTAAGAACAGCACTAAAAGTCACGAGAGCTGGCAACACTGCCTGTGTTCCCTTCTAGCCCTACTTTTCCATTATTTTATATGGCTCAAATCAGACCTTTTAATGGGGCATGAGGCCCATACTACATTTCAATGCATAGTTCACATGGGTAATATATAGGGAAGTCCATTTATATGCCTGAAAGTGTCCCTTTTCCCCTATATTCTGAGCCACAGATCCAAGGAAACAGGAATCTCACTGTTCTTAGTTTTTAAAACAAGTTAAATTGTAGTGGCATGTGGTGTCCCTATGAATTATACTTGCTTGCAATTTACCACCTTTCTCTTTTATGAGCTGTAGTGCAAAAATCGTTCATCACTGTATGAGAATGCAGCACAGCTCAAAGACTTGACAAAAATCAGTAGAAAAGAGCAATTCAAGGTTTCCTTTAGATACATGTATAAAAAAAAAAACAAAGTCCACACAAAATCTGGTTAAAAAAAAGGGTGACTACCACATTATAGTCAGATTTTGGAATTAAATACAACTGCATACTATAGCATTGTCTTTGCCAGGCTTTAGGCAGCTACCTAGGTTTACCCTACCCAAGTATTTCTCTGTGTGCTGCAGAAGAATAGCAAAAAAGAGGGGGGAATTATTTTACTGAAGAGGAGATGGCACTGAAAGTCAGAAGATTCAGATTCACTTGAGAATTGGCAAAGACTTGCTCTGTGACCCTGAATTAGGGACCTTCTCCCTCTCATTTTTTGAATGCTCTGCTTGAGACATCACTTGGATTGATTTTCATGGTGGCTGAACATTAGCATCAGTATCAGAAGTTCTCCAATAGAGCTCTGAAAATCAAGCACCCAAATTTTACCACATTTTTGTTGTGGGGAGCAAGGATGGGGAGGCAGATACTTTGTAAACAATGCTTAACTTTATGCCTTTTATTCCAAACATTTCTGTGGGTGAATCTACGTGTTCATTAATGCACAGTCATAACTGCGCATTTAGTTTAGTAGTTACTTAATGAAGTACTAACTAAATGCGCAGTAACTACAGTTACTGTGCAGTAGCACCAGTGCACCATTTTTTAGTGATGCTTACTGTGCAATAACCTAATACTACTTCACAGTAGCATATTAGTATGCTTTTTGCCTGGTACGCTGCTGTGCAGTGTTATTAGGCTGCTGCACATTAAGCATCTCATGTAGCTGCACCCTGCGTTGTTCAACATACCATATGAGAATAGTGCCTTCGTGACTACAAGCATCCCTTTAAAAGGAAAGTATATTTGAAATACCTTGACCAATAACCTTACACTTTACAGCGTACATAGAAACAGATCCAGTATTTTCAAAGGAGACTACCGGATCAGCAAGCAGCATAGCAGGAATGTCTACATCCCCTGCTCCCAGCCTCCTACCCTGCCCCAGATCACACCATGCAGCAGTGAGGGACATTTTTAAGCCTCCAAGGCAGAAAAAATTTCCCCTTTCCCTTCCCCAACCTGCTCAGAGGCACATCTCCTCCCCTTCCCTTCCCCCACCTTCCATTGTGTCCTAAGGGAAAGGGGAGCTCCTGCTCACTCCAGCTTGGCTGCTTGTGGGCTGGGTTCATCCTGGGGCAACACCAGCAGTGACACCCACCTGCCTGCCTGCCACTGCTGCTGCCCCTGTCCTGGGCTGAGCCCAGCTCCCATGCAGCCTGGCTTGAGCTGGACAGGATTTTTCTTTGCCTCCACAATGAGGGGCACAGCAGCAATGGTAGGCAGGGTAGGGGAGATGGGAGTGGTGCATGCCCTTGAGCAGGGGGTAGGCGGCAATTCTTACCTTCTTTGGGGACTTAAAAATGTCTCAGGCTGCTGCACCTGCTGTGTGGTCAGAAAGTGGGGTTTGACTATGCCACTGCACCCATTTGGATCTGCCCCTGAGGGTACAAATGTAAATGAAGATGAAATGTAGGATCACAAAGATGAGAAAATGTGGCTTCCTAAAACAGATACACCAGTATTTTATAAGATCAGAGGAGCATGTGGTTTCTTGGTTTTGTAGAAACTGTCTCTGCCGCAGTGTAATTTGACTCAAGACTCTGGAGAAGTACCCTATTCTTGCAGAACTGGCATAGAATTTGGATATTAATCGCCAAAAAAGCAGACCAATTTACAAGAGACATGATTCAGCAATTTAAGATGCTGGGTAACAGGATTAGCTACATACCACAGAGTACCTTACAATTTCAAAATCAAGTACTGGAGGGGGGTCACCTAATTAAAACCTATTCAACTGAAAATCCTATTTATCTGAAACAAATGTTTGTCCTATCTAGAATATCAACAAACTATTCACATGAGCAACTAGCAATAAAAACAGAAAGATGCACAATGAATGTCAATTAGCATAATTTGCTTTCAAATAAACTTGCACTTTGTGTATACAGTTTTAGTACTGTCCTGTGTATCCATTATAAAGGTCAATTAACCTCAATTGCAGCTAGCCAGATTGTATTAAAACAAAACCAGCATAAGACATTTTTCCCTTCACCCTCTTAGCAATTCAGCCATTTGATACTGAAGAAATTAGTATTTGTAGAGTTTTCTTAAGTTTTAGACTAAGGAGCCTCTAGAAAAAAAAAAAGAGCTACTAGCTGACATTCATATCTTTTGAAATGTCATTGCATTAAGCTTTAAGAAACATTTTCATTATTCTGCATATAATAATATGGATTCAGAACCACAGAGCTGTAGCATTTGTGCCTTAGAGAACAAATATGCAATATACTAAAAAATCTTAGTATAGCTTTAAATACATGCATTAAATCAAGATTATACTAAAAAAGTGCTTGAAATGTAAATTTTTCATGAAAAATGGTATGATTCCTTTAAATGCTATTGAAGTTTTCTTCAGTATTTTTATTTGTATTTTATTTAATTCCCTTTGGCTAAAGAATGTCAGCATTTATGGTAAAAGTCAATCAGGTTCTTATTGGCTCTGCTTAATCAGGAAGAAATTCTACTATGTGACTATTGAAAGCTCTTGTGTGGAATTATACAAGCATCACTAACTGAAAGGATCACTGACATTTCAGAAAGAATAAAAGCAAAGGCAATGAGTTCAAGTCTAAAGTGCTGATGTTTGGAAGAGCACGGATACAGTATTTATATACTAATACTTGTAATGGCAAGCAGCAAAATACAGGTGAATCTAGGTGCTGTGCTGTTGTGGGTGAATGACTTTTTTTTTTTTTTTTTTTAAACTTAGCTGCTTGTACTGGCCATTTTAAATACTTCTGTTAATTGGTGTTGGTTAGTTAAGGCCTGATCACCTGCCCATTTAAGGCACGGACTAACTGATATTTGGTTAGGTCCAGAGTTAGCAGTTGGTATGTAATAAAACTCTTATTTCAGATCTTTAAAACAATGTGGAAGGTGAGTCTGATTCTATGAATCTATTATTAGCACAGCCTTGCTCCATAACTTGTTTCTTATTCCAGAATGTTTAAAACTTTGGTTTTTGACTGGCTACTAGCATCCAGGATGGTTTGTAGTCCAGTTGCTAGTTTTTGGAATGAAACAGTTAACAGATAATAATAGATAACCTGTCTTAGAGCCTCTCCCCTGTTGTGGATCACTTGGGCTAAGTAGAGACATTTATTATGCAACAAAGCTCAGAAAGTGCTCTATACCCATAACAATGCAGAAGTTATATACCCATAACAGTACAGAAGTATATAGATTGCTTTAATATTGGTAGATCCTGGTCTAAGAGAGTATTAGGCTAAAACACTTCAGGTTACAGTACTCTATCAAATGTCTGCACTAGCTCCCCTTGTGACTCAAGTTACACTGCAGCTCCTTAGCAATCCCAGGAGCCCATTGCAGGGCAGTATGCTAGCCTCAGATAGGGCTCATCTGGTCCAGGCGAGCACGAGCACCAGCCCAGCCCTACATCCTGGCTGTCACAGAGAGGAGGCAGAAAAGTCTCTGCCTTTTTCCTGTGTAGCTGGGGAAGGAGTCCTTCTTCCATGTCCCCCTGCCTCCAGCTTGCTGGTTGAGTTGTTGTGGGGACCAGGTTAGGTCCACTCAGCAGGGGGGCTCTGTTTCCCCCACTGCTCTCCACTCCAGCATCCAGACAGCTGCAGCTTGGAGCTACCCAGCTTTTGCCTGGACTGGGAACTGTGGGCAGGGGGTGAAGGAATGGAGTCCCCCTACCAAGCAGACCTGCTCCCCACCAACACCTGAGCCAGCATAGCTGAGGGGGAGCCATGGGGTACTTCATGCCAGCAGGTGTTGTTTTTCCTTTGGCTGATCAGTACAGAAGCTTTTTATTGTTTTAAGCCCTATCTGGGTATTTAGTCGGTCCCTAATACAGGCTGCCTCTGCTTCCTTATTTTGGCTTATTCTCGTAGCTCTTGCCTGTGGCATAACTCCTGACTGGATATCTGACTCTGGGGTCTGACCTTGGTTAGACTTTGCCCCCCCACCCAACTCTGGTTCCTGATCCAAGTATCTGGTTCTGAACTGTGGTCTAAGTGCTAGGATGGGCTACCCTTAGCCCATTTCCCTTTTACCCTTCCTCTGGTTCCTCTTCCACAGAAAAGGGCAATAAAAGTTTTGCACAAACACCTAGCCAAAAGAACTGGTAAAATGGTAAAAAATAAAAACAGCTTTCTCAAGATGGGATAATATTTGATCATCATGTAGTCAGCCTGCACTAATGCGGGTAAAATGCAGGTCTCAACCAGGGTAAAATAGCACCCTGCAGTGCCTTAAAATACTTTCCAGGGTTCTGTGGAGTGATATGCAATGTTAGCACGGTTAGGCATGCAAACCTGCATCACATGATAAACCCAGAGATTGCAAATAGGAATTCATCCCATTAAAAACATTCTACCATGGTGTGGTTTTTCTGAGTTCTTTGCAACAAGTATTTTTCTATAACTTCTTTCAGTCAGAAAAAACAAGTGAAAGCTAAGAGCTATCATTTTCTGAGGGGTGTCTGTATTCTGAAGGGGGGGAGGTGGGCTTGGATCTGCAAAGGTTGAGACCTACTTGGTATTGTGGTGGGATTTTCCTGATGCTGCTTCTAATTACCCTCACAGCAATTTAAAACTGAAATCTTAGGTCATCTGATTGAGTCAGATACCCAGAGCAGCAGGGAAGGAGTAAAATAAGTCCCCATGCCAAAAACCTGCGTACTTTTTTTGATCTCACTGAAGCCTGAGAACTCATTAGTCCACTGATCTTATGCAGGGTGTCTATGCAGTAGTGACTTCCACTCCAACCATTAGCAAATGAATTGCTAGTTAAGTGCTAAACTACAATGCCTGGCCACACTAAACTCTCTCTTGATGCCTTGCTTCTATCTTCCAAAGCTTAAACCTTAGCATTACACTGAAAATGAAAGTCTGAAAATCAAGTACACCTTTCAATGTGCATGTGGGGAAAAGGGAGCCAAAAAAGAGCAGTTATTTTTTGCACGCAATGAGAAATAATCATATGACTGAGTATTGAAAACATTCTAAATAGAGATCCAAGAGGTTAGTCAAAGCGGCTAACTTCGTGTGTCATGATAATATTTTTGTTCAGAGTTTTCTGAGAAATTATGTAAGTTGAAAAACATTTTCTGGATGTCTAAAAAGAGCACCCATGAAGCAGTAAAGTCTTGTGCCTGGATCTTGGAATGATAGTTTTAGCATTATATGCTCTAAAATTTAGAGGTTGGCTCCCACTAGCTGGAGATGAATGGTTATTCTGTATGCACTCCACTAGAAGTGTGCTGCTAATCCTTTTAGTTAATATACAAAGGAAAAGCTAACCTAAATGCTATTGATCTGGGATATGCTGAGATCCTGTATTTTCTTAAACAGGAAGAAAATAGTATACTTTTTTGCAAGTTGGAAACTTCTCACTGACAGTTTTGCCTCCCCCTACAAGAGGTATTTGACAGAGAAAGCTCAGTCTCATAAATCATGCCTTTTAGTCTGATAATACAACCAGAAATATGCCTTCCCAGTCAGCCAATTTGAAGTAAGGTAATATCTCCTATAAGGCATCTTGAACATCATCAGGGTCTTGTGAAACAACATTTTGATTAGCTAAGTGAAAATGAATCACAAATGTTGGCATACAGTTATGCTACAGTTTTATTCAAAGATGATCAATTGGTTGCACAGTGATGAAACATTAAACAGAAAGATCAATTCAAGACATTATATTCTTACAGGACTCCTAGGTCCTCTACTCAAGGCCTTCTAGTTTCCACAAGACTCATCAGACATGGACAATAATTACAAAGTTATGGTAATTGAGGGCATTAAATCAACCATGCAAGCTAGATCTGCTGTCACAGCAGGATCTTTTTCATTGAGAACTGGCAGACAAGGATTTTCTTGTTCCTCAACTGGCACAGCAGGATCATCATACAGACACAGTAACAGGTTCCATTTTAAATCTTTCCTATCTACACGTTGTTGAAGTAATTCAGTTAATTGCATGCATCATTCTTTCAAGAAATCTTTCATATTGCTGGTTAAATCCTTGGATGACAATAGTAGCAATCAAGCACTGCAATGTTGCGCTGCTGCCTGCTAGATCTGGAGTCAGTGTTACAGAGCCAAGAGTCCACTTAAGTACTGAGGAACCAAGAAATCCACATGATCTGAGCTTTTAAATGCTATAAATTAACTAAGAAAGATGTATTCTAGCTATTTGTGGATATTCACGATGACAGGAAATGCTGTTATGGGAAGAAGCTATCCAGAGAATTACCAAGCAATGCAAAGAAGTGGAGAGTGATTTTGTTTATCATTTCTATTTTCCAGCCTGAAAACATTGAACTAATTAGAAAATTGCAAGGAAGAGTCAGATAAAATATTAAGCATGACAACTAAGATTCAGTTCTTCTGCCCCCTGTGCCACACAGAGTTCCACATAAAGTACTATTTTTTTACAGAAAAGGTTAGCCTTCTACAATTTACTTACTTATGAAATATAAGGTGAGCAAAGACACTGATGCAAATGATCCAGTATATTAAAAAATGCATTGAGCCAGGAAGCATTCAAAGTTCTGTTATAAATAATTTTTAAGAGCTAGAATGGTAAGCACAGTGGATGTGCCAAGAACTAGTGGCTGGAATAGCGGGATTTGGGAATTTGTAGCTATTAGAGCTGGTTTTTGGCTGATGGAGGTGCCATCCCTCCCACTGACACCTATTATTTATTTTCACTGAAGGATTTATAAAATAACCAAGCTAAAGCCTGGGGACTAGCTAAATAGCCAAACAGAGCATGACCTGCTATTAATTCTATTCCATTCCAATAGTCTTTATATATTTTGAAAGAAATCAGCAGAGCAATTTTTTTTTTCTTTTGGCACTCTTTTATGTCTGCTTGTGTTGCCACAAGATGAAATTCTCCCAGGCCTACTATTCAGGGGAAGGGCAGATCATGTTAAGTGTTAGATCCTGACCCTGCAAGGATTCAGGGCATATCTATACTGTGGCAGGGCACTTAGTCAGTTTAAGAGGTCAGGCAGCCTGTGGAGCTGCCAGCAGGTGGGGACCAGGGCTAACTGTGGAGTCAGCTGACCCAGGGAGTCCGCAGGTGAGGCTAAGCCTAAAAAAAGGGAGTAATTGGATGAAGGCCAGGCTTAAAACAGGTATAAGCCCAGGCCCTGAAAAAAGCCTGTCAGTAAGATCTGGAGCCTGCTGAGAGGATATCTCCCTAGTAGGAGGATAGCAGCTCTAGAGCATCAGCACAAGAGGACAGCTGAAGCAGTCTAAAAGTTGGGGTATGAACTAAGAGGCTGAAAGAGGTTCCTAGGGACCCAAGCTGGGGTCCAGGTGAGCTGGGAGCAAAAAGTTTAGTGTGTAAGATCAGTTGTGGGGTCTGGGTGAGCCCAGACACTGGGCCTGGGAGTGTAAGAAACCTGTTGAGGGGCTTAAGAGAGCAGGCCCATGAGTGAGCATAGGCTAGCAGGCTGGAGGACTGATCCCAGTGGAACTTTTGTTACATTACAGTAGCCAGTGCTCACTGCAAGGATGCACTTTGTTTTGATGCTCTCTGCTCTGTCAAATCTAGAACATATCATGGAAGCTGACCTAGTCAAGCCTGGAGTAGCTCAGGCAGGGTGTGTCCACATCTAGGTCAGGAGACCATGAGTTGCTTGTCAGACATAATTCTTTAATATTGCAAAGAGCAAAATCCCCAACCAAATCAGGTGTTTTCTTTTCTCTTTCTGGTAGCTGCCAAAATAGATATGGGATTGGTGTGAATTCTTTTTTACTTTTCTCAGTAACCTGGAAGTCAGTGTGAGCTTGATTTTGCTAGACTATATTGTCAGACCTTAAGCAATGGAAGGTAATGCAATATATAATCACTCTTATTCATTTAACTGAGAAAGATGGCTCCTGCATCTGCACCCTTCAGGAGATGATGTATTTTCTGTTATCTCTTCACTTTGTGCTGTATGAATAAACTGAAGTGAGCTATTTTCCCCTCCACACACATCAGCTTTAGTTGTAAGGCATAGGGCCTGGTATCCTTCTGCATTATGTGGAAGGTCTATTAAGCAGCATACTGATGCACTGATCTGGAAAAAGTAGCAGCAAGTGATGCTACGTTCAGTGTGAATTTTGTGAATTATGTGGCAGATATTATGTAGCATTTAGGATGTGCTAAAAGAGGTTAGACCAGCCACAACACCCTACCTTGTGATTTCTCCAAACAGGGAAGTTCCCACAGACTGTAAAGCTGAAATACTTAGCTCCTCTGTTACCTCTTCTACATTGTCTGGTACAGGGAATGTAGCAAAGAAGAGAAGGTGGGAAAGGCCAGAGAAAGGCAATAAAGAGTTTTAAGAACTCTCTGGCTACACTCAACTGATGGGCAGAGCTTTCAGGACTACCCTTAGAGAATCCAGGCATCTGACAGGATGTGTATCTTGTAGGGCTGGAAACCCAACAGAGAATTAGGGGCACACGTAGCCAGCTCCACACTGCTTCAACAACTATAAACTCAGTGAAGAAAGTGGCTTCTCACCTTTGCTGGGTTTGAAGACCTGGTTGCATAGGCAACTGGTGTCACCTTAGGGGGGGGGCATGTGCCCCCCCCAGCACCCAGTCAGTGACTGGGGAGGGAGGGGGTCCCCCTCAGCCAATCGTGAGACAGCCAATCGCTGTGGCTGCTTCTGGAAGTAGCCGCTTCTGGGAGCACCACGGTGCTCTGCTCCCTGGCTGGTGCTTGCAGGGGGGGGCACCAGAGCTCCTGCCTGCCCAATGCCTAAGCAGCAAGCGTGGCCTGTCAGAGGGTGCTCCTGCACTCTCAGGGGATGTACGTGCACACTCTACACACTGCCACTGCTTGGCTGAGGGTGTTATAGCTTTAAAGTCTCCCTACAAGGCTAGCTTAAATCTCCTATGCAGAATTCACTCTCTCTGTTCCCACTTCCTTGCAAAGTAAACAGTATGGTAGGGTGAACAGTCACATCTGAGAATCTCAGGATTGGATCTTGAGATTATTTAAGCCAAAAGGGAAGGCTTTGCATCAGTTTCTTGCAATGTTCTGGAAATATTCTGTACCACATGAAACACCTGTTAAAATAAAGTTTAATTATCCCTACTTTATAAATGAATACTTTGATGTCCAGAGATGATATTCAATTTGTCAAAGACAGCAAAGAAAATAAGAGAGAAGGATAAGGCTAGAACCTGACTCCCAGTTTTTTCTGCTAACTGCTTGATCACAATGGGGAGGAAGGGGGAGGCACTAAATTCTACCCAGTCCCACCTTTGTGAACACAGTAGGCAAAACTCTAGTTTTGGTTACACCAACCTTCAAAACTGTGGGGAAGCCTTCACCTGCTGCCTGACCCAGATTGCTAACATATGGGGATGTGATGCAGCAAGCTTCTGGAAAGCAATACCTGTGGGTCAGCATTGGAATACCAACCAGATTACCATCTCTGTTTACAGATAACTGATGGAGTATGTGGAATGATCTTTTAATTCAGAGTACAGGTGTGACAACAGTCTTTAAAATTGGGCTTTTCAATTAAAACAAATCCTGGCAGGCACTAGACAATGTGAACAGAGTGAGTTGGTGGAAGGGGACTCCTATTTGTTATGACTCTATGATTTGTTCTTAACATCATGCACGCAGGTACCCAGTGTCTCGCATGGCCTTTTCTTCTCATCTGTTTTCCCCTCCCTCTACATATCTCAAGAGCAGCAACAGACTCTGGAAAATAGATAGCTCAATCACAATGGCTCACTTCTCATAGGAGCTTGATTTTTACTTGACCTTGAGACTGACAGGCCAAAAGGAAGACTTGAACAGTGTTGTGCAGCTAAACTTGAACTATGCTTAAAAATGCTGGCAAAGTCACAGAGCTAGTCACCTTAAATATCTAATCTAAAGGACTGCACTATATACATAACAATAGATTAATTGCAATATTATAGCATTAAGAAACATGACTAGCGATGGGGAAATGTCTGTAAAGATTTACTGATGTATATACCAGCCTTTTAATCAGAAGAGGGACAAACTACTGTATTTTATTGAGGCTATTTTCTTCTACATTTTTATGTGCTTTTTATTTTAAATATATAGGACCTGATTCACTGATGCGTACTGGCCAGCTAGGCTAGATTTATGGCTGCTTTGCATCCCAAGAGTGGCACAAAACTGCTTGAGCATCATAGTGAATCTGTCCTTAAAATCCTATGGGTAAATCTAGTGTGAAAGTGGGAACGAATAGCCCTGGCTGAAACCAGGAATCATGTGGCCAAGCCAGGCATCCCCTGCACTTGCCCTGCCTTTGTATCTTTGAGCTATCATTCCTGCCATCTCAGTCTTAAGCCTTACATGAACAGAGATGACTGTGGCGTTCGTGCGATGTGGACAAATGAGGATGAGACTGCCAAGCTCAATTTCACATGTGAATGCAATTCAAGTTGAACTCTCCCTTCCAAGGGGGTTTTTGTCTCTCTTGTGAACTGAGCCATGAAGCGTTTGCACAGCCTGATGCCGTGTTATGTATTAAAGGAGAGCTGATCTTTGTTTGTTGCATGCAGCAAAGGTGTACTCCTCTCAAATTCTGCCACTCTGTGGTGGCCTGGCAGGCAGCATCAGCCTGAATATATCAGGAGCCTGAAAGTCTTTAGGACAAGGTTAAGCATACCTGTAGAGTGGCATAAGCAGGTGTGCACAATTGCTGCTGAGGATAAACAGGAGGACTGTAGTTTATCTGGCCTCTTCATCAGCCCATCATTCTCTCATAATGGGGAGTTTTTGGCCTTTTTTTCTCAGAAGTGTTACATTAAAAAACATCTTCTGTTTATGGGGCTTTAAAGCCTGATGAATGGAATACAGTCAACAGAACAGTGCTCTTGCAGTAAAGGTGAGCGCCACGTTGGGTTGTGTTAATAGGAATATCTTATGTTAAACAAGCAAGATAATTATTCTGCTCTACTTAGCATTGGCTAGGCCTCATTTGGAGAACTGCATTCAGTTTTGGGGACCACATTTTAAAACAGACAGAGAAATTGGAGAGAGTTCAGATGAGAGTAACAAAAATGATAAAAGAGTTAGTAAATAAGACCTCTGAGGAAAGGTTAAGAGAACTGGGCCTGTTCACTGTAGAAGAAAGAGGACTGAGGGGAAGCATTACTGTCTACAAATATGTAAAGGGTTGTTATGCAAAGGACATGGACCAATTATTCTCATTAGTGAACAAGGACACAACATGAAGTAATGGGTTTAAGATGCAGCAAGGGGAAATTTAGGTTTAATATTAGGAAAATGTTATAACAATTAGAAAAGTTAGGCAATGGACCAAGTTTACAGAGAAGGTTGTGGAACTGTCATCATTGGAGAAATACAAGGCTGAGATTAGACTTTACTCTGTCGGGGATAGTTTGATTAATGAAATTCAAAATCCTTCTCCATTGCTGTGATATAGGCTTGCTTCCAGCATAGCCACGTGAAAAAGAGATATAATGAATGGGAAGCTGTTAGAATAATGTAAAATGACAGGGGGGCTGCTGGAAGAAAACACCCAAATCTGTACTGTATGTTCTAGTATGGAAGATTACATTTCATCATGCTCTCCATCCTTGTCCCCACTTCTCAAAAGCAGCTTCTCATACAGATAACACAAGCAGGAATGAGCAACACAGGAGCCACCACAAAGACACATTTCAAAAATGGTATAAACGATGTTGGAACACAGTTCTGCATTCAGCTCCTTAATAGATACCTACACCGTACATAAATCTAATGGCTTCTAAAAGGAAGCTTGTGGGCTCAGGTGTCTGGCAGACAGACGTTCATTCTCTGATTGAAACACAGAACTGAAAAGGGCCTCTTGCGTGAATGAATTCATTCCCCTCTTTTTCCATAAGTCTTAAAAACCAACTACTACAGCTGCTCACACTCAACCAGAAAGCATGCTATAAACCAAAAATGCAAGGCCACAGGTAAAAAGGAGGGGCAACAAGGGCATTGCAAATGCTCTGCTACTGCAGTGGTACAGAATCAATTAATAATACATAGAACATCCCAAGTTGAGGGGCATGCCCCACATTACAGAGGAAGGCAGACACTTTCACAGTCCTTGCCAGTCTGACCTGGGGGGAAAAGTTTCTTCCTGACTCCAAGTCTGGTTATCATTTTGGCCCTAAGGAGAACAACAACATCTTCTTGCCAAATAGCTAAGAGGTTTCTAGGTACAAGCTGGAATGCCAGTCAAAACTCCCACCTCTAGCTGTGGCCGACATCCAATGTTTCAGAGAGAGACGAGGAAAAAAATCCCAGAAACACATGCATCATTCATGATGGGGAAAAATGTTTCCTTCCTGGATACTTGTTTATATACCTCTCACTTTGTACATGCTTATGTTTCAACTATCCCCCTCCCACTCCAAGATCACTACTACCTTCTTAAAAGTGAATCTTTGCCACCTGTTGGCTATCTCAGCAAAAGCCATACATATCCAAAGCGCCACCGTGGGACTTAACTAGTGCTTATGGAAGCGCTGAGTTGCTGCTCCAAGTGTCTACAGTATCTGCACTGAAGCGCATGTGATTTCAGTGTCTCCACTGAACTGAGAGTGATGTTAGTGTAACTTTAACTTGGAATTCCCTGGCACTTAACGTCACTATCACTCCTACACAGTTCAAGTTTTATTGATGAAAACAGCTATATATACTGAAAAGCCTTAAAATACACATAAAAAGTGATCTATGTGTATTAGGGGTTAATCGGCTAATTTTTTGTTTGTGTTTTTAAATGGAAGCAGTTTCTTTCTTCAATATAAATCCAAACAGGAAAGGATAAGAAGCCTGCCCTCTTAGAACTCTGACAGCTAAACTGATGATTTTGAAATTTGGTCCAAATAACACAATTAACTTCAGGCAGACAGTTTATGTACCATTTAGCCTGGAGCAAATTTTTATGACCAAGTTATAAACTCATTTGGAAAAGAAAGTGAGGAAAAGGTTATAAACCAAGTGCTAATCCAACCATATAGCACTGAAAAGGGGTGACAATGTAGGAAAGGGCACATACAACCTGCTTATTTGTTAATATACTGTAGTCACTTGGAAACCTTCCACTCCTTGCAGGAGGTCAGGGTTCTGCAGAGATTATCATCACTGACCACGCTCTTCAAAACATTTTTGAGACTAACACAAAGGCAAACAAGAGACCTGTGCTGAAAAAAGAACTGATCTGAACTGTCAGCTTCATGGGAAACGATGCCAGCAAAGCTAGCTGGCTCTCTCAGAGCGATAAATGTTCCCTGAACCCCCGCCCCTCCCGCACACATCAAGTACAAGAGGATTAAACCTGCTTGGCCAAAAAAGCAAACCTGAAGGAAAGAAGCCAAAAGTCTGTCAGAACTGTGAACCTTGTAGCCACAGCAATAATTTTGCAAATGACTAATCATAAGAAGTCGATAATCCAAAGGATGATTCCTGAAGTGAAGAGCACCAAATCACTTCAGGGAGAAAATCAATTATTTCCAATTCAGTTGTGGCACCATGGCCCAATATAAATGTGCAAGAGCTACCAGGCACAAGAACCTAAGCCTCAAACATAAACCAAAGAATACTACACAAGTCACAAAAGGAATATCTTGCTGACAGGGCATACACATTTCCTTTGTTGACAGATAGGATGTTGCTCTTCATAACAATGCTTGGCTGCTGGTACCTACATGGTGACTCAAGCTGATGTTATATAACCTGTTTTTCCAGGAAGAACCGCTGGATGAGTGAACTTGGCCTTTTTGTTTCTCATTGCACCTAGCAGAAAGGCTCCAAATGGAGGCATGTTAGCCCAGTCATCCTGCTCAAATTCCATTGAGAGTCGTTACAGCTTGATACAGCTTCCCAGGGACACCTTTAATGTTCTGCCCAAAATTTCTCCTGTTGTTTCAATGGACATTGCATTCAACCCTATCTTATTTGGTCGCTTTGTAGTATAACCCTTGGCACAAATTCCTTGCTAGAGGAACTTCTACCCCAGACAGAATTTGTGCTTGTAATCCCTTCTTCCTTGTGTATGGTACAGCCTTGAAATGAGCAGCATTGCCCAGGAATGGGATGTGCCCAAGGCAGAAGTGGGAGGAAGAACTGGATGCTATCAGTACCTTAACTGTGCTGTCTGCCCCTTGTGGAGCACCACTGAGTTACAGAAAACATTTTTTTTCTCATATTGCCTAAAATTATTCCTGTAACCCGGCAGCATGCAGAAGGCACCCCCTTTCCAATTGAAGGGATTCAGTGGGTGCATGTTCGCTGTGGAGAGTGTAGTTGCCTAACTGCAGGCCAGCTCACCTCCTTTTTTTATAGAGCTGTTCAAAGACCAAGGACACCCAGTGATATTTAACTATTTATAGGTTTAATGATACAATATGATATAAAACTTACAACCATGAACATACTTACATGTGTCTGTGTTATTTACAGATATGGGTTTACATAGGCAATAACTCTTTGAACTCAAGCACAGGCCTAGCTCTCTATGGACTTCTGATTAGTCTGCAGCCTTTCCCCCTTGACAGGGCCCTCCCAGCAGCAGGCAAAGGAACACTTGATGATAAAGCATGGGTTAGTCTACAAATCAATGACAGGAATATCTGGCACTGATGAAACAATAATTAAGCATACACTATAAGGTTATACCAAATGAAATACACATATATACAGATAACCTATACAATGAGTTCAGATATAAAAAACAGCTTACAGTCCTTTACAATACAACAATAAGGATGCAGGGTTACAACAGGAATCCTAACAGCATAAGGAACCAGACCATAACAATGGCATAGCAGCCTAAAGAAGAAATAACAACCTGGGAAAAGATCCCATTACCTAATAAAACACCATTACCCTCTCCCAGGTTGCTCAACTAGGAGGGGCTTGTAACCATTACACCACCTTTAACAAACAGGGGTCCTAAACCCCCGCTCTGTGCCTGGGGGTGAATCCCCCCTCTCCTCAAGGGCTTCCCCTTAATTACCCACAGTGAGAACAGCCCTCTTCCACTGTGGGAATCCCCTTTCCTTGGGTAACTCATGACTCACAGAGTCTTCCTTCATAAGGTGGTTGACCTATCCAGTTGCTGCTTGCAGCAGGAAGGCCCGAGCTGCCTTGTGCTGCCACCAGGGCTTGTCAGCCCTCTCTCAGCTGGCCGTGCACTGCCCTGTGCACCAGGACTCACGCTGCCTCATGCAGCTGCAGCGACCCATCTGCTCTATGGCTCTGTACACCAATCCATGCACTGATGGCCCAACTTCTGCCTTGTGCAGGCATGTCAAGCCATCAGCTCCATACCCTCTGTACCAATCCATACACCAATGGATTAGCTTCTGCCTCCTGCAGGGTTGGAGACCTGCACTGCCTTGTGCTGCCATCGGGGTCCCATCTGCTCCTGGACCCTCTGTGTACCAATCTGTGCACTGTCATTCCTACCATGTGCAGGGTTGGAGACCTGCTCTGCCTCGAGCAGCTGCTGGCGTCCCGTCCATTTCCAGACCTTCCATGCACTGATCTGTGCAAAATCGCCACATCTCCCTCTGTGGAGGGGCTGAGGCCACTGCCACTTGCAATGTCTTCTGGGCACTTGTGGAGTAACTGCTCTACCAGCTCTTCACAAGCCCTGGCTTTGTCATCCTTCACCAACAGCTCCCCATTTGCTAAGCATGCGGCCTTTTATTCCTGGTGGAGGCTCTGCTTCCAGATTGAAAATGGACCAATAGGAAAGCCTGAGGGGTCAGTTTCCCCTCAGATCCTCTTCTTCACCCTGTACCTGGGCCAGGGCGGGTGCCTTCTCCTGATTGGTGAGAAAGGAAATGTGCCTCTGCCAATGGAGCCCAAGCCCTTTGTGCTCAAGTTAACTGTCCAGGGCTGCTAGTGAGCCTACTGGCCAGGCTGCCACTTTCCAAAGTCATTTAAAGACATGGATTTGATAGCCTCTTCATTTTTTTTAAATTCATTTTAAATTGCCACGCTTAACCATTATGCTGGTCCAACTAGTCCAATATCCCATCTCAGAACTAAGGACTACCTCTTCAGGGTAAGATACAAGTTCCCTTCAGTAGAAAGAGATAGAATAAGCTGGCTCCATCCATCATATATTGATTTTGTCCTACCTTTTCCAAAACACTTACTTCTCTACTTAGTCTTTCTGTGATAGCTGTTGATATTTGTGTCATCATAAACATCTAGTTGAGGGAATAAACAACACCTAGCATATTCTAAAAGGTTAGAGATAGCCAAGTTTTCAGATGACCACATTTTGACACCATGGACCACACCCACAGGCACCATGGGCCAACACTCCCAAGGCCTGTTTCTTTATTGCTTAGAAATGAGAATGCAAAAAAGACAGGGTGGCTGATGTACGTAGGTTACCCTAGTAACTAGATATTCTAACCCTGTTGTCTAGTGTTCAGTTGGAACCAAAAATGGGGAACGTTTTAAAAAGATAGCCTATCAATTTATACACTGATCATCAATGGGTTTGCTTTTAATGTAGACTTCAGTTTTGGAAATATGCCCAAAACACAGGAAAAGGTAGTGAATGGTGCATTCAGAAATGAAATGTGTGTCCAATTAAATGCATTTTTTTCTGTTTTTATATGTGTTTTAATACATTAGTTCGTTGAAAATATTTTATGCAAAATCCTAAGTATCTCACTTTTCTAATACTACTATGAGTAATGCATTATTGCAGCAAAATGCAGAAATACTTATCCTCTGTAGAAATACTGTACTCTGAAGCAAATGTCTATGTAATGTATTTATAAAATTGTACTTTTCCATAGCATAATTTTCCTATAATGGTTTCCATTCACAATACAAAATTTCATAAACAGGAATGGTTTCATCCACCAATAGGGCAAAAGGCAACTGATATTTAAAGACCTGACTCAAAGATCTTTGAAGTCAATGACAAACAACACACAGAAGAAAGCATTTCACAGTAGCTTAGGATATGATTTACTCAGCTGAGATTGAAGGAAGAATTTGGATTAGGCAGAATGTATCAGTCCAATCTTGAATTTGGCTAGCTTGCCACCAAAACGTTTCTATTACTATTTTTATAAAAGTGCCATGGCATTTGTTATAAAAATAAATGGCTTAGACTTTGGCTTTAAATTTTAAACAAAAAACAGACTACTTCCCATAGAAAAGTGGTACCTGCTGGCATGTTGCAAGAGCGAATCTACTCCCCAGTGAACAAAAAGAACAAGCAAAAACTTTCATTGGCTTCAGTGGATTTTTAATCAGGCTCCAATACTGAATTAACTCTTCTTCTGTTTATCTTGTGCGATCTGACAGGATCGTGGCCAAAGTGGATAGCTAACAGCTTGTGGATAGTTAGCTTTCAGCTTAAAACATCTAGGGCCTGTACTCAAGAAGACTTAATTACATAAACTTGATCTGACAGAGGGTTTTTTTCCTATAATAATTTGCTGAATATTTCCTCTTGTTCTCAGGACTACCTATCTATTCCGCCAATGAAAAATTCACTCCAGGGCCATCCACTTTCTTTATAATTGCAGTTAATGTAAAGTACTTATGTACTATATCAATTTAATATCTGATATGGCCTCTGTCAAGGTATTATATCCTGCTCTTACAGGGTGATGGACTCCAGTGTAACAGGTTTTCCATTTCTAGCTACTATGATCTTCTGTTTTGCTGTTCAGACAGAACAGTGCCTGCCCAGATGGAAAGGTAGAATACTATATTCAGACAAAATAATTTACATGTAATAACAGATTGAGAACATTTATTCTATATTACAAAAAATAACAGACAGAAGGCACATATGGAAAAGCAGAATGCTGAGCAGCTCTGGCTGAATCAGTGAATCATGGTGAATAATTTATCCAACAAATGCAGCCCTTTTCCTTGTTCATGAACCATTTGGAACTCAGTGATGATTTTTGTTCTTCATATGTGGTATTTGTAAATATTTGTAGAATAGTTCAGTTTGCAGTGGATTTGCTGGACTTAACCATTACATCATTGCCTCGAAAATGGATCAGAAGAAAAGAATTATCAGACTGTTCCAGGAGGGACATGATTGTAATTTAGCCTTAAGTCTATGGAGGGATGCTCAGTGAACATAGAGTAGTAGTGGCATCCACAAGAGATCAGCCTGTGAAAAAGAGTGGACAGACAGGCTAAATAGGAATAGGAGTCCAAGAGCTGAGACTGGCAGCCACAAGAGAAGCAGAAATGGATCGGATTGCAGCAAGAGATACTCTCTTCAGAGTATTTTTGATATGCATTGTATAGAGAAAATATTTTACTTGTGTCCTTTGCTACCCTTTTATGATGGTGCATAAGAAATTTCCCTATGACTGTTCAGAAGAAGATACACTGTAGATAATACCATTTGGTTTAAGAAGTGTGTAGGAGAAATGCCTATTTACCATCATAAACGTATCAGAAGTATCAAGCGTCCCCTGTATTTTCCTGATGCATACTCTGAAGGGCTGAAAAACTAGGATGGAATAGGAACATCACAAGAAGCTGTATCATAAAAGAAGTACTGCAGCTTTTTTCTGTCTGTATTTTTTCATAGAAAGAGCTTTTCTTCCAACAACTTACAGTACCACATATTTTGGGAGTTTAAAACAGTTCCAGTTCTGTTAGTCTGGGGGACAAATAATTCAAGCTAATAACAGTTTTATCCCACTAGCTCTCCAGGAAAGAAAGAAGCAAGAGAAGAAAAGGAAGAAGCCTGGATTGCCCTGCTGTGACTTTTAGTGACTGACAATGTCAAAACAAAAACATTAACTGCATAGAATCAGACTTTCCTCATTCTCTCTTTGTCCATGGAAGGAGAAAACACTTTAAACCGATTAGCTTTCAGAGCTATATCTTGAAGAATGTGTTCAATGTTATTTTATGAAGATCATAGAATCATAAGGTTGGAAGGGACCTCAAGGATCAAGTCCAAACCCTGCACGAGTTCTAGCTGTGCTACTCCTATACCATTACAGACAAGTGCCTATCCTGCCTCCTCTTGCAGACCTCCAGTGAAGGAGATTCTACATCTTCCCTGTGCAGCCTGTTCAACTGTCCTACTGTTTTGACAGTAAGGATTTTTTTTTTCTTCTGTGATTCAATCTAAATCTGTTCTGCTGAAAGTTAAATCTATTGCTTCATGTCCTGTCCTCTGGGGCAAGGGAGAAAAGTTGTTCTCCTTCTCTGTGGCAGCCTTTAAAATATTAGCAATCTGCTATCATGTCCCTCTTTAATCTCCTTCTGTGCCAAACTAAATATACCTATTTGTCTCAACCTTCCTTCATGCAGCTTGCATTCTATGTCCTTTATCATCTTTGTCACTCACCTCTGGACCTTCTCCAACTTCTCTGTGTCCTTCTTAAATTGTGGAACCCAGAACTGCACATAATACTCTGGATGACGACTAATCAGTGCCAGATACAGTGGTACTACTGCCTTATATGTCTTATATCTAAGATTTCTGTTGTTCTAGTTCAGAACTTTTTTTTTCTTTTGGCAACTGCTTATTACTGCCTGATGTTGAGCCTATGATCCACCAGAACACTCAGATCCTTCCCAGCAATGCTACTGCTTATCCTAGGGCATGTTTACATGTGCAAATACTCCAGGGTAGAACATCACAAGGGGCTGTATCATAAAACAAGTATTGCAGCTTTTTTTTGTATTGTACTTTAATTTAAGTTTTGCAGGTATTTACTCTAGAGTAAACCCAACACAGGCAGGCATCTTCACATGCAGGCATCTTCACGTGCAGCTTATGGCAGCAGTTTGCTCCCACCCCTGCTGGCCCTGCATTGGTCCCCTGCAGCAGCCAGGAGCTCTAGGCTCCCCTTGTGTGCTAACCCAGGGGCTGGCAAGAAGCAAGGGGCCAGACGGGGCCTAGGAGATTGCTCCCTGCTCTTAAGAGCTGCCTCCTGCAAGGCGGGCTCCACCACTGGAGCCTGGGCAAGGACAATATTCCCCTGACCCAGCAGCAGGGAGCTTCTGGTCCTGATCCCCTGAATATGGTCAGGGGGCTTGGAAAGAGCTGCAGGGGAGGAAAAAGTCCCAGGCCCCTGCCCTGATCTGCTAGTGGGGCAGCTAGCAACAAGCCCTAGTCTGGGCAAGGATTCCCCACTCAGCTGGGGGCTTCCTACTAGCTGCTCCACTCCTGTATCAGGGCAGGGGGCTGAGACTGGCCCCTCCCCTGCAGCTCTTCCCAAGCCCTGCAATTCAATTGCCTGGTAGAGACACAGGGCTGGTATCTGGCCCTGACCGGGATAGTACCTGGCCAGCTCCTGGCTGTTCAGGGAAGTCTGCATGTGCAACCTAGAACTGGCTGGGAGCCGCCTGAAATGAAACAGTCCCCAGTGACCTCTAAGCCGCACGTGCAGAGTTCCCCATGCAGCCCAGGGTCTGCTCAGGAATTGTCCCGGTGAGGGGCAGTTCCTGCCCTGAAGGCTTAGTGAGACTTTACTTAAATTTATCATAACTTGTTAACAACTTTCCCCTCCACAAGGAATATCTATTCTTATAACTCACACTGTGGCAGCACCTGGGGACCTAGTTGGGACCAGGACCTTATTGTGTTAGGGGCATTTACAAATATAGAACAAAAAGAGAGTCTCAGTCCTAAACAGCTTATGTGCAAAAGAATTCTTCAAACCACAGGAAAACAAGTACATTCTTATCTTTTTAACTGTGTTTCCCCTTATGCAAATACATTTCAAAGCCTAAGGGCTCAGCACTCACAAATCCACTGTCATACAGATTTTGTGTATCTTGTAAAACGCACAACTGTGCTTGCATATGCATATGCAGACACTGTTTCTCTAGAAAGGCAAGAGCACGCACTCACATATCTGAGCAGGAGGCCTGAGCCAAATGGACAGTAATGAATTATTGGCTGCAAGAAGGTAATGGTACAGTCCAGCAGGCCAATATTCAGCATGATCAGTCAAGACAAAGGTTAGAAGGCTGGCATGTGACTTTTATTTTATTGTGATTGTGCACTAAGAATGTTCCTGCTTCTGAGGATGGATCATTTTCAGGAGATGTAGTGCATCTTTCAAGAATGGCTCTAACTTCACAGTATCTGTTTTCAACAAACTTTTCTCCAGGCTAAACAGACACTTGCCACTCACATGACAGTGGATATAGGAGTGATGCTGAGAAAAAGAGACATGCCATGGCTAACATTTTTGCTTGTCTTGTAAGAATAATCTGACTAATGTCGAAATGATTCCATCAGTATTGTCAGAAATAGTTTTAAGAACCCTACAGGTATGTTGCAAGCCTCAGCCTAGGCAATAGCTAATGCAAAGTGGATGCCAATTGATTAGAGGTTTCTGGGAAGGAAAGAAGCAACACTAAGGACCTTCACTTATGCTTATGAGTTTAAGCTTTCATTTTCCATGCTATCAAAATTTTCTTCACCATTCCACGCTGTTTGGTAAATATAAGAGACATTGTAGGATATGCTGTCAGATGCTGGTATTGCACATGGAGAGATATAAAAAAAGGAATGAGTTTACATAATACCATTAGGGCATTTTCATTTTTATTCACTTTTTAAATCTGGCATTGATTAACTATATCCTGCCTCTGAAGTCTGCTGAATATCTAAATGATAATGATGCTTCTGACCTTTGCTTGAGAGACGTGTAGGTTAAAGACAGATCAGTAAACATCATTATGCCATTATCTACATTGTCTGTAAGGTACATATGAAGGTACTTCTCTTCTGGTATAACCTTGTTGATTAACCTTAACATTGATTCTGTTCTTTGAAAGAATGGAGAAAAGGTCAGTTGTGTGGTCAAGGCACTGGAGAGGGATTCAGTAGGTTTGGCTTCAGTTCTTACTTTTGCTGCAGGTCTTACTGTCTGATCTTGGGTGAGCCACTTAAGGTCTTCATCCCTCAGTTTTCCACCTGTAGAAGTAGAGATATTATTTTCTCTCATTTTTTGTGTCTCTGGCCTATTTATAAGTAACTGGAGGCAGAGACTGTTTCTTACTACCTGTATATGTCTGACCGGGCATGATTTTTCCTGCTGAGGCTGCTGTAAGACTACTAAAAAATAATAAAGTAACTTCCCTTTACCAATGGACAGCTCAAGATCCTTACCTCATCAATGCCTAAATCCCTCCTGCTGAGTGCAGAGGCCATGGATTGTGTTCTGGATATTCACTGGGAAGGTTGGAGAGGAAATACTCTAAAGAAATGCTGCTCCTCACTCCCTATTGGTTGGCATTCATTTGGCAAAAATCAGGTGAATTAGTTAAACTTCCAAATATGCTGCATGGTGTATTCCCTCCCTGGTTCTCGAGGAGCCTGTGTCCTCTTTTGTGTAGGAAAGTTCCTCCGTTACCAGATGGCATAGCAGGATGCACCCCAGGGGCAGCCATGATGCCCCCCATGGTGGCTGCCTTAGTCCTGCCCTGCTCTCACTGCAGCCCCTCAGTGTCTGACCCTGCTGCTTTTCCTGCCACACCTTGGGCATTAATGCACATGCTCTGGACAGGGGGTGCGAGGCTGGTGGTGCTTTAATTAGAGTGGCTCTCAGAGCATTTCGAATTAAAGTGCCTGCAGCATCACATTTATTCAGTGTCCTGAGCTTCAAAATGGTGGTGGGATAGTTTATCTAAAGCTTGTTCAATGAGCTTTAGTTAAACTGCCCCACCACCATTTTGAAATGTGGGGACGCTGAATACACATGACAGGGAGGCTGCTGGAGCATGTCAATTAGCACACATCAGCAGATTCAAAGCAGCCTTGCTAAGTCTGCTCCGACGCATGTGAACTAGCACACGTTAGAGCAGTGGTCCATAGCATGTATAGGTGCCTCCTGATGTTAAAGATAAAGCGGGGAAGGCTGCTTTCAGAGGCTGGGTTGCTTTGGGTTCTCTCTCTATGCTCAGTTCTTCTCACAGGCTCACCTTAGCCTGCCTAGTTTGGGCTCTGACCCTATCGCCCACAGTCTCAGCTTTGGGGCCCTGACCCCACAGGCCCCAGTTGCCTCAAGGGCTAAATTTCTGGCTTCTGTCCTCCCTTACAGCCATGCCTATGCCTCGTGGATGCTACTCTGTCCACAGTTTGGTCTTCCTGTAGAGGCCTCAGCTCTCTTGGCTTTCGCCCCCCTTTATTCTACTGCAGACTTCTAGTCCTTGCCCACTTTTTTTGGTCCCAGCTTTCTTAGTCCCAGGCCTCGCCTTTGCTTCCCTCTTCAGGCCCAGGGAAGGTGTTCACAGGGCAGGTCTACACAAGATGCTGACTGCACAGTAGCCTGATACAGTAGTGTTGCATGGCAAAAACTATGGACGAGGCTGCTCGCAGTTCAGCAGTCCCCTGGTGTTCCTGGCCCAAGACAAAGGTGCCTTCTCTCTGCTACAACCTCTAGGCCCCTTACCCTGATATGGCTTTATGCTGGGTGCCCCTCAGGCACCCCAGTGGCTCCTTACCACCCCTCTCAGCAAAACCCAGTCCTCTAGTTCTCTGCCACCTAGATCTCTCAAACCTCTTCCGTATCTTCCCAGGGTCCCAGCAAACTTCCACCCAGTGGCTGCAGACTGATTCCTCTGGCTCAGGAGCTAGGCTTTTAATGGTTGGGCTCCACCTTCTCTGGTCACATGGCTCAGCTCCTCAGCCTGCTCTCAGAAGCTGCAACTTAAGCTCTGAGCTACAGTCACCGCCTCCTCCCCTGCTTCTTTTAACTCCTTGTGGATTTCCCTGGCTGTATGTTGTGCTGCAGCTGGTGTGTGCCCAGCTGCCTACCAAATTGCAGCCTTTGGTGCTGGCTAACTACCTCTCAAGTAGCAGGGATTCAGGTCCCTGCTACAGATGGATATCCAGAAAGGTATTTAAAAAGGAAGAAATAAAATAAATAAAAGGAAAATAAGGACACGTTTTATTTTCATCACTGAAATGTATTGGGTCTAACATCTCGGAGTTTACCTACAACACTGTGGATGAAAAAATTCCCTTGTGGGGATTTAAGTGTAATCTGTTGTTTGGCTTCTGATATTGTATATCATGAGACCTCCAGTCAAGTTTTGGGGTTTTTTTTTTACTTACTTGTGGTCTGGGCTGTGTTTTCCAGCTGATAATGCTACTCTGAGAAACAAGCAACACTTATCCAGAACATTCTTCATAGTGCTATACAAACAATAAGTAATTAATCCTGACAATACTCACTAAGGAAAGGAAGTATTGTTAGTTTTGCTCCTACCAATGGAGAAATGAGCCAGGAAGAAGTTAAATTACTTGCTCCAGACAATGTGGGAGTCAAAGCCAAGATTGATCAGAACAGACTGAGTTAGTCAAGATCCTCCATTTCGTAGATAGCCTTATTGTATGTTATACAGCTTGATTCCAAATAGCACCCTAAGAATACAGGCCATGAGTACAGATCATCAACAAGCCTGACGCTGAATCAATTCAATCTTTGCAGGTTAGTCTAAGCTTCATAGGTTGAACAGATAAGCAAGTGAACAGACATTCACTTTTGATTCCAGAAATGCAACTGCTTGCCTGAAGTGGCCCAGGCCAGAAGCCAGGGGGCACTAGAGCATACTTCCCTGCTCAACTAGAATAGACAGCTTAGGCCAAGGCTAGCCTACCCACCCTGTGAGTGGGGGTTTGCAGGGGAGATGCAAAGCATCCTGGGATGCTGGGGGACTGTGAGTTAACTTGAATATGGAGGGGGTCTGGCACAGAAATTCAGTGAAGTCTGATACTACATCCACCCAGGTTTGTCTGAAACGGGGTTTGTCCATTTTGAAAGCAGTTTTATGTGCACTGAACTTCTGTTGTTACAGATTTGAACTGGTTTCTGATCACTTATACCAGTGTGTGTGAAATTTCTGTCCCTAGCCCAATAGTTCATAGGTACCAGCTCTATCAATGGAGGCTCCCACTGGCCAAGAAAACAAGAGTTGTGCCAGACTTGTCTATGCCATCAAAGACTCTTTGCCTTACCAACATCAAAATAATGTGAAGTATTGTATATGTAAAACAGTGCACAGATACAAACAGAGACAAAATTAGAGAATGATGCTGTTCCCTGTGTTTCTCTCTATCCATGTGAAATGCTTGCTTATATATTGATATTGGATTTTATAATATTGTTATCACCACAGTTATTTGTAAAAGGGAAATAATGGATTTCATTGTTAACTTCAAAATGATTTCCTGGGGGTTCAGTAAGCGGCTATAAGTTAAGAGAATTAAATATAATGGACTGAAAAATAATGAGATTCCCCTTTTCATGATTTATGCCTTTGTACAAATTTGGATAAAGATTGCAAAAGGTTAATACACTGCACATGAATCTGCAGGTAACTGCAATTTAGAAATGTTCTCTTTCAGGACGTTCTAACAACATTGAATTATAGAGACATCTGCTGGAGGATGATTGGAATAGTTCCGAATATCACAATGTATGTCCTCTCATATATGGAATCAATTTTTAAAAATATTTCCAGGGCCTCTCTAGCTAGTTGCCTCTTAACTAAGTATTCATAGTATGCCTGACTAGTGATAACCATTCAAAAGGGACTGAAATCAGTAAACTATAATCTGAAATTTAAATCAAAGCTTTTGCATTTCAATTGAAGGTTATACATTTTTTCTTAACAACTTGAACAAAAAAACCCCAGCTATAATTTAAAAATTCAGGGGAAAAATATTCCTTTCTAAACATATAGAAATGTAATACTAATATCTTAATTTGATCAAGGCACTGCCAGAGAAAGTCACTGCATTTCTATAATTCCTATAATATAATCTTACTGTGAGGTTAAAAACCTATATTTACCCAGGGTAAAACTCAGAGTGAGAGTCCAGAAGAGGTACCTAAATAAATGGCCTCATTTTCTGAGATATTTATTACCCACACTTTTCAATTAAAAAAAAAAAATGTTTATAACACTGTAGTGTTCTGGCGAGGGGAAAACACAGTTCAGTTGTGCAGCATAGATGGGACCAATGTGTGATTTAACAGACTGCTAAACTGTATGCTCTTTGGACACTGCAGGGGCAACTGATGACAGCAGATTGACAGGATAGAGAGGTCTCACTACATCAGCTACATAGTCACCAGTGCTGTTCTCCTAAAGCAGTACTGTTCCCTCAATGCAGGGAGAGAATTCATAGGTTCATAGATTGTTAGGGGCCGGGAGAGACCTTGCAAGATCATCAGGTCCAGGCCCCCTGTACTAGGCAGGAAAGACAAGTGGGGTCAGGTGACTCCAGCAAGGTGACTGTCCAGTCTCCTCTTGAAGATTTCCAGGGTAGGTGATTTCACCACCACTGGAGGGAGTTTATTCTACAGTCTGGACACCATAACTGTGAAGAAGTCTTTCCAAGTGTTAAGCCTGAAATTGTCTTTCAGGAGTATGTGGCCATTACTCCTGCTTTTTCCCAAGGATGCCCTGGTGAACTGTTGTTCACTGAGCCCTTGGTGTATTCCCCTGATATAGCAGTCAGCTGCTACCAAGTCTTCTCTCAGCCTTCTCTTTTTTAGGTTGCAGACACCCAAGCCCTCTGCCTTTTCTTGTATGGCTTGCCATCCAAATCTCTGATCATATGGGTGGCTCGTCTCTGGACTCTTTCAAGCTTTTCCACATCCTTGTTGAAGTGCAGTGCCAAAAACTGGACACAGTACTCCAGCTGCGGTCTTACCAGTGCTGAATAAAGTGGAAGAATCACTTCCCTGGTTTTGCCTGATTGGTTGATCCATACCAGAGTATTGTTTGTCCTGCTGGCTATAGTGTCACACTGATGGCTCACATTCATACTGTGGACAATTATTACCCCTAGGTCCTTTTCAGTCATAGTGCTAGTCAGTTTGATGCCACTGAGCCTATAAGTATGTTGAGGATTGTTCGTCCCCAGGTGAAGCACTTTGCACTTCTCAATGTTGATCTTCATCTGGTTCTGATCTGTCCAAGTTGCCAGCCTATCTAGGTCCACCTGCCTATTTTCAAGCGTGATACAGGATCTTTACCTCTGTATGTTAGCAGAAGAGATTCTACATGTCCCAAACCTCTTCCTGTTGCAGTACTTGGACAGACTGCAGTTGACAAATACTGGGCCACATTGACAAAAGAAGTCTAAACAAGGAGTCAGCAATGTTTTTGGGCAAGGTGCCAAAAACATCCACAACCTTGACTTGTAAGATGTTGGAGTACCAGAGGTAGATGGTGGGGAAGCCATGAGAGGCTCAATCTTCTTGTGGCAGTGCAGGCCAGACCCCTTCCCCATCATCCACCCTGAGGCATGTGTGTCAAGCAAAATGCCTTTGCATGACACATTCTGGCACCCATGCCGGGGGTTGCTTACCCCCCGTCCTAAACTGTAGGTTAACACATTTGTCCATGGTGCTGAAATTCTGTTTCTCAAAATGGCCGGTCTTATTATGAAATAGTATTCCTCTTCGCTGAGGCATGCTGAGGCAGTTTAAAACAAGCCAGACCAATTTAGCAAGAAAAGCTGCCTCTCTCAACATACAAAATATGTTATCTCCACCTATCAAGTGCCACGGGGGTGGGAAATGATACTATTCTTGAAGGCAGTTAATCCCTGGAAACTTCCTGCAAATCTTTTAGACACCTTCCCATTTGGGTAAACTGAAACACAGAAGAGCATAAATAAGCACTAGGCTCAGATCTTCAGATGTAGTTAGATGCCTAATTTCCATTAAAGTTAGTGGGAGAGAAATGCCTTCTAAACCTTTTGAGGAGTTGTGTCTTGCTCACTAAGGGTGTGTCTACACTGCACAATGAGTAGACCACATAATGTTCTGGAATGTGGTGGTCCCAGTCCCTCCTATGGAAACTGTTGCATTTTGCTTGGGATATGCAAGACAAAAGAAGGCCATGACTCTCCTTCATACTAGAAGCTAGAAATTGTGGATCCCATGGAAACTCCATTGGAAAAAGTGGAGTCTCACCAGAATTAAATTTGTGAGCTGACTAGAAGTATGACTGAGAGCCGTGAGTGATTTGAAATCATGAAGCTAGTGGTTGGAGCACTTACCTGCTGAAGGGAAAACATGGTTTTCAGACTCTGCTCCAGTGAATGTTTAAGTATTTTTGTTAGCCGGTTCTAGGAGTTTGTGCTATAACTCAGGTCTCTCCTCTGCAATGTTAATCCCCCCATTACAAGGCTGGAGGCTCGTGGTCATTCTCTGGGAAATTAATATTTAATTATTACATATAAAGTAGGGAGGAGCTAAGAACACCTGCAACCCCAGAATACCCAATAGCTTGTTGTTTAGGGCACATTCCTGGGAAGTGAGAGAGAGAGGTGAAAACCCCACTTTAGCGGAGGAGAGAAATGAACCCAGCTTGTCCAGATCCCGCTCTAACCATTGAATATTGGGTAAAATGAGGTGAGCACCAGTGTTTTTGTTTGGTCCCGAGCCTGATCTAGTAATGTGTTCCAAGAATTCCATCTAAATTGGGACCTACAGGCCAGATAATGGAAGAATTCCTAGTCTATAGATCCTGATAAAGCTTGAACTTCTACTTGTTCTGCATTGTCAGGATTTATGCAGTTCTATGCGTAGCCAAAGGCATGTATTAAAAATGCAGATGTTTTAGTAGCTGTGGGACTTCACTGGTGAAAAAATTAGATGCCTAGAGTCATCAGGAGCCCCTGTGATGAGATGGCAGCTGAGCAGGGATTCTGAAGATTGAAATTTTGCACTTACATGCCTTTTATGCATTAAGATTCTGATATTGAAAAAGCTTCAAAGAGCTGTAGGGAGCAGAAAGATGCCTGCAGACATTTCTGAAATAACCCAGTTCATATGTGATGCTCTAGCGGAAGGTTTGTCAAGTGCATCTGTTTGGCTTGACTTCTTGGACATGGTCCATGATGTATAATACTACTGGAAGTATATGTAGTAGGGCCCTGCAGGACTGTAAGCCTTGTGGGAAGGGCCTGACTGGTATGTTGAATTTGTATTAACTAGCTTTTTTTAAGAAATAAAATTAAAGTTCCTGAAGAAAGGGGAATGAAATCCTGTGGCTGGAGAGTGATCTTGGAGCATAAATTATTGATTTACCCCTCTAGTTTACATACTTTTAACCCAAATGATAAAAAGGTAGCAAGCACTGTCATCTATAAATAACTGGTGCATGTGTAATTTTCTTTCCCCTGTCTCTTGCAGTACTGTGCCACAGTGGTGTGCAAAACACACAAGAGATTCTACATTTCTTAGAGTGTGAAGTTTCAATAGTTGCAATTAATTTTGGCATCTGTGTAATAGCAAACACTATGATTATAAATGCAAACCATTTGTAATTATATTGCCTCATTTCACTGTTTATTCTCAGTTAAGAGATGAATGAATTTTTCAAATTCATGAAAATTTAAATTGATGAAGATTCATTCATCAACTCTTGTTTGTGAGGATCAGAAAAGTATTATAAACAATTGCAGTCACTCCCAACAAAATAACATCCAAGTGGCTAAGTTTTAAAACATGGCATTTGAAGAGTTTTTATTGAGGTATTCATGAAAAAGACCTTGGTCAGTTAAATAATTGAAAACTCATGTCCAATCACATCCAAGAGATGGCTGCTAGAGTTGGGTTTTTAAAATTATTTTAAATGGAGACTGATGATGTATTACATGTTTTCTGACATGTCTGTCAGAAGGTGCACTGTCAACGGATCAGATTCTTGAGGATTTTTTGTAAATGCTTACTGAAGCATCTCCAGTCAGGAGTGTACAAGAAGAACAGGCTGGCATTGTGACTCATACTTATACATCAGTCACAGGTTGTTTAGAGTTTGCTGCACTTCAGTCATGAGAACCATGAAAAACAAAACTATAAATAATTTACATGTAATGGCTTGAAATATGGCACATACTTTAGGAATGGGATATGAGTAATGAGTAGAATGGCATTTTATACATTGATTCATATGAACGAATATGAAAGTGCCCCTTTCTTCTAAACGCATTAAAAATATGATATGAATGTATGTGTGTAGTATATAAGCACCACATAAAATAAAATACACTTAGAGACAAAGGAAATCGCATAAAAGAGAGAAAGCAGCAATAAGCATATATTACAGAAGAGTCTCCCTGTGGCACTCACTGCAGGGAACTATTGGAATTGTTTACTATTAAGGATCTCTCTAAGCAAACAATTTGCACAAAATACCTGATTTTCATTACCAGTCTCTACTCCAGATAAGAATCTGAACTGTAAGCCCCAGCAAATTTACTGTTCACTCACCAGAAGTAATGTTTTTGAACTAATAATTTAACAAGAAATAACATTTGGTTCAATATTATTTTAAATCAGTTTTATTTTGTATTACACTGACTCGCTTAAAAATGAAACAGTAGGTCAAATGTACTTGCCATTTCTTGAACTATTGACTACGATCTTGTAGAAAATTCTATCATAGAATGTCTCAATGCTTGCATAATCTTCATAGAATCATAGAAGTAGGGTCGGAAGGGACCTTGTAGATCTTCAAATCTGACCCTCTGCCTGGGAAGGAGGAAAACTGGGCTCAAATGACCGCAGCCAGGTAGGCATCAATCCTCTTCTTCAAGACCCCCAGGGTAGGAGCCAGCACCACTTCCCTTGGAAGTTAGTTCCAGATCCTAGCTGCCCTGACTGTGAAGTGGTTTAGATTAGACATCTGTAAGAACTTACTCTCCAACAACTTGTGGCTGTTATTCTTTGTTATCCTGGGGGGCGCTAGGGGAAACAAAGTCTCCCCCAAACCCTTCTGGTCCCCCTCTAGTGAGTTTATAGATGGTCACCAGGTTCCCCCTCGGCCTACTCTTGTAAAGGCTGAACAGATTCAGATTCCGTAGCCTCTCATTGTAGGGTCTGCCCTGCTGTCCCCAGATCATGCGGGTGGCCCTCCTCTGGACCCTCTCAATGTTGTCCACATCCCTCTTGAAGTAGGGTGCCCAGAAACTGGACATATTACTCCAGCTGTAGCCTGACCAGCATCACATAGAGGGGATGGATCACCTCCTTGGCCCTACCTGAGATGGACTTGTGGATGCATGATAGGGTCCAGTTAATCCTGCCAACCAGGACTTCACATTGTTGGCCCATGTTCATCTTGGAGTCAATAATGACTCCAAGATCACTTTCTGCGTCTGTGCTCTCAAGAAGGGAGTTTCCCATCTTATACATGTGCCGCCGGTTACTACTGCCCAAGTGCAGCACTCTGCACTTGTCAGTATTGAAACACATCCTGTTTTTGTTAGCCCACTCCTGCAACCTATCCAGGTCTTGCTGCAGTTTTTCCCTCCCTACTAGCGTGCTCACCTCACCCCAAATTCTGATATCATCAGCAAATTTAAACAGGTTGCTTTTCAGCCCATCATCCAAATCACTGATAAAGAAACTGAACAGTGTGGGCCCAAGGACCAAGCCCAGGGGGACTCCGCTACCCACTCCCCCCAGGTCGAATATGACCAGTCCACCACCACCCTCTGAGTACGACCCTTCATCCAATTTGCAATCCATCTGACCGGGTAGGCATCGATGCCACAGTCACCTAGTTTTTTAATGAAGATAGAGTGGTCGACAGTGCCAAAGGCCTTGCTAAAGTCCAGGAAGACTACATCCATGGCGACACCTGCATCCAATGCTTTTGTGACCTGATTGTAAAAGGCAATCAGGTTGGTCTGACATGACCTGCCCCTAATGAAACCATGGTGGTTGCCCTTGAGTATCATCCCCAATGCCGGCCCATCACAGATGTGCTCAAAGAGTTTCCCCAGGACTGAGGTAAGACTGATGGGCCTATAGTTGCCCAGTTCCTCCCTCCCTCCCTTTTTTAAAGATAGGGATCGCATTGGATTGTTAGCTGGCAGGTGTGCTGTGAGGTGGTAACTGCAGATTGCTCAGTTTCCCTCCGTCCCTATACAGCCAGGCCAAGACAGTCAGGGGACTTAACTATATACACATTTATTTACACTAACTTATCACAGGGGAAAGGAACGTGGATATAAACATATGTACAATATATATATATATTTATAAGATATCTAAATCAGTAACATAAACCATACCCTCTGGGTAAATGACATAAATTCATGCTCCATAGTTTCATAGTAGCTAGGGTCAGGAGGGACCTGATCAGATCACCTAGCCTGACCTTCTGCCACAGGCAGGAATGAATGCTGGGTTCAAAAGACCCCAGACAGGTGATCATCCAACCTCCTCTTGAATTTGCCCAAGGTAGGAGTGAGGACCACTTTCCTGGGAAGCTGGTTCCAGATTTTGGCCACCCTAACTGTAAAATATTGCCTCCTGATCTCTAACCTAAACCTATTCTCCATCAGCATACTAGCATTGTTCCTTGTCACCCCAGGTGGTGCTGGGGAGAAAAGGGCTCTGCCTATTTGCTGTTCTCCCCTGATAAGCTTGTAGGCAGCCACCAGGTCCCCCCTCAGCCTCCTCTTGCTGAGGGTGAACAGGTTCAGGTCCCTCAGTCTGTCCTCGTAGGGCCTGTCCTGGTGCCCTCTCACCAAGAAGGTGGTGCTCCTCTGAACCCTCTCCAGGCTGGCCACATCCCTTTTGAAGCGCAGCGCTCAGTACTAGATGCAATACTCCAACTGCAGCCTGACCAAAGTCGCACAGAGGAGGAATATCACCTCTCTGGAGTGGTTTGAGATGCACCTTTGGATGCATGACAAGGTATAGCTGGCCTTGCTGACTCCAGTCTGGCATTGGCAGCTCATGTTCATCTTGGAATCAGTAATGACTCCAAGATCCCTTTCCGCCCCTGTGTTTTCAAGAGGGGAACTCCCCAGCCTGTATGTATGCTGTGGATTCCTTCTCCCAAGGTGCAGCACCCTGCATTTGTCTACGTTGAATCCCATCCTATTCTCATCTGTCCACTTTTGTAGTCTGTCTAAATCTATTTGCAGCCTCTCTCTCCCTTCAAGTGTGTCCACCTCACCCCACATCTTAGTGTCATCAGCAAATTTGGACAG
>JAGPOW010003316.1:23475423-23612026 GCA_030014935.1 Caiman crocodilus | reverse complement strand
GAGAGACAGTGTCAAAGGCCTTCTTAAAGTCTAGAAAGACTACATCCACAGCAACACCATCATCCAAGGATTTAGTTACTTGGTCATAAAAGGCAATCAAGTTGGTCAGGCAGGACCTGCCCTTGATGAACCCATGCTGACTGCCCCTGAGCATGATCTCCCCTGCAGGCCCCCCATAGATGTGCTCCTTGATGATTCTCTCCAAGATCTTCCTGAGCACCAAGGTGAGGCTTACAGGCCTATAGTTACTTGGGCCCTCCTTTCTCCTCTTCTTGTAAGGTAAGTATCTGATTTGAAACAGATAAACCCCAAAGATAAACTTGATCCCAATAGCAAACCACAATGCCCTTGGGCTTTTCCCCAGCCCTACAAAGAAGCTGGTAATTTAAAAGGGGGGGGGCCTCCCAGTGAGACCTCCCCTCTCAGGAGCCCTTTACTAACTGGGGGAGGACCTCCCCTCTCTTGTGGGAATCCTCTTTTCTCTGCAACTCACAGCTCCCAGGCCTGGAGAGTGGTCCTCATCCCTTGTGCCAGGCTGCTCTCTTGCCTGCAGAGGGCGTCAAGGGTGGGTCGTTGTCCCCTGGAACAGAGCTCTACTATGCAGGGCTTTTGGGGCCTCTGGCTTGGCCCTATTGGCTGGCTCAGTAGCCCGATCACCATCTGGCTCTCTGGACTCAACCTTTTGCTATGGGTTGGAGGCCTGGGCTGCCTTGTGCAGCACCAGGCTCGGACTGCTCCCAGACCCTCCATGCAGTGCCTCTTGCACCAAGCTCGCAGCCTCATCCCGGGCGTTGAGGACCTGAGCCACTCAAGCACTCCAAAAGTCCTACTCCATGCACTAGCCTGTGCACTGTGTCTCTGGCCACACACCAGAGGTTGCAGACCTGAGCCACGTCACACAGCTCCCAGGGTCTGGATGCCACCTGCCATGCTGCACACTGAGAGCCTAGCTGCTGGACCTGTCTGCTGTTCCCCACTGATGGAAGTTTTCAGGGGTGCTTCTGAGCTACTGCTTTGCCCTGCTGAGCTGCTCTCCTCAGCTCTTCTATGCCCCTCTCTTCTCGCTCCCAGATGTGTTCCCTCATGCATGGCATGCGGCTCCTTTTATACGCTCCAGGGCTCCGACCCTGAAGTCTTCTGGACCTGAGTGTTGCAGTCTTCAATCAGGTCCACTGCAGGGGGGGCGGGGGGTGAAACTCCTCTCACCCACCCCTCAGGAAAGGGGCGTGACTGAACTCCTCTTGTTGCCTCCTGATTGGGGGATGAACTCCACCAATTAAAACAGAAAGATTTCAAGCTTGGGACTCAACCTAAGCTTCAAAAGGCAAGCCTGCTACACTTGCACTCTAGAAGGTGCAATATGCTTCAGGGTTACAGATGTGCAGGGGAGTGGCATAATTTGTCTAATTGTTAATGGATATGGATAATAATGTATGTGAGTATAGAGATGGATAATGCTTAATGATTATAAATATGTTGTAAAGATATTGTACTTATAAATGTAAATATCCATACATCTGCATGTCAGAATAGCAGGTGGTTTTGAGTGGAGTCCTGTAGCAGTTTGTCCTGGAGCTGGTACTGAAATGGAGAGCTTCTTGAGCAAATGTGAAGATGACACAAAACTGGGAAGGCTTTTGAACACACTGGAAAACTACAGCACAATTCCCAAGGATCCTGAAAGCTTGGAAAGCTGGACTAGAACAAACAGGATGAAGTTTAATGGTAACAAATGCAAGGTGCTACATCTTGAGAAGAAGAATCAAAAACTCAAATACCAAACAACTGAGTAAATGGTAGCGCTACAGAAAAGATTTAGGAGTCTTGGTGGATCACAGATTCTGTATGAGTCTACAGTGTGACACAGCTGCATAAAAGCAAATGTGATTTTGGGCTGCATCAACAGGAGCATTAGGTGAAAGACTTGGGAGGAAATAATGCCTCTTTACTCAGCCAACCTAGAGCATTGTGTGCAGTTTGAGTTCCATATTGTAAAAATGACGTGGAGAAGTTAAAGCGTCTAGAGGCAGGCAACAAAAAATAGAAGGTAAGCCACGTGAGGAGAGGTGAAAATAAATAGGCACAATTCAGCATGTGGAAAAAGCTATCAAGAGAGGATATGATAGCAGCCTTCAAATATTTGAAGGACTGCCATAAAGAGAAGGGAGAATACCTTTTTCCACTATTGCAGAGAACAGGACTGTAACAGGAGCCAGTGACTCGTGTTACATTAAGTGGGAAATGCAGTAGGCTAGCCTCACTGTATAGGTAGGTAGCTGAGCAAAAACCCTGTAATAAGTTTATTGTATGGGGAGGATTCCCAGACAGCCTCAGAGAAAAGGGTATAAGCTGCAGGGTCAAACTGCAACAAGGAGGAGCAGGAGGCTGACCATTAGGGACAAGGGGAAAACCTCTGTGCCTGATTAGGGAGTTGCTTCATGGGAAGAGTAGTGCTCCAGAGCATATCAACTCAGCACCAGATTCAAGGTAGGCAGTCTGGCTTTGGGAGCAAGGGGCTATAGAAGGCAACCTGGGAAGCTCCCTAGCCAACAATGAGTGTTGGAAAGTGAGAGCTTAAAGGGAGGTAAGGCTTGCAGGGTGGCATAAACCTGGAGTGGGGGAATTTTTGTTGAAAGTATTTGCTTGTATTTGTGTTGCATCTTAGTTGAAACTGGAGGACTGGCTTGTGGCTGTGGCAGGAAGGCCACAAGATTCCTGAGGGACACCCTGCTTATTGCCGTGTAGAGGTCAGAGGTCAAAAGGAGCTGAGCAGCACAGGATCAGGGACCCAGGATGCTGAAAAGTAGTATGCATGAAGCCTTGCCTGAGCCAGGGGCTAGGAAGGAAAGAGTAGCTTTACCTGGTCTGGGATCCCAGGGGGCTGAAGGGCCTGAGAAAGGTGAGATGGGGCAAGGGGCGGAGACGAACATACAGAGAAGGCTGAGCAGTGCTGTAGGAAGGGGGAGAAGCAAATGGGGTGACTGCCCCAGGTGCTGAAGCAAAGGGGCACCAACAGGCTCTGCCCATTTGGGGTAGGGTGCAGGACAGAGTTGCAAGTGGCTTGGTGGGAGGGCATGGTTATGGGGAAAGGGCAACTCCTGCTGCTGTGTGCATTCCCAGGAAAGCACAGGAGTGGGGTGCATGTGCCCCCTGAATCTCTGCATTGGGTGAGGGCGGACTGCTGCTGCAGGCTGTGCCCTGGGCACCAAACTTCGCTGGTACAGCGCTGAGGCTGAAAAAGCCAGGCCAGAACAAGTGAGTTCTGACTGGAGGCCTGCAGCCAAAATAACAGTGGGCTAAAGCCAAGAAGGCAAAGGCCCCTATTAGAAGGTTCAGAATGTTGTCATGATGATACTTGCAAGGCTTGGACATGACTGCAGAGGATGGAGACCATGATTATTGCCCCTAAGGTAGTTTGTGCCCTAAGGCACAGATGGGGCCATGATTCCACCAGAGGGTGCCAGCGAGGCACTTGAGACAATAAATTGCTGAGGGACTGAGGCTCACCCTGGGGCTCTAGGGCAGTTTCTGAACTTCCTGAAGTCTCCCTAAGTATTATGAGTTACTTAAAGGCATGACAGGCAAGGTAAAACAGGAGGGTACCCCAAAGAGCTGGAGTGAGGCAGGAAGTGCTTGGCCATTAGGGGATGCCACCACCACCCCTGGAGCCTTGGTCCTGCTGCAAGGACACATACCAATAGCTTTACATTGCAGCAAAGTAGGTTTAGAGTGGATCACAGGAAAGCTTTTCCATTATTAGAACAGTGAGGCAGTAGAACAAACTGCCTAGGGAAGTTGTGACATCTCCATTACTGGAGGTGTTGAATAAGAGGTTGGACAGGCACTGGTCAAGGATGACCTAGGAGTAGCGATGCCTGGAATTATTTAACAGTTAGAAGCCCAGGAGCAACCCCCTCACAACAGACCACTGGGAAATGAGAAGAGCTCTGAAACCTAAAGGTGAATATTTGAGGGCTATACTTAGCAGGAGGAGAATGAAGCAGTGCTCCACAAGCAGCTAAATTAAGTTTATGGAGGGGATACAGAACAAGGCTAGCTGTCCAGTAAGAAGGTGTGATTCATGGAGTTTTTCTTGATGTTCTCTGGTGGCAGAGCAGAATGGAGGGTGTTTGGTTTTTTTTCATGCTTCTGGGCTTTCCTGGTTGTCGCACAGAGCTGGGAAGGAACTCTTCCCCTTCCTGTTCCTACAGGTGTTGTTTTTTTTGCCTGAGCTTTGGGCATTAGCTTGGGTTTTGACTGGGGTGTACCAATGTTCCTGCTGGGACTTAGACTCTGGAGGTTCTAAGTTGAAGGGTCTTGCCCCTCCACTCAGGGTCCATCACATTTGGGATCAGGAAAGAATTATCCCCTGGCCAGATTGGTATGGACTGTTGGAGGGTTTGCCTTCCTCTGTAAGGAGGGGTGTGAATCTCTCAAGCACACATTAACAACCCTTACAACAGTGGAATCCTGAAAGCCCTCATCTCCCATCTTTATCTGTGTCAAATTAGGGTGCTTTTCTTGTCTTTGGACAATATACCTTGTAGATGTGTTCCTAAAACTATACAGTCAACCCTGTTGCACATTAGACAATAATTTGTATGGGTGGATAGGCATGTTCCTGCCTCATGCAGGGGAGGTCCTTTCCAGCCCTACTTTTCTAAATATATTCAGATGGTGTTGTTCAGATTGGAAGGAGGGTCTCATGGTCTTCAAAATAATTTAAAAAAAATTCACATTGTCTTGCAGTGAGAAGTTTAGCCACTAATGCTGCTGCTCCCAAACAAGGCACAAGGGGTTTTCACATCCTTTGAGTGGAAGATGCAATGCAAATGTAAGATTAGGAAACTGGCCCAAATGGATGCCCTGAATCTGCCAAGGGTACTTGGATCTCTCCAATGTGCCAAACCTAAATAGCACAAATGAGCACTTTGTTAGAAATGGATGTAGTTTGTTGCTATGCATATTCGGAGTTCTGGGTCTTCATGGCAAATTTGTCAGTAGTGGGTGTTTTTCTGGATACTAATAATTCAAGTGAGTATGTGAAAATATGGGCCAATAAATTTCTATCCTTCGCGGCTAAGAAAAGTTTGCTCATGCAATCTTAGTAAGCTCAAGAAGTTCAGAAACTGTCAGACAAATAATGCCTCCACTCCTGTATCATTTCAAATCAAAAGGGCCCATCATATCACTTTGGAGTTCCTAGCATTGGCATCTCAGCAAGGAAGAGTCGATTGTTTTTTGGGGGTTTTTTTGTTTTTTCCAACCACTGCGTCCAAAGCCTCAGCCTGCTCCCTCACCACTGGCAATCTGAATTGTAGACTTTGGGGCACATTTGATCTTTTTGCAAAGGTCCCTGCTCTTGGTGCCTAGGGATCGTGTGACAATCTCCTGTTTCATCAAATAAAACAAAACAAAAGAAAGGCAGATTGGGGGGAAAAGCTGGAAAATGGTGACCTGAGAATGAGGTAGCAGGTACAATGAACCCTGAAGTCATTATAATAATTTTCATTTCATTAGACACACATACACACACAGTTTCATATACACTTCTAAATGTTATACCTATTTTATTTAAAAGTGTTGTATGTTTCATATATATTATGCATCAAGTTATCATTACCATTACTATATTATTGTAAAATAATACAATTATTGTAATATAGATTATAATTTTTACAATAATAATATTATTGTAATAATGATCATAAAAGTGATGCATAATATAGTATGGGGGGGGCGCTCTCTACCTGTAGGAGATGATGACGTAAGGTAGCTGTAAACACGAAACCCTGCTCCCTAGCGCGCCGAGGTCTGGCCCCGCCCCTCTATCAGCCTCCGCTTCCGGAGCGCCGGCCCCTCCCAGCAGGCATTGCAACTCCAGCCTCTTTCCTGCCACCGCCTTGGCCCCGCCTTTTCTTCCTGAGTATGCGCATTAGAAGCAAAGACTCTTTTCCTCCTCCTACCGGAAGCCCCCGCTCTCTCTGTGCGGAGCGGCAAAGTGTCTTTGTAACGTCAAGACGTATCCTCTCTCGGTGGCTGCTGGGAGTCGTAGTTCCTTTGGGGCCCGGAGCGCTCGGGCGGGTCAGGGGCGCGTGGGCGCGGGCGGACTACTCCTCCCAGCGTGCCGCGCGGCACGGGAAATTTCCGGTCTGCTCGGCCGGAAAGAACAGTCAGCGCGGGACCGGCGCCGGATCCGGAGTGCTACCGCTATGGCCGGAGAGATGACGGTGCTGGGTGAGACTCGCGAGGGCCGTTGCGGGCGGGTGGGGTGGCTCCCCGGCACACGCGTGTATATGTACACACACACATATTTCACGGTGTCTAGATCGGCCCGATGTACATAAATCGACCCCGTTTTCTGATCCAAAAAGTAGGATTTTCCTAGATTCAGTATATAAATTGCCATTTTTAGAACAGAAATATGAGGTCGACTTAAATTGGTCCCTGCACACCCTTGCTGCGGGCCGGGCAACCGGGAGACGGACACGTGCCGCAGCGCCGTTTGTAAGGGATAGGTTCGGTGCCCTTGTGAACGGTGCTGCCTGGGCCGCACCAACTGAGCACCAAGCCCAGCACTGCTGGCAGGAGTTGGGACCACACCAGCTGAGTGTCGAACTTTGTTGTGTGCGGTGCTAGTGGAGCTGCCGACTGCCAAGCCCGGCCCTGTCTTCTGGGGGGAGCTGGGCTGCGCTGTCTACGGTGAACAGCTGTTGGCTCAGTGCTCAGCTGGTGTGGCTGGGTTCAGCATTCGACAGCGCCATTCTCAGTGGATGGGACTGGGCTCAGCACTTGGCTGGTGCGGCTCAGGCAGCACCACTTGCAGGGGATAAGGCCATGCCAGTCGAGCGCTGAGCCTGGCCTTGTCCCCGTAACCTGCAAGCGTTGCCAGGCTCAGTGCTCAGCTGGTGCAGCTCCATCTTCTGTGAGCAATTCTATCTGGGCTGCGCCAGCTGAGCACTAAGCCTGGCACCGGTCACAGGGGATGGTGATACTGTATAAGCTGAAGTTAAATTTGTGTGGATGGGGGAAGAGGGTGCTCCACCCAAACTTTAAAATTACTGCTTGGCAATGTCAGCAGCTTCTTTAGTCAAGAAGTACTGAAAGAGTCAGTTGAGTTCGTGGCTCATTGTCATTTATCTGAATACATTGCGAGGGCAGGGGAAGGCGTGTATAAAGTCTGCAGTGGATGACTTCCAGTGCTGGTCCTAACCCCAGGTAAAGGGGGAAGTTAGTGTCAGGAAGGACATCTGAATGTAAAAGTCTGCCAAATGATGGTGCAGAACCAGGGAACAAATCTACCTGCTGATGGAGTGTTAGGATATGCAACAGTGACACCATTTAGACCGGCCAGGTGAGGGAAGAAGTGTGTATGAATGGGTGAGCTGAGCAAGCCATGGTGCATACCCCCTCCCCCCAACTTCTTTCTCCTGTTTGACTGAGAAACAAATGCATACGTACACATGCATTCAAACAGATTACAGTGATACGTGAACTTAACTGACTCCCGCAGCACGTGTATATGTCAGTTTGTATACATATTTACTTTTCTGGGATGAATAGGAGGAGAGAGAAATGAGGAGCAGGTGTTTGCACCATGAATCAGGATGAATAAACTCTTGAGTGTCTCACTTTTTAGCCTTGTCATTGTTGCTGTTTGGTGTTGCACAGATTAACACATCTGCCATATAGAGACCAAATTTACCTCCCAGCATGGGCAGATCTAGAAATTTGAGAAGTGGGGTGCAGTTGGTGAGGTTCATCATCACATAAAACAAAACACTTGTTTTTTCTCCAGTGAAAAAGAAAATAGCATCTTTATTAACATGCCAAGGGCCTACGGCTGGGTTATGCAGTTTAGGATTGAAAACAGAACTTCCTTAGAATGAGTTAAAAACAATCTGCAGAGTGGTGAAATAGGAGCTTCATGAGCAGGAGCAGCCAACAGGTGGCAGAATGGCAGGATAAAGGCTGGTTTGACTGGTGAAACATTAAAAAGAAGAGAAAGTCCTTAGCGGCTGTGCAGTGAAGAGTTTAGAAGGGATCAGATACACGATAACAAGCCATGAAGTCATTTTACTTCCTTAGCACTGTCTGACTAGAAATGCTGCTGCTACTGCCAGGCAGTTGGTTTTAAATTCTAGGTGGAACCGGCATTAAAGGGGGATGTAGTGTGCCCCCCTCACCCCCAGATCCATCTCTTTCCCAGGGAATTTGAGGATTAACTAATATTCATAAAGCAACTAAAAAAGAAAAGTAATCTCAGCATTATCATTGTGTTGTGGTGGTACTTGTTTGTTTGCTGTTTCTTTCTTGCAACTGAGAAGAGATGTTGTTACTAACACTAGTGACTCGCTAACTGAATTGTCAGACAGTTTCATTTCCTCTGGAGGTCAACAACAAGATTAATTCTAAGTGGGCAAATAGTTTTCCATGTGAAACCCACCTTATGTTTACACCAAACTAAATGTGTTAAGATGAGTACACTAGTGTTACAGCCGTGAGCTGCTAAGTTTTCAGAGATGTATGCTCTTTAACCATGCTTTTTCTCCTTGTTTTAGGTTCGGCTGTATTGGCTCTCCTCTTGGCTGGCTATCTGGCACAGCAGTATTTACCTATGCCTACACCAAAAGTCATCGGGATTGACCTTGGTACCACTTATTGTTCTGTTGGTGTGTTCCTGCCTGGCACAGGGGAGGTGAAGGTTATTCCAGATGAAAATGGGCACAATAGCATACCGAGCATGGTCTCCTTCACAGACCGCGATGTGTACGTAGGGTATGATTGCCTAGAACTGGCAGATTCTAATCCACAGAATACCATATATGATGCCAAAAGGTTCATTGGGAAAATCTTCACTCCAGAAGAGCTGAAAAGTGAAAGTAGCAGATACCCATTTAAGGTAAACACAAAACAGCCTTTACCAATTCTTCCCACTGTAGCCTATAAGTCCTTCTTTACACATTCTTTCAATTATGCCTGGAGCTGAACTCTGTCTGCTAGTCATGGGATGTGGTACTTGTCATCCAGTGAATGGCGGTACTGCAGGAAGTCAGATTTAAAATTGATCTTATTCTTTTCCTTTTGGGATAGTGGATTGAGAGAGGTAATTAGCCATGTTCATACAATGAATGGTGTGAGAGTGCTATGAAGAAAATTAGGCCCTAGTATGAGAAAAGGACTGCTATGTGTCACTGTGCGTGAAGCTGTATGAGCAGTTCAGCAGTGCACTTGATGATCTTTAGAGCAAATAAAGTTCAGTTTTCTTTGTCTGTCAGAATAATCATAATAAGGAGTATGGTTATAGGTGTTTCAGGAATAAGTGGTGTATTTGGTACTGATGAGATCCAGAGATGAAAACTGCAAAAAAATTAAAATGTAGATTACCTTGCCATTTCTGGCACGATACATGACTCCCTCCACTTAGCCATCTTTGTTTTTCACATATCTGCATTAGGTTACTTTACACCTATGATGATTAAAATTAAAATGTGGCACATTTGTCTTCACTGTGTTGTCCTGTCAAATTTGGAGTTTGAGCAAAGCACTTGCCCTTACACTACAATGAAAAAATTGAGATCTGTTTGGAAATGAGGAAAACTCCTGCTGTAGTGGCTGAAGGGGCTTGATTTTGATTTATTTAAGATGAGGTAAGATTTTTATATCCTGGTATCATCTAGGATGCTAGGTAGGATAGTTGTTTTTTTGTTTGTTTGTTTGTTTTTCAGGGTATAACTAGGGGTGCAACGATAATTTTCTTTGCTGCTACCAATGGCCAATTATTAACCAGCCGTATTGGCCAATACTGATCTGAGAGCCTATTTACAGAAATGCAGCTCAGCAGTGTGGAGAGGAGTGTCTGGGCAGTAAGTCTGTGGGGGTGAGAAAAGGGCATGGGGGGCTAGATCAAAGACCCCCCACAGTGAGGGGGAGAGTGGGGCAGCTGCAAGCACTGCCCAACCAGGGCAGTGAATGCAGCCCCAGGAACAGGACAGACCTGCAGGTGGCTTGTCTGGGGGTGTGGGGCAGCTCCCTGCTGCTGTACTCCCCCAGTGAAGGCATGGGGGGGCATGTGCCTTCCCTAGGTTTGTGCGTGGGGTGAGGGCGGGCTGCCTGCTGCAGGCTTAGGGCCAGGGGCTGCGCTAGTCTCTTCCTGGCGGGGGTGCTGAGCCAGGGCTGTGGAAGTGGCAGCGATGTTGGGGGCAGAGGGTGTAGGGTAGCTACAAGGAATTTTGGGGTGGCTATAGCCGACCCTGCAGCCCCCCTCCCAGCACAGCCCTTCCTGTCTCGTGCGCACCTCTGGCCCAGCCCCCCTGCTGGGAAGAGGCTTGCATAGCCCTTGGCCCCAAGCCTGCAGCGAGTAGCCTTCCCTCACCCTGAAGACAAATCTGGGGGGCCCTTGCCCCCCATGCCTCCTTTGGTGGTGTGTGCAGTGACAGGGAACTGCCCCCCCACCACCTTCTCACCCCCTGGTCAAGCTATGGGCTGGTCCTGCTCCCAGGGTCGCATTTGCCACCAAGACTGGGGATTGCCTGCTCCTGCCTCACTCTCTCTTTCACTGTCTGGGGCCACAATCAGCCCCTCCATGCCCCTACCTACTCCTGTGCCCTTACACCACCACAACACCCCCTCCCCTCTCTGACATACCAGCCAGACTCTGCTCTCCAAGCTGCTGGGCTGCATTACTGGCTGCATGCATGCTGCATCTGTGTCCATGCATGCAACGTTTATTAGTGACATTGGCCAAAAAAAGTTTCCTGTTATCGATGCCAGTCTGATATGCAACTGATCTATTGGTGCACCTCTAGATAAAATCACTAAACTCCTAAAATGAAAATATTATATAATACTCAGTGTATTAGTTTCCTTTAATTATGGAGTTAATCTAATCTACAAGCTGTTTTTTTTTTTTTCTTGAAACTGCAAAACTCTTATAACATAGTACTTGTAAAGGATGCCATTTCAGGCATGAGAAGCTATTTTCCTGAGACCCTGAAAACAATAAGAGCAGGCAACCTCTGCACAGTGTTTTTTACAGGCATATTAGTATTCAGCAGCTGGTGAGGTGAGATGTATTTACAAATATGTAAATACAAAAGAGTACAAAATGCTTTTATAGTTGTGGGTAAGGGTGGTAGGGTCTGCTACCAAAAAATTACTTTCCTTCTTTAGATATGGCACTGTTTCTGATAGTGTGACATAACTGCTGATTTTGACACATGGATGTCTTTGATTGGACTAGGGGACAGTACTCTGAGAGTTTGTCAACATTGCAAACTTACTGCACAGACAATGATGTGCTGCTTCATGTAGCTATTTCCTGAACCCCAGGTAGTTAGTCATATTAGCATGTGATGAAGTATGTTGCCTATGAAAGAAAGCTCATGCCTCTGAACCAGGGAGTCTGTAGGGTTCCATCCTGCTCCTGAACCAGAAGTATGTTCATACAGTGTTGCAGGCAGCTTAACTAACATTGCTGAGAGTTGGTGCCTACTTGTGTGGTGCTGTGCAGGCAATGTGGCTAAACTTTGGGTTCCGGAAGGAGAGTGTGCAGAGCAGTATGGCATGTCTAGGTGTGCTGCTGCCCTGTGTGGTTAAGTTTGTAAACATGCCTAATGGCTAAAGTCGGGGGTGTCAAACTCATCTGTTCCTGTGGGCTGGATGGATATTGTGGGGCTGGTGTGCAGGATCAGATGAGTGGTGTGGGGCCACCCTCAACCACCACCCTTCTGCCCCATGCCAGTTCCAATGTACACAGCTCCTGCATGGTGCTGCATGCACTGCAAGTGGCACCTGCCCCAGAATGATGGGGGGGTTGCGTAAAGTGCAACCATTTGGACCATTTGTGTGAGCATGTGGGGAAGTATCGGGGGGTGGAGGGAGTACTGGATGCTGGATGATGGGGCTCCATGGGTCAGATCTTCTACATCCCTGAGTTCAGCTTCACTTATCTCCAGTGGCAAGTAAAGAAAACTGGTTCAGGCCAAATGTTTTTGTCTAGCAATTTGAGTGTCATGTGACATCACAAATTAAGCTGGTGATCTCTGCGTGAAAGAGCAACTTCTGAGTATTGGTTTCTCTAATAAGAAAAGAATTATTTTTGGTGTTGTGTTTTTTTTTCATTTCTCACTTGTGGGTTGTGTGGGTTTTTTTTCTCTTCCAGATTTTCAGCAACAATGGGACAGCTGAATTTTTTATTACAACCAATGAAACCTTTAGTGTCACCCCAGAACATATAGGGGCTCAGTTGCTCCTGAAATTGAAGAAGATGGCAGAAGAGAATCTTGGCATGCCAGTTTCCAAGGCAGTTATCTCAGTGCCAGCAGAGTTTGATGAAAGGCAACGAAACTACACTATTAAAGCAGCTAACCTTGCAGGTGATGCCTCTTTCTGATATTTTCCTTAAATTCCAAAGATTATCCTGCTGTTTGTCAAAAAAAGTAGAAAATATTAGAATCCATTTCACCGAGCAGTAGCAGGCTTGAAAAACAGCAGAGCAGTCTCAGATGAAATGCTGTGCAGCTGGTTATGCAAATACAGATAGCAGGAAGCTCTAAGCTTCATTAAAGGAAATAGCTGCTTTATATATTTACTTTTTTTTTTAAACTTGCAGGGAGAATTATGGTAATAATTTAAAACTTGAAGAAACACTGTTTATATAGACTCCCCAGAAGCTCTCTTGGGCAGAAATGCATTAAATTATTTGATAGAGTTAGGGTGGTGTTGTAGCCATGACTGTTAAGGAAGTATGGAAGAGGCAAGCATTTTTGTGGATGATATCTCTTATTGGACTAACTTCATGATTTGAGATACTTAAACAGCTTTGAGTGCATTGTGTTCTTCTTCAGGTCTATATCATTCAGGTCTTATTGCTGAGCATGAACTAATGTGTTATTCTTACGTTATTGCTAAGCATGAACTGAGTAACATTCCAAAATAAAGAAGGTGAAAGTAGATAAAGGGAAAGTGTAGGAAGGGATTTTTCTCTTATTGATGTTACCTAATGGCATCTGTTAATCTGATCTAACAACTACAGTTTTGCCTATATGTTTGATTTTTTTAAAGACAATATTAATAACTCTGGTTTTTGTAGGTTTAGAGATCTTGAGGGTCATTAATGAACCCACTGCTGCAGCTATGGCATATGGTCTCCACAAAGCCGATGTATTTAATGTCTTGGTAGTTGATTTGGGTGGAGGAACTTTGGATGTCTCTTTGTTGAACAAACAAGGAGGGATGTTTCTGACACGAGCCATGGCAGGTAAGGATAAGTGATCCTACAGCTAAACTGAATAAATTGCTTTTAAAGTAAAATTAAAAAAAACGTAACTTCCATGTAAATTTTGTGCTAACGGATGGATGCACACGCGCACACACCATCTGACATCATGAATTTTTTGAGAATATCTTAAAATTTTTGAATGAGCTACTTGTCCCAAGGGATTTTTGCTATTATCCTTGATGCCAGAAGATGTTTGTAACTGATTTTATTTAAGAGAAATTCTTTCATGCATTGGCTGACTAAAGAAACAATCTGTAGTTTAGTTCTCTGTGACTTGCACAAGTAATATGAGCATTCATGCATGCCACAATTACTTTGCCTCAAGCTAGTGGTGTTTCAAAGCATTCGGCTGCCTGAATCAGTTCAATCTGAGGGGATTTGTCAAATCATTGAAGGGTACTTAGAACAGTCCCCTTTGTGCTTGGCTTCAGCTCAGATGTTCAGAGTTTGGAGAGCTCACATGCTGTTACCCCAGAAAGGTTTTGTAGCACAAATATGCCAAATTGATTCATCACTTGGCAAAGACTTCTGGCAGAAACACTTAGCAAAAGTATGTAGTAAACATATAACTGCTTTGCAGGTGACCTAGGTTCAGATCTGAGTTTGAATACTACTGCTGATGTTGCCTTGACTGAATGAGCTTTGATGTGACCTGCTGCCCTGGCCAGTGAAGGCAGAACAGTGAAAAATATAACCAGGCATTTCAGCATGATTCATTTAGACACATGTTGTCTAATATATTAACTCTTCTTTTTAGTTCAAACAAAAGATGGAAAACTGTAATGGCATTGTCCGTTCTAGAGGAAATAATAAGATGCTATGTATAAACATATAGGAAGAGCACAGCGTGCCCTTTGAAAACTGTTTTAACTATGGTTATGGTCAAGTTAGGGCCATAGAAAAGAATTGGGGATGAGTCTCCTACATAGCTTGTTACTGTAGCCTATAGCAGGGAGTTGGTAATGCTTTTACAGTGGGGGTCTGCTTCAGTGGAGTTTAGCTCTGAGCATAGGCTACTTTCAACATTGACTGTAGCTGTAGCAGCACAGGCTTCACTCCATCCTGTAGAGCTGCTGCTGCTGCTGCTACCAAAACCTCCCGTAGCTGAAATGCTCTAACATCTCCCATCTCTACGGACTGGATAATGTGGCTGTGCAGATCAGATCTGGCCTGCACAACCATAGATTAATAATAGGGGTATAAATCCTGGTTGATTATCCCTTTAACCTTCCCTAATTTTATTGGGTAAATGGTTAACCAGTAACATGCATCTACAGGAAATCTGCCCCTGCTTGTACTCACTTGTTCTCCACATGGCATCCATGGGCTGCAAAAGCCCCCTGCCTGCTATTGCCACTGGCACACTGCTGCCCAGGAGCTAGAGCTCCAAGTGGCTGCACCAGGGCCTGCGGAGGTCTGGCTAGTTAATTGCCAGTGGTGGGTATTTGCATGCTTTGGGGCAAACAGTGGGAAGGGACCAGAGCTGCACTGTTACAAGTAGGATCAGGCCACTCATGCGTCCGTCCCATTCTGCTTCCCCACTGCATCAGGTACTAGTCCACTCCCTCCTGCCACAGCCTTTGGGGGCATTGCGCTCCTTCTCTCCCCCTGCCTTCCGCCACGGACTGCTCCCCACCCTGTGCTAAACAAAAACCAGTAAGGTATTATTGGTTATGTGAAAATGTTTGACCATTCACATCCCTAGTTCCTGACTATAGCATTTACTATTGGTAGAGCATACAATGAATCAGTCTAATGTAGTGTTTTTTTCCTTTTTCCATCAGTTCTCTTGTTAAATACTAATTGTCCCATGTTGCACCCCTCCTCCCCTCCCCTAATTCTTTGTTTTGACTTTTCTAATAGATATACTGTTTTTTCATAACATAGGAAACAACAAGCTTGGAGGTCAAGATTTTAATCACCGGATACTTCAGTATTTATATGAACAGATATACGGAATGTATGGTTCTCTGCCTTCCAAGAAGGAAGAAATACATAGACTCAGACAAGCTGTGGAAGCAGTTAAGTTAAATTTGACTCTTCACAATTCTGCTTTACTTAGTGTGCATCTTTCCATGCCAGAAAGAAAGGATCTAGAAGAACTTGTAGAGAGAGAGCGAGAAATGAACAACGTATTTGAAAACAAGCCTTCAAAAAAGGAGGACGATATGAAAAAATCTTTAAACGATGACTTTTCACAAACACAGAGCAACACTGTCAAAGTTTTCTTTGAAACAGAAATATCAAGGAAGCTCTTTGAGACACTGAATGAGGACCTTTTTGAGAAGATTCTTCTGCCTATTGAGCAGGTGTTGAAAGAAGGACATCTTCACAAAACAGAAGTGGATGAAATTGTATTAGTAGGGGGCTCCACTAGAATTCCCCGGATACGCAAAGTTATTCGAGACTTTTTTGGAAAGGAGCCCAACACTTCTGTGGACCCTGACTTGGCAGTTGTAATAGGTGTAGCTATCCAAGCAGGAATTGTTGGAGGATCCTGGCCTCTCCAAGTCAGTGCTGTAGAAATTCCTAATAAGCATTTACAAAAAACTAACTTCAACTGAACTTCATTGCTATCTTCACATTCCATCCTTCACTCCTCCACAACACTTCATTCATAAGTGCATGCTTACCCAACAAACAACCAAGTCCAGTCTTAGCTATGTTAGATCCATCTTGATTTTTTTTTTCCCCAGTTAAAAGCATTAATGGACTGTTTTGAATGTTCTGGCTATATCTCTCTTTTTGAAGGTATTAGCAACTTTTAAATTACTGAACATAAAGTCATCCTCTGATTGGCTTGTAGACTGGAGATTGGATGTAGACATACCACCATGACCACTACCACTGAAGATGCACTTTTTTTTTCTCTTTTGCTAAATTTTATTAGCAGACCCTTGAATACTTGATTACTTAAAAATGGAATTCAGCTATTAGAACCCAGGCTAGAGATGATGTTGGCATCATGCTCTGGACATTCCCAAGTGTTTGTATTTACTGCGAAATGAAGTTGTAACAGTGTTAATGCAGATAGCTTTGGTAATGTTCAGCTTTTAAATTTATTTATTATTTAGTTAACTGAGCACTTTAAGCACCTTCCTATGTGTCATTCTGCAGCTTGAATACTGTCAAGTAAGTCTTGTGCTATTATTTATAACAGAGCAGTGGCACTGTGGAGACTGAGGATTTGTTCCCTCTCAGTTTGTTTGCAACCCAGACTAATTTTGGACCTTGTCATATATGTCATTGCTTATGTACTGGGCATTTTCTAAATCTAAGCAATTGCCACAATCTAACTTTGTAACTTAAAGGGACTTTTGTATTGCCCCTAATGCATCTGTCTTTTGGAAAAAGTAGTAATAGTATCCATTTTCATACTTTCCATTTCTCCTAGAACTAAGGAATTGCTCACCAGACAAAAACCTTTAACTGTTTTACATAAAAAGACAGCAAAATAAGTCTCACACAACTTCCCTTATTTTCAAATCGCATACACTTACATGCATTGTACGATCAAGCAGGTGTTTGGCTAGGATGAATAAAGCCTTTTGGTTTCTTCCTTAACATTCTAACAGTAGGAATGGAGGACTGTCAGAAACCTTGTGGCTTGAGTTCAGTCCCCATAGATCTAGTAAATAAAGTTAATTCAGCTCAGACTGTACATGCCACTTAGCATACTGGTGCCTTCCTTTGTAGGTTCTTGAATGCTGGGCCTTACTGTGACTTGAATGTGGAGCAGTAGCTCTGATCTGTAAAGAGAAGCCAAAACATGTAACTCAGAATTTGGGGTGTGCATCCATCTGTCCTGTGGGATTCATTTCTGCTGACCGAGTGTGGATGCAAAGAGTAGTTGGTTGTAACAGTGTTTGTCTAAGGACACAGGCAGACAAGGTTCCTTGGGTAGATGCGATGTCTATTTTTGGACCAACTCAATAGTTGGAAAAACGTTATTTGCAAGCTTTTGGGCACAAACGCCCTTCTTCAGGCATTGGGAGACTGCTGCTGTTACGTGTTTTCCAAGAAATCTTGTTATACTTTTAGCTTCTTTTCTACCATAGAGAACACACAATGGCAGCAGTCTACCAATGCGAAGAGTAGAAATTTATTTACAGTTAACTTGATTCTTGAGGGCTCTGCTTTTAGAAGAGACTTATCTTCCCATATTTGCTTTAGAGAGAGGTAAATTGTAATGTTGAAAAGCCAAGTGAATTTTCTTTTTATATGTAAAAAAATAATTTTTTATTTATAGTAAAAAAAACCAAAAAACAAAAAACCACGGTATTACTGCTTCATCTGAATCATAAATAGCTAAGGAAGCTCTAGTTAAATCTGAAACTCTTCTTTTTCAGAGTAAGCCTGTAATGTTAAATATTTTGCTGTCCTGTTTTCCATCCTAGAGATTTCTTTCTTCACTAAAAAGCTTGCACTTAACTTTAAAAAATACAGAGTTTTGTTGGAATAAGTGCAATTCTACCATGCTCCAGTCCCCTCCGTTCTTAAGTTCCAAAGGATTCCAAAGGCTAATGCTAGTAGTTCTCTGGTTTAAATTAAGAAACAAAAAGCTTGCATACTCAGTTTATGCAAAAGAAAAAAAAAGGTACAATTCCTCTACTTGACTGGGACCTCATAGCTTGTATTAGTACGAGTCTCAAACTAACAAGATGAGAGAATTTTATGAAACCTGGTTGTACAACTGGAGAGACTGTTGGGAGATTAAGTGAAGCATGCCTGAAACTTTCTAAGTTTTAAGGTGGTGGCCTTTCTGTACAACAGTGGATAAATGCCAATATATAGTACAATTCTTTCATGAAAGTAATAGGCAGCTATCTATTTTAGGTCATGTTTTACATATGTGAGTGTATTTGCAAGGTATGGGACCATGTACTAACTATAGCCTTTATAAGAAGTGGAGCCTTGGCATGTGGCCAGTTGATAGTATTTATAAAGTTTGTTAGAACTGCAGTGGGTAAGAGACTTAGGTTTTGTTTTCCTTCAATGCACTTTTTGCATAAAATTAAAACCAAACCATAGCTAATTAAACTTTTTTTCAAGTTTGGGAGGCAAGGAGAAGGCTTCATAGGAATAGCAACATATAAAACTCCTTGTGAATACACAAAGCAGCGACTGTTAAAATATGTTTCCAAGTGATGGAACTTGTAAAAAGGAAATGACTTCCTTTTCTGTGTGAATCTGGATATAAACAAGTCATCCTTGAATATACTTAACCTGAGACTTGTACAGAGTGGTTTATATACATTGGGCATATGAGAGAGAGAGAGAGAGAGAGATTTTTAAAATCTTGCCTGCTTTTAATTAATTTACTACAGTTATTTATTTTGCATCTGTAGTTAATTTTGGTACTGTGTGTTGGCACAAACCAGTGAATTTTTAAAGGGTAAGTGGAACTCTGCATTTTGTTTTTTTTTTTTTTTAAATGCACATGCATGTACAGCCAGCCACGACTATATTCCAGTTAAATGACAACAGTTACAATTCTGTCTTTAAAAAGGTATCTATAGCAGGACTGAGCCCCAGGGGTGGCCGTAACACTCAGTTGTGGCCTTGCGACTCCTGCCCTGCTCCAGCTCTCTGGGTGTCCTCCCTTCATGCTCTCTCACTTGCCATGTCTTGCCGGTAGTGTTTTATTGGGAGAGAGGGAGGCTGCCCCCCAGGTTTCTAGAGCAAGCCTTTGTCTACCACCAGACTGGGTTCCTCCCAACTCTGTCAGCCTCCATCCTGCTCTGAAGCACTAGGTAGGGTCCTCCTAGCCAGTTCATGCTCTAGCACACTAATTGCCATAAGTGCTAATTTTGTGGCTTCTGACATTTCCTACAGCCATGCCTATGCCTCCCAGATGTGGTCAAAGTGCCTCAATAAGTGATGACTGGTAACAAGCCAGTGTCAGGCCACCTCAAGCCTCTACACCCTTATTGTGGCCCTGGCCTTACTGGCTTTCATCCTACTTCCCTAGCTGCCCCCCTTATCTTAAGGCCACCTCACCAGACTTCAGTTTATGGGTGTTAGCCCTAGTGTAATAGTTTTGGGCTCCGTTTCTTTCCCCTTAAGCTTCAGGCCCCTGGCCCTAGTTTTCACCCTTTTACTTTTTGGACCCCTGGCTCTGGTCCACCATGGGCTATGGCCTGAGTTCTCCTGGCTTCAAGTCATCACTACCTTACCCCTCTTGGCTTCTGGCCTTTTGGGCCTAGTTTTACCCCTCTTGGCTTCAGGCCCCTCTACTACCTTTCCAGGCTTAAGCATTAACCCTTCCTAATTTTCACCTGTCAACATCATCTTCATCCTAGTTTCTGGCAGGGCTCCAAAGCACCCACATGCCCCATTGGGTACCTCTGTGACCTCTTCTCTGTTAGTCCCACCAATCTAAATGAGCAACCACTTGACATACAACCTTCCCCCTTTAGGCAAATTAACTTGAGAAAATAAGAGGGCACCTTACTGCTTTTTAAAGGAAACCTCCCCAACTTTGGGGGAAAGAAAGAAACATGCCTTCAGCCAGCCATCCTGCAGTAGGGGGTCTCACCTCCCTGCTAATGTCTCCCAAGCAGCTCTTCCCTGCTCAGAGCTCGCTCTTGTAGTGTACCAGACTTCCTTCTGCTCTGCAGATCTGAGTGTTTAAGCTTAATGGAGGGTGGGGCCTCTCCCGTCATGTGAAGACTGGCACATCTGCTCCTGCTTAGGTCTAATGAACCACTTACTGCTGTTATACTAGTTTCTGTTGAAGGTCTCTTGCTGTTTAAGTGTGGCTGTGCCCTGTCAGCTGATTGCTGTGCAGATAGCTGTGATAAGCAATTGTAAGCTATGAACCCCTGGCTACCTATGCCCTTGCAGCCAGCCCATAATGGGCAGTGCTGCTTCTCCAATCTGGGGATTTCCTTACTGCTGTTTATCCTTAGTAATGGGAACCCTGGCTCCCTCTTACAGTATCCTACAATTTATCTCAATTTATCTGACTTAGCTGTGCCAAATACAAAGTATTGAGGTAGGTTTCATGGGTTGCAGTCCAAGAGGTGGATGTGTTTAGCACTACTTTCAGCAAGATCAGGTTTCTTGGTGTGTACATCATCTGCATCTAGGAAAAATAAGATGTAATGTTGAACAACTGCATTTATAAACAGACTTTTAGTATGTTTTTAAATAAAAGCAATTCCATCTGGCTAGTCTCTTGCTGTTTTTGTGGGGCTTCCACCTCTGTTTTAAAGCAGGTTTAAAAGAAGAGAAGCTAAGTTGAACCTAACACTGCTGGCAAGCATTCAGTTAAGGGTGAGGTCAGTATGATCATCAGTCCCAACAATTGCATTTGCCATGCCACATGTATGTGAGAGGGGGTATGATGGTGGGATCAGGGATCAGATCCCAGTTGTTCCCTATTGCTAGTGTAGGATGTGCCAAACTACCCCTGCACTAGCAGGTAGCAAACCAGTTGTGTAGTGGAGCCATGGTTTGGAGCGCTAGTCAGCTGATCAGTGTTCCCAGCCCTGGCGCACAGTGGAGACCAGCAAGATTCCCCAGTACACTCCTGTGGCTGGGAGCATCAGTCACCTGCCTTGTACTGTCTCCCTGTAGCAAAATGTGGGGTGGTGATGGGGTGTGGGACTGGAGCAAGAGTCCAAGCCCAAGTGACACATTATCTCTTGGGGTGATGAAGAGAGGACCAGCATGAGAGCAAAGCAGTCTAGGATGTTGGAGAATTGCTGTGGCTTCTCTTAAAAGATAAGTGGTACAGACATTTGCTTGCCCAGGATAAACTCTCAGGACTGATTTGATCCCAAATAATTTTTTGCCCCAAGTAGCTATTTTTGCTCTGGAAAAGTCCTGAACATCTGTACACTTGTGGCTGCAACTCTCCTAGGAGAATGTCTGTACATGTGTTAAGGCTCTTACTGTGCTCTAATTAATCCATTTACTTGATGTCTCAAACAAGGAGATCCTGAGATATTTGGTAACGATCTATAAAGACTTTGAAGCTTTACTGGCTTTTTCATTATGCCTTTTTCCATACAGGACTCTTTTGCAAATACATGAATACTATTGGTTATGCCTTTGAGGCAAAAGTGTAGTATTCCACAGGTGCATAAGCTAAAGCACAGGGATGAAATATCCTGTTTCATTGCCTACTGTTACCATAGTCCTATAACATAAATATGTGTTTCTCATTACTCTTCAGTACCATTTTTCTGCTTTAGGAAAACCTCTACATGTGGTTGGTAACAGCCAAGGAGTGGTCTGACCAAGCCTACCATCTGTTCCTGTTCAAAATAAAGGAAGACAGGTAAAGCAGATACCTGGCACAGTGGTTCTAACAGAGCAGTGAACTTCACTTTTTTCCAATCATTTGCAGGTTAAACAATCATGTGGCTTCAATGATGTATAATCTTGCCTTGAGATGGGGGCTTGACTAGGAAACAGCCTGAGGTTCCTTCCAGCTCTCCTTTTCTGTGTCTGCATACAAATATGTTCAAATTAAGCAGCTGATTTTTCAAATGACTTAACCTGCAACCAGCCTACAACACTCAAAGGAGCCAGCCCTGGGGGACCTGGAACACATACCATGGTGTGCTCCACAGGCTTGTGTCTGCCTGGATACAGATGCTAACAGCTCATAGCACAGGTTGGGGTCCCAAGAGTCTGAAAGAAAGATTGGGGGGCTGGAAAAAAGGTGGTAGACTGGGGGTCTGGGAATGGGGAGTGGGGGAAGGCTAGGCCATGTCCTTGTGCTGAGGGGGGACACCTAGCAAAGGTAGAATCCCTGTAGTTTGGGGGTGGGAGGGTAAGGGTTAATCTCAGACCCCTCCTCATCCTGCTGGGCTCCCTTCAAGGACACAACCCGGTGGTTCAGGTGGTGGGGGTGGGGTTTGGCAGAAGAGCAGGGGTCTCTGGGAGTGAAGTGAGGGGGGGTGGGCCAGGCCATGTCTTGGGGGGAGGGAGCAAGGGGTGGAATCCTTGCAATTTGGGGATGGGGGGCAGTCTGCTGGCACTCAATCACCCACTCCTGTTCAAAACCTGTGGGAATTCTTCTCCATCAGGATTTAAGACCCCATGCTTCTGCAGACATGAGAGAGTGGTTCAGTTAGGATCTGTGGGCAAGCAAGGGAGGGCAGGAAACATGGGGCAGATGGTCTGGGGGCAAGTGTCTGCAGGGGTGGGCTAGGCAAGGCTATGCCTATGCAGGAGGCGGCAGGCAGGCAGGCATCTCCAGGGACCATGGGAGTGAGCTGGATTATGTTTGGGCAGGAGTGGGGCTAAGTCGTCTGGGTGGGTGGAAGTGTCTGGGTGAGCAGCAGGGATGAGCCCTGCTGGGGAGATTAGCAGAAGGGCTCAAGGATGCCTCTGGGCTGTGGAAAGGGATTGTGCTTTTTCAGCCCCAAAACTGTCAGGGGAGGGACTTGCTGTCACTTAGGCTGCAGCAGCACAGTGCAGCTGGAGTCAAAGAGCGTCTCTTTTGGGTGAGAGAATGGGCAGAAGCTGGGCAAGCTGGTATGCTGCAGGTCACTCCAGCATCCCTAAGTGATGAAGGTTGCATGCAAGCATCCACTCAAACACTGGAACACCAGTTGATTAACACTGCAACCTTGTCCAATGCACTGGCCTTTTTTTTCTTCTTTAAATGACAAGTGCTGTGAACGTGTTCATGGAGCCATTCAACCAGCAGAACTATGTCTGATGGAAATGTAACACTTGTATGTACCCCAGAATTGACTTATATAAAGGGGATCAGTCAAAGGGTGCAAAGTTCCTTCATTTTCTGTAGAAATCGTATATTTAAAAAAATGTTATTGACTTATCTATGGAAAACATTTAGTTCATTTTGTGAATGCTTAGCCTTCTTCACCCAAGGTCTAAACCAAATCTTTGCACCCTGTTGCTAGGGCTTGGTTAGTGATAGCTCCCTTATTGCAAGTGACAATTCAAAAGGACTGAAACCAGTTTCATAATTGTTCAGAATTTGTTTATTTTTCTTAAATGAATGTTAACAATCACCTGATATTTTTTAAGGCAGTAAGCCTTAAAAGTAGTTGTACAAAAATAGTTGTACTTTCTTAGAAAGGGTCAATACAGAAAACAGTTTACCTTGTCATTTCCATACAAGTGGTTCTTAGCTTTGAAAAATATGCAGACTTACAAATGGCAAACTAATATACGTTATCGTTTTTTCAAGTAATATTGTCCATCTTATTTCTAAGCATACTCTTGCAAATCAGCTTCCTACTTCCAAGGGAATGTTTTCCCACCTAAGAGAAAAGTAGGTAGCTTACCTCTTCAGAGGCTAACTTCCGCAGGTACAATTACTGTTAACAGCCCTCTAAGTAAATTTCCCTGAATTGGCAAATGCAAGTGTGCAGTATATAAAAGGACAGCCATTAATGCCTGTGTTTAAATGCAAGCTTTTTTATTTATTTGAAATACCATGAAAGAAAAGCATAAAGCCTTCTGCCCTTAGCACTTGCATTCTTTGTTAGGCTCAAGCATGTAAATAGTGAATGGATGAAAACAAGTAGGATTCTTACTAGAAGCAAGAAGGCTAGATTTCAACTTGGTGTCCTAGGCTGGATCACTTCATGCCAGCAGTGAAGCTGGCCAACCTCCAAAGTAAGTCTAGGACTTAACAACATTGAAACTGCTTGATTGTCTACACATGAAATCCTAGGTTGTTGCACAGGATTAAGTTTTCTAAAAACTACATTTTGGGATCTTAGCCAGCTGACCAAGCTACTTAGAAACTGTGAACTGTTTTAAAAGACGAGAACAATTTGCATTAGTAAAGACAAGGGGAAGCCTGCAGCATTAAGCTGACTAACCTCTGCTAAAAATCAATTAATCCCCACCATGGCCTACCTTAATAGTTTGGTGCTAACTTCACTTATTAATATTTATTTAAAAGACAAAAGACCTCCATGTTTGTATTGGACTATTATTTGGCAACCAACTTTGGCATACTGGTGTTAGAGAGAAAACAGGAGGGAATGGCAGAGTTTTTCACTCTTATTCTTTTGTGTTAGGTGGACACAGAAACTGAAATCATCTTCATACATTAGTAAGCTGCTACTTTGCTAGGCATGACTAGAACTGCTGTTCGACTGGTGGATTTCCAAAGACTGGGATAGTTGATCTTCTTGGCCTTGCCTAGTATGCCTGCTATGATTAGATGCAGACACCCCTCTGATTACCAAAAGGGGAAGGGAGATAAACACTTCCTTAACCTTCCACAGGTGTCACCCCCTGCTGTAATAAAGCAGGGTGGGACCTTAATTAGGTGCTGAGAAGTAAGCCAATAAAAGCAGTAGCTCCTGGGGGAGCTACCTAACTTCTTTTCAAGAACACAGGTTGGTCCAGACTGCTTTGGTGTTAAACAAGTGAAGAATTCTATCTGCTTACAGGTATCCCTACAGAGAAAGTGAGGTAGGTGGGTTATGTTACTTCAGAAGGAATCCTGTTTTAACTGCTGAATGAAAAATGCGTCATTCCTATGAGAGGAGCTAGCTATCTTCTGGGAGAAAAAATGAGGCATGAAAGTTTGAGCTAGTACAGTATGCCATTCTGCATTTTTTCTTGTCTACTCTTTAATATGGAACCTCTCTTCTCCTCACTTTACCCACTCACCCTATTTAACCACAAAGAAATGCAACAAAAACAAACAAAACATACATGATGTTATACACACAAGAATAAGCATTAGTAATTTCCATGGACATCCTGCTATCATTACTAGTATAGACTTGTATAAACATAAATTGGATATCCCCAGAGGGATTTCTGTTTTTCAGGATTCCATGAGCTTTTTCAAGTCCTATTGTAAATTAGTTGTCAGAAGGAATATTTTATCAGTTCATCTGCCTTACATTTGGGTGTTCAGAAGTAATTTTACAAAATAAAAAATGTCATGCAAAGGTCTGAAACTGTATCCCCACACATATTCAAATAAGCACAGAGTACAATTCTCAAATACATTTTCATAAATTGATCTGTAATCAAGTATGCAAGTTAAACCAGTGCTGTTTTCTAAATAATTTCAAATGTATTAAAAGACTCAATCAAATTTAGGACTGCGAGGTATGTATTAACCAATGTGAAAGGCAAGGATGTATTTAGCCTGCTAAAGCAACATTTAAGGCTTGGATCTTCATAGCATATAATCCAGTGTATCTAGGTCCAGTAAAAATGCATAATAAAATGTGGTACTTTAAATAAAAAAGCTGTTGAATATACAATAGATTATAGTTCTAGCATTGAAGAGTTTGTATTGTCAAGCGTGCCTGCTACCCTTATATTGCACAATCATTTAATAACATTGAGAATTGAGTATACCCCATATTCCCAGAGTGTTTTCCTGGTAAGTAGAATTAAGAGAAAAACCCACGCATCCTTGTCTTTTGAGAGTATTCACTAGGCATCTGTACTATACATTATTCCAGCTTCTGCGACCATTTCAGAAAACACTCCTTTCTGACGTAATAAGTTGTGGGGAGTATCAAATTCTACAATTCTTCCAGAGTTGAGAACAAGCACTCTACAATGCAAAAGAACAGAAAGGTGATTGGGTGTATGTACGTGGAAACAGCCATTCAGCCAGGCTTCTCAGCCCTACTAAGCATGGTAATTAACTGGAATTTGTAAAAAGTAAAAGCTTTTACATTGCAGTATATGACTCAGCTACTCGTTAAGGTATGAATTCCCATACTAAAAAGGAACTTTACTTGGCTGTCTTGAGTTTGAACAGAGCAGACCATTTATTTTGACAAATTAAACAGATTTCTTATTCTGAAAGCTAACTATCATGAAACTGATATTCCTTCAGTAATTAAAACAGATGGGGAGATTAAGAAAACTAATATAATAGTTTTATATCAATGTTGCTATATTATCAATGTTACTATTCCTCTAACTACTTCGTATATAATTATACAAAGTATAATATAATTATATAATACTAGTATTATTAATTCAGATTTTATGGCACTGCCAAACATCTGTTGGTGACCAAAGGAGTAACTATGGTGAAGGTATCAAGCCAGGTCAGTTCTTACGCCTACCGACTCTGCCAATGTCTAAATGAAGCAATTACAGGTTTTGTAAAGCTCAATGTTGAAACTTGCCTTTCAGAATCCACAATTGTATGCAACCTGTGGGCTACAGTTAGGACTGTACAGTTGTCAAACTCCTTTTGGATGGTGGACTGTATGAGGTGGTCTGTTTCCAGGTCAACAGAGGCTGTTGCTTCATCTAAGACCAAAATCTTTGTCCTCCGTAGCAAAGCGCGGGCAAGACAGACCAGTTGCTTCTGCCCTACACTGTGAAGAAACACACTTGAGGAAGACTTATTTCAATAGCTTTGTAAAAGTACTGGTATGTCCTCCCATTCCCAAAAAATGCTGTATAATCCCTCTATCAGGAGCTTTCGAGGAGGGAAATCTATAATAGCCCGTTAAACTGCTATAATAGTTTTGTTAAACTGAATCAAACCAGCTGCTCTCAGTGGATACCTCTACATGAAATGCTTTACTGCACATTAGACTAATATAATATGCAGTAAAGTGTCACCACCTACAAGTGCATGGCAATTACTGTGCATTAAAAAAGTCTAATGCATTGTTTGCTAGCACCAATACAATTTGTTCCCAGTCAGCTCAGGGGGAGCTGTCCTGGCTCTGGGGGAAACTCCTTCCCAGCTGCATGGAGTGCAGAGCTATAGCTGCTCCCACACAGCTGAATCCTGCTTGCCAAAGACATCCATTTCAGCATGGGTGAGTGTCGGAAAGCTGCCTTCTCCCTGCTCCCCTGTAGTCTCGCCTTAACTGCCAGCGCCACTGCAGGGCTACTCCAGGGGATGTGATCTGCTGTTTGATCAACACCCCTCCCTAGGGGATGCTACAGAGTGCATGGCCCACCCTGGCCTAAGCTCATGAACAAAAATACCCTTTGCAGCAATGCAGCATGGCAGCATCCAAGCTCTGACAGCAGCAGGGCACTTGGAGGGTGGTGAGGCTTCAGCAGCTGTATGGCTGCGGGAGTGCTGGAGGAAGGGGATCCCCCTCCACATTGGCAGTGAGCTTCACAAGCAGAGCAGACCAGTGCCAGAGGTAAGAGTGCCCCCAACTAGCTGGGCTGCTGCTCTGAACTGGGTTGGTCCTGTTGGAAAGCGCATGTAAATACACATTATGGAGTGCTTTAACAAGCCTGAATTTTCTGTGCAGAAAATTCAAACACATTAATTACTTGTGTAGATGCACTCAGTCTGTTTAAGATGACTGTTTGGTTCCATTTTTCAGGTGAATCCAGTTTCTACTTTCTTACCTTAGCACTAGTCTACACATTCCCAAAGGCTTTGCTAGACTAGTCAAACCATGTCCTTGAATGAGAAGTTATGCTGGCATCTATGTGGGATTTTGCTAACATAGCTATATTGAATAAGGAAATGAGGTATTTTTGTTTTTACTTCCTTTTCTTCTGCTCCTAACACACAGGCATCCTGACACAACTTTGTAATGTAAACCTGACTTCAATGCTCATTACTGTATTAACGTCTTGGTATAGATGCTGAGGCAAGTTCATAATTGACTGTTACTTGCAGCAGAGTGTTGGCACTGTTTAAGGAACCTACACTGTGTCTTTGTAATTTCTACAAGGCACTTGCAATCTGAACCAGTCTACACCTTAAAAATCCAAGTTGATATGCAATATACTTTCCACTTGTGTTCTATATTTTTAAAGATGTCTTTCCACCATGTTGTTAAATTCTTCCCAAACAACCTAACCAGATTATACAAGCTTCTTAACACAGTGCAATGGTGTAGTTTTCTTCAAAACAATTTGCTCCTACAAAATGTTGCCTCGACACAACTTTGAATTTAAAAATGCATATAAGCAAAACTAAATAGCTGTTTTCTTACACTAAGCCAGTAGTAGAAGAAAGAGAGTGTATATCATAGCGTAGTCTCCCTACACTCCCTCTTTCTCCCATTTCCCCCTTCCTGACTCCTTATATTGTTACTTTCTCCTATAAATACAGCTATTTTCTTTGTGGTTCCCTTCCTGAACTATTAACTGATCTTTGATATACTTCAGCAGAGACTTATCTGGTTTGAAGACTAGAAGGAATCACTAAATCATACAAAGTTTGGTATCCTTTCTAACTCAGTCCAGAGAATGCTGACCTATTTCCATTTAGCTAGGTGACCACAGAATAATTTCGATTGCTACAGTAATCTTGTTTAAAATAGGGGAATAGGGGGACCATTTTTGTGGCAGGGAAAATATTAGGATGATGTGAAATAAAACATGCAGAAAGAAGAACAAACAATTAAAAAGCGCTGAAGTCCTTTCTTCAGATATAAGACCAAGTAATGCTACATACCTAAGGTTTTCACCACCCTCTGAAACTTCATGAAGGAGCTTCTTTGGAAGAGACCGGACAAAATTCTTTAAGTCGCACAACTCCAGTGCCTCCCAGAGCTCAAGATCGGAGTGCTTTCCAAGTGGATCCAGGTTTGACTGCAAGGTCCCGGAAAACAAGACAGGGTCCTGAAAAATGAGAAGTTACTTTCACAACACCCTCGCACATCTAAATAAATCGGTGCTTTTCAACAAATGCCTGCAAGACTGTTAAGATCACTATAGAAACAGAACTTTTTAAAGGGGAAATCTATAAGTAAAAAGGTGAAACTAGGTAAGGTTGAATCGTACTCAAATGAGGGAGCCACCCACTCTGCATGGAAACGCATGCCCAAGTTGCAATAGTCTGTCAATCCTGGATCAGCCTCATCATCCATATTCAGACACACAGGTAAGACAATTATCCTTGACCGACAGACTGGTGAAGGCAACAACTGTAGTTGTTAGGGTGACTCCTGCCCCACAGCAACTGGAAAAACAAATTCCATCCCGTGGCATAATAGTTACATGTGTATTGGAACATCAATTATCATTACTGAAAAGTATTAGAGTTCAGTATAGTGTATATAAATGGTAAGAATAGTAGATGTCCTCTTCTATGTGGACCAACACTGGACCAGACCAGACGGGACAATTTGCCAGCGTGTTTCACGGTAATTTAGAGTGGAGGAACAGTGAGAGAACCTTTGGGATCTTAGGTTTCATTACACTATCTGTCCACTGGGGACTGATACTTTCCATTTTTTCCAACACTAACACTTTGCTTTGTGTTCCTTATTTTGTCCCTGCTTTAGCCCTCTTTACCTCAAGCCTACCCAATCTTAGCCTCTATTATTCAAGGTTTGTTTTTCTCAGCTCTTCCTATCCTGCTATTCTAAGTTTTTTCCTTTTCCACTTTCTGAGATGTTCTTTGTTGTGATTTACTCTGTTCCTTTCACACCTAATTTATTCTTTCTACATAGGAACCAGGCAACTTCCTCAATAGAGATGCCCAGATGCATCATGGGCTAGAGCTCAGGAGTGACCTGGTGGCAGCCTATAAGTACCTATAAGTGTCAGGTGTGTGCATCAGGATCTGGAGGAAGACCTGTTCACCAGAGTGCCCCAAGCGAAGACCGGGACCAATGGTCACAAACTCCTGCAAGACCATTTCAGGGTGGACATATGGCAAGACTTTTTTACTGTCCGAACCCCCAAGGCTTGGATAAACTCCCTCCAGGGGTGGTGCAGGCATCTACTCTGGACTCTTAAAAAATGTTTGGGCACTTATCTTGCTGCGATCCTTTGACTCTAGCTGACTTCCTCCTCCTGGGGCAGGGGGCTGGACTCGATGATCTTTTGAGGTCCCTTCCAGCCCTAATGTCTATGAAATCTATGAACTAAGACCTCCACTCCCAGAGAAAATATCGCTTAGTTTAGGACTGGAGCATGGTAACTGGAGAAAACATTTCTAGGCAATTTAGTGACTAAAAGAGAAGATCCTTCTGTGTGTGGCCAAAGTGTGATTCCCTCCTCCCCCACAACTTCATTCTGAAAGTTTAGAGTTTGGCCAAAATTAGACAGATTTTCAAACGCAAGGAAGGGGGCATGCCCCGTGACATGTTGTCTGTACTTGTTAAAATTAGTGCTTGTTCCAAACTACAGGGGCATACACACGTTGGAGTACATGTCACAAGGAATTATTTAAAATGGGGAAACCACATTTTCCTTGCATCATTCTCAGAAATGGCTGAACCATCTTAGCTGTGTTGTTTTTGTTTTTTTTTGTTTTTTTTCCTCTTAATTTCCTTCTGAAGCAGATATCCAGTATGGTAGATTTCAGTCTCAAAGTATTCAAGTGTAGAAAACTGAGAACCAGGTTTCATAATGGGAGGTGTTGGGTAATCTCATAATAGTCAGTGTAACCGATCCTAAAGTTAGTTTAGGAATTTACTTATGGAAAAGGCTGTGAATTTCAAAACTCATGTGTAGTTAACAATTTGTGTACTGGCTATTAATATCAAGAGTTTTAATTCAATCAGTATATCTGTATGACTTTCAACCTAATGAAGTTAAATGCAACTAAGCCTTTTTTTAAAATAATTCACATCAGTAAAGGAATGTACAATATTACTTAAATAACTGAAAGACCACATCAGAAAAAATCAATATAGATGCACATATTGACTCCATGTACTCTAGTCATTGGTTTACATATTTTAAATACTCAATAGAATCTTTAATTCCACATAATAATTTTAGTGTTTTTGAAGTTAGCTGAGAAATATGGGAAAACATCACATGCAATTATACATACCAGCAGGTGCTGGAGAAGCCAAGTTATTCCAGCTAAGGCCATTAAACTCCATTATACACATTTTTTTTCCAGGTAGCATAAATTCTATTAATCTCGTTCACTTCAAGATTCTTTAAATACAAATGACGATATGGATTTGATTTTTTTTTTTTTTTTTTTTTTCCTAGATGTTGTTATACAATCAGCTCTGAAGAATAATGTCTAGGCTACCATGTGCATCCAACACTGTTCCTCTGATCCAGTGAGAGAGCTGAAGTTCAAAGCCATAAAAACATACTGACAGTTTCAGCCTTTCATATTTAGAACTTTTTATAGATGGGAATAGCATGGTTCACTTTAAAATGGCTTTTACCTGTGGAATAATGTTCAGATTGCTGCGCAGATCATGGAGTCCAATAGTTGATATGTCAATTCCATCTATAATTATTTTGCCCCCAGCTCTCTCTAGAATTCTAAATAAGCAATTTGTGAGTGTTGATTTACCAGCTCCTGTTCTTCCAACAATTCCAACCTGGAACAACATTTGAAAAAAAATTGTCATTTCCACTACCTTAGGTAAGATGCTAATAAGCCAATGGATACTTTAGTAAATAAGTTATTTCAATTTTCTTTATTGATGTTAAACATTGACTGTTTATAGATGTAATCCGCCCACCCACCAAAAAAAAATAAATGGTGCTTTACTTTAAATTCGGCATGTCCCTGCACCAAGTGCATGCCCAGAAGAGGCATCACATTAGTTTGACTCGGCTTGCCCAAAGTCTGTATACATGGAGTGCTTCAGTGGGGCGTTTTTGGTGATTGAATCAGCTTTAGCTAAAAGCACCAACAAGCTCTGCTGCTTTGTGCAATTGATATGGATGCTGCAGTCGGGTTGAACTAACACACTGCTTCTTCCAGTAAAGCATGGGTTTTTTGTGTTTTTTGTGGGGGGAGGGGTTCCACATCTGTCAGCAGACACTATAGAAAACCCAAGTTTTAAAAAGCAAAAATGACTTTTCCCCCACCCTATCCCAATCAAGAGATCCAAAATTCAATCTTGTTGAAATAATGACAAGTAATAATGTGCTTAGAAAGTGTTGTCAGGTTCCTGACCACCTGTTTTATTTTGTGGAACAAAGTGTCTCTTTAAAAGTATTTTGTCATTCAATTCAAAAGTTTAATCTACCAGAAAAGCAGCAGCACTGTAATCTAGGGCTAGATTGTGATCCTCTTTTCTTATTTTAATAAGTTCTTACTCATGCAAGTAGTTCCATTGGCCCAAGACTTTGCTCATATTGTTGCTGGACCTGTACTAATATAACTGCTGAGGTTTTCAAACAAGAAAATGCAAGGTTCCATTTGCTTCATGCTAATATAACTTAAAACTAAGAAGTCATTTACCACATCTGTCAGCACAGATCTGTAAGACACAGACAAAACTGACAAGGAAATATTTCCCTCCCTGCTTCTAAAAGGGAGAACAAAAAGATATATCAAGATCCAATTAAAGACATGATTGGCTGCATTAGTTTAATGTGAGGCATTCAATGTGTCACAGCATTGTGCCAGCTCTTATCAAGTACATTTGTATTTGAACTACAGTACATCTTGACCTTAAACGCTGATTTATTAAAAAAATCACAGTCTAGACTTTCAGCTGATATTACGGTGTAAAATCTCATGTAAAAACAAATGGGTATTAGCTGGCCATGCTTAAATAGTTCTTAGGCAACTGAGTTCTGGAAGTGCCTTCCTGGTAGTCTGATAAATTCACAAGGGGTGCCTACATCAGCAGGAGAACCTTTTTAGTCCAGTGGTTCTAAGTTAGCTGACCCTTTGGCTCCTTGTAAGTAATGCCAATATTAATTAAATGTAAATTAAATCCTACCCTTTCTTATGAACTGTACAAGCATTTATAAAATGATTAGCTATGTTTGTGCCAAATATGAATCATTCTAACTATATGACTCCTTGAATCATTCCAGAGTGAAAACCTTTACAGAGCTTTACATTACAACTAATTTCCAATATGCTTTTTCACCTAATTAAAAATACAATATACATAATGTTAGTTTATGGATGTCTCTTCCACCCCCTTTAATGTTTTAGAGAGAAAATTAAAAATAACATCTTCTTTTCCTGGTCACTTCAAAGCTCTTCCATGAAAATTTGGGGTGTTTTTATTTTTTCTTTCCATTGTCTTTTCCTTTGAAGTCATTACCAGTTAATACATTTCCCCCCCATGCAGGAAAATGTACATACCTGCTGTCATGTTGCATTGGAAGAGCTTGTTGCCAGAAAACTAGGATTCTACAGTCTACTGAATGCACAAAGTTAAGGGGAAAATCTATCTATTTTGTATTATTTTATACCATTTACAGTACCTTTTCTTGACTCCGTGTTTGAAAGGAGATCTCCTGCAGTGCTAAACCAAGATCTGTTCTGTACCGGGCTTGATAGTTAATGAACTCTATTATTCCTTTACTAGGCCATCCCACAGGTGGCCTTTTAGAAGTTACCCAGGGGGCCTGAAATTAAAATCAATATGTCAGTGGGCAATATTTACATTTTTACAAGCCACTTCAAAAATTTATGCAAACAGGTTAAAATTTTAACAATACAAACAGCCATGCTATGATTTGGTTGCAGTCTAATGAATTGAGAAATGAGTCACCCAGGTGGTTATTTGGATTGTCCATTAAAAATGCATTAGTATATGCAGATTAATTTTTCTCAGAAACCGGGTCCTTGAATTCAGAGATTGTATGCACTCACTTGGAGAGCAAGGTTAACTGCTTGAGTGCTACGTTGTAGTATCTTGCCAATTCATAGGCCTGAGGTTTGAAACACTCTGACAGCTTTAGCTTCAACTATTTTTTCCCTTATGCTACTGAGGTAAAATAAATTTTGTAACATTGAAGTAGGGGCAATATACAGAGGAAACAGAAGGCTGATCAGAAAAATAAAGGAATGGCTATAAATAGGTTACTTTTTATGTACCCACTATTGTCAATAAGATGTAGTCTGGACCTAATTACCTGCAACTTTGTATAGCCAGTGCCAAATACTTTAAATGAAACAAAGCATAAGAAACTGTTCAAAGACAAGGTGAATAATCATAAATAGAGAAGAGTAACTGACTTCTGTTCAGTTCTCTATTAAACTTTAATTTCTCTGTTTAAAATGCTCACCTCTTTGTTCATTTTTGCATATTCACAAATTCTTTCAATGGAAACTCCGTTGGTTTCAATTTCACATGCTTTACGAACCCAAAAATTCAGACTTTGCGTTATCTAGGGACCAATGTAAATAAGAAAATTATACAGAATGTTAAAGATTCTTGGCTTTGCTAAAATGAAATATAGTAGACCTAGAAATTTAGGAACACAAGAACTTTATCACAGCGAGCATCAAGATACATGTCAGAAGCTTATATTGTCCTGGATGATACAAAGCTCAAATCAAGGGCTGGTATGCAAAGCTGGCTTTTAGCTTCCACTTGTACTACATTAATCCATGGTGTTTCTCTGAGTACTTCTATCTAGAACATGCAGTAGAACAGCCTGATGACTACTCTAAGTTGTCAGCTGCTAACTGTTACAAAATGCTGAAAAACTAGCTCAGGATTAGTATAGGGCACAGCATGCCTTGACTAATCCTTTTCTCAATTAATGTCCCTTTTCTCTGGTCTACTGCAGAAGGAGAATGTGTAGCTTCAGGCACCCCTGGGCTGTCTGTACACAGACTGTACTGGGGCAGTCCTATCTGGATAAATTATGCAAGTTTTGTAGCCAAAGATTCTAAGGAAAGGAGAACAAAGCAGCTGCAATGCATCACAATGCCTGCCAAAACACTTCTATCAACAAGTGTGAAGAATTTTTTTTTTTTAATGTTTTTGCTGGTACTAGTGCTATTGAGCCCAGTATGTTTATAGTAGACATTAATTTTGTTTGAGCCTCAAAGTTGCCACATGGTGGCTGTAAAATGACATGCTTTTCTATGCAGCACAAATAAGCTATTGAAGTTGGTCCAAAACATTGAGTCCCCTAGGAACATAGGGGTGGAACATCATAGGGGTGTTGACAGGTAACTATTAACCAAAGGAATCTCCAAAATTGTCACTTCAAACCCTAACCACAAGCATAAGGAGTAATATCTAAAACACCCTATGGGATGTGGACAGACAACACTTAACTGTTGTAAATATACTTTAAAACTGAAGGGTGTTTTTAGATGTGCTCCAAGGGAGCTGGGGGTGGGGTGGGGGAAGGGGAGCTGTTCTAATTAAAACACCACAGCATCTCATGCGTCAGCATCCCTGCACTTCAAAATAGTGATGAGGGCCCCTTTAATTAAAGCCTGTTCAATGATCTTTATTTAAACTGACCCTGCTTCCATTCTGAAGTGTGAGGATGCTGATCTAAGGGGCACAGAGGCTGGCTGGAGCATGCTAAATAGCACGTTCCAGCAGACTCAATTAATCAAGTCTGTTCCAATGTGCTGTTATTACAGTGTGTCACAGCAGACTCCTGGTATGTTCACCAGCACCCCTAGACTCTAAACATGTTATTTAACCTTCTGGAACATTTCAAAAGCACACCAGGAAATCCTAGCACTATTTTGATCTGGTTCTCTGGGGAAAAAGCTCAATGTTGGATGATGACAGCATTCTGTGTCTAGTGGCTGGTCAGTCCTCCAGGCATCCCAAATGGCACTGCTCCTGACCACCATGCCCCGCCTCTCCACTGGCCCTACAAAATGCATGCATTCAAGAGTCTGCTCTAGAATACAGCCAGGACTCTAATGGTTACCGAGGCCACAGGGGTGGAGAAGAGGACAGTTCTGTGGGAGTTTCACTTCCTTGCTAGGGTTCCTAGGCAGGGAGTGGGTAGCCAAGTGCTTGTGTGAAGTCCTGCTAATGGTTCCTGGGACTGCCCCAAGAACTCTGTGGTTTTTCAACACCTGCCCTGAAAGCTATTTTGTCCATGTCCTCTTCCTGTTATGGACCGTGCAGCTGCTGGGTCCCAGGGTCATCTGGGGAGACAGGGTAAGAGTGGAGGAGTTGTTGGGGGGATGTGCGCCTCCCTGCTTGTGGTGTTCTGGAAACCCCCTAGAATTTTTTTTTCCCCCCCTTTCTGCAAGACTTGAACTGGAAAGCATTTTGTCAGTTTCTTTTCCCTGCAGGACCTTGTGCTGCTGGTCTTGGCCTCATTTGGGACAAGGGGCAGTGGGAGTAGAGGGCTTTTCAGATTTGGGCAGGCAGGGCTGGACACCTTGCTTGTAGTGTCCACGATGCAAGGTGTTTCAGGACCTAGCAATACCCCCCTGGCTTCTTGAGCCCCTGCCCTGGAAGCAATTTTACCTCCCTGCTACAGAATTTGAGCTCCACAGGTGCCCCCTGAATGAGTCTGGGATGGGCAGCACAAGGACATGAAATTTTCAAAATGCTTTCTAAAGCACATCTCACAAAAACAAAAAAAGGTGGAGTTCTCAGGAAGCCTCTATCACAACCAGTCTCCAGTGCACCACAAACAGAGGGTCAAACAGCTGTTCCCACCCAGCACCCTGGCAATGCCTCGACTACATTTTCACTCCAAATGAACCAGGGTCCATTTCCTGTCCAGGCTATTCCTGTCCCCCAACTCCCTGCCCACACTCACACCTGTATATGCCTAGTCAGCCACATGGATTTTAGTGAAGTGTAACAATGTTCTTTATTAAACCTAACCAGTTTTTTAACTTAATGTTTTTGAGAACAGGGAACAGAAAACTGCAACTGCAAGCAATGACATCTTCCTCTTTCTGGGCATTCAGCCAATCCAGGTCTTCCTCCCCCTCTAGGGGAATCCAGGGGAAACTCCAGGCACTGACGCATGAATGACATGATGGTCTAGGTACTCTACTGCCCCTGGCTGGTGTTTTGGTGGCAATACAATCTCTAAAAGGTGATGGTTGTATCTTTTTTAGACTCTTATCAGTATACATATAGACCTCTGTCCAGGGACAATTGTGAATTGCTTCCCAATCCATGACATTACTGGAATAGTTTAATTGATACTTATGTCTGCACCCCATGATGTGCCACAGGTAAAAGCAAGGGATATGAGAACATTATCAATGTCCTGGTACTGCAGAACTGCAGAAGTAATTGGTAAATTTGTGTTCAAAAGATCCTGGGAAAGGATTGTGCCCCATGGTATGGGGGAAAGTAAAACCCATCATAATTCAGGTCAGTGTGATGTAAGGGAAGGAATCCTTCCTCATACCAAATCTTATGACCACTATGACCCTGAGTGGGAGAGCAAGACGTAAGAAAGAACACCCTACTTGTAAGAAGTAAGCATTAAACTAAACAAAACTAACAGTGAGTGAATTAGCTTTCCTGCTGTCTCTGTCTTGAAACGGTGCCTATTTAAAGGTGAAACAAAATACTTCTATATCAGTTTGACGTGTGTGTGTGTGTTCTTCTTTCCCTAAGTTTTTGGGTTTTTGTCAGCAATTGAGGGAAGGGAACATTATTTTGTTTTATTTGTACAGCACCTGACACAATGATGTCTTGGTCAGTAACAAGGGTACCTGGACACCACGATGATGCAACTAACAGGCAGGAAGTAGGACCAAACCATGAAGTGATTATATTAGTTTAGGTCTATTATACACACATCTTGCATTTTTAAAAGTCTCTTTAATTAAGTTTTTATTGTCTCTAGTCATTAATCAATGCAGACTTAGACCATCTCATTAAATCTAGATTAAATATGGCCTGCCTAAACTGTATTACTTTTCAGAAACCTAGGTTTAAGAGAACCATCTTTATTAAATAGTTTAATATTAAAAACATAATGTTTTTAAGCTAACATTTCCCCTTTGAAGTGTATGCATCCTAAATACTGCAGCATTATGTTAGTGTGCCAGTAAGTGAATATTTATATAGATTTATATAAATATGAGACTTGCTTAAAGATCAGTGCAATCTGATAAAAATGCTAAAAATAAACTGTATAGCAACAGTTTTTTAAATACTACATTTAAATAATAACCATTAATATTAAACCTTTTAAAATATGAATTATGAGTACTCCCTGCATTTAAAGAATTAACAGCAATTCAAAGAAAAGCATATAATAGTAAGAATAAGATTGGCTCTGTCACAACAGTGAGATTTGAAGTAAAACAGTTGTAATTGGGAATTAGGATAAAACTGTATTATTACTTACGTTAAGTGCATAAGATATTGACAGACCCACTACAGAGGAGCTCACTGTACCTCCAGCCATCACTGCAAACAATGCAGCAAAGAAAACCATCAAGTTTCCTAGAAATTCAAGCCTGACAGCCAACCACCTGCAGTAATTGTAGTCAGAAAAACAATTAAAATTATGAATTACTTCCTAAATGTTTTTAATTTGGGATGATGATGATGAAACAATTACTTCACTTTTTTTTTTTTCCATTTTTCAAAAGTAGATCTTGATGTGCTTTCCAAAGTGGGTAGTACCATCTTGCCCATTTTAGGGAAAGGAAAACTGAGGCACAGACAGAGGAACTGACCCGGAACTGCCCTAGTTCTCCTGAATTCCAGTCTAAGGCTCCTTTCTCTAAGTTACATAATTCCCTTTTGATGTGAAAAAGATGGGAGCTGATTTCCCATTACAGCCTACTAACTTTAGGCCTCTTTTACTCCTTCAGAACTAAGCATTCTCTCTTGGATCTGTACATGAATTTGTTGGAGGTGGAATAAAATTCCCAAAAACTTCCTCAGAGCCAGGATTTCACTCTTAATGGTATCAGAGTAACATACAAAAAAACTATTTTACTAAGTTTAGAATTTTTTTTTTTTTTAACCTGGAATGCATTTCTCATTATCATCTGGAAATTAGTAGGTACAGGATCTTCCAACACTCATCATCAACTTATCTGACTCTTGCTCTCAGTAATTTGGAGAACACCTACCTGTTCTAACCAAATGCAGCTGATGCATTCAAGCAACTCTAAACAGCCTTGTCTAAAACTCAGCTTTAACAAATGATCTCTTTGCATGGAATTACTTTTAAGTGCAGTACTTATGAAATATACATTTCACCCTTTTATAAACTAACACAAAGAAAAATTAGTCACAACTTAAAATGCTCTTAAAATCCAATAGCTATTAATGGGCTTTACTGTTGTGAAATATTCTTGTTCTAGATGATACACAATTATTTCCATAAAGTAATTTAATCATGGCACATTGTGTAGGATGTAACTCAATGTCTTGATGCAAATTCTGAAATCAGCAATCAAGAATGCTGGATAAGTATAGTACTTAAACTTATTAAGTTTTTTCTTCTTTCACAATGATTTTACTTCCATTTGAATTTAAATTTTACGTGGCTATTGATTCCAGCCTGGGCAGTTTTTTGGCTCAAGATGTGCAATAAGTTTCAGATTGTTTAGACAGTACCTATTTGAGATGATATTGTTGTAGAAGTAAACCACGTTCTCCTTTACCACATCTTTGTTCTGTCTAATAAATCTTTCCTCGTGTCCAAATGCTCGGATTGTAGGTGCCCCCAAGAGAGTTTCGCTGAAGTGGGAGATAACAGGGGCATGAGATGCTCCGGCTAGCCGACGGATTTGTCGTGAACTAGCTATGTAGTATCTCTGACAGAACAAACAGACAAAAAAGTCTTCAAACTTCTTTCACGCAGTCTTCAAACATCAGGAATAAGACAGAGTTGAAAATCATATAAATTAATATTTACAAACAAGTGATAGCCAACAGAGTTTTAATTCAGAGGAGAACAATGTCTGTCTTAGGATACATCTACACTGGGGAGGAGGAAAAGGTCTATTTTCAACTTAGTCTAATCTAACTAGCTTAGGTTAAAATAGCAGCAAAAAATTTAACCCAGTACTAGTTCAGGTTAACAGCTTGAGTTTGATCGCAAGCTTCCCTTTAGGCATGAATTTGAACTGAAAACCCCAAACTGATATCTAAATTTACTCTTACTGGTATTTTTATTCATATCCGTTAGTCACCCTGAGTTAAGAACACACCTATTGCAATGTAAGAGTGTAGGTACATTTCTGGGAGGGCTAATGATGCAAATAATATAATTTCCAATCATTCATGTTTTAAAACGTACAGAGACAGACAACTTTTTTTTTGCTGGGAAAGCTGCTGAACTGTTATTTCCTGTATTTTGTTCACATATAGTCTCAGGTTCAATTTTACATTCATATCATGTCAGTTCTAAATTCCTTGACTTAGACTATAGACAATCATTTTGTACCCCTCAACCATATTGCTGCTAATGTTTTCCTGCTCTGGATTGTATGTCAATTATCATAAAATAAATGGTGAAGTATATAGCATCGACTGGCCCTGGAGTAGAGCAAGGGAAACAGCTGATTAAGAAAATCTATCCTTTCAACATTAAATTACTGGTTCATTTTGTGATAGTTTTTTAGACTTCTATTCTTCCATATTCTAACTGATATTCATGACTATCGCCTGCAGTAATTCAAGGCTCTTGCTGTGAATTTCTACCCAGGTTGTTTCAAAGCAGCACACACCTTGCTTAAGTTTTTTTTTTTCATGATTGTTCTTGTTTACCTATGTTCCATGACTCATTCTTTCTTTAACAACTTATCTTAAGTTATGGGCTGCAAGGTAAAAAGGGGAAGGACTTTATTTTAACTCAGCTCTCCTGCAGAAAGTGCCATTGTAGTAGCTGTTCTCCTCTTACCCTGTACAAGTGAAACCTAATCTATGCCTATGGTAACGTAGCACTCTGTCAATAACTCACATGAGATAAAAACCATATTCCCGTTTCACTCTGCATGTCCATAATGAGAGGATCTACAATAATCCAATATCTTATAAGCAAATAAAAGCTGGAATAGGGAAAGAAGGAATCGACAAAGAAGTATTGTACACTAAGAAAATTCAACATAGGTTCAAATCAACGTAGGCAGAAGCTTTGGATACTGGTGTGAAGCATGATATACATTTTAGTACTAGTTTAAAAGTTGTTAATTTTTTTTTTTTTTGGCATGACAGAATACCACTTGTGTTTGCAAGTTATATTAATTATCTTCCTCCCTCTGAAACACTTGATTATTCAGCATCAAAAAGGCTCACTGGGTGCATCTACACATGAAATGAAGGCAAAACAAGCTCCAGAGCTGTTTGAGCCAGTCAATTGCTCCCAGGTGCAGCATCTACACACTTGCTTGGGAAAGCAGCAATTTGAGTTGTGGCAGAGCAGATCTGGCCTGGCAGGGGTTATGGTGGGGTCCTGGCCTCTAAGTGTGGTGTTGGACAGTGGAGGGGTCAGCTTGGGCATGAGGGTGCAGAACCTACAGAGCTGTGTGGCTAGTTGGCAGCCAGGAGTCTGGCCCCTGCCTAGTCACTGTCTAAATGTGCATTTCAGCAAAGTTAATTATTCCACTGTAAGATGGTACTGCCCCTGACAGTACTATTTTATGGCAGGGTTAATTAGTTTACTGTGCCCTAATACCAGTGCACATGTAGACAGTGATGCTTTACTACTAAGCTAATTAGTGAACTCTGCAATAAAGCTCATATGCAGATTAACCCATTGAAAAGAGGAGGTCTGGGTATTTTTTTTTTTTAAATATAATTTACACACCCACCCCTGTATTATTATTATTTTTTTAATGTTAAGCATAGACGCAACCCCCCATTCCTAAACAACATGGAACACAATGTTATTTCTTGTTAATAAATTCATCTACTTACTTGGATAGTAAAGTATAAGTATCCAAGGGGTATAACTACCAATATGAAGAGTGGTGAAGCAGATGCGATGACTAGGATGGTCCCAAGAACATCCAGTGTACAGTTTAACCAGGTCCGTAAATAGTAATGAAAGCGCACATCCACCATAAACATATCCTGTGATGTTACACACACACAATAATTTTAGTATCTCCTCACCAAAACTGGTTTCAGATCTTTCTCTAGGAAGCGTCCTTGGCAAAGGAAATTAAACAACTAAAATATCTTAATACACTCTTATGAATTTTGCTCAGTAGTGTTTGCTAGCAGCTTCCTGCCAGATGCCTAACTGTCCCATTTGTAGCTGGGTATACTGTCACAACAAACTGAACCATTTGAAACAAAGGCAAAGATACTTCAATGTATTCTGTGAAAGCTTATGCATTTTGAATGAGTTAGTCTCTAAGATGCCACTCTGCTGTCTTATACCTGACACCAGACTGAAACAGCTTACTACCGCTCTCTAAAGCACCATTTACTAGGGCTGTGCAAAGCTTCAGTAGCCAATTTTTGATTTGGAGGAGATTCGGCAGCTGAAACTCAGAATCCAAATCAAATTGGAGACCCATTAATCTCTCGGAGTCGAAATGGAAGCCTCCAAATTGATTTGGAGATTTGGCCATAGCCTGTAAAGACAGTCATTGCAGTGCTGGCAGGAGCAGCTGGGGGAGCAGCTAGATGAGCCCTGCTTGAGCTAGCAGCCCTGGGAGAAGCTGCAGCTCATCTGACTGCCCCGCCGCCAGGGCAAGGCGGGCAGTGCTGGCGGCCCCAGGAGAAGCCATAAGGGCTAGGGGATTGAACTGATAGCTGGGAGAATGACCAGGGGCTGGGGGGAACGAATAGGAGATTCCCCTCAGTTCCCAGTTTGATTTATCAGCTCCCTGATCATTCCCATCAGCCCCCGCAGCTTCTCCCAGGACTGCCAGCACTTCCTGCCTCAGCCAGGGGAGCAGCCAGCTGAGCCATAGCTTCTCCCAGGGCTGCCACCTCAAACTGGGACTCGTCCAGCTGCTCCCCCAGCTACTCTTGCCAACATTGCCTGCCTGTATAGTCTATTGCCGAATAAGATTCAGGGCCGAATATCTCTGGATTTCAATTTAGCCAAATCAAACTGGGACAGCGATTCAAATCACCAAATCAAATTGCTGTCCCTCCAAATCCCCAAATATGAAGCGAATACTTTCAACTTTGCCCAGGCCTACTGTTTACCCTAGGAAAGGCTTACTAGGCTGAGAACCAGTAAATAAGGAATTTCTCTCTGCTTTTCCACACCTTTGAACAATTCTTACTACTAATAAAGGTTTTATAACCCACTGAGGGGTTACACAAGCTACAATCAGAACCTGCATTACAAGAAAGCAGATTCAAGTCTTAGCTGCTTATTCATGTTATCACTCAGAAAGAAGCTGTCAAATCTAAATAGTTGGTAATTCTGTTTGTTTTCAGGTATAAAACTTTAGGTCTAGCACACACAATAGGCTATTATACTTCACTTTTTAAAATCAAATAGTAAAAATCTGTACTATAGTCACTGTCTGTATTCAGGAATGGGGAGCATTCTTGTTATACATAGTAGGCAACCATCAATCTTTTGGATCCTGGCATATGTGTAAGGGGTCTAGTCACCAAGAACTTCTATGCATATAGCTAGGCAAGAGTATGGAGGAGTGGAGCCTGCCCAAGACCTACCATCCCCCCTTTAGACCACTTAGACCAAATCCAAAGACCAGGCTCAGTCCAGATACTCAATGTCTCAATGGTTTTAGCTTCTGCCAAAGCGCAACAGATAAGAACTGCTGGTGACTGCCTAATATCTCTGCAAGGCCACTCACTGTGTGGGTGTTGTTCTCCATCCAAGGAGTACTCACTGGATGAGGTATTGGTTTATTAAGAAAAACAGTAACTTTTTTGCAAAAATGTCTACACCTCCCTGCTTGTCACCGAACACCAACAGGGAAGGAATCCTGCTTGATCTGCAAAACAAAGAGCACCTCACAAAAACCCTCATGGACCCAGAGGGACAGATTTGCAGCTTTAGCTTCCTCTGTGCAAAAATGAAGTTTATTTCCTATATATGGGGACTTTTTTACCATCTTTAACTTTCCCTGAGCCTGATGAGGGGCACATGAGACTGAAAGCTCGCAGAAAAAGATTTATCTTTTTGCAATTTCACAGTTGGTTTAATAAATGTTAACGGATCTGAACGAAGAGTTTGCATTTCTTTTTGCGTATCTTTGGATTCCGATTTAGCCAAAAATCGGAATCCAAAGATATGGCTACCAAATACATCCCACTCTAACTTTCGAGAACTTGAGTGTATCACCCTGGTGTCCTTTTGGTATAGTTGTCTGTCTTTTATAGCTTTTATATAAAAAAAAATGTATTATGGCCTACAGAATTCTAATTGTTTAAAAATCAGGTTTTCAACAAGATTTTAAATTTAAACTCCAGGTTTTAAGAGAGCTACATGTGCTTTGAATAACTAATAATCACAGCTAGCAGCAAAATTTTAAGAGCCTCTGCCTTACAGAAACATATTCTATATAATTTTTTCAGACTTCTTTCAACATGGAACAGTAATTTAGCATCTGGTATTGATTCTAATTACTCTATTTTTAAAATCCTAACATGGAGTTAAAGGTACCATTCTCTATTATGCTTTCAAAAATAGGAAACATCTTTAATTTGTTTCTTTTCTTTACCTTTGTGAATCTGTTGATGATTTGACCTACTGGATTAGTTTCAAAGTACTGGAGTGGAAGGTGCAGTACACTGTCTAACATCTGATGATGCAGTACTCGAGAGGCAGAAAGAGATCCTCGGGTAATCACGTATGCACCGTAGCATACTAGGAGACCTTTAGAATAAATAAAAAGAGTCTCAGGTTTTTTTTGTTCATCAGTAAGTTCTGGTCTCCTTGCCAGAAGATCAAACTTCAGGCTGGCACGTTCACTATGATGAGTGTTTTCATCCAAGCATCTATTCTGATTGTGTTAATCTTATTAATTCAACTTCAAAGGAAAGTCTACTCTTCTGTTCACGTATATGTAGCTTTCATATTAACCCTAGCTGTGATATCACCATTCATGGAAACAGACAGTCCATACCACCAATAAAATAACAATTCCTTGCTACAACAGTGATTAGTTCCAAGAACAGTCATATTGATAGTAGTTAGTATATTTTTCCTTCCATTTTGCCTTTTCAATCCCTCATTTACTTTGCATTTAATTTGCATGAGAAGCCTTTAGTTTAATGTGCACTCCCCATTATAAAATATGACCAGTATTGTCTGTCATTATCTTACCAATTGCAATACTGATTATAGGCTTACTAAGCTATAAAAATATTCAGGCAACTAGACTTTGAAAATACAGAGAAACTATAATGAACATGTATGCTTAACCTTACCTTGTATTAGTCCCAGAAGACCATAGATGCTGAGTTTATTGTCTCGTAACTGTTTCCATTCTGTCAAGTCATTCATTTGTTCTACTTCTGCTGTCCAGGCACTAAGCCACAGATTTTGTCCTATGGCCAATGCGTTTTGACCTAAATAAGCAGCCAGGCTTAACCATATCCAGAGCCACCCAAAGGCTTGCAGGTATTTCAAAATAATTGACATTTCTGTCTAAATACAGGAGAAACATGAGTTATTTATAGAAACTGTTAGGGATGTACCAATAGAGATTTTTGAGGCTGATACCGATAGCCGATTTTTAAGGAGGCATATTGGCCGATACCGATCCAACTTCTGATATGCAGCCTGGCAGCTTGAAGAGCAGTGTCTTGGCTGGTAAGTTTGTTGTGGTAGAAGGGGTGTGGTGGGGGGACAGATTGAGGCCCCTTCAGATTGTGGTGCAGGAGGGAATGAGGCAGGGGCTGCCCAGCTGGGGTGGGGAGGGGCAGAACATGGGATGGAGCTGTGGCATGTCTGGGGGACAAGGGGGGGTGGCTCCCGCTGCTGTGCACACCCCAGGAGGCATGGGGGGGGTGCCGCAGAGCTGTGTGGGGTGGGGCAGCTGCTGCTGTGGGCTGGGACTAGGGCTGCTCAGGGCTCTTCCTGGCAGGGGCTGGGCTCGGCTACAGGTGGGGCGGCACTGGGAGGGGGCTATGGGGAGGGCTGCAGCCACCCCAAAATTGACCATAGCCCTCCCCACCCCACCCCCAGTACCGCCACTGCCCACCTTGAGTGCAACCCAGCTCAGTCCCTGCCAGGAAAAGCCCTACACAGCCCTGGCTCCGGCCCACCCCCCACAGATCCAGGGGCACATGCCCTACCAAAACGAGCTACTCACAGATCCATCCCACACTCCACCCCAGCTGTGCAGCCCCAGCCCCACTCCCTCCCTCACTGAGGTGGGCTTTGATCTGCTCCCTCCACCCCCATTCCCTTCTACCACACCAGACTTAACAGCTGCACGCAGCTCTCCAAGCTGCTGGGCTATACTCCTCCCTGCCTATGTGATGCACTGCAGTTTTGCACATGTATAAGGCATTTACGTGCCACATTACCAGTCGCATCAGGCTTATTTCCAATACAGTTGATTTTCTTTATATTATTGCCAATCTGATATTGGACCGATGCACCTCTAGAAACTGTTAAAAGTCAAACCTACTTTACATTAAAGGATTTTGATGTACTAATTTCTTCAGATTTATATTGTGAAATATGATTATAAATCCTTGAAACCAGTATTTTGGAACTCTGAGTATCTACTTCCCCCAACACTCCTTACCCTCTTAATAGCCTTTAAGAGGCAATCTTAATTCTGCTATTTCCTAACTTTGAACTTTTAATCATTATCTTTTTAATGTAGGACATTTCAATGCAACTTCTTCTTAGATTGTTTTTTGAAAGGAAACTGAAAAGAAACAAAGAAAGTAAATCCCAAACCTAGCACACTGATACTTGCAGTCATTATCAAAGTTGAAGCCTTTGGATACACTGCATACATCTGAACTGAACCAACAGAAAAAAAGATAGCAATAATAGGGTGTCATTCTTTCTTGTATTTTTAGCGCTAGATGGAGGTAAAATACTGTCAGGGATTTCAAAGGTATTTTTCCTTATACTTACACTGCCAGTAGGAACTTTTTCTTTCTTCATTGGGAATGCTCTCTTTTGATCCAAGAAAGAACTGGAAACAACAATGTTAAATAAATATTACACATCATCTAAATCAAGAAAAAGTATACACAATGATCTTCAACAAAAGCATGGATAATGATAATGTGAATTCATCTTCCAAGCAATTCACAATAATTGTTAAAATATCTGAGTGGCCAGGCACTGGACCTAGAATATAGTGTTTTACGTGTACAAACATACAATTATAGACATTAGGGCTGCAAGAGACCTCGGAAGATCATCGAGTCCAGCCCCCTGCCGAAGGGCAGGAAGTCAGCTGGGGTCATAGATCCCAGCAAGATAAGCATCCAATTTACTCTTGAAGGGGTTCAATGTAGATGCTTGAACCACCTACGATAGTAGGTTATTCCAGACCTGGGGGGCTCAGACAGTAAAGAAATTCTTCCTTATGTCCAGCCTAAAACGGTCTTGCAGTAGTTTATAACCGTTCGACCTCATCATCTCTTGGGGCGCTCTGATGAACAAATGTTCCCCCAGATACTGGTGGTCACCCCGATAAACTTATAGGTGGCCATCAGATCACCCCTGAGGCCTGCACTTTTCCTGGCTAAAGAGCCCCACGGCTCTCAGTCTGTTGTTGTAAGGTCTGTTTTCCTGACCTCTGATCATGCGCGTGGCTCTTCACTGGACTTTCTCAAGCTTCTCCACATCCTTTCTGAATTGTGGAGCCCAGAACAGGATGCAGTACTTCAGCTGTGGCTCTTCTCACCAAGGCCAAGTACAAGGGGAGAATAACATCCCGATTAAATGTGTCTATATTAGTCTGTTTAGCTAGAGAACAGCATGAATTCCAAAGATTTTAGAAAAAAAGTCTAGATGCTTGTGTGTAGGAGAGCCAAAGTGATGCAAGAAGTCTGCCTCTTAGCTCACCCAAAATCTAACACAATAGGTACCCTCAGTGTACAAGCTGGGGGCAGATCTAGCATCACCTCAGTCATCCTCCTCAGATTGGATCCTGGCTAGGTATGAATTGCTTTCAGTACTTGCCTATCGTTAGGTCTCAGGAATTCATTTTGTGGCAGAGTATAGCTTTTCTGACTGCCTCCTTTTAAAGAATATGCTGTAATGGAAAAAAAAATGAAGAGCGACAGTCAATGAGCTGTGATCAGTTACAGAAATTAAGAAGCCAGACACACCAGACACAAAAAGGAAACCATACAGATATGGCAGATGGGGCTGCTCTGTAATGCATGAATGCACTGGTTTAAGCTAGGGGTGCACCAATAGAGAATTTTTGGCCTGATACCGATGGCTGATTTATTTTTTAATGAGCCACATTGGCCAATACAAATCTAATTGCTGTTAGGCATCCAGGCAGTTAGAAGAGCAGAGTCTGATTGGTAAGTCTGTTGGAGGCAAGGGGCAAGGGGGGAGGGAAGGGGTGTGGGGTGGGGCAGATCAAGACCTCAGCAGTGAGAGAAGGAGTGGGCTGGTGCTGGGGCAGGGACTGCACAGCTGGGGCTGGGTGAAGGATGGAGCCATAAGCAGCTTGTCTGGGGGGTGTGGGGAAGGGGTGGGGGCTCCTGCCACTGCACGCACCCCAGGAGGGCATGGGGGGATGTGTATGCTCTAGATCTGCACATGGGACAAGAGCAGGTTAACTGCAGGCTGGGAGCAGGGTACGGGGCAGGGCAGGCTGTGCTTGGGGCGGGTGGTGCTGGGAGGGAGGCATAGGGGATGCTAGAGCCACCCCAAATTTCACTGTAGCTCTCCCAACCCCCCTCCCAGTGCCACCACTGCCCGCCCCAAATGCAGCCCGGACCAACCCACTGCTGGAAAGAGCCCGGCACTGGACCCAGCCCACAGAGGCAGCTTGCCCTTGTTCTGCATGCAGAACCCTAACCCTAACCCTAACCCTATGCCCTCCCAAGGTGTGTGCAGTGGCAGGAGCTGCTTCCCCCCCCCCCCAACAAGCTGTGGCTCCACCCTGTGCCCTGTCCTGGCTGTGCAGCGCCTGACCTAGCCCCACTCCCTCCCTCGCTGTGGGGGCCTCTGTCTGCTCTCCCATGTTCCTTCCCTGGCAACAGACTTATCAGCCAAACCTGGCTGCTCTCCACACTGCCGAGCTGTACTCCTGGCCGCCCCTGTGCTGCACTGTGGTTGCGTTCGTGCACGGTGCATTTATTATTGGCATTATTAGCCACATCAGCCAAAAAAAGTTGATTGCTGATGCAGTCAATTTTCCTTATATCAGTGCTGATCCAATATGAGACTGATGTATCGGTGCACCTCTACTTTAGGCTGATAGCTATGTCATAGGTAAGGGCTCACTGTACTGTTGACCTCTCTGTACCGTGAGTGCTCATTTTCAAGTAATCCTGCACCTTTGCCTCTCTAAGGGTAGAATCCCACCATTCTCCCTCTCTGACTGGTTCCCTGAGTTAAAGGACTTTTGTACATGAGTGTAACGGGAAGCCAGAGGCTTCTATTACTTTAAGCAGAACATGGCAGACCAAACTTGCTATGTGGGTCCAACAGCTGGGCAAAAGCCAGCTGTTAAAAAGAAAGCAGGCAAGAGATAGCAAGGACAGGAGTTACCACTTGGGGACTGACTGTCCTGGAACTAGTTGCCTAGAGGCAGACCTCCAAGCAGCACAGAAGTAAGAACTGCACACAGCTCAGCTAAGCTGCAGGAGAGAAGGACAGAATGGTCATCAGGCCAAAAGGGAAACCTCCATGTATGGCTAGAGACCCACCTGAAAGGAAGTGGTGGGGCTTTGGGGCACAAACCTGGAACCTGAGAGCTAGTGGGCAGTGTGGCCCAGCAGGTTGCAATGAGAGGAGATGGTCCCAATAATATTTCGTGTACAGTTTAACCAGGTCCTAATGGGTGAGATGGCTGCAAGAGATGGACTGCCTAGCATCCAAGCTGTCCTGCAGAACTGCAGGGCAAAAGTTGAAGGGGACTTATGGCATCCAGCTCGAGTGGTCCGAAGGGGCACCACAGCCTCAAAGGGAATCACTGGGCCCCTGTGCAGCTCATGCAAGCAGGTTGGTAGGCTCTGGGTGGGGGGCAGTGAGGGGGGACAAGTGGAGATCAGGCTCACTGCTTTTCTTGGGCAGGGTGCCTTCTTGGGCTGCTGCAGGGTTTCCTGCAGAGCCTCTGAGATGCACAGAGCCCAGTGCTTCACTACGTGGCTGCAGGGGCAGCAAACTAAAACTCCTCAGAGGAGTTTTAGTTTGCTGCGCCCCAAGTCATTTAAGACACATTACGCTATTGAATTTCCTACAGCAGCTGGAATTAATGCTCAATACGCCACCAACGCATGCAAGTACCAACACCATTAAAGCGTTGCAAAAGCATTTGGCCCACTCTAAAGCATTGTGCATGCGTGCTCATCATTTTGTCTACACATGGCCTTAGTGATTGACAACAGCCTTTAACAAAATAAAGTATTACTTTATCTCAATAGGATGTTTACTGTAAATAGAAAAAAAGGGTTTTAACACAATAAAGGGACTGATTATGCATCTGTTTTCCAAAAGGTTTATGTGGGTCTATCTTATCTCGGGTGCCCTCAAAGAATAAATGTCAGCTTGCTCTCCAGCAGTTTTGCTTTTCTCAGTTCTTACATTCTGCCTTTTTATACATGCGTAAGGTCTCTGTTTCAATTTCCCCCCTGCACCTGTCTTTTTAGTTAAAAGTCATGCACTTGAACTCTGGATCAACAAAGGTAAAACTTCAAAACTCAAGCCTACAATATCCTTTAAACACTGGTGAACAGGATTACCAGAAGTTATTGTCTGCCTTTGTACATAGCTGCTATCAGTTCTTCCTGGAATTAAACCCTTATAATCTCACAGCAATACCCAAACCAAATGTATAAGGTTCATAAAATATTACAAGCAATTCCCACTGTCCTGGAAAAATGAGAAAGAAGTGGCTTGGGCTAGTTACCCCTCTACCAACACTTAAGGAATGATGTAAAAGTCATTCACTTTTGACATAATGGCTGCTTACAGATGTAGAAATAAAATCCCACAAATAGTGCTTTACTTTCAGTTCAGTGTGCCACTGCACCAAGTGCAGCACATGCCCAGAAGGGGTATAGCATTTGTTTTACCTGGCTCACCCAATGTCTCTATAGATCATACACTTCAGTGGGAATTTTTGGTGCTTTTATCTAAAACTGGTTGAATGAACTTTAGATAAAAGCACCAAAAAGCCCCACTGATGCGCCCAATCTATACAGATGCTGGGGACCTGGGTCAAACTTCCTCTTCAAGTAAAGTTTTGTTTGTTTCTTTGTTTCCCCTCTCCCCCATATGCCTGTCAGCAGCCTCTATGTCCAATCCTCTACTCTGGTCCCTGGTAGAGTTTTTTAAGGGGAGTACAAATTGGCAAAAACAGGAGAACAAGGACAAGCAGATTTAGAAGGAGAAACTCTCTTAAGCAGGAAGAAGACACTGACGTCTCCATTGAGCTTGCAGCTTATACTTATGTTGGAGTCCATACTATTCCCCCACTTTTAGTTTCCCATGTTAGGCTATTATAAATAAGAATAAACAAATACATCTTTTTTTGGTTTCTTTCCTGTTTTTGGTTAATCTCTATCACAGCTCTGTTAAAGTAAACCTCTGCTTTCTGTGTAGATCAAAGGTGCTTTCAGCACAAATATTACACATTTATTTGTATCTATTAACACCAGACACTTCTACCACATGCTACAAATGAACATGGAGAGAGTTTTGCATACTATGGGTTATGTTTATATTATAGTCTCATAGTATAAATTAAGTGCTTTTTAATTATCTCTAGTTAGAATTGTATAAAATGTCCTCTGACTTTTAATAAGTTATCTTAGAATTCAGAACACTATTCCTTTCTCTTTTGAATTTAGTATCTTTCATTAGGCAAATATTGATTTTCCTCCACACCACACATCAATACCACAGAGGCCTTGATAAACAACAGCAAAAGCACTAACTGACAAAGATCATCCTGCACTACAGAAAGAGACAAATTCTTCCCTTGGATTTCAGGCAACATCCTTCTAAAGTGAAAATTACTTCTTTTGTGTATTTATAAGGGGAATAAAAAGATAGTCTTGGCTGGAAATTTCTTGTTCCATATTCTCCTGTGACAAAGAGCTAAGGGTGGAAACAGATGTCTCCTGACATCTCATTTGTGCCACCATAAAAAAAATTTATGGTGAAAAAATGCAGAGCAAAGCAATGTTGATACCCTTTGTTATGTCACTGAAAGGGAAAACAGTGGTTCAAAAAGGTGGTAATACTCTGCAGCTTCATTGTGGTGGATGTTTACTACATCTGTGGTGAAAGAGTACAATCAACAAGAATGGCTTGTGCTCTCCCACCGCTCCAGGCAGGTGCTCTGGAGGCTTGAGGGGCTGTCAAGCCCTGAGAGTACTTCCTTGTTTTCCCTACTTAGAGGGGCAACCCAGGTAATCGCAGGGTGTCTCTCCATAAGTGGGGAAGTCAGGGTTCCCCAAACAGTCAAATCTGAGGCAGGGGTGTGGCTGTGCAGAAACAAGCCCATCCCTGCTTGGTCAGACCCATGTCTGCTGAAGAAAAGCCCTGCTTTCCCTGCTTAGTTCGACCCAAAACGAGTAGCAGGTCTGGCTGTGCACAGAGATCACATTGCCCCTTGTCCTGCTCCACCAAGGGCAGGATAAGGGGTGATGTACATTTCAACAAGCGAAGCAGATCACGTGTGCCACATCACCTTGTGGCACAGCTGACCCATATAATTCGGCAATGTTTCTTTCTAGCCTAAGTTCACAGAAATGGGGGTGAGTGGGTATAACAGGGAACCCTGGCTCTGTTACTGAAGGAGCAGTGTGACACCTTTTAAGGCAGAGACTTTATAGCACAGGTAGCCAGCAGGGTAGGTGTTGAAGGACAGCCCTGTAGTTGGGTCAGCTGACTGGAGGCATCACATGACCAAAAGAGGTATTCAGGCCAGAGTTATATAAACCTTGGGATTAAGCCAGTCCAAGCCAGCATCCCTGAGGGTTGCAGGGTGCAGAGCTCCTGGCAGCAGCATAGCGGGGACGACCCTGTCACTGCTGCTCACCACTTCCTGCTGCTGGGATCAGAACCACTGCATGGAAGAGGGGTGGGGGGTGATGCATACCCCTGGCTCCATTCCTCTCACCCCCTCTTTAGGCAGCATCCACGGCTTGTGCCCTGCTTGTATGGTGGGGCCCCTGAATCTACACTAAGGCTGGAAGAAAGCATCTATGCAGGCCTGGGAACAAGAAAGAGCTACCCTGGGTAGAGAGAGAGAGATGCCTATTATGCATGCAAGTGATCTTTATTTCATGTTAATCCTGGCAAGAATTTGGGTGCCTAACAGAAGGCTGAAGTGTTTTAAATTTAAGGTGTACTGGTGGCTTGGGTTGAGAGCTACAGGGATGCTTTGGAGGTCCCATTATTGTCCTAGGGGCATGTGACTGTCTTGAGCCTTGCTGGGGGCAGGCTCAGGTAAAGCAGATACAGAGCCCGGAGCAGGGCAGAGTGTGGGGCCATTGAGCCCAGAGCAGGGAGGAGACAGGAGTCAGGGGCCTGGCACCTGAGAGGGGCAAAACCAGGGCTGGGGTCCAGGGGCCAGGCCTAGAACAGTGGGCCATAGCTGTGGGATCAGGCAGAGTAGAGGAGAGGAAGCTGGGAATGCTAAAATCCCAACAAAGGAAGGAAGGCCTGAAATAGCCTGGAGATGTAAGGACACGTGTCCCACCAACCTGGTGATTCAAAACACCTGTGATGCATGGTGTAGGGAAGGATCGGAGCCATGCAATTAGCCTTTAAGGCATGGACCCCTAACATGCCTGAGGTCCTTACATTAGTGTAAGATCAGGGCAGCCCCCCATGCTTTAATAACCATTTACATCAAGGTGTGGTGGATAAAAGAAGGGTGGAAAACCCTGAGGACAGGGTATAAGGAATTTGCTCAGCCTCCAGAGGCTTCATGGCCAAACCTGGAGATGATCCCCTGTTACAGTGGGAAATAACATTTTAGCAACTCATGTGGAAAGTTATATCTTTAAAAAACATGATATATGCAAAGATACTACATACAGTCACTTTTTATTGGTAGTGTTTCTTCATTTTTGCTTTCTGTGCTGAAGACTTGTAGTAGTTCAGCAAAATTGGCTCTTTTTGAAAGCAGCTCTTGGTAATTTCCCATATCTGCTATCCTTCCAGTTTCCATTACTATTATAAGATCTGTCTGAGGCAGGAATGCCAAGCTGTGTGTCACTAAAATACGAGTCTGAAACACAGAACAGTTTAATTTTTGCCATATGAAAACATAGTATGTAGCAACAGTATAGTTGTTACTATGAGGATTGCATAAAGAAGTGCCATATGAATTTCCTTCTCAAGGCCTCTAAAGCAGGCAGGCTGAAGAAACTATTACTGTATTTTTCTTGCATACCACCTTCCCCAGCCTCCCTGAAATAAGACGTACCATTGGAAGGCCAAATAAAGAAAAAAAAAAGGCCTTTTCTAGAATCTTACCTGCCACTGCTGAATGCCGGAGAGGCAGAGTGCTATCATCAGCATTGCTCATCTTTTTGCTGCAGCCGTACAACTAGAGATTTAACCTTGTCAGAGCCACTGCCAAATGGGCAGCATCAATTTGACAGCAAGTGTGACAGGGTTAAATGTGCAGTTGTACAGCTTCTCCTGCATACAGCCATGAGGTAAGTATACAGCCATTCCAGCATCCCAATGCTTCCATTATGGTGTGGACATCAGTTTCCTCACTTAAACACACACCTCAATTTTGGGAAGGCTAATTTTTGGGGAAAGGTGAGTATGGTATGTGAGTAAATACAGTACAGTTAATTACAATAAACACTAAGTAATTATTTGTCCACAAGGTCCTGCAGACTGATACATTATATTTGATACTTCTAGAATAGGAAAGGGCTCATGTCTCAATGAAGTACAAAGCTTTGAAATCTCTGCTTTAGGGAAACTTGGATGCTGCAGCTCTCCTAAACACAACTGAAATGGTGAATGACTGGCATTCCTAAATCTCTGCCATCTACATGGACATGATTGAAGCTTTTTAGTCTGCTGTTAACTTTATATGAAGTGTCACCAATATTGGAAAAAAGTCTGCTTTGTTTACCTTGTTTTTTAAGAGCCCTGAGGGCCCAATAAGCTTTTCAAAAAGATGCTTTCCAACATGTACATCTACAGCTGACAATGGGTCGTCCAGAAGATATATGTCTGCATTGCTATAAACAGCTCTAGCCAGACTCACCCTTTGCTTCTGCCCGCCACTTATGTTAACTCCCTAAGAAGAGAAAATACATCAGTAGATTAAATTTGACACAGCTTTGGGGTTTTTGTTTTGTTTTTTAAAAAACTTCTTCAGCTATTACTCCATTCCTAAATATGACTATTGTAATATAATCATTGGAAATTCCATAAAGTAAACAATCACCCTTGGAGCTATGAACCTGATTTACTATCACTGCAAACCTGTATGTCTAACTAATGTCTGTTAGTTGATTTGTTTATTTTCCTAATACATATAGAACATCTTTAATGTTATTGGAGGCTTTTCTGTACTTGTATATGATTTACTTTTTTTCTCATTTTGCTTGAAGGTTATGAAGACTGTTTGAAAATTTTTTTTACAGGTTAAAACTGCTGTTGTAAGTGAACAGCAGAGCATTACTGTAGGGACACAGCTTAACTACAAACCAGGTATATTTCTTTATAATTGGCTATAAATCCATTTACAGACGATTCCTTATGTCTGCCTCACTTTATTTGTAAGAGCCTATGATTATGATTTTCCTCTCTGATCCCCACAGTATCTTCCACGTAAGATCTCTAAGTACTATAAGCAGGCATGGAAAAATATGAATTAATTCTGTATTTTATATATATAAATAATGGGAAAACAATTAGCCTTTGAAAGAGCAGGAAGAGTAATTTGCAATCTGCATCTTTGTGCATAAACTGGGAAAAAGGGTAAAGCTGAGAGGTTCAATTTTGCCATGTAAGTCTCAACATTCTGGATAAAGGAAACTCCTTGGTGTGATATTAGTACTGCAGCAGCTTCAAATGTTTTAGCTATAAGTGAAGTCTAAAGACTAAGAATGCATACCAGTCTTGAAGCCCTAGTTACAGAAAAACATTCTTTTGTCATATCTTTCAGGAAAAATATGGTAATTACTGTATTTAAATACACAGGTAGAGTCTCTGGAACCATATTTCCTTGCCTGTCTTACAACAAATCAAAATCAGAATAGTGAGAGTTGGGAGAAACAATTCCACAAGAAGATAGAGCAATTTTAGCCTGTCACCATTAGCCAGCTTGAGTATAAACACATATGAACAGTTTTTGCCTAATACACTGAAATGCCCTTGTTAACCACTGTAATGAAAACAGAAACATTAGTTCTACTGTTTATAAGCTTCTGGTTCCTGATCTGGGATAGATCAGCATTTTCTATGCATTACGATATGTAAAAGCTAAGTGTTACCTGAATGTTTTCTTTTGTTGGTATTTTAAATTGCATAAGTACTAAAGTTTTAGTATTACCATTCATCATTATTCCAATTTGAAAATGGGTCCCTCTCATAAAATTTCAGACTTCTCCTTATCAGAGTGGCCAAAATAATTAGCATGAAAAGACTGCTGGAACAGTGACATCTGGCTTCATCTTTTCATTATTAAAAATTTTGTTTTTTCAAGATAAATCTTGATACGGATACAAGCTTAACACCAGCTGCTAACACAAACACTTACAATGTCAAAGGGATAACGAAGACATGGTGGGACTCCACCCATGACTGGGCCACAAATATACATGGCTATACCCTGTACAGGAGAGACCAAGTGGACGAAAGTAGTGGGGGTCAAGGAAAGCTATGCGTCCCTGCAAGTCAACATGGGCGCCCAGGGTGGACAACTAGAGACCCTCTGGGTTAAAATTTGTGGGGAACATGGCACAAGGGACACAATGGCACGAGTCTACCACAGACCCCCTGCCTAGGATCAAGAGCTTGACCAGGAGTTTGTCAGGGAATTGGCTGAGGCCGCATGCTCCCAGTGCATGGTTGTCACGGGAGATTTCAACTACCCAGACATCTCGTGGGAAGAGTGCTTAGCCAAATCTGAGAGGTTGCAACGCTTTCTCTCACGCGTAGATGAGCTCTATCTGACAAGAAGTCTACGGGCCAATGAGAGGTAAATGCTGATCAACCTGGTACTGGCAATAGAGGACAACCTAATCGGTGACCTAATGATTGAAGGGAGGCTGGGTGACAGTGACCACAAGCTGATCAACTTCACCATTCACTATAAAGCTGGCAAGTCAGTCAGCAATACAGAAGTCCTTGACTTCAGGAAAGCTGACTGCTACAAGGCAAAGAAGGCTTGTCAGTGAGGCCCTAAAGGGCCACAACCCAAAGGGGAGGGGAGTTCAGGATGAGTGGCTGATCCTCAAGGAAGCAACCCTGGATGCGCAACCATCTCGGAGGAAAGGCAGCAAAAGGGCACAGCAGCCCCCTTGGCTTGGCTCTCCAGGGAACTAGCGGACCTCCTGCATCTAAAAAGAAAGACCTACAAAGGACGGAGGACTGGATCCACCTCCAAGGAGGAATACTCTGCACTGGTCTGGACCTGCAGGGAGCGAACCAGGAAAGCCAAGGCTGCGACGGAACTCCAATTAGCTACAAGTATCAAGGACAATAAGAAGTCCTTCTTTAGATATGTGGGGAGCTGGAGGAAACCAAAGGCAACATTGGACCCCTGCTAAACCAGATGGGACAACTGACAACTGACACCTAGGAAAAAGCCAGCTTGCTAAATCAGTACTTTGCATTCATTTTTCACCAGTCCTATGGGATGCCCCTACCCATTAAGGGGCAGGGAGGCCCAGGTAAAAGAGATCCCTTACCCCTTGTCAATGCTGACCTCATGAAGGAACACCTTGAGAGACTGGATACCTTCAAGTCAGACGGCCCTGACTGTTTGTACTCAAGAAGCTGGCTAGCATCACAGCCCAGACTCTGGCACAGATCTTTGAAAACTCCTGGTGCTCTGGTGAAGTGCCTGAAGAATGGCAGAAGGCCAATGTGGTGCCTGTTTTCCAGAAAGGGAGGAAAATGGATCCGGCAAACTACAGGCCCATCAGCCTGACCTCTATCCTGGGGAAGGTCTTGGAAAAGATTATCAAAGTCGTCATTCTTAACAAACTGGCTGATGGCAACATCCCAAGGGATAGCCAGCACGGGTTTGTTGCAGCTAGGTCTTGCTTGACCAATCTTATTTCCCTTAACGACCAGGTGACCGATCACCTGGACAAGGGAGAAGAGATTGATGTCATATATCTTGACTTTTTAAAAAAGGCCTTCGATCTAGTATCCCATGATCACTTCTTAGCAAAACTACTGGCCTTGGCTTCACCATAATCTGCTGGCTGGGGAATTGGCTCTGTGGTAGAACCCAGGAGGTGGTGGTTGACGGAAGTCAATCCTCGTGGTGCGCTGTTCCATTGGCCTATACTATACCTACACAAGGCTCTGTCCTAGGGCCTATACTATTTAACATCTTCCTTAATAATGTAGACATTGGTGTCAGAAGTGGACTGGTCAAGTTCGACAACACCAAACTCTGGGGTAAAGCATCCACACCTGAGGACAGGAGGGTGACCCAGGCAAAACTTGACACGTTCAGGAAATGGGCAGACGAGAACCTAATAGTGCTTAACACTGAAAAATACAAGGTTCTCCACCTCAGGAGGAAAAACCTGCAGCATCCCTATAGGCTTGGCAATGCTATGCTGGCTAGCACTATGGACAAAAGGAACTTGGTCATGATTGACCACAAGATGAACGTGAGCCTTCAATGTGATGCTGCAGCATCCATAGATGCTTCTCAAGCAAATCCCAGGATGTCATTCTCCCATTGTACTTGGCCTTGGTGAGGCTGCAGCTGGAGTACTGCGTCCTGTTTTGGGCTCCACAATTCAAAAAGGATGTGGAGAAGCTTGAGAGAGTGCAGAGGAAAGCCATATACATGATCAAAGGTCAGGAAAACAGACCTTATGATGAGATGCTGAGAGCCATGGGATTTTTCAGCCTGGAAAAGCGCAGGCTCAGGGGTGATCTGGTGGCTGCCTATAAGTTTATCAGGGGTGATCACCAGAGTCTGGGGGAACGTCTGTTCACCAGAGTGTCCCAAGGGATGACAAGGTTGAACAGTCACAAACTCCTCCAGGACCATTTCAGGCTGGACATAAGGAAGAACTTCTTTACTGTCTGAGCCCCCAAGATTTAGTATAGACTGCCGGAGATGGTTCAAGCACCTACTCTCAACCCCTTCCAGAGACATTTGGATGTTTTATCTTGCTGGGATCCTATGATCCCTACTGACTTCCTGCCCCTGGGGCAGGGGGCTGGACTCAATGATTTTCCGAGGTCCCTTCCAGCCCTAGTGTCTATGAATCTATGAAAATGTCAAAATCCTATCTTATCCTATAGGACAGGATTTTCAAAGCATGACCATTTGCTTGTCCCTGCTCCTCCTCATTTCAGTGAGAGTAATTAGTTAGGCCAATGATGGTACTTTGGAAAAGCCCATTCTCAAATGGATGAACAGCTGGTATTGTATAGGCCTAGAGTAGAAAGAATACCTGAAGGGCAATCCAATTGACTCAAAACTCTTCTACAGAAAAGTATCAACAGATCCTCAAAAATATTCTGGCAACTACCTCATAAAAAATGTCTTAATGACTAAATATGGAGTTAATTACCTAAATTATTTTGAGGAGTTAGGCCAGGACTATTAGATGAAGCAGTGATTAGTCATCCTTTCCAGCATTTTTCATGTTACACATTAATTAGTAGGTTAAACACATTTGGAAGCATGTGTGAATTAGCTCAGCTGAGTGATCTATGATGACTCAAGTTCTCTCACCCTTTCTCCAATCTCTGTTTGATCTCCATTTGGTAATTGCTCCAAATCTGGTAGTAAAGCACAGGCTTCCAAAACCCTCTCATAATATGGCTTGTTTAGACCTGAGCCAAAGAGAATATTTTCCTGTAAAACAGAATTCTGAATCCAAGCTTGTTGGGAAACATAGGCCACGGAGCCCTAAAAAAGAGAGAGAGAAGAAAAATAAATATGCTCTCACTTGAACAGGACTTCAAGGGGAACGACGAATTTTAAAGATCTCTGTTGTTCCAACATTACCTCAAAATAACAGTTCCAAAATATCAGTTTTATCAAATTGTGTTATCATTCTAAATCAGTTATTACAGACCAGACTGCCTAAAAGATTAATTTTTAAAAGACACCTACACACTAAATGGTATGCCCCAATTATGTCACCTCTACCTGGATTGACTTATAAAACCTATTTTTGAGTAGTATCACTGAGGGTGCTGCCTTTAGCAGAGACTATTCATTCATGCATGCGATACAATACTAAGGTGGATGCACTGCTGGATGGGGACACAAGATGTTTCAGCATGATGGTTATCAGTGGACATGTCTACACAAGATGCTGTCACTGTAGCAACACGCTACAGTGACACAGCGTTGGTGGGCACAAACTGTGATGCTGCATCACTGTAGCAACACGCTCGCTTGCTATAACGCATTACTACAGCAACATAGTGGCTAAAAATAACCATGCACTGCTGGCATGACAGTACAGGCTGTTACTGCACCATCATTTACTACTTCCAAAAGGAAATACTAAACAACAGCACAATAACAGCAGTGCCATACAGGCACATATAGACGTGCCCAGTGTGACATAAGGCAACTTTTTCAGTCCTAAGATCTGCCTCAGGACACAAAGATACCAAAAAATGGGACCATGTTTTGGATATGACAATCCCACTCTCAAACCATGATCAGATTTAGTTTGCATTTTGTAATGTAAAATTTAATTTAATAGGTTGCTCAAGCTGTAATAACAGAATGTAGTTCTTCTTTCCAGATGCTATTGTGGCTAATTATTTTGGGCTTTCACATATTGTTATTGAGCTAACTGGATGAAAACACCAATTGACAATTAGAACTACACCTGACTAAATGATTACAATACAGCCACTTCTTACTTAATGTCATAGTTACGTTCTTGAAAAATTCAACTTTAAGCAAAACGATGTTAAGCGAATCCAGTTACGTCATGGTAGTTACTCACTAGCAGGTGGTGGCCAAACAACCTTGCATGATTTTTAACAAGTTTGTTCTCTACTAGATCAGTGATGTAATAACAAAACAACTTTAAACAGGATGACGTTAAGTGAGGAGTACCTATGGCCCCTTGGGGCATTAATCTAGGAATCTACTAGTTTTACTAGGAACTAATAGAATTCTTGCAACATCATCTGCCACCCCATGACCTGATACTAACTCCTGAGCAGTAGTTTTTGTTTAGCTCCCTTTTCCAAACCTACACTATTTCCCTCCTTTTTAAAAGGGTGTTGTTAGCTGTTAATGCTCTTATGGCAGGGGTGTCCATGCACTAAGATGGGAAAAGATGAGCTAAGTGCCCTCTAAATCTCAAAATTATGCCTCTTCAAGAGAAGACCATCTCCAGCTGGTGTTAAGCAGTTTGTGTTGCAGTAGTCAGTCTGCTACACAGGGTGAATACAATCCGAGGTCTGGTATCCCAGGATGCACTACTCCCAGTTCTTCCCCCACCCTCCTCCAACAAGGTAGATGACTTAGATCCATTATCCAGAACTCTATTGGCCCAAACAGACAGAGCAGGGACAGCCATGGGTAAATGGGGAGATAGGGGGAGAGGACGGCAAGGAGGATAGGGGAGGTACCAGGTAAGTGCAGGGGGGCTGCCAGGGACCTGTGGGGGAGGGTTGGTGAACAGGGAGCCACTACAGAGCCTTAGACCTGAGCAGCCATTGGGCACACTTGGCAGCTCCTAGCCACATCCCTGCTCACCAGACCTCTAGCAACAAATCAGAGCTTTGCACATGAGAGATGGCATTAACTTTTTACTGTGCAATGCTTACAGCATGTTCTAACTTTAATACTGTCTAACATTTATAGAATTGCAAATTGTAACATGTATCAGCACCATGATTCTTTTCCCTCCCTAAGAATAATCCACTATGGCCATGTGCAAAAAACAGTCACTCCTACATATGGGTCACAACTTTATCACTGTTCCAAATCAGCCATGTTTAAATCCTTAGGCAGGATACATGACCTAAATCCTTAAGGGATTTTTATAGTGAATAATTACTCACTTTAAAAAGGAGCTGTATCATATTACCTTTTAGTGTAAGAAGCTACACATCATCCAACAACAAGCAATGTGAATTTTATCCCAGTTTTCTCAGAAGAATATGTTGGCTGTCTCTCAAAAATATTTAACTGCCAATGTATTTTTTTATGAATAAAAATAGTTCATTCTCTGAAGCAACCCTATATAAATAGTATAACTATAGTGATTTTTTTTTTTAAAGCGACTTTACCCTTCTTTGGACTGTTCCTTCCAGTTTCTCCATTTCTCCCAGAATAGCTGAAAGGAAAGATGATTTTCCAGATCCAACTTGTCCAACAACAGCAACTAAAGCACCTTCTGGGATCCTCACATTCAGACTAGAAATGTTTAGACAGATAGACACGATTCATTCCCTCTGTCAACACTGTGCTGTTTACAGAGTAGTATCCCCCTGTAGCAGATGCTCTGAAGGACAAAATACTTAATCTACCCCTTACAGTAACTGAGGAAACAAACATTTCTGTTTGGGCCTCTCTGACTCGAAAAGGTTCTGTACTCCTCAGAACCCTGAAACAATGGCTTTACAAAAATAGCTGCATGTGTTTGCATGTTTAAAAAGTTTTAATTTTTCATTTGGTCACAATGTGTTGTGAGCACCTTGAATAGGACAACCCCTAATTTCTGTCTTGTACAGTATCCGCCTTATTACCCACCTTCCTAATGCCTTCAACCATTTTTTTGCAATAAAGTTCTACATTTTACAAAAATCTATTTTACAGCTTCTTCATATTGACCCATCTATTGTACTTAGTACATCTGCTTTTACAATATTAAGATAGTGATCCAACTTATGCTCTCTGTTTCCAAAAGGATTAAATTCTATTAGATTACTGAATCATGGGCATAACAACTTTCTCAGCAGTGTTTTTCTAGGAATGCAGTTTCAAAATCTCTTGCATTTTTGCATTAAAAGACTATTGTATTGTCAATGAATTGACATGCAAAATTGAGCTTTTTGTAGAGAAATTATTCTTCTGCAATGCATTTAGGACTTAGTGTTTGGCTGAATGTAAAGCAGAAGTAGGAAGATGAGATGGAAATGAGATCACTTTAATGAGATGGAGATGAGTATCTGGATATGTTGTTTCATTTCTATTTTGTTTCTGTACTACATTTCATTATGATGGTGTATTATACACCATTACTAGTTCCTCAGTATAGCTGGTTGCTAACGCAGTGCCAATATTGATACTAAATTTGCCCATGTTCTCTGAAACTCTCACTGTCTTAATTTCTCTAGGTCACTCTGCAGCATGGTTATATTTCTTTGTGTACTAACTTTGTCCCTGTGCATCATCTGTCAATTTAAGCATTTCTTAATTTGCTTCAAACACAAGACCTGACAAATCTATGAGATGGCCATTCAGGAAACAGAAATTCTTGGGAATCTGTTGTTCTTGCAGTAATATTGAGCAATATTGACAAAAGGAAAAACTGTTCCCGAGATGGAGACCCCAGTGCCAGTGAAGTTAAATTAAGGAAGCTGTACTTAAAAACAATAAGAGATAATGTATGTTTCCAGGAGGGCACACAGGAGATATCTTGTATTCCTATGTACTTGTGTGGACATCTATAACATGAATAGCAATGCAGAAAGTGAAACTGCCTCTATAAAATTCATATACCCTCTCCTCCTGCAAGTGGATATGATGGGCAAGGGAACTAAATACCAGTCTCATTCTCTTTACACATGTAGGCTTATAGTAGTACCTGCATGTCTGGAAACATATGCTACTCTGAGTGAATTCCTCTTCTGGAGTAGTGGTGACATGAGGCTTAAGACTATGGTCTGGGAGTTGCAATCATCTACCTGGGACATTCTGAGACAAAAAAAAATTCTGCCCCTTGAACTAGGCAGACCATACATCATCTACCCAAATGCTGTGGAAATGCAGTGTAGCAGAATGTGAAGCCTACAGATGTTGTTCAAAGTACTTATTAAAGGGATTTTTTTTCTTACTTATTTAAAACTTGTGTGCTGTTCTCATCCCAGCGGAAAGAAGCATCAATAAATCCTACAGCATGATCTGTTGCAGTGAAGAGAAAGAAACAATGACTCAGAGGCAGCTGCCTAGTTGTTATTTCTGAATAATTAGCGTACAAGATGCAAATGAAAAACATATGTGCCAGCTTACTTGCACTGTAGTTTGTGTCGATAGTTTGAGGATCAAGGTCTTCAGAATTCAGGAAGTCCTCTAAACGACCCAGAGAAATTTTTGTCTGTAACAAATATGAATATTTATACTATTTCAGATTCTTAAACAATACTTCAAAAACCTAGACTATATTGAGAGTAGCATGTCATGCACAGGTTTTGGGTTTTTTGTTTGTTTTTTAAGCAGACATTGCTTCATCCAGGGTTAAATTTGGATTAGTTTTTCTCCAATTGTATACGTTCCACCTTGTGAATGCATAACTGTTAGAACATAAAGCTGTTGCATGATAGGCAGCAGCCCCTCCACCCACTTTAGAAATCACTCCATGCATTTGCCCATGCTATAACATATATGGAAAAAGTAGATTAAGCACATGTAGAAAAAGCAACAGTATTTTTGACAACTGTTAGTCATTTCTCATAATATACTAACATACTTCAAAAGATATAAGGAAACTTTTATCCCTGAAGTTCCACCATCAAAGCCATGAAAATACTCCTCCAATTATTCACTCAACTAATATAATAACGTAAGACTTGAAAAAGCTGGGCTGCTTAGCCATCCATTAAATGTAGATGAAACCACATGATGATAAATGAAAGAGCACCGTATTACCCTTTATAACACCCATACACATTTTGTTTTTCACCTGGGCTACAGCAGAGATCACAGCTGGCAAATCAAACAGTGGCAGCCGTAAAATATTGAACAAAGAGATGGATGTGAAAACTTTAGCTGCAGTTAAAACATTCTCTTCATCCAGGAGAAAATAGATTCCAAATGTAGCCAAAGAGACCTTTAAAAAAATAGAGGGATTTTTGTTTTTTATTTGTACTTTTCAACGATTTCTCAAAGGATAAAAGCAGGAAATTAACGGAGGTTAAATATAAACTAACATATGAACTAGTTGCCATCATCAGCAAATTAAAATAATACAATTGTAGTATGTAGAAGAAATATAAGCTCTTATATCATATAACTAAAATATTCCATTTCTTAATTAAATATATGCATAGAAATACTCCCACATAATTTCACATGCAGAGTATCAAGGCTCAATTCTCTCCTTTTGTAAATGTTGATTTGTATACTTTCCTTACCCACAGAACTCCTTGTATGCCGGTCTTCCAGAGTTCATGTGCACTATCATTTTAACTAGCAGCACACATGATCACTGAGCTCAAAAAGAGAAGGAGTTTAAGTTGCTGCTGGGTAGGAAATTGTTTTCCCATGCTTGAATAATTTTCCAGAATTAAGTTTATTTTACCATCTTGAATCGGCACAATGAGCTGAATCTCACTAGATTTTACGTGGGTGCTGTGTACTTCATGTAAACTACTAGATGCATTGTACAGAATTGGTGCATTTTACAGACTTACATTTTTATTAAAGTTGATAAAAAGAACTGGTATGTACTTTTCTGTTTTTGGCTATCAAAAAATAGGACATATTCATTTTTATTTAACATCCCCCTCCATCCAATTTCTAAACTGAAATCTTGAAAATGGTTTCTTTAATATAGGTGTATTGTATAATCCTGAATAGCCTATCTAAATGGCTAACATGACTAGGGGTGAAGGATCTGGACCTCAATCTTCCCTCTCAACATACAGGGATAATAAACCTATTAAGTCCTCAGTTAGCTGTTTTATACTAGATGAGGCTCTGACCCATAATTTCTCATGTAAAGAAGTGATTCAAAATGAAAGTTTAAATGAATTCCTGATACAATTCCACTGCTTAAGCCGTCTAGATGACATACAGTTTTCAGTTTCTGAATTTTCAGAACCTTATAGTTTAGAGGCATTGTTCATTTAAAAAAAAAAGTTTGGCTCTTACAAATTTCTTAAAAGCAGGATGGTATACTGGCCAGTGGCCACATAGGGAAGTGCTTTTCTACAACAGTTTTCTTATGTAACAAAATCATACAATTTTTCTTTTATTCTCTAGGAATGACATGTTACTAAAATGATATTAATGTATTATGCAGCTACAGTTTCACCACTGAAACTATTAACATTCAGTACTTGTATAGATTATATATCATGCCACAGCTATGAGTTAAGGGAAGAAAATGTGTGTAGAACCACATACTTCACATTCAGCTGTTCTCCTCCATGCTGCAAGGAAGCAGCATGGAGGTGGGGAGCTTGACCCCAGGAGATCTAGGAATCTCCCCCCCACCAAAACTGTGTTTTAAAAAAAAAAAAATAAAGCAGAGCAGTGCATTCAGGAGCAGCATGTGTCACTCAAAACAAGCTTGGCTGGCCAGAGCTATACTTCAGCTGTTGGCCAGACTCTGCTCTGAGTAACAGGATTGCCATTGTTGGAGCCCCAGGACCCCAGGTGAGACTGCTGGGGCCAGTACTAGGCTGGCCCCAGCAGCCTCCCCTACCCAACCCAGGGTAACCTGTCACATACAAGAGGGCATGTGGTAAAATCACTCCTTGGGAACAACTAGTGACGGCACAAGATGTCCTGTTGCTAGTTGTCCCCAGGGAACCACGTGTCCATGCTCATGTGGATGTGGCCAAAGTAGCTAAATTCTTTTCCTAGGGCTCCACAGCAAATGAGTAGCAAATCAGGGATAAAACTCCTGAATTTCCAGCTTCCCTTCATGAATTCAGTCTTCTGGCACATCCACCACACTGGGTTAGCTCAGGGGAACAGGTACACAGGAAAAAATTATATTGACTTAAGTTGTGTTTCTATTTCTCTGCTATAGCAACTGCCTTGATATAGATCAATAAGAGGGAACAGAAAAATACCTGTTTGACTTCTGCATCTAACTATGCTATATAGGAAGCAAGAAAGCTGGCAAAATAGATAACAAATTTTGTGAATAAAGTGAAAAGCTTTATTTGATTCACAAGTTATTAAAGAAACACAGAAAAAACATTCTGCCTCACTCCATGAAAATGATGATCTTTTGTCCATCTCAAGTACATTTCCTAGCACACTAGACTTACATTGTCTATAGTCAATATATATTTAAGATATCTTTTTCCCCCACTAACCAAATTACTGCTTACAGACAGATGCATAACAGGACAGTTTGGTATCCTGGGCAGTGGTAGCACAAAGGGTGGCAGTGGTTCTTGGCTGCTGGCAGTATTAGCAGAGCTGGTCAAGAGAGGGTGTTATTTTTCTGCCTCTGCTCTCTTCCCCCCACCAAGCTGGCACCTAGGTCTGCTGTCTCAGTTGCTCCCCCTAACTTCTGCTAGTTCTTACATAAGAATTAGAGTCTATACCACCTCTACTCTGACACCATAATCTTATATTTTTAAAAACTGATCACTGAAATAAAAGCATCATTTAAATGTTTAGTTGGTATAAAGGTAAGAATCACTTTCTTTAAGAAGAATGTGCAATTCTCTGCATGAGAGAATAAGAGTCCTCTGATTACGGCACTTGACTGAAACTCAGGAAATCTGGATTTTATTCCTGGCTTGCTGTATGAATTTGGATAATCCACATCTTCTTCATGCCTCAATTCCCCTCTGTAAAATATTCTTATTACTATATTTCATGATCTCACAGAGGGTTTGTGATTATAAATTCATCAGCAGTTGTGAGGCTTTCAGATACTACAGTGACAGGGAATATATAAGTAATCAACATTATACAAATGTATATAGTCAAGAAACATACCAGAAAAGGAATACATGTCAAAGTTAGCATTGAGAAAGTTGCCAAGTATCCAGATGACTTCAAAACATCTATTTCATGTTCTCGAATTTCCATAACCTTCTTCTGATAGGATGTCTCCCATGCATAAAGTTTGAGAATCTAAACAGAAATCAAACTGAAAATTACCTTGTAATAAATCAGGAGAAATGATAGTAACTTTTGGAACAAACTCATTTTTAGTTGTCTGTAGAAGTTTTAATATTATAAAACTGTAAACATCCAATTTCCATTTTCCCAGTGGATAGTTTTACAAATGAAATATTGTCCTATTAAGACTCAACATAACTCAAAACTAAAATTCAGTTAGTCTATAAGGTACAGCTGTACCCTATCTTCTGTCAAAATGAAATTACTGCTGTTCAGAATAGCATGTGGTAGCGCTCTTTAGCTCTGTACATCTCACTATGCCCATCTTCTGTTAAAATAATTATTATTCCTAGGTACTCTTATCCCCATTTATCTTTCTATGTGTTTTAGTTAGCTAAAAATTATCCTGGCAGGTGTCAAAATCAGACTTCTCTGCAAATGTCCTCTATCACTGACTGATAAAAAAAAATATCAGTTTGGAAGTCCAAGCTCATATTTCACTTTCCTGGAGAACCTGGTATAAGAATGAATATCATCAGTTAGGCAATCAATCAAATTCTTACCTAATAAAGGACAGCATGTAAAGTGTGCTCAAAAAAGTTGGGCTGAAAACTTTAAACAACCCTATTGCTGTTATACATAACATGAACAAAGAAGCTGCATCCACATGAGCATGGACATTTGTTTCTCCGGGGACAAGAAACACCGGCACACCTTGTACCTTGTGCTGCTGCTACTTGTTCTTGGGGAATGCCCATGCCACATGCCCTGGTGCATAGCAGGTTACTGTGGGTGGGGTAGGAGAGGATTGGGCCAGAACTGTGCTGGCCCCAGCAGCCTAGCCTGAGGTCCTGGGGACCAGGAAAGCTGCAGACATGGCACTCCTGCAGCTGGGAGTCTAGCCAGCAACCAGAGTGTGACTCTAGCTGGTCAGGCTCTGATTTTGGTCAGTGTGCACTGCCACCATGTGCGCTGTCTGCTTTTTTCCTGCACAGGTTTTTTGACGCTTGGCTCTCCTAGGATCAAACCTTCCCTCCCCCACAACACTGCAAGGTAGCAGTACGGAGAATGCCTGAATGTGCAGCCTTTTTCATATGTATGGTTTCTATTAAGTGCATGTCTTCACAGTCTGGAGAATTCTAGTTTTTTTTTCCACAGGAAAGATACTCTGTAACAGTGTAACCTGACGTTGTTATTAATAGTACATGAGATAAATAAAGGAAGAAAGGCCTTGGGCCTTCTACTGACAAATAATTAACAGTCCATTATAACAACATGTTTGTACTGAAAATATTGTTGCTCTTACTTACACCCAAATAACATCTCAGCTAACAGAACTTCTCTCTGTGTAATAATAATTTAACACTAAGAATTTGTATTTCCCAAGCCATATTAGCAATACTGATTACATCTAGAAATTGAAAAATTTGAGGGGAATACACCCACATTTCAAGTAATTCATAGTTTATGGTGTATTTCAGATCTGAAGTATAAATGACAAATTGTTATGGTCAGGAAAAAATATTTGAAAAGCTTGTTTCCTTTTTTCACTGCAACTTCACTTTTGACAGAGATTTGCAAGCATCTAAAGATGGTCTATTCTAATGAAATACTAAAGCAAGATAATAAGAAAATTTCATTCTTAATCTGTATTTCAGAATCACATTTCTAACTGACCTTAATATAGCTTTAAAAAAATCACTTTGAATACTTTACATAAAAGAACTTATTTCTCCTATTTATTGTCTCTGATGTCATCTGAAAGGTCAGTGGCAAGATTCTAGTTTTATGAATTATGTACTGTCTCATTGTTAAAAACTAGTGAAAGTACAATGAAACTAATTAGCTTCTTGTGTTACCTTTATTCCATGTAATATTTCATTTAGTAGCTTAACCCGTTGATCTGCAGTCTTCATCTGGCTTTTCTGGTCAAAAGACAAAAATGTTTACTTTTTAAAATAAGAATAAAATAATCAAATTACCTTGTGTACTGCCTACTGCATTTTCATCACTTTTTTGGATATTTAATTTGTTAAACATACTTTATCTTTGCAGTCTGGTATGTGGTTTATGCTGTCATATAATTCACCAAATGGTAAAAGAATTAGTAAATCTATTCCAATACCACTTTACCTATAATAAACCTTGAGATTTTTAAAAATTCTTCTTGTGACATGATGATGACAGAAACCAGTTCATTCCTTGCATTCTAATTAGAAACTTCTTAATTGGATTTTTAATTCTGAGAGTGTTCTGGAATAATCGTATCAATTTAAATCTACATAAACTTTGACTATCTAAAGTTGGACACAAAAAACATCTTTTTAAGTATAATATTTCAGCACAGTTACATACGTGGTATATTTGGCATACAATAGCAATTATTTGGGTCTGATGAGTTTACGAATAGTTAAGGAATATATTCTTGTTCACTTATTATATACAAGTTGTTCCATTAAATTATTACATTTGACTAAAGCAAACAGAATTTCACCCAGTCTGATTTGTGAGATACAAGCTAGTACTAGTTAAGCTGAAATGTGTTTGGGTTTTTTTGACGGGGGAGGGAGGGAGCGGGGAATTCTTCTGTTACTGGTAACACCTTTTGATTTTTCTACGGTGGTTAATTTCTGCATGTCATTCAAACAATGAAGGCAATTTCAAACTATACTAGTCAGTGCACCCTATGATTTTGTTTGTTTGTTTCCCAGTAATGATACCTAGGCAGAATATTACAACGGTTAGGTTGCAAAATTGGCCTAGATCACCAGGCTCCATCCTCTGCTCACATAGAGCTCCTATAGATGTGCTTGGAGACTGCACTGACATGCTAGAAATCCGGCGCATGGCAGCAGACTCAATTAATCGAGTCTGCTGGAGAAAGGAAACTGACATGCTCTGGCAGCCTTCTGGGTCACGTGTATTGGTGTTCCCACACATCTCCGCACTGGAAAAGTGGTAGCAGGGTGCTTTGAAATAAAACATGCTCAATGAGCTTTAGTTCAAAGTAGCCAACCACCATTTTTTTCAGTGCAGGGACATGTAGGGACGTTGATGCACGTGATGCACCGGTACTTCTAACAAACACAGCTCGCTAATTTAAAGCGCTCGGTGCCAAGTCCCAGAACACATGTGAAAATGCTCATAACTGAAAAGATCTGTGATCTGAAGGAGCTGTCTAAGAATCTCTCCTCCACTGCCACTATTTGAAAGTGCAAATTCTCTGCTTCTATAATATTATGTTTCCACACTGATGATATTGCCTAGACCTCACAAAGGCCTCTACCAGGTCTTTTGCTGTACTATACAAAGAGACACCAGAGATGAGGTAGGGTACAGGATAAAAACAGCTCCTTCTTTGGTCCACCTGAGCTTTCCTGGTGAAGATAAAGCAGTTTAGAGATCTATTATTTTTCTCATGCTGATCCTAGCTACGTTTTAAATGGACATGAAGTATCGCAGAGCCAGAAGGGACCTTAGGGGTGTCAAGATGTTTGTAGGGGCACAACACTGATGTCATCCCTGGCCTCCCTTAGATCTGCTAGAGATCATAGTGAGCCTTGGAGGCTTTTCTGAGTGTTGGTGGGGATAATCTGGAATCTGGCTTCAAAGGGAAGTGTGAATGAGAGTTTGAGAATGTGAGATCCAGTCATAGAAGCTTCAAAGTTTTGTTTCTCTAGAACGCACTTCTGTTCGCAGGATCAGGACCTACCAACACTTATATAGATAAAAAATGCTATTTATATTTTATTACAAGTATAGTTTAATCTAAATAATGGACAGGGACTGTATTTCTTAAACCCCCCTCCACCCAAAGCAGCCTTTGATTAGGGTTTCTGTGCATGATTAAGTATATACATTAATTTTATAATCATAATTCAAAATTAACTCCTCAATATAACACTTCAAAATTTTCTAGCATTTGTGTTTCTTACCTTCAGACATTTTACTTTGGCAGCAACAAAAGCATTTATAGGTATAACCAAAACAAGCACTGCAACACCTGCTAATACCGATGGGCCCAGTTCTTGCCAGAGAAAGATAATAGCCATCAGGATCTGAAATGGTGCTGACCAGAGAAGGTTGAGGTTTACAGCCATTTCCATTAGTTGCTGGGCATCTGAGGACATCAAGTTAACAATTTCACCACTTGTGTATTTTCTCCGAGCACAGTTAGCTAAGGTTAAGGCCTGAAAGCAATATAACAAGATCCCAAAAGGTCAAGATCACAAAAAGTAGTATCTATCTTGAACATGTGCTTTATTTTTTTATTGTATTACTTTACGTGTTTTATACAGACTTACCATTAAGCATCCACAGGAAACTTAGGAGGGTGGCTTTCTTGTAACAGCCAAGAAAAATTGCACTCGGTAAACTAGATTCCAGAGTCTAGTCTGCCTCTTATGTACCAAGTAATGAAACCAGAGTGGTGTAAAGAAACACTAAAAGCCTTAGTTAGATCTGGCCAAGGGAGAATTTCTTCAGGGCTGAAAGATTGCCATAGGCTCTCTTAGGGAGGCAGCAGAAAGATAGCAACAAAGATATTCAAGGACACTTCCAGTCTCTTGAGAGAGGTTGTCCTTTGAACAAATAAAGTAGATAAATTAAGACCTTGAACCCTTTATTGCATACACAGTAAACTTATGGTACCCTAAACAACAACCTATAAAAAATCTGTCTCACTCACTGTACACAAAATTGAAAAACTAGTAAACAGATATCAGTTTTGCTTCGTTTATAATATATTAGCAGGGCTGCTACTGTAATTCTGTGCAGGCCAAGCTTTTCTCTACTGCAAAGTTCCTACGCATTTCTTTTTTTAACTCCTAAGTCTCCTCGTACTCAATGGCTCCACTTTATGTTTTATGGCAGGGGTTTTCAACCTTTTTTAGTCTAAGCACTCCTGAAGGCCAGACACTGAGCATAGGGATGGTGGGCGGGTAGGGATGGAGTGTTGCTACCTCCCAGGAGCAGGGCCAGAGCACAGCGGGGAAGCTCAGTGGGCTGGTGTGCGGCAGCAGCAGCCTGCATATGGAGCTTCCTTGCCCTGCAGAGGGGCACCACTGCCCTCCCCCCACCCCAGCCCTATTCCTCGGAGGTGACAGCGCTCCATCCCTGCCCATTCGCACGTATCCCCTAGGACCATTCCATGTATACCCACAGGTACGTGAACCCCCAGTTGACGACTCCTGTTTAATGTCAATCTGTTATTAGCTATACACAAATTTTCAGTGCAGCCGGCATGATTCAGCTAAAATGTCAGGGTAAGGTTATTTTAAAAAACAGTAGCTGGACTGTTGTGTTTAGTGTTATTTTTAGGCAGACACTACTCTGCCAAATTAAACTTCATGTTCACTGGAAGACTGAAGACCTCACCTTTCCACTCTAGAGGGGAGATATTCCAGGCAAATTTCAGATTCCTATTCATACCACTTGAATGCTACCACAACTCAAAGATACATACATGTACTCTTTATAATGGGAAAAGTAAAGAAAAACTTACTTTTATTATCAAAAAGGACTGAGCCACTCTGTTTTTTATGAAATGTGAACAAAATAATTAATCATATATGTTCTTTTAGGCAGAGATTCAGCCTAAAGACCTAAAACCTAAGCTTTATTCAGATTAAGTAAGGAATATCCAGAGGGGAAAAAACAATTAAAAAAAAAAGACTGGATTAGCCCATGATCTTTCATCCTATTCATGACTGACCCATACCTTTAGGTTAGGGATATGCATCAAAAAGCCTGAGCCTGAACTGATTCAATCTTTGCAGGTTAGTCTAACCCGGGTACGCTGAATTAATTTGTAACTTCACAGACATCCCAGAAATATAGGCATTTGCCTGCAGTGACCCAGGCTAGAAGCTGGGGAGTGCTAGAGCAGTCCTCTTTTGCAGGTTAGTCTAACCTGGCTAGGCTAAATCAGTTTGTAACCATAAAGACAACTTCTCTGGACTGAAAAAATGTAGGCACATGCCTGAAGTGGCTCAGGCTAGAAGACCGGGGGTGCTAAAGTAGCCCTCCCTTTACTTCCACTGTGCTGAGCTGAGGGGGGTGTGGCCAGGCTCCAACAGGATGTTCTGATTTGCGAGGGGTGTCCCCACCCCCCCTCCGCCCCAACCAGCCTAGCAGCAAAGTGATTACACAGCATTTATCACCCCTAACTCAATGTTTATCACACCATTAAGAATACAACATAGGGCCATTACCGGCTACATGTTGATTCTGCCTTTGTTCTGTCTGCCACAGCATGGACCATAGCCCTCATGTAGTCTGCTAGCTAATGCTGAAAGGTATCTGTGTACAGCAAAGTGGATGGTGGAATTCCTGCATAGCAGTGAGTGGTGAGGAGCACAGGGTGTGGGGATCAGGGGGATGCCAGGCAGATACCTGGCTGCTTTCTTCCAGCCAGGAAGCAGAGGAGAAGGACCAGCCCTGCTGTGGAGCAGAGAGCCTCGTCCAGCCCAGAGAGTATGCCGGGATGCTGGGGGAGTCTACTTTAATTTAAAACAGCAAGGGGTCTAGGACAGACATTGCATAAACCAGTTTGAGCCAAATCAGCTAAAGTTAATACTACATTCAACCAGGTTTATCTCAAACCGGTTTCAGACACTTTCAAACTGGTTTCTGTGCACTGAACATCTGTTCTGAACATCTGTTACAGGTTTAAACCAGTTTCTGATCAGTTAAACCGGTTTGTGTGTAATGTCTTTCTCTAGCCTGACTAGATTAGCCCTGCTAATTTCAATCAGGCTCTGCACAGGTGGGTGAACTCTTGTCTAGTGATCTAAATGTGAGACTAGAGTGCTAGCATGGAAACACTAGAAGTTTAGTTATGGCTTTAGTTAGATTTTCAGTTTTAATTCAGAGTATTCCTACTGATATTTTCACTGGCTTACAATATCTTGGTTTCTGTGGCACTTGGATATATTTTCAGCTTGAAAATATAGGTAAGGTTTATTTTTTGGTGGGATAGTGGGAAATGAGGCAGTTACCTTTCTGTATATCAGGCCAACAACTGCAGTCTTAATTTTGACAGAGGTAAGCATGTTGAAGCGCTGGTATAGCTGATGGATGAGAGTCTGCAAGATGACCACAATAAGAAGAGCAAGAGCGTATCTATATCCATTCCAGTGTAAATCAGAGTGGTTTTTGAACAAATTAATCATTTCTCTGGAAATCAAAGGATATACCTTTTTAAAATCTTTCAGTTAGCAACAGCAAAAGAAGTCTTAGAAAATCTTGTTTTGAATTTACATTATTACATCTATATTCCACAAATAGCAATAAGTATAGATGTTGTATGGCAACGCAGAAGCAAGTATTCAACAGTAAAAAAAACCCTGCATTCATCTGAGTGCTACTTTGCTGACCTTGTAACAATTACTATTATGTACTGCTTCAGAGTTATACACACTACTGCTGACTTCACTGGTAACAGAGTGCAGAAGGTATAGGATTATTTGCTAAAGACAAGGCATGTCTACAAGAGATGCTGACTGTGCAACAGCCAGAAAATACTGCGCAGTAGTGCACCACAGTGCAGATGATGCTAATACAGTGCTGCACAGTATTATTAGGCTACTGCACAGTAACATTAACTAAAAAACATTCATCAGCACTACTGCACAGAAACTCCGGTTACTGCATGTTTATTTAGTATTTGCTAATATAGCATTTTGTGTAGATGCACCCACAGACAATAAAATAAATCTAGTATTTGCTAAAGATTAAAGGGTGGAAAAATCAGAATTTTAAGTTTTACTTTTAGTATAGTAGAGATTATTCCTAACAACTGAGTGAATAAAAATGAAAAACAGTTTATGGTTTATTTCTAATATTTCCGTGCCAGAAAGTGGTGATATAGATCTTAGCAAAGTTTGTTTTTATATTGCCATGCTAGGCTCCTGAACCATTTTCCTACAGCAGGATTATTTCAGGAAATTTAAAGGTTAAAGTTAATCATTTGTGCTCATTAACACTCTTCTGTGATAATCCGCTAGGTGTAAAACAAGTATTAAATACCTTTCTAGTAACCACTATAAACTTACTTAGGGTACCAATCAACTAGTGGCAACATAGTCATTTCAGCCTTCTGTTAAACACAAAATTGTAATTATTACAACTCCACTGTATCTTCCATTTAAGCTTTCTGCTACAGAACTTGAACAAGAAAGAAAAATTAGAACTAAAACTGTAATAAACCACAAAAGTAAGTGCTTAATGGGCACCTTTGAGTTCAAGTCTGAGAATGAACCTTTGTTTCAGTGGGTTTTTTTGGTTTTTTTAGTGACTAATTCAGACTCTAAATATTAAAAAACATAACCATATATTGTACAGACAGATAGCCATTTAGTCTGAAGTCAGGCAGAAAGCACAGCAAAGTAGCAATTTACAGAATAATTTTATATCATGATATTCTTCCACTCTCAGACCTGGCTTGCAATTTAGTGTTATCACTTTTGCTTTTCTCACCAACTCTGACTTAAGTTCCCTCCAAGAACAATGATAGCAGTAACCTGTTAACAAAAAGGCTTCTTGTAGCCAAATATTATTTACTGTAACTAAAGTATTTTCAAGGCTATATCTTAAAACAATACCCTAAACTGTGCGCATGCCTCTCTCTGGCTGCATCTACATATGAAATTAATGTGCAGTAAAATAAGGAGCAGTAAGCTGTGGCCAGGAGCACATCTACACACCTTGTTGGGTGAAGATTTGCCTGGTCCAGGGCTGCTCCTGCCCAGCTCTGTCCCACTGCAGCAGCCAGGGGAAGGTCCAGGCTCTCCCAGGTGCCAGCCTGGGGGCTAACAGAGGGCACAGGGATTAGTCCTGATCTGCGTGGGGTTGGCAGAGCTGTGTCAGTCACAGAGGCAGCTGTCTCCCAGCCCCATGCACACTGAGGTCCTGATGTGCATGGGGCTGGGAGACAGCTCCACATGCAGCTGGCACAGCTCCCCCCATACTGGGGATTAGCCAGGCAACAGTAGCCTGCTGCTACCTGGGCTGACCAGGAGCAAAACTGTAGTCAGCATCTAAAGGTGCACTACAGTACATTACCTAATGCACTGTTTATCTAGTATCCGTATGTGTTGGTACTAGCAAACAGTGTATTAAGACTAATTTAATGCACAGTAAGTCCAGTGCATACATAGACAGAGACCCTTTATTATCCATTAGATTAGTCTAGCGTATAGTAAACAGTTTCATTAGAAGATGCCTGTACACATCTACTATTGTCTGGATCTGGGGAAAAACTCTTTCACCTGTTGAGACAATCTGCTTGCCTCTCCCATGGGCAGTACTGGATAACTCTGCCTATTTTAACACACTCTTCTTCTGAAAGGGCTTTTAACTTTTTGTGCCCTCCATGCCCCTAGATTTGGCAAAATGAGGTTTTAGCTTATTGAAAACAGGGTTACTGGGCCCTTCAGGTTTAGAACTCACCCCAACTTCCATGTGTTTCCAGCGTATTTTCATCCCATTGATCCTGACAATTACAGGCATATAATAAACACTTATATCAGGGATGGTCAACCAGTAGCACAGGTGCCACAACTGGCATAGGCAGCACTTGTGTACAACATGTATCAGAGTGAGGATGGTACATGCAGTACAGTGGCAGATAGGGCAGGGAGCAGACAGAAAAACATTAAATCAAACAGGGAGCACAGGGCAGGAAGCAGAAAGCAGAATAGCAGTTTGTGTAAAGGAAAGGTTTACAGTGACACGTGGGGAGGGTATAGGGCTAATCTGTGGCACACCTTTTAAAAGGTTTGGCCTCCCACTACTCAAAATACAGTCAATACAGTCCTACAAAAATCTTACTAACTCACCTGAGTTAAACAGTAACTTTACCTCACTAACAAGGTCATATAAAGTGTTCAATAAATTATTTCATTCAGTAGTCCTAGATTGATACATTGTCATACCTATTATGGTATGGTTTTGATTTAAGGTATTTTTCAATTGACATTTACTTTATGAGACTCATGATTGGGTACATACCTGAATTAGAGAACTTTAGATAAGACAAAAATAATGTATTAGGGAACAATTTAATCATGTCAAGAAGTAAAGTATTCTTCAAAGTAATTTCTCGAGTTTTTCTTCTTCTCTGATTAAATCACACACATGCTGTTTATAAAAACATACAACAGCAATCTATCTCAGATTGAAAATTATCAGTTTATCTTTCTTGTGAAACATGACACTAATCCAGTGCTTCCCAAACTTTTGCTCAGTGCGACTCCATTTATGACTCCATTTCCTCAGCATGGCCCCTTGCTCCCAACCCGCAGCCCTCTGCCCCTGCTGGTGCCCCTCACTCCCCACCCACAACCCCCCACCCCCTAGGTGCTTCAGGACCAGGGCCCATAGCCCCCCATTCCAGCAGAGCCCGAGCCCCAGCTGCACCCACGGAAAGCAGCCGCTGCTGCAGCCAGAGTGGAGTGCAGAGCCCAGCTTCCCCCCTGGCCCATCCCTTTCTTTGTGTGCAGCATTGCCAGAGCAGACCCCATAGAGGAGGAAGGATGAAGGCTGCCTGCTGCAGGCTTGGGGCTCCCCATGCTTCTGCCCTCCCCCTGGGGGGTCCATAACATGGGTGCAACTCCAGGCTGCTGCAGCTGCCATGCCTCACCTTGGCATCCATTGTGGTGCAGCCCTCCCTCTCACAACGGGTCCCACCTGCTGGGCCACAGAGGCAGGTCCTCCCCAGAGCTGATCTGGTCTGGCTGCAGCCCCACACTCCTCTGTGGGCACAGAAATCTCAGGGGACGTGTTTATTGTGACCCTATCCACTGATGTTGTAACCTTATTTGGGGTTGCAACCAACAGTTTGGGAACCACAGCTCTAAGATACCATATACAGTAAAATACAGAACTCTGTTTCTAAAATGTATCTTGACCACTAAAAAGTCTTTCAGCAATTTTCCTTTCTATAATCCCATGCACTCTATTTTAAAAACAGTTTCAGTTTTTTGATAATAGGCTTATCCTTTGTATTTTCCATTTGAATGCCCTATTCAGAAAACAAATTTTATTTTTTAGAATCTTCCACTTTTTGCCCCAAATCTATGGTTTCACTTTAGTAAAAATATTTTAAGTCTTTATGTTTATGAAGAGAAACTTTTCTCTACCTGTAGGGTAGGAGTCCAAATTTTTCAATAATATGTTCTTACTTTATAGTAGAATTTCTGAACATCTGATACATAATCTCTCCCTGATACAGCCAGATTTACATTTTTCAATATTTTATGATGTTTCTTTAATGTAATTAAAGCATCTGATGTGTTGAAAGATCTACAGCAACATCCAGTGTAATACAATCATTTGTAACAGTCTAACAGTAAGGAGAGAAATACACGCGTACAGTCATTAAGACTGATGTCTTATAAACAATTTCACAATTTTGGTCCTATAATCATCTCTATCAGGATTTTGTACGTATGCAAGAAAAAGCAGAGCTCCCTAACCCATGTTACTGTTAGACTGCTACTTAAATTCTAGAAAAAAAGTTTATGAAAATAAGCATGAGAACAATTAAAAATTCAGGCTAATACAGTTAAGATATGTGCACTGTTATTGTTATTTCATGTGAGAAGTCTAACCAACAAGGGTTTGGGCAGAAGTCTCCCCTTCAGGGCCTTATTTTTCTTAATAGCTTAGCATCACATGTCTCTAAATGGAGCTATAACAACAGAAGTATCTTTTGCTGATCACATCAGTCACAGACTATGTTAATGTGTCAGCAACTTCAGCTCCTTGAAATCATCTTACTTTATTTCTCAAAAAGATTATAAAATGCATGACATACAGGTATTTTCAAACTATTGAGATCCTAGCCTCTATAATACCTAATCACTGAAAAGCTATCTTAGCAAAACTTTGGAATCCGGAGAACCTTTTACATTATTATTACTGCTCTACAGACCACAAAACCAAATATACTTAAAAGCACTTACTTCATTATTTGTGGACTCACAAATGCTAGAATATCAGCTGCCACTTTTAGAAAGCCAACTTTTATTAATAAATATCTAAATGTTTGCCATAATGGATAAAGCAAACATGGTTTATGCAAGCTTGTTTTAGATGGCACTTCTTTGTTGCAAGGAGCCTATGGAATTTAAAAAAAATTAAGCAGAGAATTAAATCTTAGCTTCCCACACAAATGAAAAGCATAAAATAAGGAGATAATCAGCCTAAAGCAGTAGGTACACTTAGGATATTCTAGTTTACAATGGGGCAGTAAAAATATTTTTGTGCAATTTTAACAACTGAGGGGACATGTCTACACAATGCATTTACTGCAGAGTAGACTAATTAGCTCTGCAGTGAACATCTTGCATCTACACATACACATGCAGCCCTATTAGGCCACAGGAAACTAACTAACTCTAAAGCTGGGTATTACTTGTGATACAAATACTGTCCTACTGAAGAGCTAGTTACTGCACAGCAACACATGTAGATGCTGACCCAGGCATAAATTGCTCCTGATCAGCCTAGCCAACAGGGTGCCACACTCCTCCCTTCTGCCTATCCACACGGCTCAGCAGCTGCAGCAGCTTCGTGACTCAGATAGCTCCTCTACCATCCAATGCAGCTACCCACTGTCCGGGTCTGACCCTCTGTGCCCTCTGCCATTCCAGGCTAGCCCCAGACCACAGACCACACTTCTACCACCAACCAGAGCCCAAGGCTGGCCCCCATGCCCTGAGACAGCCTGAGGCTGACCAAGCACCCAAGCAGCTGCAGTCAGAGTTTACTGGAATGCAAACTGCTCCTCAGTTTATTCAGTCACATTAATTGCACGTATAGATGCAGCCTGAGTGGAGGAATGGGATTTTAGACTACCCCATTCACCTTTCAATTTCATAAAAAGACAAATTATTATATTATATTATGCTATATTATATTATATTACTATAATCTAGGCATTCATAAGAAATAAATCTTCCTAAACTGATTGAGGTGTTCCACAAAAATGTGTGGTGACATCATGGAAGAAGCTTTCAAAATAGAATGAGAAGTGATGTACTTCTCTTCTACAGAAGGAGTCACAACCACTATCTTTATGACTCCATAAGTATTTCTATTCTAATGGAATATTTTTAGTGGACTTAGCTTTCTAACCCTTACCATTTACTAGAGAATAAACTGTGAAAGTTTTCATCTGAAAAGTTAAGTATGCTTGAAAAATCCAAGCACAAAAAACAGCACTTCTTAACCAGTGCACTCATCAATAGGCTGCAAAATAAACAGTAGATAACAGACTCCAACCTAAATAGATATATAGGTATAGTATGATCTACTAGATGGAAATTAAAGCTAGAGATATTCAGAACAGATATAGGGCACAAGTGAGGGGAATTAACCACTTAAATAACTTACCTAACTTTGTGCTGGATTCTCTGTCACTGAAAAGAATCATTTAAATCAAAACTGAATTTGTTTTCAAAATGATCTCTAGTCCAAAAGGAATTAATCTAAAGTATTCCTATGCCCACAACTTGATCAAGTAGCCTTATAATTTATGAATCTATAGTTTGTTGTGGAGATATTTTGACTTTAAATACTCAACTAAGTTTAATAATGATTTTTTTATGCCAACAATGAAGCTGAGTAAAGAATAACAGTTAGGGATAGGATAACAATTTGTTGCCATCCATATTACCTTCAGTCCTTTTGTTGTTCTTAAGACTTCCTTCCTCCACTGCTTTTCAAAACTGGGACATACAGTATATGGCGAGTCACTTTCATTCAGTTCAAACAGGTCTTCTCTCTCCAGTGGTTTCTTAAACCCTAAAGTAATTACTCTAAAAGAAAAGAATAACAAGTGTAATATTAAATAAATAAATCAGGAAAACAAACAGGATCCTGAAAAACATAATACAGATGCTTTGATATTTATAAATAAAAGCTACGTGAACAATAATAAACAGGGTATGTAGATCACCCTAATACGAGACATTCAGTATAAGCACTGAAGAAATTTCCCTACATTATATCTTTACTTAAATGTTGGGCTATCCCATTACTTTCATTTGTTAGGCGCAGATAAAAAAACAGGAATCATAAATGATAACCATATATGGTTATTATTGATGACCAAAATGACCATATATATTTGTGTCACTTTGGTAACAGATTCGCTGTCCAAAATATCAACAACAAAAAAAAAAAAAGTTACTAGTTTTTGAGGAACGTGAGCATGGACAGAGCAAATCCACGCTATGATAACCCCTGGTAGTCCATTAGAGAAAATCTGCAAGATGACAATAAAGTGAGTCAATGCCAAAGATGTGGGGCAGAAAAATTTCCAGTGCTTTATTTTTCTGTGGGAAATGTTCCATTTCTAACAATTCATTGTTTCCTAAAATTCATTAGTAACAATGAATGGATGCCAATGCAATAGTAGGCAAGCTTGACTGTTTCAAAGTTGTAATTAATGTTTTTCAGGGGATTATCCCTACAAAGTGTGTGAGAGAGTACATATAAGTTTTACTGATTTGTAAACAGAAGGGTAAATAATAATCCAAACCAAAAATCAAGTTATGAATTCACCTAATTGGCTGTGCAGGTCGAATCAAAACCAAATGAACGTACCACTAAGCTTGCTTCGATTTCTTAAAATCTCTTGCTTCTGGAGAATCAGTCAGAAGCACAATTAGTGAAGAACATGCAGTGTGATGATAAGTTGCCTTTGCCCATAGACTAACTGGTAAACCTTCCCAACGACTGGTGAAATCTTTAGCGAAAGAGAACGCATTTCAAGTAGTTCTGAATCAGATTTCCCCCAATCTGACTCTGAAATGGAACTAATAAGTAGTGCAAGTGATACTACAGATAGTGACAGTGAAACTGGAGGTGACACAATGCCCTGTGGAACAGAGTTAAACTCTGAAGTAGATGAGTAGACAACCGTAGCATATCATGCACTGTTCTTTGGGTGTGCTAAAATTAGTGTGTCAACAGTTTTCAGTGCCTTCGGTTTTTTTCTTAAATTTTAAACAGACAATGTAAGGGAAGTACATGCTATTGTGTATTGTCTTTACATTTTCACAAGTATTCCAATAAAAATAATTTCTTTTCACATACAGCTTTGAATTTGTGTGAATATAATGTTTAAACCACATTAATTGTGCTGTATTTTTTTTCCTAATCAAATATTTCAGCTCAAATACTTGTAGCTGTTAGGATATAAAATTAACATGGGGGTAATTTTTTAGTTTTGCTTACTAAATATACATCAAATAAACATGCTAAATGAGATCATGATCTATTTAGGACTTTGGAAAATTTTCCAATTCAAAATTTCCTAGAAAACCCACATCTCTGGTCAATGCTGACTGTTCCAAAATTTAAAGCAAGCAAAGAAATTTAAAGCAAGCAAGACACAAAAAAAACCGAACCACCTGATCTCCGTGTCTACTGCAGTCTTATCATGGCTGGATTAAGGAACATGCCTGGATATACAAATATCCTTATTTTATTTATATCTTTTAATAATATCGTATTGCTTAGAACCATTGCTCGTAAGAGTCTGGTTACAAGATCAGATTCTCTGTTCTCATTCTAAAAAGTTTCTAGCCTGCAGATAAGTGGAGAAAAAAACCCCTTCCTATGTGACCCAAGTGTAACTGTTTTGTGTCTGAAATAGAGAGATATAGTTAGCCATGTTAGTCTGAAGTCAAGTGGAAGGCAAGGTAGATTTGCACCTTACAGAGCAACCAAAGTGCACATAGCACAAGCTTTCATGAGCTGAAGCTCACTTCATCATATACTGTGAAAGGATGTGCATAAAGCAAAGTATAAGGAAAGAGAAATTAGAATACAAAAGATGAGGAGCGGGAGAGATGTGGTCAGGGGAAGGGAGATGGTGGTGGGAGAAGCTAGCAAACAAGCTGTGAACACATTGGAACAAGGAGTCACAAAAGTTAATCCAGATAATTTCGAAAGGCTCTGCTTTAAACCATATGTAACGCAATCCAGTCTGTGGATGATTTCTTATTTTGCAATTTTCCATTAAATCATTTTTAAAAAATTTGCCATCTGACGACTGCTACCCTCTTGAATTTCTGAAACCATACTCCCAGCAACATAAATTGCCCCATTTATCTCAATTCTAAAATGTGTTGATGTACCAAAGCATAAGTAGTCCATTGGAGATCTTTGTTGTGGTTTTCCTAAACCCCCTTACCTTACCAGATTACCTTAAGTAAGATCTGCATGTCATAGAAACATAACGCTATGTTATGGATGAATTATGTAGTTGTTATTTTCCAATTCCCTAGTTCAGACTGGAACAGCCGAAGGATTAACCTGCATCTAACTTAACCATTATGCTATTTAATAATGTAACATATTAAAGTTTCTAGGAATAATAATGCTTAGGCTTTAGTATTGTAATACCCTTTGTACAAAGTTGTGAAGCAGACTTTTCACAAAAATCCAAAGAAGTGTAAAGGAGAATATGGTCATGTGCCACAGGTAATCTGTTTCCTAATATTACAAGTTTTTGCAGATACAGACAGAAAAATAAAAAAAACTTTAAATAAAAATGGTCCTTTTGGCAGAGAACATAGGGTAAATTTAATACGTAGAAATCAATAACAAATGTCTGACCAAAGTGATGTAGTCTAAATTTTATGCAACTATTGCAAATACTTCAATGTTACCTTTGAAATGTTCCAATATTAAAACCACAGGTAAAACCCTGGTTACACTGAAGTTAACACCAAAACTCTAATCAACAGAGGTGGGTTGTTACACTTAACTTTGAATGTCTGATACAAGAAGAATCAAATGCAAAAAGAATCAAACCCCAACTTTATGAAAAATCTGGCAATAGTACTACTGAATGAAGCAAAATGTAGGCAATGTTTATAATCTGATCTTAACTTATATCTTTAAACCATTTTTATTCTTGAAACTAAACAATTAAATAATATGCCACTGCTTTCAGAAACAAACACATGATAAAAAGAGAAGTGGAAATAATGACTAATTTCCAGGAGTCAGACCATGAGACTTACATGGATTACCCTGCTGAATGCTAAAGGAAAGTAGAATGCACAATTTCATATAGCTGAGTTTTCAATTCATATGAGGATATACTATATTTAAGCAAAGTTTTGCCTGTTTTTTAATCTCTTCTTAATGTAACCTAAGACTTATTGGCAACTAGGGATAAAACCAAATATTCAAGAATAATATACATAAAATTCGCCAACTTTTTAAATGGTATTATTCAGCTAAATCCTTGTAGCCTCAATCAGGGATTGGCAATGTTTTTGGGCAGCATGCCAAAAATACCTGCAACCTCGACTTGTAAAATGTTTGCATGCCAGGAGCAGATGGCAGGGAAGATGTGAGGAGCCCAATCCTTGTTGTAGAAGTGCAGCCCTGCCTTCTTCCCTGAGGCATGAGTGCCAAGCAAAGTGTCTTTGCTTGCCATGCTCTGGCATTCATGCCAGGCACCCCTGGCCTAAATCAAATATTTACTTTTGAAAGTCTACTGCCATATATAACCTTAAAGAACATAAGTATATTCTCTAATGAGAGAATTGTGTGCATAGTTTCAGCTCAAATTAAGATTACAAAATACTAAATTTCATCTATTAAATGTATTATCAGTAGGATATGACATACAGGATAAGAATTCTAGGAATGATACTATGAAATTATTTTTTTAAGTTTAGCACTGATAAACTCTGGCTTTAAAAACTATTCTAACAATGGTCTCAGATTCTAGATTATTACAATATGAGACTGAAGAAGGTCGCCTGTGCCCAAAACCTTGCAAAAAACAATTTTTTCCAACTAGTCAGTTAGTATAATAAAAGATATCAAATTTACCCAAATAACCTTGTCAGACTAAGTACAGTGCAGCTTATAGCCTATAATGAAGAGAGCATAAATAGTAAAAAATAATTAGCTTCTTACCTGCTGTACCAGGAATATGTTACCTTACTAAAGAAGGAAGCATTTTCTTCAGGACTAAATTTCTGTAAAAAACAAGAAATCAACAATAACAAATACGTGTTACTTTAAAGACTGAGGAAGAAGGATATGTAATTTACATTTTTCTTTAATGACTAAATATTTAGGATAGCTATTTTCCTCTAATCAATGGTAATAGGAGGCAAATGCATATAGTAAAGTGAAATAAACACCATGTAAGGTACAAAAAGATGCAACTCAAAGTAATTTTTCTTTGTCTTCAGTATTCCAGTGACACAATTTATATAATCTACAGGAGACAGAAAATTCCAAGCCTTAAAACTAGAACTTGTTCGACACGAAGTGCCTCACCTACAAACAAAACATATGGAACAACAGAGATTTTCAGCTCTGATTTAATGGACACAGCTCACCCCCTGTAATCGTACACCTCTATGGTAGCATAGGTAATATGGTATGAAATGCCATCTTTTAACATCTATTCAGCATTATTTTATGCTCACTTTGCGTTGGTACAAATGAAACATCACGAGTGAATCAGAAGCAACATAAACCCCCCCTGCCTTGCAATATTAAAACTAAAAATGTCTTGCTTTCTTTTTGACAAACCTAACTCTTGGAGAAAAATCAATTGTTCATGCCTGATGGTGAATAAACTGTTTCTATTCCTCAAAACCAGCAGATGTAAGGTAATGTTCAAAAAGGTACAAGCAGAAGAGGAGGCTTGTTTGGCATTTTCAGTTTCTTATACCTTGCATCCCTAAAAACAAACTTGAACTGTAACCCAGTTTGGGGACATTGTAATCTGGATCCACACCCCAGAGGCTAGGATGGCTTCTAGGCACTAAGCACATTTAAGTAATACACTCCATACTTTAGGTTTCCAAAGCAACTTCAAACAGTTAGATCCTTAGCTGGTTAATTTCTAAAACAAATTGCATTTGCAAGTCTTAATTGGTTTGAAAAACTGTTTTTAAAGACCAAGTCATACTGTTGTTTCAAACAAACAAACAAACAAACATCATGGTTATTTTTCCAGGCAACATCACATAAAGCAAAAATAATCCAAAAAAAGGTGGTAAGGGTTTCTTTATTAACTTTTTTTCCTTTATTAACATGGAAAATCTTGTTCTATGTTTCTCATAATCAAATGAAGAAATTCATCTTTTAGAAGGTGTTAAGGTTGTAATGGTTCACTATTATTTGTGGAGGATAATAATTTTATATTGACTACTTAAGAGCATGAGTCATATTCCCCCTTCTACCAATATCAAAATTCTTATACATCTCAGAAGGCTCTGTCTATTCTTCTGCCCTTATTTTTTTGTCTTCATAAAACAGATTTAGAGAATGATACACTAGGTAATACTCTAATGTGATGTGCACCTATGCTTAAATACACAGGACAACTGTCAAGGGCCAGTCTGGAGTACTGTCTCATACAAATTACTAGTATGTTTTTGGCAATGGAAACGTAGTCATTTAAAAGCATCATCTTGAAAGCACACCCAGGTAAAAATACTTCAGGTGTGACATCTGTTCCTGGTTCTGTTCTGTCAGGTATGACATCTGTTCTGCCAAACTAGGTACGGGGAAAGGCTTTCTATTTTGTAGCTATTTTTAAGCTTTACTGTTTGAAAGACTGGAAACAAAACAAGTCACTCATTTTTCAGTTATTATCCAAGGTGTTGCTTTTAAAAGGAAACACACTTTTATGATGGTGATGATGACAGTGGTGTTACTTTGTATTATGCAACATTGCCATAATGTTAAACAGAGTGGTTTTCATTCTCCTCTCTCTTAGAGGTACTCTTTAGCATGCCATGCAGTGGCTTGGGAAATAATTAAAATATATATTTTTTCCAAATAAGACACATTTTCATTCAGGAAAAGGAATGGGAAGTTTTGAAAGGTAGGACAAGGGATAAATGGAAACAGAAGTGGCTCCAAATAATTATATGGAGTTAGCAAACTTTTTGGTTTTAACTACTAAAGAAATCTTTTTGCTGACTTTTTAGTCACAATACAGAGGGCACATTAAAGGGGCAAATGGTCTCCAAAGCTGCTGTCCAGTGAAGAAAATCCCATTTCAGTTAAAAACAATTCTACAGTTATTTGAATTTATGACTCAGAAGCAACAGCACTTTTTACTAAGGACACAGAACACTGAGAAGTGCATTACATTTCCATGATGTGATACTGGTCATTAGTACACAGTGCTAACATTATTCTGATATGTTTCTATTTCTTTAACTTCAGTTACTATTTTTTGAGCAACAAGTAATGGTCCAAAATCTCTTCTACTTTGTTTAGTACATAATTGCAACTTTCTCTTTGGCAAGACTGACTGTGCAAAGCAAATTCTTAAAAAACATAAGAATTGCCATTTACTGGATCAGACCATAGGTCTATCTTTTCCAGCACCCTGTGTCAGACGGGGACAGAGAGTGCATGCTGAAAGAGAGGGTGAACTGGGTGTGACCTCTTGGATGTTTTTGTTGTTATGTGCAATCATTTAGTATTTGCACCTCCAAGTACCATACATAATAACTGCAGTTACTGCACAGTAGTGTCGCCAAACAGCTCTTGGGTGATGCTGACTGCAAAGTAGCTCATTGTGCCATGCAACATTACTGCACGGTCAAAAGAACTTGCTTTTGCTAGTTTAAACTTACCACTTACTAGTTTCATTTTGTGACCCCCTAATTCTTGTATTGAGAAAGAGAGCAGGCTAAGAGAAAGTAAATAGGGATGTATTGTTTTGTAAATCCTCATTGTGGCCCCCCCTCGATTGTCTTTTTGGAACTGAATACGCCTTGCCTTTTATGTCTCCCCTCATATGGCAGCCCCTTCATACTGCTACTCCATCCTTGTTGTCACTGGAATGAATGGCTTGCTACCAAACCATAAATATGTCTCATCAGGCAGTTTATCTCTACAAATATTAGTATTCCTGGGACAAATTTAAAATGTGTTTCTATTTGTAAAAGCTGCAGAAAAAAATCTAATATAGGAAATTCCCACTATCCTTTTTACTTTGACCCAACCATTGGCCCTTATCCTGTGAGCTCTGGCAGGCATGAGAAGGCTGCTTACAGATGTAAAAAAAAAAAACCAAAAAAAAAACCCACCCAAAAAAGTGCTTTATTTTAAGCTTGGTGCACCACTGCACCAAGTGCCATGCATGCCCAGAAGAAGTATTACGTTAATTTGACTCGGTTTGCCCAATGTTTACCTAGATCGTGTGCTTCAGTGGGACTTTTTGGGGCTCTTACCTAATAGCTGATTGAATCAACTATTAGATAAAAGTGATTTTGTCTAGCAGCCAATAGTGACTGAATTGGCTATTAGATAAGAGTACCAGAATGCCCTGCAAAAGCGCTCGATCTATACATTCACTGGGGAACCGGGTCCAAGTAATGCAGTTCTTCTTTCGGTAAAGCGCCTTCCCCGCTACCATCTCGCAGTGTCTGAGATGCACGCACCACTTAGGCACAGATTTGATCATTCTGATCTAAAAGCAAAAAAAACAACCCCTATGGCAGGGGTTCTCAAGGTTTTGGGGTTTTTTTTCATGGACTACTTGCAAATTGCTGAGGGTCTCAGTGGACAACTTAAACTTCTTGTTGTACAAATCAAAGCACACTGCTCCTATTTTAATAGCAGTAGTCTTACAAGTATAGATACTTTTGATTGTTCCGCAACCGCTCTGCGGCCCGCCTGCACAGCCCCCCAGGTGTTGGAGACCCTCTGCCACAGGGTATTTCTGTTAGCAGCCCTCCATGTGCCAAGAGTCATTAGGTGCCAGCCTGGAAACCCACTAGCAAGCAAGCCTCTTCCTTGACAGGGCTGCCATTCCCACAGGAGAGACAGGCCAAAGGTGGGGAAGAGGCGCAGAGCAGGATGGCGTCTGAGATCAGTCCCTCCCCGGGCCAGCCTCTTCCCTAGCCGAGCACCGGAGCGAGAACAGCTCCAAAGGCCAACCCAGCCCCGGGAAGGGGACAAGCTGGAGGGCAGACAGCTGGCGCAGGGCAAGGGCCGGAAGGGGGGCAGTGGAAGCCGAGGGCCACAAGGGCCTCTTCCCCAAGGACAGGAGAAGCTGCCACCCTGCTCTAACACCACCACCCGGAGCTCGGTTTCTAAGACGCATCCTGACTCCGGTCATTTTGTCCTCCCCGCAACCCCACACCCTCCGGGGGTTTTTAAACGTGTTGAGACTAGGCTAATCCCGCCTGGCTGCGAAAGAGCACGGACGCCGCTCCTCTTCCCCCGCCCTCCCCATCCACTCAGGGCCAGGCTCCCCGGAGCGATCAAAGCCCTGCTAGGTCGCGACAGGGGGTATCGCGACATGCCCCGCCCCGCCCGCGGTACCTCATGGCCCCGGCCAGGCGGCATCGCCCCCCGCTCCCGGCTCTGCGCGTTGAGGCGGGGAGGAGCTCCCCGGAGCCCGCCCAGGTGCCCAGCCTGGGCGGGCCTGGTTCTCCGGCCCTCCCAGGGAGGCAGGCGCCTACCCTCAGCCCTCCTGGCCAGGAGAAGGAGCGGGTTTTCCGTGTGAATAAAGGCCAAAAAAAGAAAGAGACTATAGGAGCCTCCGCTTGGTGGTGGTTCCCTTTAGTGTTGCCCGGGGCAGTAACCCGGATCAGTCGGGTTCCTGTGCTGCTCCGAGCAGCGGCAGGATTTGTCCTCAGAGAGCTGGATTTTGACCCGCCATAGCTCAAAGCAACTTGCGCCAGCTAAGGATCATCCTAGAGCTGTGCGAGCCTGCATGGCTTGGGGATCTCAGACTTCTTCAGAGATGCCTGAAGAAGGGGGCTTGTGCCCCAAAGCTAGCAAGAGATTTTGTTGCGACTGCTCGGTTGGTCTAAGAAAAGATTTTGGTTACATTCACTTGGTTTTGTTTTTCAGTCAAGTCCAATGCTGCTGTTCCTATCACTAATTTGCTGCTCTCTTTTCTTTTTCGTGGGCTCGCATTCATTCTGCACAGTTCACAGTCACTCTGGAGTTGCCTGGGACAATAACCAGGATTAGCTGGGTTTGTAATTTTTTGTGTGTGTGCTTTTTTTAATGAAATGTTTCATGTTATCAGCCAAATCAAGTCCAAATCCATGACTCAGTCCAGGACCATAAGTGGCCCTACAACTGGCAAACATCCTCCACCCCCACCAGGGGCTTCAGACGTTTCCACCTTCTTTTGGCAGGCATCCTATGTGCAGGCCCAAGCCTGGAGGCCTAGGCTTCAGTTGCCTCCAAGTTTTGCCAGTCCTCAGCCATATGGCCACAGGGGCAAGCTAGGGAGGAGCCTCCCATTTCCAGAAAATGGGCTTTAAGCCCCAGCACCTCAGAAGGTACTAAACCATGCCAGAAGAACAGTTATCCCAGAGAGGGCTTAAGGAAAACTGCCTTCTTGGACCCAGGTGCCACCTTCTGCCAGGTGGTCTAAGAAAACATCACATCTACCCAAAGAAGCTTGCCTGTATTACTAGTGTGGGTAGCGCCTAGAAGCCAGCCTTGCCTCTTGACTGTAGATCCAATGTCCCCCCTGGATAAAGGAGACTAACCTTGCACTTTGCTTGGTTAGGTAGGCTTGGTTAGACGCTCTGAACCGATGTGTCTCAGGTGCCAGCTGACCCTACCCCTCTGCCTGAGCTTAAGCCCAATAAGCAGGCAAGCCTGGAAGGTCCAGCTTCTCCCTGCTCCACTGGGCTCTGTTCTTGGCCTTCTCTTCTCCTTCCAGGCCAGTGAGGCACTCTTGGGGCAGTATTTCTCAACCTATGGGTCACAACCCAAAAGGGGGTGGCAAGAATATATGGAAGGGTTGTAAACAAACTTTAAAAATGGATTTGCCTTATAGGAGAAAAACATGGCTTTTCCCTTGCAGGCTGGCAGAGTCCCAGCCTGTGAGGGGCTGCTTGGAGCACCCTGTGCCCCAGACTTCTCACCCCCGCGGCTCCACACACTGGGGAGCTGGAAACAAGGGGCAGTGGGTCAGTACTGGCCATTGATGTTTACAAATGGGTCCTAGTACAACAGTCACTGCTCTAGGGTGCTTCGAGATCCTGGCAAGGATGCTGAGCAAGGTTTTGTTGAGCATTGCTTCATTAAATTAGCCAGGAAAGTTGGGTCAAAGCATCAGGTTCTATTCAGGTAAGCAAGAAAAGGGACTCAGAGACAACCATACTGCAATCTAGGTAACTAATACAGGTGGGCCAACATGAGGCATGGACTAAGCCTGGAGGTTTCAAACAGGAATCCAGTGTTAAAAACATTCTGCCCTACTGTGGGCTTTTGGAGTTCTTTGCAAGAGAAGAATTGCTTGTTATCTTTCGGAGGCAAAAATGAGTGAAAACTAAGAGCTGGGGTGCCTTGAGTTCAAAAGGGTTGAGAACTGCAGCTCTAGGCATTAATACTGGACAACTTCTTTAGCAAACTAATTGTGCTGCCCACACTCTTCCTCTCCTTCCTCTTCTCTCTCAGCTTTCATTCTTAATCACTGAGGGCAACACCATCATCCTGATTGTCACTTTGGCTTGTAATATGGGCTCAGACCAGTCTCCATGCTTCCACATCCAGGATTTAAGTTCTTTCTGCATGATACCTCTAAGATACAGCCTCCCTCATCCTTTCATACAGTACTGTAATTTAAGGTAGTGACTGTAGTGAATTACACTTTGTTACAAACGATAAGCCAGGCATTGAAAATTAGTGGGGAAAAAAACATTCCTTTCATTCTACATTATTCCAATTAATCACAGCCCAACACAGTGATGTTTTTCATTTGTTAGGCAGGAAACTATTTTTCTTAGCATACAACTGCTGTAGAAAGTAACAGGAGTCTTGTTTTTGGGTTACAAATCAGGATACCCAGTGACATTTTTGAGCCAAATCCATGTATCGCAGTAAAATAGGTTAAGAAAATATTAACAGATAAATCTGTAGCAAACTGGCACCATTTGGAACATGTGAGTAAATATAGGCTCAAGCCATATAGCTACAATTGCAACTACTGTACTCAGAGTTGCACTCAGGTTTATCAGGTAAACCCAACTGTACTAATATGTGTAGAATATGAGGTCTTAGTCTGTCTGAAAATATACCTTTTGTTAGGAAAATTAAATCAAAGCAAACTCACATTTGAAAATTCCTCTTTATTGTTGTTTATCCCTTATTCCAAAATAAAACTGGTTATGAAATCCGCAATCTTTAATTCTACCCAGTTTTGACAATCATTTGAAGACCTCTGGACTCAGACCTTACCTTCATTCAAAAGTAATACAGTTAAATGCTGCACTTGTGGTTGCTGAAAGATTCCTATATTACTTAAACAATATTCATTACTGGTAAGAGAAAACATAGCAGGAAAAAAAAGCAAACCCTGTGTTGTCCTTTATTAAGAAAACCTTACCTTCTAAAATATGTCTTATATCTTTTTTAAAGGATTCATTCCTCCAAATAAGCCATGATTAGCTACAACGTAAGGTACCTTATGTATAATATCTTCCAGAAAACAACAGGTTGTGAATTTTATAAATCTGTGTTTTATAAAGTGCAAAGATGAGAGACAGACTTTCCCTCTTAAATAAAAAACAAACTCAAGTGCCATAAAAAATGATGAATCCAGTTACATCATATTAATGCCTTTTTTTCTTGGCTTTACACTTTTTGTATTTTTGGTCATGTTCTCTTTGTTTTTTTCTGTCATTTTCAATGCTGCTGTCACTATCACTAGTTTGCTGCTCTCTTTTTCTTTTTCGTGGGTTTTCATTAACTTGGTACAGTTCACAGTCACTTGATTGTGGAGGGACCCACTCAAAAGAGCTCTGCCCAGCTTTGAAGTCCTCAGCAGGAGTCAGATATGGTGAAACGGGCAACTCTGAGGATGGTGGAGGTGTCATCTGATAGTAAGGATATTGATACCCTATTGGATTGCATGCAGCATACTGTTGTGCTAAAAAATGGCTCATCTAGAAAAACAGAAACTTAGTTATTAATACAATATTTTAGACTAAGTTCTGACAAGGAATTGCTGTATGTTTGATAGCAATTTAAATTGTTACTGTGTTACAGCTTTAAAATCTGCAGTACTTTCCCATTTTCAAATATCTATACAATATTAATATTATGCCATGGTGGGATATTTTAATAATATCTTCAATCAGGGCTGGATTAACCCGTGGGATATTTTAATATCTTCAGGTCACGGCTGGATTAAATTCATGGGTCCTGGGCTGGTTGAGATCCCTCTCCCTACCCCGATGCGACCACCGGTAAGGAGCAGGGCTTGGAGCGGCTGCTAGAAAGACAGCAGCAAGGCTGGAGGAAGGGAAGGGGGATAAACAGAGCAATTTGCGCTGTTGCCACAGAGGGAAGGACCCAGCAGCTCAGAGCCCTAGGAATGTGCCTACTTTGCCTATGTGTTAATCCAGTCCTGCCTTTAGTATCTTCATATCTTCATCAAATTAGGCAAGAAAGTTAAATCAAAGCATTAGGTTCTATCCAGGTGAGCAAGAAAACTGGCTCAGAGACACTATGGCAATATAAGTAACTAATATAATAATATAATCACTAATACCTTGTGGGAGCAGGAAAAGGATGCAACATAGGTAGGTTGGATGATGCAACCTTTGCTCCTCAAGATATATTCAATGAGATTCCAAACTAAAGACAACTGTACATTACAAAGTTTTGCCAGCTGTATTTATCTTGATCAGATGTGTGAACAGGAGCAACATAATTATGCCACCCACAGGCCATTACTGCACACATGGGTACTCTAGCAAAATCATACTTTTGCTGATATAAACTGATTACATTGAAAAAGCTACAGTAACAAAACGTTCCTTGTGTAAGCCCAGCTTTCCTAAAGGTAACATCAACGTACATTTAGAAAAGTTATGGCAGTTAAACTGATGGTTATGATTCCTCTACCTCATCTGGACAAGTCTGTATAATTTAGGATATTCCTTGGTTTGGGAGATCCACTGCTCTTATGGTAGCAGACTGACAGCATAAAATGGCCATAGAAATTGACCCAAATGGTAAAAGTTGTCAGCCTAAAATCTATACTCAGGTCCATGGGTGACTGGTGTCTCCCAAATCTGGGGGGACCCAGTGGGGCACAACCAGAGGGGTGGTCCCCCAGCAGCTGGTTGCCAAGTGCACAGGCAGCACAGCAGCGGCATAAGTGATGGCACTTCTGCGTGAGCTAATTGGGGAGGGAAGGGCACAAGTGCTCTCTGTGCCCCCCTACCAGCCAGAGCACTTGCTGTCAGGGGGGGCACAAGTACTCTCAGGGGAACACATGCTTCCCCCCCTCTCCCGGAGCTTATGCTCAGGCTTTTTCATAAATACTGGGCAACCTCAATGTCAGACACACAGCTTTACAGCAGTGGTTCCCAAAATCTGACAGACTGCATACCACCAATTTAAAACAGTACAACCTTAAGTACCACCAGGTGGGATGTGAGGGTGTGTGTGTATGGTAGGGTGTGGCTGTGTAGGGGGGGAGCATAGGGTATGTTGGGGGATTGTGTATATGTGTGAGGTTGCGGGGGCAGGGTGTGGGGGTGGGGACTCAGGATGTCAGCACTGTACATTGCAGCAAAAGGCATATCCTCTGCTGGGCAGTCTGTATTGCTGGTCCTCCCCGTTCTCACTGGGCATGGGAAGGAAGCTCCATGCATTGGAGCCAGCTTCTTTCCGCACCCTACAAGGGAAGGCTCCTGGGGCTTCCCTCCTACCCTGCAGAGCCCTGGCAGGGAAAGCAGCTGGCTCTATCACGCAGGGCTTCCCTCCCATGCTTGGTGAATGCAAGTGCATGTGCAGTATGTGCATGCTGCACATGCACACGGGGAGCACTGGTGATACAGATGGTACAGGAGAAGCTGTGCTCCTCACTGCGATGGTGGGGCACAGCTCCGGCCAGCGCTGCACAAGTGCCTGTGCCAGGCATGAGTGCCCTGAGCACCCCCCTCTCCACTGCTGCCACGTACTGCTGACGGGTTGTCTACATACACGGTATGTGTATCACAGATTGGGAACCGCTGTTTTAGAGCATGATTCAAATCCTGGCTTGGAAACCAGGAACTGAAATTCAAATCATGTATCTAATGTAATCTGCTGTGATCTTCATTTTCCCTGATAAGCTGAAAATGTGAAAGAACTTTCTATTAATAGTGACCAGAAAAAAAGAATATTCAGAAAAGACATCACCTGAATTGTTGCCTTTCATTTTACATGTAAGTCATTTTTCTTGCATTAAAGGAATGGCAGTAGAACAGATTTGTAACCTTTAAACAAAACTTACCATCTTCTGAAAGATTGAATAATCCTGAGGTAAATTATTGCTCATTGGAAAAGGAGTAACAGGAAATGGAGGACTGCCATAAGACTCTTGATTTCTATGAAAACAAACATAAAGATGTGACTTCTGCCAAGACTGCTTATTTTTGAGGAATCTGTAACTGGGTGAATAAAGTGTTAAAAGTTGAACAAACTTCTGTGGTAAGAGCTATTGGTAGAGTTGTCAGAGGTAAGTGCTGTTATGGTAATTTAGAATTTTGTGCTATTATATTTAGGACTTCTATTTGTACATGAACAAGCAAAAACCACCAACCAACCACAAAAAGCCCTAACACCTCACTTGTCAGTAAGCAAAATGACCCCCACCAGATTGTTGCATTAGTATGGTAAGTGACATGACTGTTTGTACATAGCAATGAGTAATGCAGTAGCAGAGTACATCCCCTCTAGGTTAGCTGATCCTGCAGGCAGCACGTGATCGTGATGGGTTAAACCATTCTTGGCCTACTCAAGGGCATGACTGGCAGGTCCAAATGCCCTTGCTTCTAGAACCATCTGTAAGAGAAGCCTTCCGATTGGTCTAGGAGGCTATATATAGAGGCTGCGCACTCTGAGGTGAAGGCGCGCTCACGTGCACACGCTTTCTCACACACTCTCTCACACACTCTTGCTTTCTCTCGAGTTGTGATTTCTAGAACAGACTGATCACCTGTTTTGAGCCTTGAGAGACCCCTAGGGTGACTTTTCTTTTTGGCCAACAACTAGTTAACAATTACAACTGACGGGGGAGATTGCCCTAGCTACCTTTGGGCACTCCTGCCTTTTTGAACACGCTAAGTACTGCAGTACGCCTCCACCTGGCTGCAGCCACCTGCATTGAACCTCGCATTGCACTCTGCTTGCTGCTAGCATTCATTGCTATCCTCACTTGTTCCTGTATGTAACTTCGTCTCAGCGCCTTGTATACAGTTTTCTTCTACAAGTTCAGTAAATAAACTTCTTTTTATTTTACTTCAGCCGTCTCCGAAGTCTCTCTCTTCACCTGCCTAGGACCCAGAACGCATCTGAGCTGGTGTCACCACCTGGTGCCCCACTCAGTGCGTATCTGTGGCAGCTCTCCAAGGCCACCTGGAGACCCCTGACCGCGACATCACTGAGAGTTTAAATGTCACTCATGTGAACACAACTTCAAAATTTTGCCACATCTCAGTTCGTCTGGAAAAGAGATGCATAAAATTTATGCTACAGTCAATTTGTGAAAAACATAATATTCATTTTAAACACCAGAATATTAAGAGTCAGTAATAGGAGCCAGGCCTAATGAGTCAGCAAGGAGGGAGTCAAACACATTACAATTTTTATTTTTGAGGCATCTACAGACTGATCTCATGTCCTAATATTGTTTGCAACTCTTAAAAGCAAACATGTTTCACTCCAACAGATTCCCCATCTACAATATACTAGAAACAGTAAAGGTCTGGGAGAAAAAGTTTCATATATCTTAAAACTAGTTACAGCAATAAATTATATGCTTGGGTTCAAAACTAATGCCACATGAACATTGTGTCAAAAACTGAAATCTTAGTATTCTAAGTATCTTTGGTATTTTACAAGTAAGTGATTAGGAAAGCTATTTCAGATTCCTCCTTTCTCCCCCCACAGATTGACTTAAGCTAGTATGCCAATTAATTTTTAAATTGCATTTTTTTTAACACTATGCAATGACTATTTCAAAGATCTTTTTTGTTACCTATATGTTGGTGAATGTATGTCAACACAGTTCTCAAAGCCTTGGATAGGGCTGTTTACCTCTGGTGAGTAGGAACTCCCTGTAGAGAAAATAAAAATGCAATATTTGTTTTGTTTCCTCTTATGACATGAAGTAAGAGCTAAAAATCAGTCAGTTGTGAGTCCCATCATAGATGATGAAAGCAGTTAAAAGATTAGCCATAGAATGGTATTTTACAGACCATAAACATTACAAAGTATGGTTCTGCTGCATGGAAATAATTCTGACACACTTGTAACTTCATTTGTTTCATTATTTGCATAAGTGTAATTGAAAGCAGAATCTATTACACTTACAAAATGAATCTTCTCTGTTCATTGCTAAGATTTTAAAAGTGCTTATGAGAGTTTGACACTTACATCCCATTTTCAAAAGAGACTTCTGCACTCATGGACCCATTTTTTAAAGACACTTAGGCTGTGGCCAGATATGCATGAATGTTTGGTTGGCTGGGAACAAGTAGTGGTGATGCACCTTGTGCTGCCACTAGTTATCTCCAGGAAATGCCTGTGCCACATGCCCTCAAGTTACCTAGTGTGGGGTAGGGGAGGTTGAGGTCAGCACTGGCCTGGCCCCAGCAGCCTTACCTGGGATTCTGCAGGCCTCTAGGGGCTGCAGCAGCGCTGGCAGCACAGTGCAGATCTGGTGGGCCAGGCTCTGGTTTTAGGCAGTGCACATTGCCACTGCGTGCTCCGGTCTGCTTTTTTGTCCAGGGTTTTTCTTGACCCCTGGATATCCACGCTGCTTTCTTGTATTGTGGAGGACAGCTGAATGTGCAGACATGTTTGCGGCACCAGATTCTGCACAGCCACACTCGTCTGGACACGGGCTTAGGTGTCTAACTCCTTTTGATTTCAACAGTGGTTTTAGGACCAGAGGAGATGAAATCTCATTCATGGCCTATCAGACTATCACTTTTGAAAATTTCACCTCATGCCAAATGCACTGTTTAGATTTAGTAGCTCATACATTGAATATAATAACCGTAATCAATGTCAGTAATATATTAGGATTGTAATTGCATAGTGGTTTGTTACTAAGAGCATGCTGGCCAATTAGTCTGTGTTCAAAGGGAACGGGAAACACTGTGCTTAAACTGCAAGGGAAATTTCAGTCAGATAGTATAACCCTCAGACTCTGAGAATGGCTAAACACTGCAACAGAATATCTAGTAAGGATGTGGAACTGCAGTCATTTTTAAATTCAGCTCAGTCAAACATTTGTCTGGACTTGTTTAGACTTGGGAGAGCCTACTTTTCAGTATGGGTTTGAGGATGACCTTTAACATCCCTTCCACATTCATTTTTCTATTATTAGAATGAATATGCATGCAGTCTATTTTTAATTATCCTTCTCTTTCTACTTAGGTTTCCAATTATTCTTGCCTTGGTTGTTTGTAAATACCATCATAACGTCTTGAGCATTAGAACACGGAAAGCTAGTTAGAGACATCTATTTGCCAAATATATATTTTCTCTTTTTAGGCCCTTTCTGGAGTAAATAAATATTTTGTTTAATGTACGTACAGTCGAGTCCATTACAGCTTTCAGTTTAGTTTATTTATAATACTAAAGAATTGTGCTGTTAACATGCCATGTGTAGATGGTTTAAGTTTTGGTAACTCGTGCAAAAGATGACTGGGTAATAGATGTCAGGTCTTCTAGAAGGAAATGTGCCCCTGATAGAATATTCTCTGAAATATTCTAAAATGTATTTCATTTTGAATATGAACTACTGAAAAGTCCAATTAGAAAATCCATTTGAACTCATAACGGTACAGAGTACAACATAAGTTTGAGCCCTTTGACTGACCCAGGGTTAAATACAGATACTACTGAAGTCCCTGCCAAATCTCAGTAGATCCATAGTTTGGGCCTATATAAATAAATCCTATGCACTTGCAGAAGAATATAGGGTGAAAGCTAAGGGGAACAGAGAAACCAGCCTATGAGATCCAGAAGTACAGTTAGCCACATTTTGTAACTTGTTTAGTCTGGCAGGCCCTTGGTTAGCTATACTGATATCACCGTAATATTAAAGGTGTCATAAGCTCTTTGAAAACATGCTTTACTGATATGTCTTATCAAATTCTAAACCACAGTTTTAATGTCTAATTTCAGTTTCCACTTGTTATGACAGACTGAGTTTCTATTCATAGAGAATCCCATTTTTTCAGAGAAGTGATAAATGATTTGTTAGGATGCGCTTATATTTTACATTGATTCTGCATGATTAAATGGATAGCAAAGATTGCATCTAGGCTGGCAAGCTTCAGAGCTATAAAATATCAATTATACATCTTCTTTAATGGTAAGGAATGGGGTAGGATGTAGTATAAACATGACTTTCAGAGCACTAATACAGCAGTGTGTGGGTTAGAAACACTGCCTGGAAATGCTCATTTATTTCACTGGGGTGGGGGGGCAAAAATCAGTCAAATGAGTGGAAGCATTTTACTGATCCAAAACTTTATAAAACATTTAAAAACCCCCCCCACAAAATAAAATATAAGTCTAACTTAACTATATTCTTCCAACTATGTACTTGATTGAATGCTTGCTTTTATTTTTCTAATGGTCATTACTTCCCCCCCAGTATAAAATGTGTATAAAAACATGCAAAATGTCTCAATATAAAACTTGATGTACAAACAATTAGTAAAATAGTCCACTGTATGCACTCATAGTCAAGTTGAGTTCATTTATACTTCTCTAAATTCAGGTTGACGCCTAGATGTTCACTGCTGCAATGAGAATTTGTTGCTGTGTTGTTCTCAATGTATTCTCTAAGATCTTTTATTAGTTGCATTCTGAATCCTTCCATCTTCCTTATTTCACTAAGAACACAAATATTTGCTTCTTTACTATATGGCTAGAGATAGACATCATCAAATAAAGCTGATCGGCTGTGTCGGGATGTGTGCACAGAATCTTTGGGATGTGTCTCTGTAAGTGGAGAAACTTCAGGTTTCCCTGCTTGCAGAAACACGTCCTGAGACTGTACCAGAGTGAGCTAGACACTCTGGTGCAGTCCTGGGAATAGGGCTGCCAGTCAGCTGATTCACGGTCCCAACTCTGGGACTGCACTGGAGTGTGGTTGAATGCTCAGAGAATCCCAAACATGGAAACCTATGCAAGCACTCCCATGGCTTTTTGAGCTTGATCCTGGGGTGCACAGAATCGGTCCCTTAAAGACCTGGGAGTGCCTTTCTGGGGCAGTTGATGGACATGGGTAACTCCAGCTGATTGCGCTCTCCCTTCACAAACCTAACAGATATCTACCTCAATTAAGTAGCACTAATTGGTACCATCTATATCGTGGCCACAGATTTTGGGCATTTATGGTCCTACAAATGCTATGGATGCCTGTTTGGTTGGCCTTTGTAGTTTTTATGGTGACAGAAAGGCAATATCTGTTTCCACCCTTTGAATATAGAAACATTTTCCTTCCTAAGAAAATATGGTAGATTATAACACCCACAAGGAGAGTAAATATTGGCAAGTTACACAGCCACTAAAGTCATTTTATAAAGAGAGAGAAAAGTCATATTAAAGGACAACTAAGTTGTTAATTACTAAAATTATTAAACTTACCAAATCGATACTGTACTTTAATTGGTCTTCCATATAAACGGATTCCATTCAGCAAAGCTATAGCATAAGGCACTGATTCTGTGTGCTTAAAGCAGACAAATCCAAATGATTTTGGTTTTCCTTCTTTGTCCTTACAAATGGTCACTTTGGTTAATGGTCCAGCCTGCAAGAAACTTATATTATTTTTTTCATAAATCCTTAATAGAAAATCAATTTTTATTCAGCTTGGAATTTTTATTTCACATAGATAAGTATTTTACCATCGCTTGATTTAACATACCTAAGACTCTACACAATTTAACAATGTATCTTGTTCTTTATTGGCATCACCCACCCAGTTCAAGTCCCAGGCTTTTGGCAAGTGAATGTTAGCTGTGCACATTTTAAATGGTAACAAAACACATTTTACATATGCACCTAGCATCTTTTTGATAACCTCACATATTTATTTACCTTTTTAAATTATAAACTTGTTATGACAGGGACTGTTCTGTGCGTATGCAACAGACAGCCAAATCCTGATGAAGGCCTTTGGGTGCTTCCAGCACAATTCAAAATATGAGTAACACCAACTCTGCTCAAGTGACCTATTCCTTTCTAGTCTGTCATCTATGCTACTCTCCAATGAAATTCAGATAACAAGAAGTATCATTATTTTTTTTAAAGCCAAACAAAACTAATAGTAAAATAGGTGGATCTGTTGCTATCTGTGATGGAATTAACATGAAAAACTGTCAGTTCTCTATAAAGCACTGCCAATTCCTCATCATAAATATGTAACCAAAAATTAGTGGACACTGCCAGGTGATTAGACTGTATTACTGCTTATGGAAAACATTGGGTCCATATATCTCCATTGGGAAGGGATCCATCTCTGTGCCATTTGTACTGCTTCAGTATTGGGGTAGATTTGTAGCAGAACCAAGTTAAAGTGGTTCCACTTACAGAAATCTTGACTCTGTTTTTGGAAAAGTAGTAATTTTCATTATACAGTATCCAAGACCATAGGTGAAGCAAGGCAAAACTGAATAAGCCAAAAGAGTGTGCTATTTTTTTCGTTGTCACTACATAATGAAGACCAAAAAAAGCTGTCCTGTGCAGAAGGTCTCCAGAGAGATGATCTTGCCTCTTCAAATATCATGAAATATTTGGTATTAAAAAGAAAGAAAATTTCTGTTGCAAATCATGTGTACTCTCTTCACCCAAAATATAAAAGTGCTATTTTTTTCTGAGTTGTTTGACTCTTCAAGGCAATGTTTTTCTTGCTAATCTGCAAGCATCCTAAAAGTAACAGGCATCCATCCGTCTGCTGCTTCATTTTGACTAGCGAAGATAACCTGGTTATTCAAGGTCTCTGTGTATGTAAAAAAAAAAAAAAGTTCACCATTTAAAAAAGTTAAAAATAAACAACCCCATTTTTTTCTCCTTGTTTGGTAGAAAAAATACTACGGTATAGAAGAACTGTTTGGGACTTGGAACTTGCTTTAGACTCTCAGGTACAAGAATATAGAATTCTAGTCAGCAGAAAAGAATTGAAGACAGCCTTGAATTGAGAAGGATATCTTACACAACAAGAATAAGAGAAGAGAAGGCATGTCTGGATGAAGACAGAATAAGTATGGAGAGGAAGGATATATCAATTTGGAATCCTAAGGACAGGAATGATGGGGGCTAAAGTGATGAGATGAACACAGACTGGATCAGCTCAAGATTCATAAAAGACTGAATTTTGGAAGCAACATCCTTTTTTTTTCCCTTTGGAGACAGCACATTCATTTTCATTGCCATAGAACACAAAGTTCACAACTTTTATAGGGAATGACATAATTATTTATAATATCAGACAACAGAATGGTTTATACTTCTAGAAACATGTAAACCTGATTTGACTTCTCTGTACAGGCCAACAAAAGTTGAAGACAAAAAAAAACTTTATTAGTCCACTTAAAAGGCTATAATCCAATGACTGCTGATGTCATGTCTGGGAAACAAGGAAGTGTGGGACCAGTAACCAATGGGAATCAAAATTGGTGTACCAGAAGCTAGGCCTAATAGATGAATAAAATAAAGATGAGATATTGGGTTTATTCATCACCCATTTTTTGTGTCCAAAATTTGGCATCACCACAGCCACATGAACTGCTTGCTGGGACTCTGCGATCCACAGGACACTGAGAGGCCTTCACTGCCCTGATTGCAATATATCCTCACCAGGCATCCAGGGAAAAGGGAGAAATGACATCACCACCTCCCCTTCATTGGCTTTGGCTAAATCTTGAATCCTACCTAAAATATGAGCCTTGCCAAATAGGATATTTAACACATTTTATTTAGACCATAATAAGCATTGTCATGCTGTACTAAAAGCTAGTATGTGCGTTGTGCACGTGCACAGTATTCTGATGTTTAAGGCTAGGGACAGACATTACACATAAATCGGTTTAACTGATCAAAAACTCATATAAACATGTAACAGAACAGATGTTCAGTGCGCATAAACCAGTTTGAAAATGGCTGAAACCAGTTTGAGATAAAGCTGGTTGAATGTACTATCAGACTTAACTGATTTGACTCAAGCCAGTTTATGCAATGTCTGTCCCAGACCCGTTGCTGGTTTAAGTTAAACCAGACTCCCCCAGCATGGTCTCTGGGCTGGGCAGGGCAGGGCTCTCTGCTCCACAGCAGAGCTGATCCCTCCCCTCTGCTCCCTGGCTGCAGGTTGGCAGAGACTGCAGGTGTCTGTTTGGCTTCCCTCTGCTGCCTCCCTCACCTCCCCAACCCCCTGCCTTACACAGACACCTCTCAGCATTAGCTAACAGACCACATGCTGGCTATGGTCTGTGCTGTGGCAGACAGGACAAAGGCAGAATCGACAGATAGCTGGTAATGTCCCTCTCTTGTTTTCTTAATGAAGTGGTAAACACTGTGTTATCAATTCCCTGCTGGGCTGAGTGGGAGGGAGGAGAGGGTCCCCTGCCTAATCAGAACATCCTGCCAGGACCTGGCCACTCCCCACTCAGTTCAGCACTGGAAGGGAAGAGAAAGCTACTCTAGCACCCCCTGGCTTCTAGCCTGACTCACTGCAGGAATGTGCCTGCATTTCTGGGATGTCTGTACAGTTACAAACTTATTTTAGCCTAGCCAGTTTAGACTAACCTGCAAGGATTGAATCAATTCAGGCTCAGGCTTTTTGAATGTCTGTTCCTAGCCTAAATGTAAAGTGCAACACGGTGCAGGACCCCAGCAAGACTGGTGTGGTGCTGGGGCCAGGAGAACAATCTGCTGATTGTTGGTCACAGCCCCAGCCCCACACCAGAGCTGACTGTCAGTCCCAGCTCTGGCACTGCACTGGAGCTGTGCTGGTATTATTTCTGCAAAGCAGCCAGACAATAACTGTGATCATATATTACTTAATACACGATCTGGAGGTACTCCTCCCTGAAAAGGTCCCAACTTTGCCACGATACAATTACATTTACTGCTTGAACATAGCAGTATTTTAAGCATCAAGAAGCAGATGCTTGTATTTTAAGTGCAGGTAACATGTCCAAAGTGTAATTTGAGACAATTCTATATATATCTTTCACTAGTGCTGTTATTCTCATTCTAGTGCATCTGTTATGTTGCTCACCTTATTGCTTCTTTCTTCCCTCTCACCATCTCTTTTTGTCTTCACCTTAGTAACAGTCTTGCTAAGATAACCAAAACTGAATCTTTTTTCAGTTCTGCTACTGTGACCAAAAAAAGGCAGTTAAAAGCAAGGTCTTAAACAGCTAAATGCTGCTGTTTTTCAGATCTCCAGGCACATCTACACATGCACTTTAATGCACAGCAATCTATTTGACTGCACATTAAAGCACATGTAAAAATAAAAGAAACATTATGCTAATGTTCAGTAAGAATCTACTGCGCATTAAGAGTCACTAAAAAAGTGCAAATTCACTACTGCATGTTAGCACAACCTAATGCACATTAATGCATGGGTAGGCACACCCTTTGAGTGGCTGACAGGCTGTGTGTTATATTTGTCTTTGTATAGCAGCAAGGCTGCAAATAAAACTCGGCAAAGTGTCTATATATTATATTATTGCTGCTTCTCCCTCTCCTCCCCTTTTATATCAAGGGAACAGGACTAGACGCTAACAAAAGCCTCAGAAATAAGAGCTCTAGGATAACCAAATCTGCCCCCTTCCTCCCCGCTCCTCTCCCTCCAGGACCATCTTTAATACCCTTTGAGACTGTCTAACAACATGAGTTTTTTTATAAAGAACGTCTGCAGCTAAAGGATAAACGAGTGAATATTTTCTTTTTTTAATTGAAAGCTTTAATGCTTAACATTTTTTCAGTGTTTCCAGTAAGTTTTCCCCTTTTCTAATAAAAGTTTAACACATAAATGGTAACTGTTGTCTTGGGAATAAAGTTGAAGTCACCACGTATATCACTCTGATCTTCATTTCACTAATTTTTGTACACTGATTGTGATGTGAATCTCTCTCTCTGAACCTATTATTTCAAAATTAATATAGAGTAGTGAAAAGAGAAAAAGAAAGTTGGAGATAAGCCTGGAAAAGGAAAATGAAAGAGACAATTTCATTCACCAGTACCTCTGGAAAAAGCTAATTCAAAGATCAAGCAATGAGAGGAGCCATCACAACGTATTCAACTTCTTGGTATCCAAGGAAGAGCAATACTCATCTGGAATGTTTTCTTCCATAATTAGCCTTTCTTTATCATGAGAGAGACGGTATCCTCATGCCAGTGAATTTATAATTTATCTCCTTCACCAAAAGCAGAGATAACCACCACCCACCCAACTCAACATTTAAAATGCCAGGAGCCCTGAATGCATTCACAATAGACAAGCAAGGAAAGAAGCTGCTTAAGACACTCACTGGCAAGGCAGACAGCCATTTAAATCTGTCTGTGCTTCATTAAGGCTTATTCCTTGTTACTCCACAGCCCTGCCTCTACAGCAGCCTCAAAACTGATAGCACCTAGTCTATTTCAGAGCTATGAGCAAAGTGGTTGTCCCAGCTTAGAAATTAGCTCTTGGGAAATTTTCTGACTGGCCAAATGAACCCACTTTGACTTTATTTAAAGAAACATTTTAAACTATGCAGCTATCAGCATGACCCAAATATAAGTAACATCTCCTTTCCAGTGCTTTGAAGTTGGGAGTTGAGACCAAAGTGTCACTAAGGTCTCATGGGCAACCTAAGGGTTAATGAGGCTCCAATGCTGTTGTAGCAATAATGGTCCAGGAAGTAGGAGAGGCAATGATTTTGGGGAGGTGATCAGCAGCAACAGTAGGAGAGATGGTAGACAAGCTTCTAGGTACAAAAACAAGCCCTGAAGATGAACACCCTTGGGGTACATCTCCCAGCTGTAACTCAGAGTGCTTTGCAAAAATCATTCTGAGTTACAAGTTACCCCAGACCAAACAGAAGTTCACTGTTGGTTGCAGGGGAGAGCAGGGAATCTAGCAATGGACAGCTCTCTTCCAATACTCCCTGTTCTCAGAATGGGAAGGGGGAAAGACAGTGGAAGGCACTGAGTCTTGGGGCTCCCCAGCTGGTGCTGAAGGGTAAGGTGGGTGAACTGCAGTCCCCTTACCTGGGAGGAAGCTCCATTATACCCAGCCAAACTTCCAGGGGGGCTGAACTACCTCAGCTCCCTTTCCCTTCTCCCATTCTGAAAACAGCAACAGGCTGGGAGCTCATAGGCACAAGTCACAAAAGATGCTGCATTTTGAAACGTCTTTATCTGATGCCTCATGCAATGAGGGTTCAGATTTTCACATGATCCTCCACTTTCAAAGATGTATGCAGCCATGCACTTGTATTTGGTCACAGCTATAGACTGCATCCTATGGCTAGACTGGGCAAAAGCTGTCATTTCTGCCTGCGTCCTTCATGCCTGACAGCTCGTCTTCTCTCCCAGTTATGCAGCCAGCCCAACAAAACCCGATTGCTGGAACAATCCTTGCCCACAGGGTAGCATCACCGGCTCTCTCAATCTCAGCGGGATGCCTGCCAGCGCTGGCCTTCTGCTCCATGCCCATGGCTCCTGGGACCCACGAGGATCACGGCTGCAACTTTCCTCCGGGAAGGAGAGACCCTCAGCGCTCACATGGAAGAGACCACAACTCCAGGCACCTGAAGATTTATTCCTGGTCTCGTGCAGGTGGGTAAGAAACCAGGGCGAGTACTGTTGGTAGGAAACAGGACAGCAAGGGGGCACCCAGGGGTCCAGGGAGGCTCACACCACACCAAGTCTCTACCCTACAGGCCAGGAAGCCAAGAGGCACAGCCCCTCCAAGCAGAACCCAGCCACCCCCTAGACCTGGCCCCGCCCCCCTTTCACACCATTGACTAATCCTTTGTGAGGCCCCACCCCGCTCAGAACACTGTTCTACCCCACTTATAACTTTGTGCCGGCATAGTCCCGCCCCCTGTCTTGGCCCCACCCCCTTTAGTTCCCCGCGCGGAAGCAGCCACGTCCCCCAGTTCCCTCAGACCCCCCAAGCAGACGTAGCCCCGCCCCCTCCTTGGCCCCGCCCCTCCTAACTCTCCCACTCCTGCGGCCTCAACCGCTCATTCCTCGCGCTGCCTGGCCCCGCCCCCTCCCGGGGGCGGCCCCGCTTCTCGCGCGCCGCCGGCTTCCGCCACCTGCAGGAAGAGCTCGTAGAGAATCTCCTCCCGCACGCGGCCCTCCAGGTTCCCCACGAACAGGGTTCGGTCCGCCTCCCCAGCCCGGCCCGGCGCCGACATGGCGGCACAGCCCGGAATCACTCAGCCAGTGCAACAACCCCGGCCCCCTACCCCGCCTCTACCCCACTCCGCACCGGCGCGGGGCGGGGCCAGAGGCAGAGGAGGGGTGGGAAAAGCGTATAGGCACGAGCGGCCGTAAAGCGCCACCCGTGTCGCATCGCTCCGGCAGCACGACCGGGGGTTGCTAGCAAACGGGGCGGACGCGCTTTACGGCAGCAAGGCGCAAAGCGTGCCAGCGTCCCAGCAACGGCGCGCGACGCAGAAGGGTGCTTACTCCGCGCGAGCGTAGACGAGGCGCGGCGAAAGCCGAGTGGCTGATTTTCGCAGCGGAGCGGGGTGGGAGGCAGCGCGCATGCGCAGGGAGCGCGCCCTCTGCTCTGTGTTTGGCCGCTCGCCTACTAAAGGGGCAGCGATATTAAAGCCCCCTCCGTGCCCTCAACCGCTAAAAAAAGGCTGGACCTGTTATAGATATAAAAAAAAGGGGGAGGAGAGGGCGACTAGCCCTTTCTGATCTGCAGCTGTCTTTGAGCTTAATGCAATCATGATGGATCTTGGTTTTCACTGTTTAAAAAAAAAAATCCCCAATTTTTGGATTAAAAAAAGTAACCCCAAATCTGCATTTTTCTGCTATTAAAATTAAATGCTGCTATATGTTTTAGTGATATTTCATTTTAGTTGTGGGTAAAGGTGGATTTGGGGTTACTATTTTAAATCTAAAAATTGGGGATTTTTTTAAAGGGTTAACTAACAACGGAATTAACTAGAACGACTCTATGCATACAAGTTAGAGCCACAGCACAAGTAAAAGTGAGAAGAGCATTGCACCCAAAGTGAATGTAGCAGCAAAACTCTTGTCCTTCACAGAGCTGGGTTTGGTCGGCTGCCAATAACCACAGCGTTTCACTTTGCAGTCTGATTTCACACACGCAGGCTCTCTTTGAGGCACTTAACTTCTTCACTTCCGTATGAAACTTCTTCAAATACAACTAGAGCATGTCCAGAGAAGCGGGAATGTGGGTTTCCCCAGAGACGGCACACCTTGTGCCACTGCTGCTTGTCCCTGGGAAACAGGTATGCCATGCGTGCTTTGGTGCAGTAGGTTACTCTGGGTAAGGAAAGGGAGGCTGGGCCAGCAACTGTGCTGGCCCCAGCAGCCTTACCTGGGGGCCTCCGGGAGCTGTAGTTGCAGCACTCCTGCAGCACGAAGCCTGGCTGGCAGGTGGGGCGTGGCTCCAGCCAGCGAGGCTCCGGTTTTGGGCGGCAAGTGCACTGCTGTTACGTGTGCTGCCCCACTTCTTTTGACATGGGATTTTTTGACCCCCTGCACAGCAAAGCAGCAGCACAGGAAACACTTGCATGTGCAGTGAGTAGTCTGCAGTGCCACATACCACATGTCTGCACCCGTCTGGAGGTGCCCTTACAGTGCTAACTGAACTCAAAACACCACAATAGCCCTCCCTCTCACAAAATTCACACTCCACTTTTTCTTACAGGATCAACTAGGTGTCTCCAGTCAGGCTCTCTTGACTGAAAAAAAAACCTAGGTTCCCTTTTCTTGTAAAAGACAGCAAGGGCGATACTTCATCTAACCAAATGGAAGACTCTGATCTTCCATGACTCTTGTGGGCAGAATACAAAACTCTGGTTGCTTCAGCTTGCAGTGTCTCCAGCACCCAACTTAAGCAAGCTAACTTGCAGATATGCAATAAAATGTCCAAAAGCTTCAACAGATGGTCTGGGACTGACTTTCACCAGTTCAGTGACAAGCTTATAAAGGGGTAAATCAGCCCATCTAAACTGACCAGCCAAACAACACACGCAGTTGCCGATCATGAGTCAATCACTCCAAAAGATACTTTTTCAGTAATGGACCAATTTTATCTTGAATCACCTCAGGAGTGGGACAACCTTGCAACTGTCACTCAACCTCACTTTGAGGTTATACTCACATGTGCTCAAACCGGTCTTACATGCATTTAGGGTTAAAAGTTCAGATTTTATTACAGACTTCCTTCACACTTATGCAAATCAACTAAAATACATTAACACAAGAGAGGGGAAACAAACAGTGTAACAAAACTACCCAACAGCAGGGTGAACCAACTTTCCATTGATGCATATAACTGAAGATGTGAAGTTAACAAATATTTCCAGTGATTTAGTAGCCTTCAGAACTGTCTTCTATTGCTTTCTGCTGGATCACTGACAAAGATGGCAGATTACTTCTGAATTTATATGCACTCCATGGCCATATATAATGCTGCTACTATCCTGCCTGTTGTTTTGCAAATGCCTTCCATTTCTACCAGTGCATTTCATAGGGATTTCTAATATTTATTGCACCTCACTTGTTTCTCCATGATTTGTAGGATGAAGAGTGTATTGGAAAAGGGGATACACTAGGAAGAAATTGTGGGAGACTGTCTTCACAGATAGCAATTTTTGCTGAAGCTTACACAGTAAAAGAACTCGAACATAAAAATATAGTGTCTGGGTTAGCAAATTTGTAACTAAATGATTTTGTTGGTCAGGAATTGAAACCTACATTTGTGCCAAACAATGGTTTGAGATGGAGGAGAAACAGGAAAAATAAAGCAGAGTAATGAACTTCAGTGCCAATAGGAATTTGGTGGAGCTATCTCAGAAACAGAGAACAAAGAAGTTGGGAAGTCAGCTTATTCAGGACAAACCTTGTGAATATTATCAAGGCTTCCAGTATCATCTGTCCACGTGTGATCTAGGACAGGAAAACATTACATTGAACAAGATTCATATATTTTTTATAAATGAGCGCACATGTCGGTGCACAAAGGGTCCTCCTGACTGAGACTCGTTTGCATTTAGAAAATGTAAAGTATAAACTGCAGACATTTCCCCATCTTCCACACGTGAATAGTTTCACTTGCTATCCTCTGTACATTGTGTTATTTACAACAGAAATGTAATGTAACTGTAGAAGGGATTCTTAGGAGCAGCTACCAGTGACAGAAATCCAAACAGTATGGCTTTGTTAGGAGTAGGAGCCTTTTCATGGACATCAGGCCTTGGTTTCAAAGATGTGGTTTCTCACTGGACCTTAATGAATTGTTCCTGTGGCCTGTTCTAGAGAAGAGGAGACCTCACCTGTCATCCAAGAAAATAAACATGAAGGAATTTCACATGGAAAATGTAAGTTAAGATTTCTCCCTGTGCACACACTTTAGCTGGTTTTATGAGTTTTCCTACAGCCAAAAGGCAGTTGGGTCTTAACTGACTAAGTTCCACAATACCCTCATGGGATGCATATATTTTATCTGTTTTATAGGTGGAGAAACAAACAGAATGATGGTAAATGTCCAAAATAACATGGAAAATCAGTACGTCAGAAATATAAGTCCAAAGTTCTGACTTCTAGATGCATGCTTTATAGGCTCTGAAAATGTATAGGATTAAATTAGAGGGAAAATCTTCAGAAAGATCACAGGGCAATCTTCCTTAGGGGGCATTTATAGGAATGCAGTTACTAAAATTCCATTTTTAGCCCTAAGAGAGAAACCAGCTCATAACCAAAATAACATTTTTCTGCATGTTTCTTTGCCCATTGTATAACACAGCTTCAAACACACCACAGGGTGGGTTGTCTTGGCATTTCATCAGAGCAGAGAGGGCAAACGGAGTGATGTATATTTAGTTCCACTCCTCTCAAGGATTCCATATATTTCATGGCTGGCAAAGTAGAGACCCATGTTCAGTAGCTCCTAAGGAGAGAGAACAACTGATAATTTAAAAAAAAAAAGAAAGAAAGGGAAACTGCCTTACCTCCTTAATTATGTAAATAGGAGGAGTCAAGAATTGCAGAAGCTTAAATATAAGCTCGGCAAAGTAACTTCCTGCTCTTCATCACATCTAGTTTATCAATAACATTTGTCACAGTAAAGGGAAAGCAGTGTGTTCTAAAGGACAAGTCAAATCTTCTCCGTTCCATTGCGGATATTCACTATTTTCATATGTTGAGGTCCTGTTTCTTCATCTGTTTGATGTGCTGGGTGGGATCAGGTAAGGAAACCACTAAGAGTTACTCCTGACCTTTTTCCAAGCAAAGAACAATAACTTTTTAAACAGTAAAATATAAATGATCAGTTATGATTAACTATGACAAACCTTCCAATTATAATTAATATAGCAAACTTAGTCAAGTTAACCTGATTTCTTTGAATTATTACAGAGGTTTTCAGCTTAAAGTAAATATTGAAAAGCATGATACCTTATCTCTTTCTGTACTTTGTACGCAAACTGGTATGACTACATATGCTTTGTGTCCTGAAGGTAGGTGAAAAGTGTTTTGCTTATTCCGAAGTAATTTGATATTATTCGACAGTGGTTTACTAAAGATGAAGATTTTCAAAGTAGATAGATAGATAGATCGATCATGAGAAAGCAGGAATCAGTATTTTTTATCACTATACATTTGTTTGTTAAAGTCCATTTGATCAAAATATGATTAGTTTAGTTAGTTATGAATTTCTTTGTCGGACCTGCAAAAGTTATTACCCATAACTGAACATGAAGAAATATCACTCACAGAACTAGATGAAACAATAGATTTATAAGAATTAAACTAATTGCCCAATGGATAGCTCTAACTTTTTCTTCTATAAAAATTCCTATTTGAGTACTCATGTAAAAGCAATGTAAGCAATACTTATCAATGAATGTTAAAAAATTTGAAAAACTTCCTGTTTGCTTAGCTGTTACTGCTGAACAGGTAAAATTATTTATTCATATTTCAGAACCACGTGCTGCAGTTTTAATTTCATTCCACTATGCAAAGTACATATCTTTGTACAAAGCAGGCATCATCTTTTTTCTGTTTACTTTTCAGTGAACATCTTTGTGTTCATTTCATACTTGTAAGTAAACACCAAAGTTATATGTTCCTTTTGTAGCACACTGCTCAGTTCTTAGATTTCAGCTGTCTGATTGTCCCAAAAGGAGAGACTTTTATGTTTCCATAGACCTGTTTTCCAGGCCTATGTGAAGCGGCTAGTATTGGCTTTGGATTTGGGGACAGGGATTCTATTTGGCAATTTCAGTTACTGTCCTGAATCGATTTAACCGAATCTGATTCTGAGATTTGCCAGCAGCCAAATCTCCAAACCACCCAGGCCAGTCCTGTCCCCTGCCCACTCTCCCAGCCTGGCAGTGGCTGCCCAGCCCGCCCCAGCTCCCAGCACTTGGAAAAAAAAAAAGGCCTGAATCAGCAGGTGCTGCTGGTCAGGGGGATGATCCCTGCTGCCCCCCACTGCTCCATGCTGCGTGGGGAGCTCTGCATGAGCACCCTGACCCCCCTCCCCTGCTGTCCCAGTCACCCCATGGCTGCCCCTCCTGCCCCAGCTCCAGCCCTTTAAGAAAAATAAACCCAGAAAAACTCCGCACTCACCGCTTCTGCTGGTGGGGAGTGATCTCTACTGCCCCACGCCATGTGGTGGGCTCTACGCAAGCTCCCAAAGCCCCGAGGCTGCTGCAGGAGCGGTGAGTCCCCATACTTTTCTTGTTTTTTCTCTTAAAGGACCAGAGCCACAGCAGACAGGGCAGCCATAGGAGGGGAGGGCTGAAGGCAGGGACCAGGGGGCTTGTGCAGAGCCCTCCATGCAGCATGGGACAGTGGGGGACAATGGGGATTGTCCCCTCACCCTGAAGCACCCTCTGAGTGAGGGCTTTATTTTTTTCATCACCAGGAGCTGGGGCGGGCGGGGCAGCCACAGGGGGACTGGAGGAGCAGGCAAGGGCTGGCAGAGGTCCCCCCATGGTCTCCTCCGCCCCCCGCCAAGCCCTACTTACCCTGCCCCTACTTATCAGCTCGTAGTCCGGCTGCAGCTCCCAGCTGCAGCCACCGGGGACTGTCTGAATCATCAAAGCTCTCTCAATCCTTTCTGAAGATTCAGAGAGCTTCAAATGGATTCGGACCTTTTAATTAGCCTCCTGATTTGATTCGGATTTGGAGATACAGCCACTGAATCTGGCCAAATCTCCTCCAAATTGAATCAGCATCCAAAGCTTCGCCCAGCCCTACTGATTTCCCATTCATATGAGGTCTCTGTAATTCCGCTTTAGTGAAGTGAGTCTTGATTTACATAAATGTAAGTGAGGCAAGACTTGAGCTCTAATGATCAGAATGCAAAATAAGCCCACAGGTGTCAAGAAGCATTTCAACTTTTAAGGTTCTTAGCGTAATTCACTACATAAGTTGAAAAATATGCGATAAAATAATTGTATATAATGCTAAGATGCAGCAATACAGAGAGAGAGAACAGCTGGTTTTTGTGCATAGTAGAAAAAAGTCATCTACAATTTGTATAAATTAGGCATGAATAGGGAATATGTAATGAAATGCTTAAATAAAATTACTCTTCAGCATGTTGCTGTGGGTATTTGAGTGGCATGTGTGAAGGAGATTTTACATTTGGCTATCTCATCTTGTATATAACATTAAATCATGATTTGAAAGCCAGAAATTAAATTTTACATGATATTAAAATTTCAAGATGTTTTCCAGTGTCAGGCTTTTTACTAGGTTCTTTCGATGTTGCTAATGCAAAGTGACTGCAAAAGAACAGCTCAGAATTCCTGATTTGGCTAACTCTCATCTGTATATCAGCATGCTGAAGACTACATGTGGAGTTGTCTTCTCTTATAAATTAATCAGTTTAGTGAGTCATATTATCCCAGAAGGAAGTAGCTTGGTAAATCATTATTGTACAAATTAATTTAAAAATAAGTCATTTTGAATTAAAAAAACCCAAAACATTCAAATGTCTTCATTCTAAAGAGATTAGTATTTACTTAAAACAATCAGGAATCTGTAGTATTCCAAATATACAAAATTCATAGTTACAGACACTTTTATGAGTAAAAGAAAGAGAAGGTAGAAGTTTTGTGCCTTCCCAGATATTTTAGGGCAGAAAGTTAGAGGACATTTTCTGATTCTGTCTGTCATGGCAGGGGGTCGGACTTGATGATCTGCGCAGGTCCCTTCCGACCCTACCAACTATGAAACTTCCACCTTAGTTTTGGTTTTCACTAACCTTGAAAATATTCACTGCTTTTTGCACTGTTAAAACTATCTCTTGCAATAAGATGGCTTTGTCCTAGTTCTCATATATTCCACAGATTATCTGGTCTTGAATCTCTAAATTGTTCAAGTTTGCATGGTTAATCTTGATGTAGATTTGGAAAATAAGCTCTCATTGTCAAGATGGTTTCTTGCCTTTCCTAAGTGACAATTTTTTATATGGATCAAAATATTCCTGCAAATTTTAATACCTTTGTAAAATGGCTTGTAATCTTCATGATTTCATGCAGTGCACTGGAGATTTTCATTACCTCTAGATTTGTGTCTGTAGCAATATGGAGGATATATAATCCTGTGCAGTGTCTCAACAAGATACAGAAGTGCTGCCATCACTTCTTCCAAATGTCTTCCACATCCTCTGATTACAGTAGGTTTTTTCGTTGTCAATTTACAGAATTCCAAGGAAACTAATAATGTAAATAATTCACGTGAGCTATTTATGGGAAACTCACATGAGAAACTATGATTTAGGAACTGAAGACACAATGTTCCTTTTTCTGCTCATTGGAAGAAGGAATTGACAGTTTGTGTTCTTGCTGCTCTATACAAATCTCTTGTGACAAAAGAAACTGACAAAAACTTGTTTAAATATAAGGGGCCAGATTCTTAGGCAATATAAATTACCTTTGCTGAAGCCAAATTATATAACAAATAGCTATAACAAATGATACTTATTAGGGGTTGGGCCCGAGGTTAGCTCCTCAGATCTTTAACACAGTTTAAATCAGAATGTTTCTCAAATTTGATTATGTATGTGTGTGCTATTAGGTCAGTGATTCTTAAGCAGGTATTGACAGCCCCTTCCAGGGGTGACAGGCTGTGGGTGCCACCGCAGCCGGAGTGAAATGCCCTGTACCTCCTCTGGAGACAGATTGGGGAGCAGCTGTGACTAGAGCCAGTGCTCTTCTTGGAGCCCTTCCCTATCTGATCCCACATGTCTTCCTGAAAATAGCGGTGCGCTGGGCAGGTGGGACCAACTGTGTCCTCCTGTTTTCAGAAGGAGTGCACAGAGTCAGATCAGAAAGGGCCGTGGCAAAAGCATGTGCTCCAGCCAAAGCCCTTTGCCCTGTCCATCTGGAGGGGTCAGGCTGGACTGCAGAAGCGCTTTGCACTGTTCATCTAGAGGAGTCCTGCTGTGCTAGAGCAATTGTTTGCACTGTCCAGCTGAAGAAGCTGGATGTGGGGACACCCAGGACAGGAAAGAACACCCTCTGTTCCCTCACACCCCATACCCCAGGGGTACAGGGCACAAAACTCGTTAGTTACACCTCTGCTCCTGCCTGCTTTAGATTTATCAGAAAACCCTAATGCAGTCAGGAGTGTGGGGCAACAGCCTAGTTGAGAACCACTGCAGCAAGCAGAGACAGAACAAGAGTGGTTTTCAACTAGGGATGCTGCAAAATTCAAAAAAGTTGTGGAGGGGTGCCCTGACTGAAAAGGTTGAAAACTACTGAATTAGGCTAAAAGAGACCATGATAGGAAGTAGAAACAAGTCCACATGATTCTTCTGCTTGTTTAGATTATCCTTGCATACATAAAACAATTCCATACTTAGGCACTTTTGAAAGTGGTCTTTACAGCAATGAGTGTTTATTTAAGTTTCTGGGGTTTAGTGGTGTAAAAGAGATTTACACATAAACCACCATACTCAGTTTACCTAACACCACCAGCTGACTTCAAATTTGTAAAATCCTGTCTTTTACTGTTAGGTTGATAAGTTGATGTCTGCATTCAGTCTTTTAATTCTCAAAGTAGACAATACATAAAAGTAATCTAAAATTATAATATTAGATCACTTTTTAGGTATTTTGCTAATCTGTTCAGTTGAATTTAAGAACTGCAGTAATGTTTCAGAAAAAGGAACAGTCAGGCAGTCTACTCACAGAACATGCTGTCTCTGAGTTCATTGACATGCATGTTTCTTGGGAACAGGCTGAGCAAGAGTTCAGTTTTTCACTTTCAGGCATTAATACAAAGAAGTGAACATGTTCCCTTTTTGCTGGGAAAATAACACAGTACAGGAACTCATGGAGTAATTCAGGAAGTGTTATCTTATTTCTGACTCCAGTTACTATAAATTCCACACTTAAATGGAAAAAACAGAAAGTGCCCATACCAATAGATGCATACTCACCATGAAGGACACTCAGGTTTGCTCTGCCTGAATCGGATCAAGCACTGAAACCTTGGCCTCACATCTCTGGGAAATTCTGAAAGAGTTAGGTTTTACTGTTACTAGGGATGGGATGTGAGAAATCTTACTGGCTTTACTGTTCCTATGATCTGGATGTGAGAAATCTTTCTCAACAAATCTTATATTCCTCTCATATGTTTCAGATTCTTGAAGGAAGGAATAGGCTGAAATTGGACCTAGACAGGTTACAGGGGTGGGCAGATGAGAACAGGATGGGTTTCAGGCTGACAAGTGCAAGGTGCTGCACCTGGGGAGTAAGAACCAGCAGCACACCTACAGGCTGGGAAACTCCCTTCTTGTCAGTGCAGAGACAGAAAAGGATCTTGGAGTCATTATTGATACCAACATGAACATGGGCCGACAGTGTGGGAACATGATCAGGAAGGCCAACCACAGCTTGTCATGCATCCACAGATGCATCTCGAGCAGGTCCAAGGAGGTGATCCTCTCCCTTTATCTGGCACTGGTCAGGTTGCAGTTGGAGTACTGCATCCAACTCTGGGCACTGCACTTCAGGAGGGATGTGGACAACATGGAGAGGGTCCAGAGGAGGGCCACTTGCATGATCACGGGACAGCAGGGCAGGCCGTACGAGGAGAGGCTATGGGACCTGAACCTGTTCAGCCTCCACAAGAGAAGGCTGAGAGGGGATCTAGTGGCCTGTTACAAACTAGTCAGAGGGGACCAGCAGGCATTGGGGGAGTCTCTGTTCACCCAAGCACTCCCAGGAGTGACTAGAAATAACTGTCACAAGTTGGCAGAGGGTAGATTCAGACTAGACTTCAGGAGACACTACTTCACAGTCAGGGCGGCTAGGATCTGGAACCAACTTGCAAGGGAAGTGGTGCTGGCTCCTACTCTGGGGGTCTTTAAGAGGAGGTTAGACAAACACCTTGCCGGGGTCGTTTGACCCCAGTACTTTTTCCTACCATGACAGGGGGTCGGACTTGATGATCTGCTCAGGTCCCTTCCAACCCTACCAACTATGAAACTATGAACAGGATTACTCACAGTAAAATTATTTCTAATTTACACATAGGTAACAGTATTTTAGGCAGAATGCCCTGGTCTACATGAGACACTGACTGTACAGTTGTTACTGTGCAGTCATTTAGTACTTGCATACACAAATTCTAAATGTCTGCACAGTAACCAGAGTTACTGCGAAGTAGCATTGCCGAATGGCTTTTTGATGATGCTGGCTCTGCAGTAGCTCCTTACTACTGTGCAGTAGCATCACATCATGCTTTGTGCCATGCAATACTACTACGCAGCAGTAATGAACTACTGCGTACTCAGCATTTTGTGTAGATGTGGCCACTATGAATTGCCCCAAATCATACAGGGATCATGTGGTAGGGCTAGGAATTATACCCAAAGCTCCTAAGTCTCATTCTATTGACAGAGGACTATACAGATTCAGTTGCAGCAGGTGATTGACTTGTTTAGGAAAAGCTCCTGAAGTGCTGGGCATTTGATATTGATACTGAAGCATACAGGAAAAAAATGAATGTTCCAACTCTCTTTGAAGATCTTGGCCGTCATTTAGAACCTGAGCTAAACTTCACACTGTAGTACTTCCCTACAACTGCATAGTTCAAGCAAAGAAATACTAAACATTGCCATTTTCTCACATCTTTCATTCACCTTTCCAGACTCTATTTAGGACCCTTTTTTGATGGTCTGCATAATAGTGGGATTTTTACCTCAAGTGCAAAACCAGAAAGGGATAATTCATCTGTAGGTGCAATAATGGAAAGTTGTCTTGTTTAACAATCAGGTCTCATTTGTTTGGGTTTTTTTTATTTGACCAAGTGACAAAGAATTCTAACTCCTTAGTTGGAATTGGAAGTCAAGTGCAATTATCCTCCAGCTTGTGAAATAGACACTGGCTTTGCAGGAATCTAGAAAAGCCAGCAAAGCTGATGACACAGTAGAGGTGCTACTTGCCCATGTTTCATAATTAGGAAATGCACTGAATTCAGAATGGTAGAGTAAGTGGAAATACTTAATTCTTTGTGGACGACAGGAAAGAAAAGGGTAATAGATTGGTAGAAAGAAAGGGTAACAGTCTTTACCATAGTCTAACTGGTTAAATATTTGTCTGATGTTTTTATGTTTTTCAGATGCAGAGAAAAAATGTCCTGAATTTACAGATCTTAGTTTAGGCAATGCTTTAACTGGAACAGATCTGAAAGTGCAACTACTGTTGTATACAAGGCAAAACCAGAATTGTTCCGAGAATCTCAGTGAACATAATGTAACAGCATCTAGTAGCCTGAATACCACCAAGAAGACTGTCTTTGTTATCCATGGCTACAGGCCAACAGGTTCTCCACCTGTATGGCTAAATGACATAAAGGAACTTCTGCTGGCTTTAGAAGATTTTAACCTCATTATAGTAGATTGGAACCGGGGTGCTACTACTGTAATTTATCCTACTGCTGCTCATAACACCAAAAAAGTTGCACATATCTTGAAGAAACTTATTGACCAGATGTTGGTAAGTCAGACATTTGCCATGGAAGTAAATGAATTAAAATAGCATAGTTTTGGTGTTCTATAAAAAGGGTTGATATAGGAGGAACATAGTAAGCACCATCATTTTGTCTGAATCAAGATGTGAACATTGTATGTACTTATTCTACATATATTTTCTGCTGTATCACGCATTCCACCTTTCTTCTCCCATTTGTTTCCACTGAAGTGAATGACAGTTTTATTTCAATGGAACCAAGATTATGTCTTGAATCCCTTGTCTTGCAATGAGTTTTAGCTATGTCAAAAAAACAGCCACTCTTTCAAATGAGTGGTCAAGTGACACATAAAACAACTGGTATCAATACATTGTTTAAATAAAATATTAGAGAAGTTACTTCTCTAATTACTAAATAAGGTGCAAAGAATATTCACTTATGAAAATAACTCATAGGAAATATTTATAAGAAACGACTGACATAAGGCATTTAAGAACACATCTCTCTTGTAGAAAGCATTTGATAAATCTCCTAGTGGTAACAGCAGCTAAAACAGTTTTTCTGAATAAGGATCTGAGCCAAAATCAACAAAGTCAGTGGAAAGGCTTCTGTGGATTTAAATTGGTTTTAAACAAACGGACAAAATAATTAGAATATTATGTAAGGGAGAAGTGGGGAACATAGGAGACTACAAGAGGGCATATAATAGCTTGGCTGTTGGGCTCAGCTAGCATTGACTCAAACTGTATTTCATAGATTGATAGATGTTAGGTGCTAAAAGGGACCTTACAAAATCATTGGATCCAGCCCCCCTGCACTTGTTAATTTATTAAAATATAATGGAAAACTAAAATAACTTGAAGAACATAGTTCCAACTCTGATGAAAACTAATATTAACCACTTAGATTTGTACCTAGTAGAACTGTTGCTGCACTTTATGTGCATAGTTCATCTTGCTCTGATCTTGTTCCTATAACAGTCCCTTCTTGGTACAAACTAGATCACAGGTCACAACAAACCAGGTCACAGCAAAATGATCACAAAAGAGGTAAAAAGTCAAGATGCAAAACTTCAAATACCATATTTGCAAATTGATTGTCATGGAACTGTCTAGCTATTACTTCATCTACAGACTTAGAATGCTGTTTCAGAGTCCTTTTGCCTTTGGGACTGACTGAGAGAGGCTTCCAAATCATGGTTCTAGATTTCCTTACATGGGCTTTGTGTCCTGCAGTAGCTTTAATGAAAATATTATCTATTATACATGGAAAGCATTTCCTCCCTTCAGGGTTCATTGCATGTATAGGCTTGGCAGCCTTGCTCAGTTGGCTGTGTTGCTTAAGTGCTTGCAACTAGTATTTTTTTATTTTATTGGGAGTAGGGGAAAGGGTTGTATTTAGCTGACAGTTATAGTTTCCTTTCTTATATTTTTGTAATACGGACTCTCTTCTTCAAATAAATCAGTGAAGAAATACCATATTTACCCATATATAAGATGAGGTTTCGCCCCGCCCCATTCAGCATGGAGAAAAAAAGCTCCTTGTCTGATATTCACATACAAGAAAACTTCATTAAATACATTATCTATTACTAAACTGCTGCCAAAAGCAGCATGTGCTCAGTAATAGCAACCACCTGTTAAGTGGATTAAATGCAGCCAACGTTGAGCATGACTATAAAACACTTACTCATAGCAGGCAAACAGATTGATGGGAACTTTTTGTGTATATGTATGTGTGGCCTTTAAAGGCAGGTGTTACATCTTCAGGGAACTGACATCAGACCTAGAGGTACTGCTATCCTAGGCTGACACTGGGAAGGCTAGAGCCATCTCCAATGCCCTCCCCTTGGTGCCAAAAACAGATTTTGCTTTATTAGGAAATGTTAAGGATCATAGAAAAAATGACAGAGCCAGAAGGGAAAAACAGAGCCCAAGTGAAGGACTAACATAAGAGGGATGGGGATGAGGAGGGAAATGCAACTAGGTTACATAATTACAATGTTAGTCAGCTAAGCCCAGGGAAGGGAGGTGAGGTGGAGGAGGGGGTCACAACGCTGAGAGAGAAAGAGAATAGATACAAGCCAAAAAGACCTACCAAAAGGTTAAGTTAGTATAGCCCATCTGAATAAGATCCATGAAAATGTCCATTGTGCTGAGTCCTGCTCAGTGCCAACTCTTTTTCAAGTCATGGTGAGCCCATTACACTGAATATATTTTGATATTCCCTTTACTCCCACAGCTAAGCTATGCTTCTCTTTCCCATTTCCAATAATTTCTGTTTCTTCACTAGCTTTAAGTGTCTGGCACTAAGCAGGGCCCCAAACATCACTAAGCAGGGCCCCAAACAGTTCACCAAGAAGGCCTCTATTGCCCCCTCTCTCAGGCTGTCACTGATGATTAGTGTGGCTCCACCATCAGGGGGTAAAGCCATACCAGATTGACCTGTGCCTTATCTGCATATACCTTTTTGGAGGATCCCAGGACTTATGACTAGAATACCTGTCTCCAGTCCTGAGTGGGGCTAATTAACACATGGATCCCTTGTAAACACATACTGAGAAGTGCTGAGCTGTGGGGTCACCATGACTTTAAATGCCATTGACTCTGCTGGGGCCCTGCCCGATGAACTATATGGTAAGTCATGAGCCTTTTGGCTTTGGACTAATTTAATGCATGGTTTGTACTATATGTAAGTAGGTACAAAAGCATTGCTCAAAATTGTATTTATGGAGTACCTGTGCTAAAACTTGCAGCAGTTACAAAAGTGAAACACATCAGTCCTGGATCAACTTAATCTATGGGAACTCATAGTAATTTGCCTATAAGCAAATGTCTACAAGCAAATTTATTTGAAAGTTAGTGGGTGCATCTACGTGAGATGCTTACTGCAGAGTTGCCCAATTAGCTCCACAGTGAAGCATCACAGGCCTACAAATGTGTAGATATTAGGCCAGAATAAACTAATTAACTCTGTCATAGGTTAGTACTGCCAGATACAAGTACTGTCCTACAGAGGAGTTATTTACTCCATTGCAGTGCACATGTAGACACTGACAGGGCTGGCTGGGGCATGTGGCTAGCCCCTCACTGAAGTATTCTCGTCCCTCAGCCAGCCCTTCCACAGCACATTCAGCCAGGTTGAAGCAGCCCCAGGCTAACAGGCTGATCCCCTGGGCTTCTTGCCAGCTGGGGCTGCTCTATCCTGGCTCAATGTGCTACAATCCCAGGCACATGTGTTAATGCTGCGCCCAGGATCAATAAACTGCGGCACAAAGTGCTCCAAAGTTTATTGTGTCCCATTAATATTCACATGTAGACATGTCCAGTTTTTCAGATTTGCCCCTCATTCTATGTGCTTTTGGAGAAAAGGGTCTGATAGTAAGAATGGAAGGAAGAAGGCGGGCAAGGGCAAGAGCTGCCACCCTCGGATTTATTTTCCTTGCTGTAGCAGTAGGAAGGGGACACATTCAAGGTCTCCAGTAATTAGATTCAATACCTGGAAAATTATATCAAATTTATAAATTTTCCATATATAGAATCTAATTAGTGCCCAGGAAGAGGAGGGGTGGGGGAGCTCATCTTCTATTAAAGGTTATCTTATATTCAAGCAAATATGGTATTACTCTAGCTTTCTTCATGCATTTATATACTCAAAGAATTTCATAACTGCTGTACTGTATGTCTACTATAGAAAAATTTAATAAAAAATATTTTTGTGGAATTTCCAGAGGGTTTCAAAGTCAGAAATAAAACTTAAAAATCTGAGGAAAAAGTGAAGAGTAAATCATAGTTTACTGAGGTCTACTCAGTTAACCATGTTGCAGACATTATGGTTAGCATTTCTATAACCCATAATCATGGGCTTTTTTTCTTTTACTGACAGGCAGATGGAGCTTCTCTTGACTCTATTTATATGATTGGAGTTAGCCTTGGGGCTCATATAGCTGGATTTGTTGGACAGATGTATAATGGCAAACTTGGCAGAATTACCGGTAAGTCTTTTAAACTTGGTATGCATGTTCTTGTGTATATTTTCATCATTATTATAGTTAGTTGCATACCATATGGGTGCCAGGATTTGAAAATTCACAGATCTGACGTGATAAAACTATACAGTAATATGGAATAAGCCAATGCATTCTTGATGTAAATCTAGAGAGGATTTGATGCAATAGGGAAGCATCATAACAAGTGTTTAAAAATACTTTATCTTTCTAAAGTTATTTAGTCTACCACAAAAATTCTGCTTATACTTTTAGAAAGAAAATTGGCTAACATTTTCTAATTTGATTGCCTAAAGCTAAGTTCCTAAGTGAGAGTGACAGAGATCTACCACATTTGCTTTAAGAGGTTTTTAAGTGTGGATTTGCAAGTCTAATGTTAGGTGCAAGGTTTGTACTTAACAGTTTTTGTCCTAAAGCTTTGTCCAATATTTCTTACAAGCTTGAAACATCTGTTGTCTTCAGTGAGAATTTTGAATACCGCAGGAATTGGGGTGCATAAAGAATACAAATGAAGGCAGGGTCTGTAATGGAGTCTGGGGGAATTTTTACATGTGCTCTGGCATGGGGAGGCACTTTAATTAGAGTGGATCCAAGAGCCACTATACTTACAGCGCTGCAGTGTCTCACATATCAACGTCTCCACACTTCAAAATGGCTGTGGGGATGCTTTAACTGAAGCTTATTGAATAAGCTTCAGTTAAAGTGCCCTCGCTGCCATTTTCAAGTGCTGGGACACTGATACAGGAGACATGGAAGCTGGCTGAAGCATGCTAATTAGCATGCTCCAGCTGACTTGATAAATTGAGTATGCACCAATGCACTGTAATTACAGCATGTTGGAGCAGCTTCTGGCCAAGTCTTACAGGTATCTACAGTGCCTAACTTTAGAGGCCTGGTTCCCGGGGCAGAATCCACAGATCTGGCTTAGATACATGGTATATGGCAGGTACATGGCATGTGAAGAGTTAAGTGTTTCAGAACAGGATTCATTGACGCCAACGTGCAGAATGGAATTGAGTAAGATAACCAATAGGAAATGCTGTTTGGGAGTGAAAGTTAAATCCTACCATTTTTAAGAGCTGAGGTGCTTAATACAATAGTCCAGTAAGACAGTCACAAAACATATTGGAGATCTGGTTTCATTTCCCTTCTTTTCCTGAGGATATTCAAACTTCCATTTGGCCAGTGTTATCGTCATCAGAGAAGAGGCTATTCTGGATAAGGGCAGTGTTGCAAAAATGGCATCATTTTGGGCTGCTGTAGTTATGAAAACCTAGCAGCTTTATATCAGTTGTCATTTCAGCTGAGGGGAAATAAATGAAAGCGTGTAAAGAGTTCTAATCTCCTTCAACAACAGATTTTGCTGAAAATAATTAAAGAAAAAGACTTGAATAACTGGATTAGTAAAAATAAAACTAGGCCCCTGGCATTTGATACATGAGAGGACACTGAAACAGGAAATTGGGTTGACAAACTTTGTTAGACTGTACTGATACCAGGAGAATGGGTGGACTGAATGGAGCGATCTTCATCATCATGTTTGTCACGATTACCATCTATGAGACCCCAAGATCCACCATCTCACTATTGGAGCTTTTTCTTTTCTGGTTCAGAGTGCTAACATGACCCGACTAACATAGGACATGTTTACACATTACAGGGTACCTATACACGTGCACAATACCTGCTAATTAGTATGGGGTGGAGCAGACTCAATTAATTGAGTCTGCTGGATCATGCTAATTAGCATGCTTCAGCAGCCTCAGCATCTTCTGCATTCAGCATCCTTGAGCTTCAAAATGGTGTTGGGGGTGATTTAACTAAAGCTTCTTGAATGAGTGTCAGTTAAAGTGCCCCTGCCACCATTTTGAAGCATGGGACACTGAATACACAAAGCGCTGCAGGCGCTTTAATTAGAATGGCTCCTGAGAGCAGCTTTAATTAAAGCACTTCCACCCTGGATCATGTGTAAAGATGCCCGCAGTTAGTACCTGCTAACTTTAAGGAGGGTTAGGGCTTGTTATAGTGATCATGTGTTGTGAGCACATTTTGGGTTAATACTTTCTGTAATGTGCACAGCTCTGAGCTGCCACCAAAGGTCTGGTGAAAAGGGGTGTGGCAAGGAAGTGATAAGTCTGCTTCATGCCTGCCAGCTCTCTAGTGGTAAAACACCCCATTATCCCCAGCATAGCACTCCTTCCCCCCGCAACACACACACCCCCAGCCCTCAGTCCAACCCTGCACCCCATCTGCAGACTTGCCTTTGACTGCCACCAAGCAGCACGACTGGGCCACGTGTGCAGCAGTGGAGGAGCACTCATCCCTGACTGCATGGAGATGTGCAGAGCCCAGGCATGTGAAGACCTCCCTTATTGCCACTTGGCAGCAGCTAAAGGCTCACCATGTGAACACCACCCCCCCTCGCACCGCTGCTACTCTTATGTGTGTACTGTGCTGTTATGTGGGTGAGTGTGTTGTGTTGTGCTGTGCTCTGTGTGTTGTGCTATCAGTGTGTGTGGGTTGTGCTGTGTGCATTGTATTATTATGCAGTGTGTCTTTTGTTGTTCTGTGTGTGTATCCCTCATCCCAGGAGCCCAGCAGCTCCTTTCCTTGCTCCTCTGCTTAATCCACTGCCTGCCCCCTTTCCTCCTCACTCACCAGCTGCTGCTCCACTGGTCAGGCTGTCAGCGGGGAGGCAGGAAAGCATCAGTGTCCAGAAGGACAGCTAGGCTACCTGGGAGCAATGCCTTCTGACATGCTAGAGGACTGTGCATTGGTCATTTGATCTCCCATAAAGAATTAGAAGTTAGGCAAAGCTGAGCTGGCTAGCACAACTCAAAGAAAATCCTCACATCAACTTGTGTAATTTTAAGATGCGTAGAGGGCACCTGCCACTTGTTAACAAGCATGAATGTGTGATGCATCATATTTTAAGAGTTGTTAATAAGGTACAATTGTAATTTCTAATCTCACCCACAGAAAGAGGGAGAGATTATGCCACCATCTCGCTGGATCCAACTAGGTTTTAAACAAAACCTGGAGTATGATACTTGGATTCCTTCTCTCAGCCTCTCATGTCTCCCTTTCCTTTACGCCTTTTAAGTTCTTTTCTGTCTCTGTCTTCTTGCCTTTGTTTAACACATCCTGCTTTGTTAGACCAGAGTGAGACTTTTGCAACACTGCTGTGAGTGTTATCAGAAAGGTTGCTAAAAGTGATGTTGTCAGTTGTCCAACACCACTACAGATTAGGTCTCAGAGCAGCTCAAGGGTGACATGCTGTGCCAATTTTTGCTTACAGGTTTGTTAGCAAGATTCAGCATGAGAGACAGAAGATGTATTTTCTAATTTTGCTACTGTTTTCTCTCTAAGTGTTGTGTGCTTGTCTTCTGTTGTCTTTGGGGATACAAGATTGGACCCCAATAAGTAAATTCTTCTTTTTACCCCCATATAAAGGACATCTTAAAAACTGTTCGCTAGGAGAATTGCCCTCATTAAAATGCTTTACAGCTTTGGTGAAAGAGGATAAGGACGGTTGTTAAAATTCCTGAAACAAATTATTTTGTCTTTCTTTTCTTGAGATGAGGGAGAGTTTCTAGGGTATAGGCTAAGTAGTCTTCTAATAGATGCTGCTAAGCTTGGCTGAATGTATGAGATGAATTAGTTAATTTAATATTAATTTATTCATAAAGAGTGAGTCATTGATGCTACACTATGTATGAACGTTGCTTTGGAGAGGATTGTAGATGCACCTGTTTGGACTGTGGTTTTGATTATAGATAGAGTAATTGCCACATGACTTTTTTCAGGTCTTGATCCTGCAGGCCCTTTGTTCACTGGGAAACCTCCAGATGAGAGGCTAGATCATACAGATGCGCAGTTTGTTGATGTCATTCATACTGATATGGATGGTAATAACTCAACTTTTCCTTTCCTTTTTGCACTGAAGTGGAAACAGAAAAAACAGAATGCAAAAGTGAGGAAAAGGAAGGGAGGAGGTAAAATAGGAGCACCTACTTAAGATTGCCTTGGTTCATCCTGTCAATAAGGAGAGTTTATGTGTTGTGTCCTTAAAAGTATCTGACCAGTGCCTATTGAAGTCAGTGGCAAGAAATAAGTCTGATGAGGCAATTTGAATATAAAATGGAAATGGAATAAATGACAACCATTAGAGGTGAAGGACCTATTCCTTCTGCTCTTATATGAGAAGTTATACTTTCATCAGTGGGGTTAAGTAAGTTAAGAGCTTCTGCACTGGGCCTACAGATATCACATTTTTAAATTTTAAAAAATCAGTACATTTGTAGAAATGCGCAGATAATCATTTCATACACAGCTCCATTCGAGATTATGATTCACTGGAGTGTCGATTTCTTTCAGTCTTTTACTTGTAGAATGAAAAGAATATAATCTCCCATTACATGAAAATACATGTGACTATGCAATCAGTTAAATCTAAATAGGGTTCTTTGTGAAATAGTTAAGCATGACTGTTAGTTTACAGTACTGACCTGCTGTCCACAAACACTTTAAGAATCATGAGCACTTTCATACAAAATTATTTTGTCAGAAAGGCAGCTGCACTTCCACCATTTTAAAGGAGTGGCTTTTGTACATGTAAAGACAGATTTAGGTCCGCTGTTTAGATTCTTGTGCAGAACCATGTTCATATGATGCTAATATTAATAATTGAATTGACAAGAAAATGTCTTGGTATTGGCAAGAAAAATCAAATCAGGATTCCTTCCACTAATACCAGAATTCTGCCAAAATACAATTCTCATGATTTTCAGGAGCTCTATGTCAATGGGAATAGTGTGTAAATCTAGTTAGAATAACAGATATTTTACATAAGATTAATTCTGCTTTTTAAAAAGTAAATAGTATATATTATAATAAAAATGTACAAATTACAAATTGAGTGCCAAGGGTTTGGAACAGGGTCCCCCCAGAGGTGGTACAGTTGCCCACCCTGGTGATCTTCAAAAAGCGTCTTGACATTCACCTTGCTGGGGTAATCTGATCCCAGCGCTCTTTCCTGCCCAAGTGCAGGGGAGCTGGACCTGATGATTTGTAAGGTCCCTTCTAGCCCCTAACAACTCTGAAACTATGAAAATTACATCAAGGCAGGAGGGGATTCAAAACAGTCCTAGGGCTACTATGGTTGATTCAAGTAAGGTTTTATTGGCTGTGCCATAAAGGAACTGAAGCAGGTGGCACCACATTTAGCCAGTTTTTATTTCCCATACCAGCTGACTTGACTGCTGGTGATGTTTAGCATCAGTCTGGACTGAAGCTCAAATTTAAGCCCAGGGAACCATATGAAGTCACTTTCGTCATTCTGGGCACCTATACACATACATTGAGATTGCTCCGATGCACCGTAATTGCAGCGCATCAGATCAGACTTGATTAATCAAGTCTGCTGGAGCATGGTAATTACTGCACTCCAACTGACTCTAGCATTACATGTATCAGCATCCTCACACTGAAAAATGTCAGCAGGGCCACTTTAACTAGAGCTTATCAAACAAACTTTAGTTAAAGCACCCCCACCACCATTTTTCAGCGTGGGGATGTTGATAAACATGATACTCTGGGTGCTTTAATTCACCCTCTTCCACCCTCCAGAGCATGTGCATAGATCAGGCTTGTCCAACATACGGCCCATAGGCCACCATTCGGCCTGCCAAGCTGTTTTCTGTGGCTCACAGTGCTGTGACAGGAAACAAAGGTAAATATGGTTTACTTTCATTCTCACCTCCTGTCCCTCCCCTAGCCCCTCAGCAGCTTCCTAATGGCTGCTGAAGGGCTGGGGAAGGGACAAGGTTCCCATGCACACCATGTCAGCTTGACATTGCCAACGTGGTACGTGTGGGAAGAGGAGTAGCCATATGCCTCTTGGGACAGGATTAGCCCAGCTAGAGCAGGGGGGGCTCAGCTGCACTTCCCCCTACCTGCGCTGGTCAGTCCTGAGCAGCACACAGGTCCGCCGCCTCTTCTGCTGGCTGGTGCAGACCCGGGCGGGTCTTTCCCATCTGGAGCAGCATGCAGCTGAAGCTGGATTCCCACGTATTGCTGGGAATGAGAAGAGCCCGGCCAGGTTGGCACCAACCAGCAGAAGCAGGGCAGAGCCGTGTGCTGCTTAGGACTCACCAGCACAGGCAGGGGGAAAATGCAGCTCAGCCCCTGCTGCTCTGGCCAGGCTCGTCCTGTCCTGAGTGGCACATGGCTCTGCTACTGCTTCTGCTGGCTGGTGCAGACCTGGCCGGGCTCCTCCTGTCCTCAGTAGCTCGTGGGAAGCTGGTTTCAGCCACATGCTGCTCCAGATGGGACAGACCCAGCCAGGCCAGCATCGGCCAGGAAAAGTGGCATGCTGCTAAAGCTTCCTTTCCGTGTGCTGCTGGGAGGAGCCCAGCTGGGTCTGCACCAGCCAGATTGGTATAATGTGACAAGCCTATGGCTGGGGAGGGGTCAGGCTCCGTAGACCTGAGACCTGATGTAGACTATGGCACAGAGACTTACTCTGGAACAATGTGCTAATAAACTTGTGTCTGTACCTGCCAGGAGCCCAAGTAGCAGGTGGTTGATATCTGGTAAAGTCATGTTATTAAAGACTGCTTATTGCTTTCTGTGTGGCCTTCAAAATACTTTTATCCTACTAAAATATGCCATACTTTATGAGAGTCATTGCCTTTGTATGAGAAAGCAGAATCATAGCCAATGAACTAAATTCATGCCCCATGGGAATAATCACAGCAAAATAGGCGGGAAGGAAAAGCCAGAGTTCTAAGTGCGCACCCTAAAAGAGGCCATGAAAGAGTCAGAAGCACAACCTTAGAACTAGGATGGCTATCCGGTGTTGGCAGTCCAGTAGGCATGATGGAATCCTCTACTCTCATGAGATTTAGGAAAGCAAGAGGACATGAGAGCAACATGTAAGTAGAGACAGCGCGGGGCCTTGGAGCCATGCTAGTAAGTGAGGACAACTGTTCCCACTCTGGTCAGTGACTAATTGTGGGTACATCTTCACCAGATTCAAGCCACTCAAACCTGCTGCCAGAAAATAAGCCCTTCCTACCCACTTACATTTTACCTGCTCTGAACTGGAAATGATTCAGTGAGGGCCCTTCTAGGGTGGTCCAAGGACAGTAGAAGCAGATCACATACAGAGGGTGAGAAATAGTCCCAGAATGTCCTCACCACCACATTTCTTCTGAAAAGCAGGGCTATCCTGAGGTTCATTTAATGTTAATAAAATGCTTGGAGCACTCCACATAGTTGCACTGCATAAAAATGCAAAATATATTTTTACTTATTTGGTTGGCACCTTGGCCTGAGATTTTCAAAGCAGAGTCAAAAGGCCAAATTCCATTAAAATGAATGGGATTTAGAGGGTTCCAAACCTTTTATGACAACTTTATAACACGCCTATCTACCTGTTTTTGCAAATCTCAGCCATAGTTTCAAAGCTCAGCCAAAGAACATAACAGCATAAAAAATGCCATGCTTGGTCAGCCTAATGGTCCATCTAGCTCAGTATCTTGTCCTGAACAGTGGCAGAGGTGGCTGCTATAGAAGGAGAGTTTTGAACTGGTTAGATCCATTTCATTGTCACTTCCTGCAACTTCATTGGTGTCAAAGGTCACATTATATCACTTCCTGATGTGATACCACTTCCTGTGAGGTCTTTTAATGTAGCTCGCTGGCCCACTGGGTGATAAAAAGTCCGTGATCTGGCACCACATTCAAAAAGATTGGACACCCTTGGCATAGGTACTCTCTATGTTTTTGCAGAACAGGACAACTAGGAAAAAAAAAAAGAATATTTTCATCTGATTTTACAGAACAAAAGGAAAAGAAATTCCAAAAATATTTTTTACCTTTTGAGGCTGCATTGTCATCATTTGAAAATTCCCATTGTGTACTTTACTGTTGTTTATGTTGTTTCTCCTTTAGCTTTTGGCTTCAGGAAACCTTTGGGAAATATCGATTTCTACCCAAATGGAGGGGCAGATCAGCCTGGCTGTCCACAAACAATCTTCAGTGGTAAATAAAGATATGTTCATTTAAATTAGGAAGCAATCATGTATAAAGTTATCTACTACCAGTAAGAGAAGGACTGAATTCAGTAGAGACTGTATATACACAGGCTGCATACATACATACAGATAATCTGGGAGAATTCTCCCAGGTTTTTTATCTTGGTAGAATAACTTACCAAGACCTGAGTGTACAGACATTAAAATATTGAGGCCTTGAAGAGTGGCGAGCTTGCAGTGTTGATACTGTGCTGCCAGGGGAGGCTGTGTGCACTTTTCTCAGCATACTCTGCAGACTCCTTTATTCTGCCTGGGGAGAGGTGGCTACAATGAATAGAGAAGCTCTGATTGGCTGACCCAGACTGTCCATGGTCAGCTTGTATTTCCCTGCAGTACAATGTGGGAATTGTGAAGGGAGTATATTTTGCTCCCTGTTTGGAGCAGCAAAGTCCAGCAAGTGAAACATTGTCTCCCTGGGGACTTGTTGGGGTGGTGGTGGGTGAAGATTCTGGAAGACTATGTTCTCTTCTGAGAGAAGCACAGCATGTACAGACACTCACTCTCGCAGAAGAGAATCTCTCAGGAGTGTCTCCTAGGAGTGATTTAGTCCCCAACCTGGTTGTTCCCAGGTTATTTTTCTCCTGGAGCAGCCATTTTTACTCTGAGAGAAAAAGCTTTAATATATGTACACTCGTATAATTAGTGCCTGATAGAATGCAGATACCAATGCATTCTCTCTTTTTCTTACCCACTTTGCTATTGAATGAATGAGAATCAGTGAGTACACACTGCTGCTTAGACTTCACAAAAATCCTTCTCGTGTAGATGGATATCTTGTCAGCCTGTAGGTGAAGGTTTCAATACTGAAAAATATATCTTCCTGCTATAACTTATCATTATCCTACATATATCGTAACTTTTTATGGTATGTACAGTATGCTTATGACATAACTATTCATGTATGTGGAGAATCTATATAGAAAAAGGCATTGTAATGTATTGGAATATTATAGACTTCTTTTATGTTCTATCTACAGTAACTAGAGCAGTTGTGGGGAGAAGAAAAATTCTGGGTAACATGGTTCCAAAACACCCCTGTTTTGAGTGGGTTGGGAGATCAATGGGAACTAGAATTTGCTGTGAAGGATACAGGGCATCTGTCTGGATGGTGCTGCAGGATTCCTGGGAATCTGTAACCCATTCTGTGGGGAGAAGCAAAACTTATTCCCCAAAAGAGCTATCTGAAGGAAATTCCATGGGGCAGTCTTCATGGAAGATCTCTCCCAGGGGAAGGGCAGTTTGTCCTATCTTACCATGGCCTTGTATTTAGTCACAGAATCCTTGTAAATTTGTGGGAGCATACAAAATGCCTCACTACCTCATTGAGCAGTTCTGTATTTTGACTCCTATTTTAATTCCTTGCTTATTTTTTCCTAAAGGTAAATTTATTTCCATAAGTGTAAATTAAGTGCTCACCTTTTCTAAAGTTGATCATTTGGTGTATGTCCTTCCCCCTTTTTTTATTAAAGGAAGTAAATATTTTAAATGTGACCATCAGAGATCTGTTTACTTGTTCCTATCATCCTTGAAACGGAATTGCAACATAACAACATACCCTTGTGATTCATACTCAAATTTTAAGAAAGGAAAATGTGCTAACTGTGAAGATTTTCATCTAACATCATGTCCAGTTCTAGGTAAGTGTTATTTAGCATGTCTTTTGTAAGAGGGAACAAAATAATAAGATTCTTCTTAGAATACAGCTGCTTTTAAAGTGGATTGTACTAACCATAAATATTGCAGGACCACTGCCAAGAATCTGTGGAAAGTGCTTGTTTGAACAACTGCCTAACGTTCAAAAGTAATATAAAGTTTTAATGCTTTGGCTCATTTTTAAAGGTTTCTGTGTCGGCAAGGGGGTTAAACTCTATATAACTCTCTTCTTTGGGTTAGAAGTAGATTCACAGCATGCTTCCTGTGTAAGCACTAAGAAGTTGCTTCTGTGTAATCTAATAAATCATCACAGTAGTTTATATTGCTGCCTATCATCATATTATCTAAGTGCCTTTCACATAAAATCAATAGCAATACTGAAATCGTTACCACACTTAACGGACACTCTGGCTCTTTTCCCCTTTTAAGCTGAAAGGTCTGCTTGGGAAACATTTTGTTTGGTTTGGTTTGTTTAAAGTAAGTAGTTGGAAGCAGAGGAAGACTATAAGGGAAGAGTGTGTGAGCAGAGCCCTTCTGCCAGAAAAGTTTCTCAGAGAGGAATGCTTCCTGAAGATGGGAAAACTCTGAGTCCATTTGATCTCTTGTGATAAAATATACATCAAGAGTGTAGCCTTACGTTAGGGTACAATTAGGGAACTGTTTAGTTCCTATTGCCCTACTTCAAAAAAATACAACAGAAAGAACAAACAGACAACAAACTAATTAGCAGCAGTATAATGAAAGTGGGGCAATAGGGAAAACAGTGGAGGTTTGGGAGTGAAGAAAAAAGATAGCATTTGCTGTGGCTGTCCAATTATGGAAGCAGTGGCAACCAGAAATTGCTGCTGCCGCTGTGTGTGGCAGTTAATCCAGGTGCCCAGCCTGTTATTACATGGCTGCTAATTAGAGGCTGGGGAGAGATTAAAAAGATTTGGAAATTTTAGTTTAGAGTAGACAGGAAATAGGAGGAATATTACTGAAGTATGCAACAAATTAAAAAAGGAGATTCATATTGAGTTTGGAGATTTGGCAGAATTGAAAGAGAATTAAGCACATCACAAAATTAAGAGAACATCCACAAATATATTAAAAAAGAGCATGGCAATGATGGTAATTAAAAAGAGCACATTGACTTTTGTAAATCAGTGACAAGTAGGAGAAAATGTAACTTATGGATATGTTATTCCATAACAGTTCATGAAGTTTTTTGCATCTTGATGTGAAGCAGTTAGTGCTACTTGCTTTTACTGTTAGGATGCCAGATGAACCACTTTACTCCAATGTAGCAATTTGGATGATGCTAGTATAGCAAGAGAAATTTAAGAGGTCTGTTGGAGACTGAAGAGAGTAGGGAAATATATGTCACCTGCCAGACTGGCTGGATTATTCTTATATTTTCCATTTCATTTTGCTTTCCCAGTGAATGCACTAAAAAACTAAAGCAAAGTTTATCACCCTCTGTAGTTTCCTGAAAGGGCAATAATAATACTTTGTCATTATTTTGCTTAGTTACCTCATGTCAAATGTATAAAATTTTGGATTTCAGGTTATTATGCAGATCTGTGGAAAAAACAGCTTCGCAAAAAGAACCCTCCAGAAACAACAGCTTATTTAGATACCTTGGAACAAGAACCATACTGCAGTGAGTGACTATCTTTTATCTATTTCATGCTTACCACACTTCCTTTAATATTATTATTATTGTTTATTAACAGAGCTAGAAATGATAGTACATGCTTGATTACATTTTGAATGGTGTTGCTATATACCACACAAAATAATGGAACAAAAAGCTCTGAACAATTAGTTAAATGCCACTGTATAGTGTGAGGAACATAGAGGGATGGTCTCAACAGAATGGGAAGTGATGAGCAAGTAGAACTTGAGAGAGAAAGAAATGAGGCTACATTAGGTGAGAGGCATAGCTGGACTGCCAAGAGAAAAATGGGAGTCACTGAAGAAACTAGTTAAAGTAAGAAAGAAGAAGCTGAGCTGAGAAGAGAACCTCTTGAAGTGGGAAAAGCAATGGAATGTGTTTGTGCATGAAAGAAAAATGAATGCAAAGGAATAAACTGTCTGATATGACAGACAGAGTGAAAAACTGATAAAAAATACCAGTTAAGAAATTAGATCAGTAAGCAAGTCAAGAAGACAGGGTAGTTATTAAGTGAAGCAGGGTAAGTATTTAATCCCTAGGATTTGAAATAGGGAGGAAATAAAAGGGACCTTAAAACCAATTAAAACCTGAGAGACTCCAGGGTTAAACAAACTAAAGGTGTTTATGTAAAGTTTGGCTTGGTTTCTGAGCAAAGAATAATTAAAAACAAAAAAGAAAAAACAAGCAAGCAAACACAAAAAATCCTGGCTCTTAAGTAAAAAAGTTGCCTGACAGTCCAGGACACTGAAGTCTTCTGTTAGTTAGTTCTGCACTGGTCCGGTCCTGTAGGGATCATACCAGGAAAGCCAAGGCTGCAACTGAACTCCAACTAGCTTTGAGCATCAAGGACAATAAAAAGTCCTTTTTTAGATATGTGGGGAGCTGGAGGAAAAGC
>JAGPOW010003316.1:23425702-23475323 GCA_030014935.1 Caiman crocodilus | reverse complement strand
CGTGTAGGGGTCAATGCCACAGTTCCCCATCCTTTTGACAAGGATGGGGTGAGAGACCGTGTCAAATGCCTTCCTGAAGTCCAAAAAGACTACGTCAACGGGGACCCCCGCATCCATGGCCTTGGTCACCTGGTCATAGAAGGCGACCAAATGGTCATAAACTATTACAAGACCGTGTCAGGCTGGACATAAGGAAGAATTTCTTTACTGTCCGAGCCCCAAGGTCTGGAACAGCCTGCCACCGGAGGTGGTTCAAGTGCCTATATTGAACATCTTCAAGAGCAAACTGGATGCTTATCTTGCTGGGATCTGATGACCCCAGCTGACTTCCTGCCCTTTGGGCAAGGGGCTGGACTCGATGATCTTCCGAGGTCCCTTCCAGCCCTAAAGTCTATGAAATCTATGAAAGCCATAGAACAGGCATGGTATTGGCATGCTAGCAGCTCCTCAGCTATTTTCTGGCACTCATTTTCAGGAATGACATGTTGTTTACAACTCTGTCATCATTGTCTGTGCAGGCTGCCAAAAAAACAAAGGGCAATTAATGAATGCAAAATCCAACCCTAGGTAGGGTCCTTAAACTCTTAATTTTGTTTCTAAGAGTTGCTCTGTGATTGCACACTGTCCTATTAAGAACCATGAGAAGCCATGAATTCACTTCACAGATCGCCAAATAGCTGTTGTATGGAAATGACTTTTAGTCAATAGACTCTTACCTCTGATTTGAATCAGTAGCTGAGGCAAGAAGAGAGGTAATGAGTCATCATCATTATGATCCAATGAGTATTTTTAATGGGGAGATAATGAGAACTGTGTTTGTCCTATTGAATTCTGTCTTTGGATTTTATTATTTTCTGTCTATTCTGCAGTGTACAACTACTTTATAGAAATTATTACCTGGAACAAAAGCATTAGGAGAGGTTTAATTAAAATTAAAATAACAGATTATTCTGGAAACACATTAGACTCGCACATGAAATGGTAAGTCACGTTTTTACCAGTAGTTTCTAAATCTTTCATTTATCTAAAGTAGCTACACATATGAGTGATTGGAAACTGGTTCAAATCTGTAACACAGCAGAAGTTCAGTACACATAAACTGCTTTCAAAATGGCCCAAACCAGTTTAATTTAAATTAGTTTTGGCCATGTAGTATCAGACTTAACCAGATGTAGTATCAGACTTAACTGATTTAGGTTAAAGCAGTGTATTGAATTTCTGTCCCAGATCCCCTTCAGATTCAAGTTAAAACACAGTTCCCCATCACTCCAGGCTGCTCTGCATGTCTTCCTTGCCCCCCCCACATACACAGAGTAGGCCAGCTAGACTTGACCCAAACTTGCAGCTCCAGCTGAGCAAGGAGGTTCTGGCACCCCTTGGCTTCTACCTTGGGCCACAGTAAGCACGTGGCTGCATTTCTGGAATCAGAAGTTAATATCTGTTCACTTGCATATCAGTTCAATCTATGCAGCTTAGACTAACTTGCAAAGATTGAATCAATTCAGCCTCAGGTTTTTTGACTGTCCATACTTAGTTTTTGTGTACAGTTACCATTTTCACACATATAACTGGGGTAATTATCTACCTCATGGCCAATTAAACAAGGAATTGGCATTTTTTGGCTTCAGTAATACATTTGGTAATCAGATATATATGAAAGAGAAGCAAACATGGTATGATGTATACTTTATTGTGCCTGTGATGGCATGGACTTAGTTTTGAATACCAGGCCCTAAATGAATTGCACACGGTCACAACATTTGTGGCAGAAGCAGAGGTAGAATAAGAACCAGCAGCCAATGCTGATTCCAGCTTTTCTGTACAGTTCATGGAACATAAAGAATTCTTGCCTATTAAAAGGTGGATTAAAGCTTAATTCTGGGGTGCATAGCATCTATTGCAGCTCTGTGCAGGATTCATCATAGTAGGACAGATTAAAGCAACCTGAGAGTTGCTCTAACTGGCACCAAGTGTGAACTGACTCATGCAGTTGATAACTTCATTAGTGATCAGTGACATAGTGATTTCTTGGCCACCTCTCCTCTCCTCTGAACACAGCCCACTTTTGCAGTCCCCATGGTGACTTTATAGGACTAAAGCCTCCTAACACTGACACAGTCTTTCCCAGCCATGTGCATACAGGGAAGGGCCAGTTAACACTGGTAGTTTATATTGGGCTCTGGGTCACCAGACTTCCAGTTATAAATATTAACCACCAGACAACACTTCATACCTAAGCCTAGTTTGTTAATTATATTGCATTCGACTCAACTAACAAGACATTTGTTTTCTCTTTAGTGAACCCACAACATTTCTGCAATATAGACAAGCTAGCATACTTGTCGGATTTAACCAGGATTTTGATAAAATATCAAGAATTTCCTTAACATTTTCTACCAACTCCTTAATAGGCCCCAAATATAAACTCAGGATTATCAGGATGAGGCTAAGATCTATTACAAATCCAGCCAGGTAAGTGGTCAGCTTCTTATAAAACTTTGTAAAAATTCTATTTTTTGAGGTGTTTCTGGACAACTATGTATTAGGCTTCTTGTAGCAGTTGGTTTGTTGTGACTATTCCTATTTAATATTGGTATCCAAATAAATTACTGCATCACCTGAGATTTATATCAGAATGTGAAGACTTGTACATAACAATTAATTGTAGGCTGTGTCCAGCAGGCATCACCTTCATATTTAAATCACAAACATGTGGCTTGTGGTCAGAGGCGACCTGAGCACGGTGTGGAGCTCAGGGCAAATCAGCACATGTGGGGTTCTGCCCCCTCTCTGATCCCACAGGACCCAGACCTGAAGAAGCTGCCGCCACCATCGGCAGCGTCAGCATCAGTGGGGGATGGGTGAGGGGTAGCGAGAAGCTAGATGCAGAGCCGCTGCTCCCCCCAGCTCCAGGGGGTCCCCTAAAGCATTTGGCCTGGGGCAGTCACCCCAATTTGTCCCCCCCTAGGGACGGCCCTGCTTGTAGTGGCTTACTGTCCTTAAGCTCATGTGTGTGAGGATGACTTACCAATAGAGGGATTGCACAATTCAATTATTTAATGGAAGAGAAATTTAAAAATCATTACAGAAGCACTCTTCTGCCTTGGAGAGTCTTACATTCAACTCTGGATTAAATCTGTTGACTTCAGTTCTGCTATTTGTAGGAGTAAAGCAAACAGGTTTTGTCCCTGCCAAGTAGAAGAGTAAAATGTGTATATGGTGCTTACTGATACATGCACACAATGTTCAAATGCCTACATTTCATTACCTGAGAAGTTTCAAATATTTCTTTTTAAGCAATTTTAGAAAATTGGCAATACTGCCATAAAGGTAATCTTAATTTGTCCACAGAAAAGTGTATAACACCATGACATAGAAGCTTTGACTTTCCATTCTGTGAAAATAAAAATTTCACTGGGGGACATTTTACTTCCCAGTTCATCCCACGTTCAGCTAAGCAATATTTTTGCATTTAGTATATCCTGCACATTAATGCCTGGTCCAGCAAAGCCAAAATTTCTACTAGTGGTAACAGACTGAGTAATGAATAGGAAAACTCCAACATTTGATGAGTTGCTATCAAAAGCAGACTATTATAATAAATTAACAAAAATTCTAAATGCTGCACAACAAACAAGTAATTTGCTACTTTGCCCTAATGATTAGGATACCCATTACAAATTACTTTGTGCTTTCTTTTGTTTTGTGCTAATGATTTGTCTATAGAGACAACACGCAGTTTACAGAAGGCTGTCTCAGACTTGCTTTTCTGTTCTTATGCATTCTTGGAAGTTCTCATTAATTTTACTATTTATGGTATATTTTACTGTATTTGATCTATTGTTTTAATGTAAAATATAGTATAGTCCCATTTCCAGATACTTATGCCTGCCAAAAAAAATAAATAATTTATTTCATTATTTTAAAATATTTAGTGTTGAATTAAAGTGTCATAGGAAAGATTTAAGATTTCAAATAATTGAAATTCAGACTTTATGACACTATTATATATTATAATTACATAATTGTGCCTTGTAATTCCATAAATTCATGTAATTAATGCAACTACACATTCACTTTATCTAGTTACAGATAATTACAGTAATTATATAAATACACAATAATCAGCTAAAAACAAAGGGGTTTAAAAGAAAGCTCTAAATTATTCATGTAACAACAAAAAATAGATTAAAAAGGGAACAGGTGCAAGAATGAGAGATAATAGCGTAATAGCAACTTGGTTTCCCAAGCCAGTTGCATTAGCATAGAGGGAGTATCACATATAGGGTGGATTGCTTTTAGATGGGGTCTAAACCTACACATCCTGCTAGACTTGCTCAGGTTTTAAGCCTCTTCCTCTATCTCTGTGTGAATCTCCAATAAATTTCACTTGCAGAGAAGAAAATCCAAAAGCAGCGTAACCATATCTTTGCAGTCCCATGGGTAGGCTAATCAGTATAGGGCAGTGCTAATTCGTACTGTCATTTAGCAGTGCTAATTAACCTGTCCCAAACACATCACCCACCTAGGTAAGCTGATTCCAGCAGCCAGGATGTATGTACACAAGATATTCACTCTTCAGTAGACTACATAGGCATCCCTATTCGGTTGGAGTAACCTAGTTTATTCTGCAAGAGGATAGAACTTGTAAATACAGGTACTATCCTCCTGTGGAGTTTTTTACTTTGCAGCAGCTCATGTTTAGATGCCAGTGTGGCTGGCTGGGGCATGAGGGTGCTTTAGTGTGGGAGCCACCTGCTGGGTAGAGCCGGATTGAAGCACTTTTGTACCCCAGCCAGCCCCTCTGCAGCATGTTGAGCCAGGGGGGAGCAGCCCCAAACTGGCAGGCTGACCCTCAGGCCTACTCTCAACGTACTGCAGTCCTGGGCACATGTGCAAATGATGCCCCCGGAGCAATAAGCTCCAGAGTTTGTTTTACATTAATATGCACATGCAGATGCACCCCCTGTGTGGTAATATGGCCAGCATAAAGCCGTCATTGTCAAGTGTTCCTGGTTTATGTAACTCTTTAGCAAGGGGAACAGTGCTAATGGCTACCTAAGAATTGGTTACCATTTCTGAGCCACTGAGCCAGTCAGTCCAAGGCTCAGTCTAAATCCATTACAGACTGAACAACAGGATACTTTTACTTTGAGATAGGCAAGATACTTGCCTCAGTTACCATCCACTTGATGTTTTGGTTGCTACAAAAAGCCTGGCAACATTTTTCTGATGATCTGTGAAACAGAGATTAAACTAAGAAAAAGAAAAACCTCTCTGTTTGTCCTGATCATCTCTTCTTAAAGATTTCAGATTTTTAATTTAATAATTCATATGCTACTGTATTTTGAATGTGAATTAAAAATGGAAAATATTTTTATGCTGAGATAATTTTCTCTTTCTTTTTTTCTACATAGGCTGCACCTGTGTAGATATGATTTTGTATTACCGGAGAACATTGAAGTCACCTTCAAACCGATTCCATGCCAAAAGAAGGGCATAACAGCCTAAGAGAAAGAGCCTTTACTGACTTGATTTCCTGTATAGAAAATGGAACATTTAATTCTTTCTCTGGACAAGGAGTGCAGCAGGAAGGGAAAATGATATAAACCAGGCTCATTTTGAGAAGTTTGTCTTTTGTTACTTTGTTTGAATGGCACTGAGTGAAGGCCAACAGGAAGTTCAGATATCTGTGTGTTAATAACATTTTGACAAAGAAATGTAAGACAACAAAGAACATGCAGTAATTTATGAATTATTACTTTTAGGCAGCAAGAATATTTCAGGGTACCACCCAATTAAATGTGACTTTCCTGCTCTGATCCTGACAAATGAGTTATGTAATGCATATATTTAATTATTTATTCTTTAGAATAACTTTCTTGTCAAGGTATAATTATCTGCCTATTGAACAAATTTATTACATGGTACATATGATATATAGAGTTACTATACAACAATTATGGCATAACACATTACTTGAATAAATAAATTATTGCTATTTCATTATGCGATGCTCCTTCTTGTGAGAACCATAAAAATAAGATTTGTGAATGCATTTGTCAACTTGTTATTTGAAGCAATAATCTCCAGTGTCTGCTACAAAGGAATATTACTACAACCCACTCAGACTTTGTCTGCTCTGAGGTCATGACGAAGCACTACCATATCAGGTATAAAGTCACTGGATTGTCTGTTCTGATAGGGTTTACTTTTTTTGACATCTGTATAATTTTACAAGAGCACAGGCCTTAATCTGCGCACACTGAAGTGGATGAGAAGTAGGAATAAATCCTGCCCATGCAACCATAGCAATAGCTAAAGTATTCGCCACATGCTGTATCTGTATTCCATTATAATAATGGGGTTTTATGAATTTTTCTGTATTTTCCCCCTTTTCTCACCCCACCTCCTTAAACATTTGTCTTATATTAGGTAAAGGTTCCTTCGGGTGCTCTTCCTTCATTCCATGGTGTTCCTTGTTCCTCCGGTGCACTCCTTTCCTTTTTAAGAGAGTCATTTTGGTTAAGTGTGGAGCTTTGTGGGTAGAGTTGGAAAGGACATCCTCTGTATTGTTTTTCCTTTAACAGTTTTATCTTTTTTTCTACTTGCTGCTTCTTGCTTGTTCTCATTTTGTGGATTTTTTTCTTGCATTGCTCCTATCCCCCTTCAATTCTCCTTTTACTGGTCTGCTGTGCACTTCCCTACATTTTCTCATGCCTGCAAAGTATTTGTTATAATCATTTGGTTTTTTTCATATTTACACATGAAGCAATAAGTAAAGAAACCAGGATTATACAGTCAGTAAATTTCACTTGAATTAGAATCCGTGGAATGTTTGAGTTTCTCATCTGGTGTTTTCCAGCTCTGAGTTGTAAAGAATAGCGAGTTAGCAGTATACTGACCTGAATTTTTCCTTGACCTTATTCTCTTTCATTTCTGTGCCGACATTCAATTTCAAGTTACTGTCAAATGAAATGGGTGACAATGTATTAACTGTAAAGTGACCAAGAACACAAAGGACACATGTATCACTTTTACTTCTTGAATATATGTTATTTTAGGAAAGCTCTAACATTCCTAGAGCCCTGGGAAGTATGTCTTTAATGACCAGATTTCACTGACATGAAATAGGTATAGAACACTAGATAAGCAAAGATTTCTGGGTACCAGTCTTTGCAAATAATGGTCACTGAAGGCCTGAATATGGCTGCTGTGATTAATATTATGAGTTAGTTAAATAGCCTCAGTTTTATTGGGTGCTTTGCAGAGGTCAGGCTAAATTCATCTATGGTCTTATTTTAGGCTGCACCACCTGAGTTGTAGCCATGAAAGGCACCTTGAATCTGAAACACAGTTTCTTCCCTGCTCCTTTTTACTGCAGTGGGTAAGCTAGAAGGCAGTTACAGTAGGCCATGAAAGGATGCAATTTATCTTGCTAGTACATGTTGTATATGAGGGAGAGATGACTGGAGACCATTATTTATGGTGAGGGGAAGTATCTCAGGACCATTGACTGTGCTGTGTACCAGACCTAGCCCTGACATCCTGGTAATCCAAGCAAGTGGATTTATTCACCTTTATTCACTTTTACCTCCTGGCTATTTAGGGAGAGAATTTATTTCCAGTAGGAAATGCATCTTATAAACTTTATTTTAGGTATTTTTATTTCTTTGAAATGGTCGGGTACCAGGGCAGATGGAGACAACATGGGAGTACTTCCACGTTGCCAGGTTAAATTTGAGGAAGAAGAATACCATGGTCTGGCTCACAGAAAGGAGGTGGCTGTTTTAGGTCTGCTGAGTGGTACCAAAAAAAGAAAACACATAGTCTTATGAGCTGGAGGAGCCCAATAATAGTAACTCAAGAATACCCACCTGGCAGTACAGCACCTTGTTGATTCTTAAGGTAGAGGATGAGGAATTTGAACTATGATAAGATCTAAAAAGCATATTGAGTAATACAAGACATAATGTGACACAGAAGCAGTGAAAAAGGGGAAGCAATTTTGTTGCAGTGTTTTGAGTGACTTCAAGGAGAAACAGTGAGGTAATTGAGGGATTCCAGTAGTTAATGTGAGAGAAATCTGAAATGGGTAGGGGTGCTTCTAATTTTCCACTTTAGTTTATAATTTCCATTTCATAAGAGACTGTTCCAGGCAGTACATTTCTAGTACATAATTGCACTTCTCAAGTGGCTAACCACTTGGACTCTAGCCTTCTGCCTTGTGGCATTAACAAAAATGAACTGTAATTGCTCAGAAATGCAGTGCTTGTTGTGGCCTGATGCCATATACCACTTTATGCTGATTCTGTCTGCTCTCATAAGCTAAGCAGATGATACTGGGAGCCAGTATGAAGACTGAAAAACCTCCAAGGAATTCCCCACTGAAAGAAATAACACTGATAGGACAGTGGAAAACACTTCACCTTCTATATCCATTTTGAAATAATGCTCAGTTCTTGGGGAGACTGTGCTCTTACAGGTGCTCTCTTTCAGGTAAAACAAAACCCCTGGCCTGTTGGATTCTGATCATTAACAAATCTATACTACTTCATGTTAAAAAAATATGAATCATGATGATTTAGCTAGATGTTGAATTGGGTAATGTAACTTGTGTATGCCTTCATTTTTCCTGCAACTCAAGGAAAATATGGAGGTCTTTACTCCCTGTCTGATGTGCTATGTAATGTTTTGTATGCTGTTAAACAGTTGCCTAGTTCCATTCCAAGTATGTCCTTTATTCTAGAGAGAGAGATCTCTGAATAAGATGCATATCAGTTTGTGAAGAACTTTCAAGTATGAAGCACAGACTATATTAATATGTTTCATTATGTACCTACATGCTTAATAACTCAATGGATTGATACAACAGCACTATAGCTAGAGCAAATAGCACATTTTTCTGTTGAAACCACTTATTTAACAGAAAATCCAGTGTCTGCAAAATACAAATGTTCCAAAAAGAAAACTTCAGCATTGCTGAAATGTTATGATTTTCCTTGGGAAATGAAAAAAAAATCCTTTCATGTCCATTTGACCCAAACGTAACATTTCCATTTGTTGAATAACTGAAATGTTTCACTTCAAGGCAGTTCTATATGATACTGTGTGCACTAGTCTGGTAGTTGACCAAGTGTGATCACAACATCTGAGTTTCTCCATTTGTAAAATGGGAATAATGATGCTATCCTTCTTTATAATTTACTTGTGCTCTGTGGATGACAGGTGCTGTGCAAGAACTAGCTAGTATTTGTCTCTGGTGCACATTGTCTCCCGGGAATTGTAGTTCAGATGTTTTAAGCCTCTCCAATCTCACTTATGGGCTTGATTTATTTGCTGGACTATATCACCTGTGGTAAACTGTGATCTGAATTTTGACTGAGCTCAGCAGCATTGTGTATCATAGTCACCTGACTGAGGATGCATAATCTGAGATATTGTAATAAGGCCAGGTCAGAAATAGACCCAGCTGGTCCCAATCAAGACATTAGAGCAAGAAATCCCTGGAACAAGCACTACTTGCAGCAAAGCCAGAGCAGCACTGTGGTCCTAGCTAAGCTGAGCAAGGCAATCAGGGAAGCCAATCCTTTGAAGCCACAGGCAGCAGGCCCCACTCTCTCCAGACCTTAAAAGCCAGTCCCAGCTCATAGTGTCTTTGTCTGGGCAAAGGTGAAAGGTATTGCTTCTGACTGTTTGTGCTCTTTCTTGCAAGTTTTCTAGAGTTTGACTCCTGGTTCTAACTCTGGCTTCTGATTCTGGTAAGCCTTTCGGCATTCCCTAATTCCAGTTCTCATCTCTTGCATTTTTTTTTTTTGGCTTGACTTTCTAGCCTTTGCCTTTTGACCTTAGTTGACTCTTGGCTTACCCTGCCTCTGGTTTTAGTTTCTGACCCTGCCTGTTTTAATTTTGGCCCTGGTTTCTAAGTCCACTTCTGACACCAGACTATTGCAGCCCACCAGCTCCCTGGAAACTGCACCTGTGCTTCAGATCTGTATCTAATGAGACAAAATTGCCCATGCCCCAGTACATAGCAGATATAGTCTAGTCAGGAGCCTATAAGTAAGAGGAGACACCCAAAAGAATTTCAGATCAAAACTCTTTAGGATATCTTGCTCCAGAAAAAATGTTGGTATTTCAACTTTCCTGTAGAAATATCAAAAAATGTTGTAGACAAAAACTTGAGTGTTTGTTCCACTAGTGGTGGTGAGCCATGTACTCATACAGATCCAGGTGGGGAGGGAATAGTGAACTTTTAATAGCTTGAATGAACAAACCTTATGGAGAACATGATCCTATTCCAACCAAATTCAACAGGTCCCACTGATTTCAGGGGTTGTATATACACATGCACTTCTTCTGGGAAAAGTTTACTTACCAGTAAACTACTCATGAGTAAATGCTCCTGTGCAGGTGATCAGGGAGCCAGGGCTGGGAGCTTTCTGTTGCCAGGGAAGGGGAACATTGTCCTTGTGCCCTGGCAACAGGCAGCTTCCAGGGCCAGGAAGTAATCTCCTGCCCCCAGCTCACCAGGAGCACATTTGCCCCTGGTCAGAGATCTATACATGCACTACTGCACAGTTACTAGTCTTGAGTAAGTTTGTTGCTTGCATTTTCAGGTAGCAAATTTACTTATGATTAGAGCCAATTATTGAGCAGTAATTGGCTCTACCTCTCTGTAAAGTCTCATACAGATGTATCCAGGGATAGCTAGTTTGGGTACTGAGATGAAGCAAAAAGGGAGTAAGTATACAACCGGCAAACCAGCATTGAGCCTACAGGCTAGAGACAGACATTATACACAAACCAGTTTAAGTGATCAGAAACTGGCTTAAGCCTGTAACGGAACAGACATTCGGTGCACATAAACCAGTTTGACAATGGCTGAAACCAGTTTGAGATGAAACCCAGCTGAATGTAGCATCAGACTTAACTGATTTGGCTCAAACTGGTTTATGCAATGTCTGCCCCAGATGCCTTTCTGGTTTAATCTTAAACCAGACACCCCCAGCATGCTCCCTGGACTGGGTGGGGCTCTCTGTTCCACAGCAGAGCTGGCCCCTCACTTCTGCTCCCTGCCTGCAGTTCTGGCACAAAGGCTGCTTTCCTTCCCCTGCCTCTACTCCCTGCTAAGCAGGAATTCCATCCGACCCCTGTCCCCTCAGCAAGGCAGAGGAATCTGTGTATTAGCTAGCAGACTACATGCTGGCTCTGGTTTCTGCTATGACAAAGGCAGAATCAACATGTAGCTGGCAATGTTCCTCTACTGTTTTCTTAATGGGGTGATAAACATTGAGTTAGAATTTAATAGCATTTATCACCTCTATGTTGGGCTAAGGGGACTATCCTGCCAGAACCTAGCTACCCCCCACCCCAGTTCAGTACTGTGAAAGGGAAGGGAGGATTGCTCTGGTGCCCCCTGGTTTGTAGCTTGAGCCACTTCAGTCATGTGCCTGCATGTCTGAAACGAAAAGGGTATGTCTGTCCACCTCCAAATCAGTTCAAGCTTTCCAGGTAAGACTAACCTGCAAAAATCAAATCAATTCAGGCTCAGGCTTTTTGAATGTCTGTCCCTAGGTATAATGTGTGCCAGCTGTTGGAGAAATGAGGAAGCATAACTAAACAAAACCCTCACAATGCAACTATACCCAGGCACACAACACAATTTTGGATTTGAGCCTTTGAATAATACAGAAGAATGGAACTACTTTTACAGCAGACTATAGAGCCTGGCTCCCACTTCTACTGAAGCTGCTTAGTTCTATCAGCATAAAGGATTTTTAAAGCGACTTACACCAGCCCATTTGCTGTAAGAATCCTTTAGGTTCGAAGTTTAAAAAAAAAAAAAAAAAAGTTTAATAAATAATGTCCTATCTTCATTTTAACAATAAAGGTTAGTGCATTGTGTTTTTATTGTAAAAGAACAGAAGGCCTCTAGCTGAAGAAAGATATGTCCCAATGGCAAACTTAGAATTTGTAATTAACCAATATATTGCAGTAATACCAAAGGGACCTCATTAGCACATACTTGTAGTAATGTACTTAAAACTGATTTTATCCATAGGCAAAGAGCTTTAAGAAGCTTAATGCAGTGTTTATTTTTATTACTTATTAATTCATGAGGAAGCAGAAGTGGATAAATGAGCAGTTTTCTTGCAACTATGCTTCTGATGTCAGTTTCCTTTCTTAAAATTTATTTAAATGCAACCTGAGTGTGATGGATTGGATTCATGTTCCTTTTCTCTGCCTGTAAGTTTTGAGCCATATATGATGAAAATTCAATGACAAATTTATTCAGTGCTACTGGGGAATGGGAGTTGACTTCAGGTGAAAGATGGAATGTAATGCAGAAGATATTCTAATACTTGTCTCGCTACTATAATTTCATAGTACCTGGGAGTATTTTGTACTTGGAGGTTGTTGAATGAGATCTTCCACCAACTTAAATTCGTTGCATTGGCTTAAAATGGCCCAGGATTTTTTGTTATTTCAGCTGGAGCTCTGATTTATACTCTGTCCAAAAGAACTTACAAGCCAAGGTTGATTTCTATGAATACTTAAATATGTGAGATACATATGTATGATCAGTCCAGTTGAAAACAATGTGATTACCATGGGTGACTAGTACCATCTTAGTTGGGGGGACATATGCCCTGCCAGCAACCAGTCAGCAACTGGGAGGGGAGTCCCACCCCCTCCCTGGGGCCAATTTTACTGACTGGAGGTGAGAGTGGGGGTCACCCCATGGCTGATCATAGTGCTCCTGGAAGTGGTCATGGTGCCAGTGCTCCCACCCCTAGCCAGTGCTCGTAGGGGGGACACCAGCACTCCCACCTGCTCCCCCTGCCCATTGCCTAAACAGGGAGTGCAGCCTTTCAAGGGGGTGCACCAATGCTCTCACGGGGTGCATGAGTACCCCCATGAATCCCCTATGCATCGTCACTGGTTATTACTCATTTTAGGAAAGTGAAGCTTTTTTGTTAGTGTTTGCAGGATTACGACTTAAATGCAGGAGAGTAATAGTTTAGTTAGGAAAGGCTCAAGGGGATGGCTCTGATTTCTTTGCCCCCAGTAAAAATAAGCACATTAAATAAATCTTGGATTTTGTGACCTAGTTATCCTTCATATAGGGGACATGGGTTATTTGATAAAAGTATAATGATTAACATAAGATGACACTGTGTCTCTTTTTATTTTTTTTCCAAGTATTGATAACTAATTGTAACTCTTCTGCTGGGCACTGGTCAGAAGCAAGGGCTGGGTTAATTTATGGGGGCACTAAATGTATTTTACTTTGGCTCAAGCTCCCACCTAGAAATCTGGGAACGCTAAATTAATTACTAGGTTGCAAATGAGCAGAAACCCCCTCTTCACAAGCAGTATAACCAAAACCAAATTTAATACAGAAAATGGAACACACCAAATGCAATGTGATACACTACTAATTACACAGCATAATCTATAGCTTGTGCTGCACCAGGAGAAGCTGTTTGAGAGCACAGGTCCTTTGGTGGTGCAAGCGGCCCTCAGTGCTCTTGGAAATACAGTGACGTGGCAATCTGCTCCCACGGAGAGACGTGTGTGTGTAGGGAGTGACTGGAGCTTCACACAGCCTACACACCCGACACTTTTGGGCTGGATTATATGGCTTTCTGAAATGAAAACTGCAGGAAAAACTCCAGAGTAACCAAGTTGATTAATGGCTACAGCAGACCTAATCACACAGCTGACTAAAATAAAGGACTGTCAACAAAAATAAGGGGAAAGACCAAGCCTACCCTCTAGGCCTGGGCTGCAGGTGATTTGGGTCACAGCTCCACTGAGAGCAGAAAGTTGCAAACCTGAATCCTGGCCCAAAACTGGCAGCAGTAGAAACTCCCAAGTTCCAACCCTCTTTAAGTTGCCAGGTCTAAATCCTGGGCAGCCAACCCAAAAAAACAATACTCTTCTTCCCTGTGTTCTTAAGGGACTAACCTCAAAAGAGAAAAAGGGAAAGAAAAGTAGGAGAGAGGCGTTCCCAGACACTGGGATAATTCTCCTTCTTTCTCCCTTCTAGCTGAGTTTCCCTTTTCCCTATCTGCAAATCCTTCTCCCTTGGAGGAGACTTCATTCTTCAACAGCCTCACCTTGTACTCCTTGTGTTACATCGCCCTGGCCTTGTCCAGTCAGGAAGCGGCACATTCCAGTTCCTCTCCCAACCAACCGGCCTGAAGAATCCTCTGCTTCCCCTGGCCAATGAGGTTAGAGGGTTTTACATATTTTCCCCAGATAGAGGCCCCAGGTTGCCATGTGCTGAGGACATGGCCAAAACACAAGGTCCATCTTTTCCACTTTAAAAAACCCCATGCAAAACCCACAATATATGGTCAGACCCCAAGTTTCACGGGGGATATGTTCCTGAAAAACACTGTGTAAGTTGAAATGGTGTAACTCAAGGCATTAAGTCAATGGGAAACAGGGAGATAGGGACCTGGGACTAAGATTTGATAACATTATTTCATAATAAAAGGATATTTAAATACAAAATAATGGAATGAATAGCCTTATTAAAACCTTTACTAGGCTTGAAGAAGGAGGTGATCCTCTGCTGCTTTGCATTCCTGTCCAGTTCCTTCTGGAGCTCCTTGTAAAATGAAAGGAGTTGATCTAAGCTCCTCTTAAAGTTGAGACTCCTTACCATGATGGGGTCAAGTTCCACAATCTCTTCACTCAGGTTTTGAGCCTTACACAGGAACTCTCGAATGGATTTAGCAGTGAAGGCTGGCTTAGCACTCAGTCTCTCCCTCTTCCTCACTGTCATTGTGGATGCAGCAAGGTGCTTAAGTTCCTCATTTGTTAGTTCTTGTTGGTAGGAATCAAACAGCTTAACCACCTCCACTTCCTCAATGTCTTCAAATCCCTCTCCTCCCAGCCATTTGGCCAGCCTCACAATGTCAGTGACTTCGTTGTCTATGGTGGGGAAGCCTCTAAAATCATTGACAAACTAAGGCCAGAGTTCATGCCAACAGGCACTCAAGGTTGAATCCTCCTGGATTATGCTGCTGCAGTCCAAAATGTTGTATCACTTCCAAAACTGCATCAGATACTCCACTCTCCCTGCATTGATTGCACCCAGTGCCTGTCTATAGAGCCTCCTAGTGTAATAAGACTTGAAAGTCTTCATGATGCCCTGGTCCATTAATTGTAAAATTGATGTTGTGTTGGGAGGCAAAAACATAACAGAAACATTGGGCTCAACAAAAGACAATGACTTTGACATGTGACCTGGCACATTGTCCAACACAAGAAGAACCATGAAAGAGAGATTCTTTTTTGCAAGGAAAAAAAGAATCTTTTAACTTCCGGTACAAATGAATTCTGCACCCAGTCCTCAAAAACAACATACGTGATTCAGGCTTTCTTATTGGAATGCCACACTACCGGCAAACATTTCTTGTTTTTACCCTTTAGCGCACATGGATTTTTGGCTCAGTACACTAAAAGAAGTTTGCACTTAAAGTCCCCTGAGGCATTTGCACAAAACAAAAGGGTTAATCTATCTTTAAATGCCTTGAAACCACTGGCCACGCTTTGTTCTTTGGTTAAATAAGTTCTATTGCCCATTTTCTTGTAAAAAAGTCCGGTTTCATTACAGTTGAAAAGGCTACGAACCCGTCCAAGTTTATCTTTAATAAATTCTAAAAGCTCTGGCTTGAAATTGCTAGCGCTGTCCACATTGGCAGATCCTGCTTTGCCTTGTAATGTCACATTTTGCAGGTTATACCACTGAACAAATCTGTACAGCCAACCCCTGCTAGCTGTAAATGGGTTGGCATCACTACTTTCTCCTTCACTCCCAGCTACATGCTTATACAGAGACAAAGCTTTAGCCGTAAATGCTGTGGCGTTGACAACTGCTCCTTTTGTATTGGTCATTTAATTGATCCAAAGATTACAGAGTTTCTCAACCTTATCTAAAAGAGGAATTCTAGTCATCAACAACACTCTCCAACTCACAGGATTTGTCATTTTCACACAGTTTCTAATTTTTTGCTCACTTTTTTTAATGGTACGCACAGTCAATTCACTGAAACTGTATTGGCGAGCAATTGATGCAGCACTATTGTTCTCTTAATTTATCAAGGATTTCTATTTTCTGGGCCAGGGTGATAGACTTACACGCTCTTTTGGGCACAACATCAAAGGCTTTCGTTGATGCCATTTTTACAAATATTCAAGGGTTAACCTAACCAAAAACGATGGACAATCTTGGAGGAGATGACAAGTAATGCTAACTCTATTTAAGCAGACTCCAAACTAACAGCCACCCTAATGCAAACAGCATAAACACGAAGCAGCGTATAGCATGAGTTGAAACGTGGTCATGTTATTTAAAGCGTGCATATGTGAATCAGTGTAACTCAAAACCACGTAACTGGGGTTCTGACTGTATAACCAAAGTGTGTGTGGGTGTTACGTAACTAATTTAATTTATTTTTAGAGAGACTAATTTACAAGTAGGTTAAAAGTCTCTTGTTTTTCCTTGCTCAGAAAAGTGAGATGCATTTCTAGCTTTGCAAACTACATAAAGATTTCCAACTTTTAGCTGATAAGAATGTGTAAAATTGTGGCTTTTTAGGCAGACCCACACAATTCATAATGATAGAAAATGTGAATTCTAATGTTAACATTTATTTTAATAAAGAATTACTGTCCCAATCCCTGTTCTCTTCACTTACAGAAGTAGCCATGTTGGCTGCAATGGTAGCACTCATGTGAGAGATGGGGCCCAATTCAAGAAATGACTTAAGTAAGGGACTTGTGCAGAATCTATGTATCCAAGTCCAAACCAGTGCCATTCCTTTCTTGTCTAAATCTGAAAACACCTGAACTCTGTAGGTGCCATCATTTTAACATTCCCAAGATTCCTACAAGTTTAGTTTCTGGAAAAGCCCATAAGTGACTCAGTGCTGAGCAGATTGTCACTTAGTGCATGCCTGAACTTGGCTGCAGTCAAGATCTACATGTTTCTCCATCTACATTGCCCAAGTAGCTTAATTCAGTATGTATTGTCAGATCATACCTAATGCACATCTATGGGAGCAGATGCCAGTGTTGTTAGTAGTTGCACCTATGGGAAGGAATTGTGGGGGAGTGACTAACCCCTGGATCTGAGCAGGCTGGAGACGAATGCTATTTACCCTGCTTCTATTCTCCCGTCCAAAAAGAGTCCGAGGACAATATAAGAAATAAATGCTTTACTTACAAACTGGAACACAGTGTAGGCATACTCTGTAAAGTTTCACCGTGAAGCACTTAAATGCTTCATATGCATGTCCGCGCCGGCAGTTCCCCTTACAACAATCTCCGAAAACCTCAAACAGTAGGGAACTTGAGAGCTCTTCAGGCATCTATCTGATGCAATTTATCCGATGGGGGCATCCAGGGGGAAAGGGAGCCGTGGACGTGGGACCTCCAGTGAGGGTGATCAGGCCTCGCTGATGTCATGTGGGTCCCGCCTTTCCTTTTCCCAGGCTTTGTTTTTATACTGCCCCAACAGCCAATTAGATTGGGTCTTTCCTTTGTGTGCTAGCTGCATAAGCTGGGGATTTTGCTGCATGCATGCTTCGTGCGGCTAATTGGGTTGCACCCGCTGGTTCCCCATGCAGCGAGCACAGTTTGCTAGTGTTTGGTCACCTTTATCTACCACAGCACCTCATTCAAATCCATGGATAGAGGAGAAGGAAATGCTTCCCCTTGATATAGTGTTCTTCATACACTCAGGATGTGGGAGATGCAAGTTCAGTTCCCTCCTGTTCCTGACAGGATTCAACACACACCTCAAGCCACTCAGAAAAATGTCCTAGCTACCAAGATAGAGGCTTTTTCAGGTAAAGGTGCTCTTAAGCTTTCTTATTTTAGTTATGCAGAAAGGATTCATGACTGAGCCACTGATTCTCAGCCAAGGTGCTGCAGTACCCTGGAGTGCCTTTAGATCTTTTCAAGGGTGCCATGGAGTAAAACACAATTTTAGCACATTTAAGTATGCAAACCTGAATCACAAGATAAACCCAGCAGTATTACACAGGAATCCACAGCATTTAAAATATTCTGACCTGTTGTAGTTTTTCTGAGTTCTTTGCAACAGCAGAGTTGCCCTGTTTGGTTTTTATGTGCTCAAAAAAGTGAGAACTAAGAGCTGGCATTTTCTGCGGGGGGGGGTCCCTTGAGTCTCACAAGGAGTGAGAACTGCTGGAATAAGACGGACAGTGAGCCAGGAAGCACGATATTGCAACCTAATACTTAGTGTTGCACATGAACCCCTATGAAGTCCACTTGTAACACCTGACCCCACTTCCTCTCTTCCACCAAGTGGAAAAGGGAAACATGAGGTCAACACCTAAGGCTTTTTCTTCAAACTCTGTTTATTGTTAGCAACTCTTTAACCCTTTTAAGTAAGACTATGACACAGTTGCAGACACATCAGCTTCCTGAGTGAGGTGTTTATTTTGCCTGTTCTACAATTAACAGAGAACATTTCACAAAATAAAGCAAGCCTTGACTCCTTTCCCTAACTGGTCCATTTAACTTTTTATTTTGTTCTTTGAGGCTCTGGGGAACCAGTTTAAACTAGTTCTTCAGTAGACCTAATAAGATGTCAGTTGAGCAAAGATTTATCCTTCTATAAAAGTGTAGTTTCTGAAAAGAAGGAAACCTTATCTTCCTCACATGCCCTGGCACTACCTTGTTGACACCTCACTTTCTCAGTTCCTTTCCTCATCCCCATGTTTCATGGTCACTCTAACAAGGCACCTTTACATGTGCCATTAGGGGGCAGCAGTAAACTGCAGAACTTATTGTTCTGCAGTTTATGCTCTGGGCCAGGGGGTTTCAACATTTTTTAAGAAGTGTGCCCCTTCTGGCAGAGCTGGGGGTGGGGCTGGTGGCAGTCAGATGCAGAGCAGGGAGGGGCTTGCATGTGGCAGCAGTGTGGGGTGGAGGATTGTGGCAACCCCTTTCCAAGTACCCCCCGGGGATACATGTACTCCCACTTGACAACCCCTGCTCTGGGCTGTTCTTATTGCTCCACAATTTCTTGTTCCCAGGTACGCATCTGCATGTGCACTCGGACCACAACACATCAAGCTGGGTTGCAGCAGCCCTGGCTAGCAGAGGGTCCAGAGGGTCAGCTTGGCAGCCCATGGCTGCTCCGACTGGGTTTAATATGCTGCACAAAGGCTGGCTGGGGCTGAGGGTGCTTCAGCATGGGGATAGCCAGCAGGCAGCCCTGGCATAAAAGCACCCTTGGCTCAAACCAGCAGTTCAGCATCTCCATGTGCACTGCTGCACACAAACTCTGCAGCAGGGCAGTACTTATGTTTAAGAGCCATCTCAAATATAAGTACTACTCTACTGTGGAATTTTTTGTTTTGTGTACCCTAATAGGGGTGCATGTGCACATGCAGACATTTACTGCACAGTTAATTAGTCAACAATGCAGTAAATGTTTCGTCCTCTCCTTGGATCATAACCTTGCCATGGAGAAGAGGCCTGGGTGTTCCAATGACCCTCAGAGCTGCCATGTGGAACCTTGTATTCTTGGTAGGGTCTCCCCTGGTGAACAAGTTTGAGCTGAGGTCCTAAACTAAGCATAGTGAAAATGCTTGAAGACCCCAACTATGAAATAGGCATACTTGAGGACCTGCTGGTTCTTTGCATCTGTGAAGGTAGATAGCGGAAGGAGTTCCAGGCCCAGTTGTATTGTGCACTGGAGCAAGTCCCTACTGCTGATGACATCTCCATCCAGGCACACAGGGAGCAACTCATGTCCACTGTCCAAGATGCCTGCACCCAGACTATTGGGTTCACATTGTGGAACCAGAACTGGTTCAATGCCAATGATGCTCAGATCCTCAATCTCCTCAAGCAGAAGCATGCAGCCTTCATCGCCTGGCAAAGCCATCTACAAACTCGGTTAAAGATAGCAGTGTACCACCAGCTGAAGGCTGATGTCCAGTACTGTATTCATGACATGAAAAACAACATGGTTTTTGTTGCCAAGTAGATCCAAGAAAAATGTCAAAGGCAAAATCAAGAACTATTCCTTGTCTTCATTGACCTTACCAAGCATTTGATTCCCTAAATCATGAAGCTTTGTGGACCATCCTCCAATGCCTTGGCTGCCCACTGAAGTTTGTCACCATGCTGAGGCTCCTGCATGATGATATGACCACCACTGTCCTAAGTGGAAGATCTGAAATTGATGCCTTCTGCATCTGGACTGGGGTCAAACAAGGTTGTGTGATTGCCCCACTCTGGCCACCATCTACCTGACCATCATCATCCACTTCTTCTGAGATGATCTACCATCCAGTGTCAGTATCCAGTATTGACTGAACGGGCAACTTTTCAATTTTGGGTGCTTCTAGGCAAAAACAAAACTCACCACGAAGGACATCCACGACCTCCAGTTTGCAGATGATTGCTGTGTGATGGCTTACTTTGCACAAGAAATGCAAGTGACCTTAGATCTCTTTAATGCTTCATATAAGAGACTTGGCCTGTCCTTGAACATTGCCAAGATGAAGGTTCTCCACTAACCCTCCCTAGGCCAGCTGAACATCCCTCATGCTATCTACATAGGCAGGGAGGCAGGGTACGTGGAACACTTTCTGCATCTCAACAGCCACCTGTCTCAATGGGCTATTCTTGATGAAGAAGTCCATTACTGGGTCCACTGTGCCAGTGCCACCTTCTTCAAGCTGCAACAATGTGTCTTCAAAAATAGAGACTTTCAAAATTTGACGAAGGTCCTGGTTTACAAGGCTGTCATGCTGACTATCCTCCTCTACTGCAGTGAAACCTGGACCATCTACTGACACCACATGAAGATCCTCAAGAGCTTTCACCAGCAGTGCCTGCATTGAATTCTGGGGATCAAATGGGAGGACCACCAGACCAATGCAAGCATCCTCCATGAAGCTGCATCTACCAGCATTGAAGCCTTACATTTTGAGAAATGGACGGGCCACTGCATTTCTATGTCCAAGAACTGCCTCCCTCACCAGATTCTCTTTTCTCAGCTCTCTACACACAGAAAGGGTAGACAAAGGAAATGGTACAAAGACACACTCAAGATCAACCTCAAGCCCAGAGATATTGACACCAATGGCTGGGAGGAACAAGCTGCTGGCCATTTGGTGTGGCACTACTTGATCCACTAAGCCATGCACCACTTTGAGGCCGAACAACTTGATACTGAGGTGGAATGGCAGTGGCAGAGGAAGGAGAAGGAGACCAACCTGAGGCTGCAAATCCCACTTCCTCATGCAACAACACGCCCCCATTGCCAAAGAATATGTCTATCCAGAATCAGGCTCCTCAGTCACCTGAAGACCCATCAAGCCTAACAGATATCATCCTCAACTTCGAGGGACTGCAGATGGTGATGAAGGTGGACAAGGGCTGCAATGGGATGGAGGTCTCTGGGTGTCTTGGACATCCTTGCCACTGGGTTCAGGGCTTCTTCCTGTCAAGTTTGTGTGGCTGTCAGTTGTTCACCAGCTTCCCCCCATTAAAAGATGCACAGGCGTCTGCCAGGGATGTTAACATCTCCCATAAACCAAGTCCTGTGGTGATGGATGAGTGGCGATGGGGGCAGGAACAGTGATCTCTGGGAGTCCCTAGTCACAAATCTTCACGTAGGCAGCAGTCATGTGATGGTCGTTTTGCACTTACCAAGACAGAAATACAATTCAGCAGCTGCAGCCATGGCTGAGCAGTCCTCTTTAGGATCTCCTCTGCTCACCCTGAATGGGGAAGGGACTAGAAAGGTGCCCTAAACATAGGCTGTCTCAAACTCCCCTGGCTGGATTGCCACATCCAGTGGGATAACTTTACCTGCAGCCAAAATCAACAAAATGAAGTCCTGAAACTTGCCACATGGAATGTCTGCACTGTTATGGACTCCTCAAGCAAAGAGTGTCCTGAAAGAAAAATCATCATAGTATCTAGAGAACATGCAAGATATAGCATCAGTATTTTTGCTCTAAGCAAGACCTGCTGGGCAGATAAAGACCAGCTGAAAGAAGTAGGAGGTGACTACACCTTCTTTTGGAAAGGAAGGTTACCTGAAGAGAGGGCACTCAGGGGGTTGACTTTGCCATCAAGAAAAAGATAGTTAGTTAGTTTTCAGAACTCCCTGTGGGCATTAATGGATGCTTTTTGACTTTCTGCCCCAAATTCAGTAACAACCAGTATGCTATAGTCATCTGTGTGTATGCCCTCCCATGTAATGATGAAAAAGTCAAAAACTACAACAACTACTGCACTATTGACACAGTCCTGACTGCCACTGCCAAGGAAGACAAGGTTATCCTTATGGGTGACATCAATGCAAAAGCCGTAGCTCAGAGGATGCAACGGGACATTGAGGACCAGTGGTAGTGAGCAACGGCCACAGAGATCCAGAGTTTCGCTGATCAACATAACACAAGAAGCTTCTTTCAAGCAATAAGAGCCATCTATAAGCCATGTTCCAATGGCCCAACCCTTTTGCGATCCTAGGATGGCTTCACCCTTCTCACAGATAGTGTATCCAGCAAACAATGCTGGAAGGAGCACTTCAAGATTCTACTGAACCGTGAATCTGAGGTCTCAACTGCCACCATTGAATCTATGCCTCAATATCCAGGAGTAGAATCTCTTGCTGATCCCCTACCCTTCAAGGAAGTCTGGCATGCCATCACTCAGACCAAGAATGATAAGGTGTCAGGACCAGATGGCATTTCTGCAGAGGTCTTCAAAGCTTGTGGAACAGCAGTAATGCAAAAACGTCACCAACTTCTCATCAAAATATGGGTTAATGAGGAAGCTCCACCTGACTTGAAGAATGCCAACATTGTGACCATCTTCAGGAAAGGGGACAAGTCAGTGTGTGGGAACTATCAACGCATTGCGCTCCTCTCCATTGCCAGAAAGAACTTTACTCACATACTTCTCAACTGCTTCCTCCCCCTTGTTGAAGATGTCCTTCCAGAATCCCAGTGTGGCTTTAGACCATTATGATGAACCCCCAACATGATTTTTGTTGCATGACAGATCCAGGAGAAGTGTAGAGAGCAACACCAGGAGCTGCTTATGGCATTCATTGACCTAACCAAAGCTTTCAACTTGATCAAACATCAAGGCAGGTGCTGGCTAGGTTTGGTTGTCCAGTGAAGTTCATCAGTGTCCTCAAGCTACTCCAGGACCACCACAGTCCTTTGCAATGGATTAGAGACAGAACACCTGTACTGGTGTCAAGCAGGGCTGCGTCATCACCCCAACCCTTTTCTCTATCTATCTTGCTGCAATTTTTGATTCTCATCCATGACTGCCTTTCTCCCAGAATTGGGGTTGAGTATTGAATGGATGGTCAGCTTTTCAACCTGCAGCACCTTCACAGAAAAACGCAAGTTACCAAGACTGGCATCACCAACCTTCAGTACGCCTACAACTCTGTTATTCTTGTGCACACTCAGACAAATCTGCAGTCCACCCTCGATCTTTTCCCAGGTGCCTATCATAGCCTGACACTTTCCCTTAAAATTAGGAAGACCATGGTGCTCCATCATCCTGCCCCAGCACAAGCTTCCCCGCTCTGCCCACAAATTACCATTGGTGGAGAACTCCTGGGAAATGTCCAGCATTTCCCATACCTTAGCAGCTACCTCTGTAACATAAACTGAACTAATGTAGCTGATGTTAACATAAAGTGTAATAATAGTGAAATATAACCATGTTAGTCTTGTCCTGTAAGCAGCTTGAAAACTCCATTTTGTATCCTTCTGCTTGACATAGGTGAATGAACTCTGCATGGCCTTTATGTATGAGTGTGTGTAAACAGGTGGATGATGAGAGAATGGCATAGAAATGGAAAAAGAAGTTGTAACTGTTTATGTAAGCAACAAGGTGCCAAATGTAAGTTACCAGTCAGTAAACTAATTAATGAATGGCTGAAGAAATTTTAAGCCTAGGGCACAAAGAAGATAATGAGGAGAAGGAATGTACCCATCCTGCCAGACGTGCAACAAGAACACTCCAAGCTGGGTCTGGATAACCCCCAAAGCACTAAAACAAAGGATGCCAATCCCTATAAAAGAACACTTTGAAAATGCCAAGTTAGGTGAGTCTCTTTTTCTACTGCTGTTTCATCAGAGCACAGATGCATCTGTTCACCCCGCTCCAGCTGTTATTTTCAAATCTGCTATCTTCAAATCATCATCATCTACTCAATAAGCCTGGATTGGCCACCCTGGGCTGATAGTGAGGAACTATTGCTGGTAAGTATATCTGGTGTATGTGTGGATGAAATGGTTGTTTTGTGTATGTGCATGCCTGCGTGTAATGATTTGTATGATGATTTGTGTGTGTTTGTATGAACGGTGTTCTCGAACTTCTATGTCTAACTCATGTGATCAATAAATGCAGCACCTTGCCTTATTCCCCTTTATAAAGTCTCGCTCATAATTTGAGCAATTGGCAATTTGAGTAACACCTCTCCCACTCAGTCAGTTTTGAAGTTGAAACTGAACATAGGATTCACTGTGCCAGCATATCCTTCAGAAAGCTTCTTGCCTGTGTCTTTACCAACTGAGATCTGCAGATGAAAACTAAGATCCTGGTCTACAATGCAGTGGTTATCCCCATGTTCCTCTATAGGTATGAGATGTGGGTGACATATCAAAGCCATCAAGTGCCTGGAATGGTTCCATCAGCCTTGCCTCAGGAAGATCCTTTACATTAGATGGGAAGACCACTGCACCAATGCCAGCATGCTCTCTGCAGCTAGCATAACCAGCATTAAGGCAATGATCATGAAACATGAACTCTACTGGGCTGGCCACTGTGTGCGAATTCCAAGTTATGAATACCAAGTGGATAACAGTACTTCCCTGAAACAGTAGCTCTTAAGGAAATAGTTCTTAACCTATTCTCTTGCCCTCAGATCTCAAATAATTACCTGAATGCAGCTCTCAGATTAAGCTATTCTGAATCTTCTTCTGAGTTTTCAAATCTTCTCATCTTCAGTCCTCATGGACTGTGCACCTAACAAAGGCTTTTCAGATCTACTCTCAGGGCCAGATACTGAAACGATGTCCTTACGATTTCAGCATTGTCCTACCTTTATTTTTTTTGGAGTGGGGGAGGGGACTTAGCTGTTGATACATTAAAAGCAGTGTATGCAATGTAAAAGAAAAGCAGTAATTGTAGATGATCATATACCTGGAACTCTTGGTTAAATTCTTAAGATGTTACATTGCGTGACCTGTACTGAAGTCGGTATTTGGAGCTCGCTCAACAATTAGACGTTTGGAAAGTGTATATTGCTACCATGATGCAGAGATCTATACCAATTTCTATTCTACAGCTTCCCAAAATGGTAGATCTTGAAAGCAACATCTCTTCTGTTTTGTGATGTTTAAAAGGAGAGTTCATTGTTGATCTTGGTGGACTACATGTGTTTTTGCAATCGGTAGAGTTGCATGTAAGTTAAACTGTTTCTCAATCTGTTGCATATGAGCACAAGTAATATGGAATGGGATTGTTGCCGCTTGTGGGTACATACTGTATATATAAGTGGTTTAAAGGCAGAATCATAAAGAATTAGTGGTTGTGGTGGTAGTAAGAAAACAAAAAATTAAAAGAAATTGAAAACTAAGCTGTCAGAAGAGGGCAGCCTTATCACATAAATTGTAAACTAGATCAGAAGAAACATGAATTTAAATTATTCCACTTATTGGGATTTAATATATCACTAACAAATAATTGACAAAACAAGACTATATCAAATATCAGTCTAAATGAGTGTGGCACTCTCTTACTTCCTCATCTTCAAAAGATGAGGTTATCTACTTTGTAATATTGTTTCTTCTTTGTGTTGTACTTCACAAAATATAATTAAAATGTCTTCAAGGTGAGTTAAGTTCAGGGAAATCAGATCTTCTTTCATTCATCTTTCAGGTTTTTATTTTTCTCTTCTTAAATTAAAGACAGACACTTTTCAGAACAGTGCAAGTATCTAAAGTGTGACGTGTGTTTGTTCTGTGTTAACAGTGACAACTCCTTTATGAAATAAAGACTTTGTATTGCAGAGAGGTTATAGTTTGGAATCTAATTTTAGCTGAGCTGATGTAGTTATAAAAATGTCACCATAGGAGTAAGTATGGAGTCCTTTGACGTAGCTTACCCTTTCATTATATCATTTTGTTTCCATATTTAGTTCATATACAATAAGTACACATGAAAGCTGTCAAACAAACACAGCTTTGTATCCTGTTGCATTTCAGGTACTCCCAAGAAGAAAATGAGAGACAATTTAAAATTAGGCTGGAAAACATCTATGCTCTGATACTAGAACCTGTGGGGTTTTGTTTTCCTTTGTTTATGATCAAGCTGATACTAGTGGCATGCTTCTTTTTTTCCCCCTTTGTTTGGTTTTTTTTGATGAGTAATAATCAGCAGAAAGTCACAGCAATAAATTAAATGTGTTCTGTCTATCTAGGTTCTTTATAAAGTTCACCCAGGGGTGTATCCAGAGGGGGTGCAGTGACCTGCCTGTTCCCTACTTTTGGACTGGACCAGGCTGCAGGTGCTTCTGGGAGTGGGGGAGAAGGGAGAGAGGCAGGTGGGAGAGTATGGGAATGTTAGGTGCAGTCACCCCAGCAACACAGGCTGCTGCTTCTGCACCTTTGCTAAATCCTGGATCTACCTCTGGGTTAACCCCTCAAAATGGAGCACTTTCTATCAGAAGTGAAAACGGGCACAATATTTATACACATTACATTGGTAGTAGGGAAGGACAAGGTGTTTTTTTTTTATGCAAACTGTTTCCGCAAACTAACATTAAGCCCCAAACTCAAAGGGCCAGATTCTTAACTGATCTAAATGTGCAGAGTTCTTTGACCATTAGTAGAGCTGCAATGTTTTCCACTAAAATGTTTTCCAGGCACTGAATTCCTCAGGGTAGTCTAAAATGACTTGCAATGGAATAGTTGCAGTCATGGAAGATGAGTCATTTAGGGTGACTATGGTAGAAAAGCGATCAGAACCTCTAGCAGAAGCTGAGAGAATTAAGATCTCAAGCAGAGGTCCTGAAGGAAAACACAAACATTTGAAGAAATATGTTAAAGAAAATTTAGGCTTAAGTTTGTTATTTTGTTACTAGGTTACCAACCTGGCCAAATTCAAAGGAGGACTAAATACAGAAAATATTCATTCTGCTCAGAGAATGGTGGGAACTTCATGCTTACTATGCCAGACAATAATATTTTGGCACATTTTATCACTTAGGAAAAATGGAAATGGCAAAGCAATCAGAGAAGTATAAATTATGCCTTACTAGATCAGGACAATTCTTTACTTAAACATTAAAAAATGGGAGTTTTGCCATTTTGAGTGCTTCCAGCTCAGGCTGACTTTTCAGTTAAAAATGTTAATAAAGCACTATAAGATACAATGATAATAGAGCCACTTCTAGTAAAAATCTTAAGTCAATTAGATTCTACAGCATTTTGACATGATGCGCTCCAAGTGTTATGCATGTCCTGGTTAAAGTGATTAAGTAAGTGTTATGAAATTAGGACTGTGAAGACTAGGTGATTTTAAACCCGAATGGTACTGCTTACCAAGTCATAGTGGCGTTTAGATTTTGTTAGTATTAATGAAAATGTATTGCACTTAGTTTGGGATTAATCAATTTGCATATTTTTAGTTTGCACCAAGGAGCAATATAATTGGACTTTCTATTTAATGCTGTGCTGTGTATATTGTAATTCTGACAGCTGAAATTAAGTAGAAGAAGAAGAAAGTTTAAAGTCTGTTTTATGTGGCTTTCTGATTCATGAGAACTAGTGACAGGTGATTTCTAAAAAGCTGGGCTCTCTAGTGTGTAGTGAGTCATGAGGCATCGTGTGGTTTTGGCTAGTTCCACATCCACAGAACCAGCCAGACTTCAAGAAATAACAGGCAGGGGACCCAAAGCAAAGCACTGGCCCTTGATTTTCCTTGAATTAAATCAATGTAAGTCAGGACTAACTCCACTGTGGTGAAGTCCAATAAGGCTGCATATGAGAGAGAAGAATCAGGCCTCAGATTTAGGTTCATTTGTATCCATGTCTGCAGGCACAAACCTTCCTTCTTATGGGCCAAAAAGAAATACTAAATCTGCACATCCCTATATCTCTAATAGTTGAATATTGAGCAGGATCATAATCTCCAGTGTTGATGTTTAGTTCTGATTCTCCAACAAGGTTCCAGGTTTGGATGTAGTCTGTGCTTCGGTGAAGGCTCACAGTTCCATTAAATTGGGTGCAGCAAAGCACCTTTGTAGGTTAGTTCATGGGATGGGATTAAAGAGCCAAACCCTTTAGGTGAGCAATAGTGCTCAAAACTAACATGAAGACAGAGCATCAGTCTTTAGCATACTGTGCAAATAAGGAAGGAGCAGAGCTGATCTGTCAGCTTTGCCAGTCTTCATCAACACCAATCTCTCCACACACTTGAGGATGAATCTAGCCTGCAGTATCCACCCACTAGACAACTCTGAGATGAAGGTTAACAGCTGATCATAGTACAGCATGCTGCTCAACATGAGGAGCATTCTGTGTCAGAACTAGGACACACTGGCAACTCCTACCCATTGGAAATGTGGCATTGAATCTTTATTGCATTAGCCAAGCAGATGGGACTCCATTTTTTATCTGCTTGCATAAAAGAATTCCTTTAGTGAAGTGTTGGCTTTCCATGTGGATTTCTTCAGAAGAACACATGGCTGAATGAACTGGGCTGGATCCTCACCTGTGATTCTATGGATGTTCTAGGACATGGCATATACCTTATGGTATTTCAGTGATGTTGGGTTTGGGATGTTTCCTAGTACTTTGCTTAGCAAAAATGTGTGGAGCCTGCCAACTCTTCACTATTAAAAAAATTAAATAAACTGACCTGGTACTGTTCATTATTTGACTCTGCCTACCCGCTGAGATCTGCCCTGACTTCATCATCAGGCATTGGTATCAGTATTAGAGAATCCAGGTATCAGAGGCTGGTGTACTTAGATTAAAGTATTACTGGGTTGAATAAAAATGTCAGTCAATAGCTTGCAGGTGCTATTGGTTGTTATCCATTTTATGAGGTACTGGAGCTAACCTGGATTCTTGATTCTGAAATGTATAAAGAAACTTGTTTGATGTGTCATTTTTACAACTTTATTTTAGTTGTTACACATAGATTTGATTCTGAAATCACTAAAGGAGTAAATCCCTTAAGAGAGAAGATACTATTTTTTACAGTCATTTATGAGACTTGTTTTGAACAACAGCCAACTCCTACCCCAGGGGACAAACCATGGCTTGCAAGCTGGATCAGCCCTGTGGACCCTTTGGATCCATCCCACAGAGACATGGCTTTGACAGCATGCAGTGTCAGGAGAGCTTTCCCTTTGCTGTGATGAACCACAGTCAGCTACTTGGGACACCAGTAGAAAGGATACTTTACACATTCTTCATAAATATACAGGATTATGTAAAAAATGTAATTAATTCCATCATCAAATTATTGTCCTGCTAGAAATGATCCATAGTAATTTTGGCTTGGACCAAAAAGTGGTAACACAAAAATGAGGCAATGGTTTATAAGGTCTCATACCTCCTGTTTATGAAAGCATGTACAGTATAGCACAACCATGCCTTCCTGAAAGTGCTGTCACAAAGTAGTTCATCACACTTACTCCTGCTCCAAATTTGAAAAATCTCAGAATCAGGCAAGGCAGCCACCTCTGAGTATACATGAGCACATGCCTCTGAGCCACTTCCAGCTGTGTTTACTGGCATGCACTCAAGATCACACTAACACGCCTACACAGCTTCATTTCTGAGACTTGTTTGCAGAGAAGGAGTGAGAGGGTGAAGTGCACTTTTAGGCAGCCCTTCCAGTCTCAGCACAGAGGCACTGAAGACAAGCCCCATAGCATAAAGCCAAAAACTAGACACAAGAAGCAGTTCTTTTTTTTTTTGGCATCTTCAAGAGACCAAAGACTGAATAGGAATGGAGTCTGGAATGGGATACTGAATTGAAGTGGTGTGGTATGAAGAAGAAACTAACACTGTTGCTGCTCTGCCAGTCTTGCCCTGTATATAAACTAAGGACTGCAGTTTGTAGTGTTGCAAGATTTCCTACCTTTTATCAGCATGAAGGGCTGGATCTTGATACTTCCACAGCCTGGATTGTATGCCCCGACTTCTTTTCCTTTTCTAAAAACCCATAAAAGTCCGGAGTCTAAAAGCCTGTGGTTGCCTTAGGGGTGACCCATGGTAACTAGGCCAATAAGTTAAAAGAAAAGAGCGTGTGCATGGCTCATTTCTTCCTTAGCTGACTTATAGGGTGATTGACAGCAAGAAGTATTGAAGTGTGAGATGCAGGAGAAGAAGGGATTGGTTATGTGCAAAATGAGTAGTAAAGAAGCTGCAGGTAAGAGTGAGTGACGGGAGTAGTTGCTGTAGGAGAATGACTGGTTAGAAGCTGTTAGGAGGCGATTGGTGAATAATGCAGGAGCTCATGATATGCGTGTTCTCAGTCATCCAAAGAGGTATAAAAAGTTGCAAAAGTAATGGTCTGTGGTATAGGGTTTGTGTGGGGAATCTGTGTATAAGTAAAACATCTTGTGGAGAGAGAAGATCTCTAGAGCACCCTCACCCCAGTACCTGGAGGAAGCATGACCAGCAGAATTGTGGAGCTGCATGGAAGGCCTAAGTAAATGTACCGTCTTCTGTTCCAATTGTGTTTTAATGTTAGTTACTGTTAATAAATCTAATTTTGATGCTGGAATAGCTTCACTGATAATTTAATCCACCTTGCCCATCCTTTTTCCACAACTGATTAATTAATTTAGCGCAACAGGCTCACCTGAACATACAGAAAAAAGGAGTGAGTGAATGGGTGGCAAACAGGGCAGTTTGCAAACAGTTGCTGGGAGCAAGAGGAGGAAGGGGAAGAGAAACTCCCGATCCTGCTCTGGAAGTGAGCCTGGGCTGCCGGTGGTTTGGCTTGATGTGTATTTGTTTGGTGGGCTGTGTGTTTGGGCACATGCTTTGAGCAGCTAGAAGTGCTGCTACCTGGGTGATTGCTGGGTGATTTTTGCCTGTGTCTATCTAAAGCCCTAACAATACAGTGCAGCCAGTCAAGACCCATGAGGGAATAAAAGGAGATTCCCATAGCAAAGAGAGCAGGAGGAGGGGGTAGTAAACAGGACAGTTTTGAAATCAGTTTTCAGACCTGTTTGCTGTTCCTTTCTTTGAAAGGGAACCTTTAAGGTAAGTTCTTTTCTTAAATAAGAGTAACTAACCCACACATATTTAGCACAAGTAGCTAAAATTCAGCAGTTAGACCAATACTTAAACCCCATATCAACTAGAGTCCAGAGTGAGTGGAGAGTTCTCCAGGGAGTTTGCCTGGAAACTCTCTCACCCTCCTTCACTGTAAACTGGGTGAGAGAAAGCAGGATAGCCAGGAAAAGGGAAACTTCACGACCAAAGGGCAGTAAACAGGCCAGCTTATAGGGAATTTTGCTAGGGAAGGTCTGCTTGAAGAGAGAAGCGGAAGATTAAGAGCCTCAGAGAAATGGCTGGAGGATGTAATAATGTCAGAGCCACTGCCACAACCAGCTCTTCTGCTTGTACCTGTGAGGTGTCTATCTGGGCAGGACCACCCACTGCCAAGGCTTGCATGCAGGTCCTGGTTTGGCACTTTGGATACTGTGGCTTGCAAGTTCCTTCCAGTGACGGTCAGATTGGGGAGGAGTGCCTGTGATGTGAGTGGTTCTTCTTCATAGTGTCCCTCAAGAAGCAGGCAAGAGAGCTATAGGAGAAGGTGGTGAGGCTCTGAAGCAAACTCTGCCATGAAGATTTAATTGATTCAGTGCTGAAGGAGACCTCTAGGACTGCAGCAGAACTGCCAGAGGCAACACTAGAGAAGGAAAAAGACATGAAGTCCCAGGAAGGTGGAAGCTGTCTCCCACAATGTTCTTCAAACATGCAAAGAAAGTACAGGTTGGATGAATGGAGTATAAATTAGATAGAAAACTGGCTCGACTAATGGAATCAGGGGCAGTTGTTAAAGATTTGATGTTTAGTTGGCAGCCAGTATCAAGTGAAGTGCCCCAGGGGTTAGTCAGTCCTGAGGCCAATTTTGTTCAATATCTTCATCAACAACCTGGAAGATGGCATAGAGTGCACCCTCAGCAAGTTTGCAGATGACACCAAGCTTGGGAGAATAGTAGATATGCTGGAGGATAGGCCTAGGATTCAGAGAGACCTCACAAATTGGAGGATTGGACCAAAAGATATTCCTTATCTTAGTAGAAGCATTGCCAGCAGACTGAGGGAAATGATTCTGCTTTCTATTCAGCACTGGTGAAGCCACATCTGGAGTACTGTATTAAGTTTTGGGTCCTTCACTACAGAAAAGATGTGGACAAATTGGAGAGAGTCCAACAGAGAACAGTGAAAATGGTTCGGAGGGCTGGGGCATATGACTTATGAGGAGAGGCTGAGGGAGCTGGGCTTATTTAGTCTAGAAAAGAGAAGACTGATGGGGGGATTTAATAGCAACTTTCAACTACCTGAAGTGAAGTTACAAAGAGGATGGAGTTAAACTGATCTCAGAGGTGGTAGATGACAGAACAAGGAGCAATTTTCTCAAGTTGCAGTAAGGAGAATTCAGGTTGGTTATAGGTAAGAACTTTCTAACTGGGAGGGTAGTAAAGCATTGGAATAGGTTATCCAAAGAGGTAGTGGACTCTCTATTCTTAGAGGTATTTAAGACCCAGTTAAACAAAGTCTTAGGTTGAGTGATAGGTTGGGATGCTTCTGCTTTGAGCTGAGGGTTGGACTAGAAAACCTCCTGAGGTCCCTTCTGGAACAGAGAGACCCAGGCTGTCTGTTACTTTGAGAGGAGAAGCAGCCCAGTGAAGGAGCACTGCAGCTAGGCAGGGGGCAGTAGCTGCAAGTTGCTGGGGCAACAGGGTTAATGAAGCAATTAGCAACCAGCCAAGGCAGTCACCTGACTGGATGTAGGCAGGGCCCTGGTGCATATAAATGTGGGGCTTGAGCTGGCAAACCAGTCTAGCTCTGCTTGCTGCAGGGTTAGGAGCACCTGTCCAGGGGAAGCAGGGACACTGGTCAGATTGCTATGCTGCTTACAGGAAGACTTAGGCCTGAGGAGCTCACAAGGAGTCAGGCTGGGAGGAATGCTGACTGAAGAATGAAAGGTTTGCCTTCTTTAAGAGGCAGAAGGCTGCTTCTATTGTTTTGCTTATGTTATATAGCTCAGGGGCTTATGTTCCATTACTGTTTCTACTGGTGGACTGGGATGAGGCTATAAGGGGAGATGGAGGCTTCATTATGCCCAGGGGGCACTTGACTGCCTTGAGCCCTGCCAGGGGCAGACTCAGCACTGGCAACGGTGCAGCCACAGAGGGCCCAGGGGCCAGGTGACTGAAAGGGACAAATGAAACTAATGCCTCAAATTCAGATCCATCTTCAGTGGGCCTAGGCTAGAAGGCCTAGCTAGACTGAAGGGGCAGAGGCCAGAGAGGCTGAATCCCCAGTAGAGGGACAACATGCCTATAACACCTGTGAGGCATGGAGGTAAAGGGAAGTATTTGGGGCCATGCAGTTAGCCTTTAAGGCTTTGGGTGCTCTGCCGGGCACAGCCAATTACTGAGGCCCAGCCAAGCTGGCAAAGGCCTAGCGAAGACTTGTGGGCAGCCTCCCTATTTATTATAAATACCATCAAGGCGTGGCAAGAAAGATAGAAAGGTTCTTTGGGGGCAGAGTAGGGCATAGTTGCAGAGCCATCAGGGGGTGTCACGGCCACCCCTGGGATCCCAACATACTACACCTTCCAACTCAAATTTTCTGTTCTTCTATGAAATTGTATCAATACACAACCCAAGACTAGTGGGAAGAAAAGAAATTCTCACATCTACCTCTACTTTGGTGTTTCCCAAGCTTTTGACACATGGGGCACATTTGTTTTCTGAATTAAGATTAGGGGCACACTTCACTCTTACACCTGAAAAGGGGGGTGGGGTGTGCGCGCACACCTTTCATAACAATGGCCAACATTTTGGCCCTGCAGGCTGAATGGGTGGTTCCAAGTCAGTCTACTGGCTGGATGTGGTCTGTGAGTCTGATCCCGCTCTGTAGGGCTGGCACAGTTAGGACCCAATCCTGCCATGTGGGACCAGCACAACTGTAGCCTGATCCCATCATAAGGCTGGTGCAGCCAGGGCTCAGTCCTACTCCTTGGGACCCATGCTGCCTGGCCCGATCTTTTTGTGCAGGGCCAGTGCAGCCAGGGTCTTATCCTGCCACATGGAGCTTGCAAATTTTGTGCCGGGGGAGTGGTGACAGTGTTAACTGACACTTCTTCCCCATTACCAAATTTCCAGACTCATGAGCCCCACAGGCCAGACAACACATTTCCATGGTCTAGGTCTGATACTGATTATTTTTTTGTGGCAGTCTTCTGTGTCCCATAGCATGCCCTTTGGGAATCACTGACCTATTTAAACTCCAATAAAAATGAAAGTTTGAAAACTTAATCCATAAAAATAAATAAATAAATAAACCTCCTTCTGTAGTTTTTCTCATTATCTGCAAAACCATAAACATTGCATGTAATTTCTCTTACATAAAAAATGTTGAGAGAGAGCGCACTTTATAGCATACAAATTATTAGGAAAAAAGGAACTAGATTGAAAAAGATAATCTTGGAATGATTTTCTAGATGAAGAGAATTTTTTGCCCAGAGCATTAATGCATTACACTTTGGCATTTCTAAAATATAGCTGTGAAGAATCCTGTGAACCTGCTAATTAATATGACTCTTTTTTCTCAGACATTTCATTAACCTAAACTTTTCAGGTTTCCTGTAGATTGGCTGTATGTGTGCCTGTTTTTAACCTTTGCATGAAGGCTCCTACTGTTATAATTAATTTATTCCCAATATATATAAGTTATATACAAGTAATTCAAGCAAGTCATGGATAATTTATACTGATTAATATTGTAAAGTGTAGTATATTTGAAACTTTTTCTATTTAAGGTTTATTCTTTAATAGTGTAGAAATAATGGTTCAGGGTACCACGTGTGCATCATTTAAAAAAATCTACATGGTCTAGAAATATTTTGGTTATGTCACTTTATTATTAGACATTCATTATTAAAGATTCTGGCTAAATGCCATGCTTCTGAAGATGACATGACATACATACAACCATAACGTAAATAAGTTTGAACAAAGTAACTGAATTACAAATATTATACTAAAAATAGAGCCCACCAACATAAAATATTATTAATATAATAATCAAGTAAATCAAGATATGAACCTATAATATTGTTGTACATAGATCCACAATTGAAACAATAAAATCAAATCTAATATTAAAATGTATCACTCATATCAGTAATAAAGGATATTTAACTCTAATCGTCTTAGCCATATAAGCAAAAATTGCAAGATGGTTTACTACATTTAGATCTGTTTGCTGTAGAAACCAGATTAATTTCTCTCTGTTTGAGAAATGTATCCATTTCTGCAAGTCTGATAATAAATAGGTTCTCTTTATGTCATTATATAAAGAACATTCTAATACATAGTGGGTAGCATCTTCCAGAACTCCTTAGACAGACTGGGCAAAATCTTTTAGCCCTTGGAATGGAAAGGTTGTGTCACTTTAACAGTACACAGTGGGGTGTTTATCACCTACCTGTAAGAGGGTAAATAAATTTGTAGGCCAAGAGTTATACAGTAAAATCTCTGTTATCCGGCATCCCCCAGGAATGGGGGATGCCAGTTAATCAAATATTCCAGTTAATGAAATGTGTACTATCTGGTGCACTCCCCAGAGTCAGTGTGCCAGGGAATAGCAGCCCCATGCAGGCTGCTCTGCCCTGGGCCGTGGGCTGAAGAAGTGGCAAAGAAAAACTCTGCTCACAGTGGCAAAAACCAGAAGTAGTACTTCCAGTTTCACTTTTGCCAGATCCCTCAGATGCTGGTTAATAGAATTTTCCAGCTAATAAAGTGCAGGTTAACACAGCCTTTGCTGTATATAATGATTTGGTCTCATCTTCCACAATTTTGAGAGTTTCTGTTCTATTTTAATTGACAAGTATTGAAAATGTAATTTTTAAATTAGTAAAATTTTCTTGTAATGCACAAAAATGAGCAATAAGAGCACAATAGGAGCTAGACATCTAAATATTTTTAAAAACAAGGCTCTGTATTTTTCTTTATTGTGACTTCACTTTTTTATTCCAAGCACTACTAACGTGGTGTTAATGTTATCAGTATGGAAGCTAACATTGCCTAATGCTCTTTAACAGTGGCTCACGTAGATGCTTGAAAAAAGTTTCCTTTTCATTTTACTGTGGTCCTAAAAGATACGGATTGTTCCCTGGTGAGAGCTGAGCTTTGTTGCCTCCCAGTATTAGTGTCACCTGGAAGTGCGGACATTCAGCTTCTTAAACTATGGGCTTCTATTACCCACTTTTACTTGGTACAGCATAGTTGTATTTTGCATAGCTTGCATGCTTGGGCGGTAGAGGATCCTTGTCTTACTGGCACTGACAAAAATGTAATGGCTCTCTTCAGGTCCTCCCTTTGTTTCAGTGAAAGGCATCCCCAAGCCAGGGGCTAAACAGAAGTGGTAGATATAGCTACCAGAGTGAGGATAGGTTTACACTCCTTGTCTGATTGGGACCTTTTTCTGCTGTCAAGGAGTTTGGGAATCTGCTGAAGGACCTGCACTACGCTCATCCTTTTCTTTGTGGTGAGGGATTCCTCTCGCTGCCAGACTGAATGAGGTGGAGCAGACTGCTTTTACCTCCCCGACAGCAGTTCCAAAGTCTAGTAGACAGAGAGGTTAGATTCAAAATGCTGAAATTTAGCAGATGGCAGATGACCCAGGGCAGGCCCTTTTTCCATATGGGAGTCTGGTTCCCTGGTGAGCTGGAGTTAGAAAGGAACTCATGGGAAGGCCCCCTAAGAAAACACAAAAAAAGGGTTTGAAGATCCTAATATTTGACAGAGTGGAGAAACAAACTTCTTTCACCAGCTCCCACTTCTCCTCAATTGTCATAGGAACAGTAGGGCAATAAGCTGTGGCTGGTATAGGAAAATGCTAAAAGCATTCCTCTTAAAGAGGTGGAAATGATCAAGGTTCGTCACCACTAAACCATTTGCAGCTGGGCAGCATTCCCAACCAAATTAAAGAGGCTGCAGCCTAGTGAAAGCATATCCCCTGCACCTGGTCTTTCTTTCTTTTTGCCTTACTATTCTTCTTTGTTGTCATTACTATAGATGACATTTTACTAAACTCTTGGAATAGGGTTTATTATCTTGTCTTCCTGCTTTGGTTTGTTTTGCTAAGGACATTTCTACACAGTAAATATGCCATACTTAGTTGTAGCACCCCAACATATCATGCACTTTCACATGCAGTGTGAAACTGTTTCTTAATGCAGAAACAGTGTAGTCATATACACTAAGTAGTGTAGGTGGGACAGTTACCATGGGGTGGACTAATTGGCACTGTCACTCAGCAGTGCTAATTAGCACACCTGAAGCACTGTCTGGATTTATGAAGCAGCCTACGTAGAGTAGCATAGTGTACTTAAGGGTGCTATTACCCGTCATGGTAAGTTATGGAGTCATAGGCCACTGACAGACATGGAAACCCCACCAAAAACAGCACTTCACTGGAAGAAGTGCATTAGTTTGACCCAGCTCCTCTTTATCTGTATAGATCGGGTACTTCAGCAGAGCTTTTTGAAGCATTTTATCTAATAGCTGACTGAATCAGCTTTACATAAAGTACCAAGAAGCCCCGCTGAAGTGCCCGATCTATATAGATGGTGGGCAAACTGGGTTAAACTAACAAGATGCCTCTTCTGGGCATGCACTGCATTTCATGTGGGGATGTGCTGAGCTGAACTTAAAGCACCATTTTTTGTTTTGTTTTGTTTTTTATTTCACATCTCTAAGCAGCCAAAAAGAAGTAGAGCTGGAAGGAACCTCCATAGCTCATCCTGCCTGAGGCAGGATCATCCCTATCCAAACCATCCCATACAACTATAATTTAACTAAATGTAACAGCTAAATGTAAATTATAGTTGCAGTAGAGACATGATCTAACTTTGCCAGAGCAAAAATATTGCATGTGGGGTCCTGAAACTCAACTATCAGAAATTGAAGAGAGACTTTTTTTGTTAACTATCATGCATGCTAAAGTTCAATGTTTCATTTCACCTGGCATTTTAGTACCTGAACTTTTGTTTAATATGACACATTTAAAGCCTGTCATAGGTCCAGGACTGGTTCCACTTAGGACAGTTAAACACAATAAAAGTGTTGCCATTGACTGTGAGGGATGAGGCTTTTATTTAGTAGTAAAAGGAAAAAGGAGCATTCCATTTATAAGGGTAAGTAAGGAAATGTTTCTGTGAAAGAAATTTTTAAATGGTTATTGTCTGACTCAGGTTTTGAAAGTTTAGGTTAGAAAAAAGGTGGGAGATGGATCAGTGGATGGATACAAGTACATGTGAGGCAGTCAAAGACTTATGGTAACTGCAATTTTTAGATATCTACTTGTGGATGCGTATGAATTTGTCAATGTCTGCTGAGGTAGACGCCATGCTCCAAAGCAGGTAAGTATCGATATCAGGTGGTGGGCCAACCTGAATGATGGCAGGTCACGATAGCAAGGAGTATAGATTCAGGCACGAGATTAAAAGGTGAATTGAAAACTTTACTCACGAGATAACGTTGTAACAATACAGTGATGGTTGATACCGGTGTTCAGTTATACAACGAGGTTCACGCAATCATGGCAAACACAGCAATTACAAAGATGGTTCGGTATGCTAGCAGTTATAAGAGCTCTATGTAGCAACGGTATAGGGACGATACGGTTAAGCAGTGAGGCTTCGGCTTAGGGGTTCACTCAGCTAGGAAGGTGATCAGGCTACCTGTTTGTACGCATGAGGAACCTCACTCTGAGGAGAGCTCCCCCTTTTATAACTTTCCCCACCAGCTGGGGTGCTTCGTGTCTAGAAGGTTGCAGAGAACACGGCTGCTGGCCAGGCAATCCTGTTCCTAGGATGGCCACTGATTGGTTAGCTTCTCCCTGATCACGCGGCGATCATGCTCCCGCTGAATGCTATGCTTAAATGCATACTTTAGAAACTTAGTCTCTGCCACTGAGTGCCGAACTACATAGTTGTTGTCCCTTAACTATGACACCGAGTTACTCAAGGGATTGGTGGTGTCACTTAATTTTGAACAATAATCTAAGGGGTGGTCATGCTTTTTTACTAGGCAGTCAACAAGCAAGAACATCATGGTGAACTAAGTGTCTCAGCAGAAGCAACTAGAAGGGGACTTGTATCTACCTACACCATTTAGAAAGTCCAAATTTAAAAAAGCAAGGCCATCTAAATTTTATTTCCCAGCAACTATTTGTGTGTGTGTACAATAAACAACTTTGCAGTTGGAGTACCATGTGAGCTTTTTACTAATTTGATATAAATAGTCTTTCAGGTATGGAGTTGTGCATGTCCATCATTGGATTCGTTATTTTTTCTTCAACGTGCAGATGGCTGAGTATTTCTTTGGTTTTGCTGTTTTAATATTCATTTTGTTTTGTTATTCCCTCTGAGACTGTTCTGGCTTAATTGGTCTTTATTATATAGCACTCTACTAATTATATGCTTGCATAATTGCAAAGTTTGTTTTTAATGTCTATTATGTGTCTAGTCTACAGCTCTTCATTAATTTTTGCAATATGCTTTGATATTGTAATCACTCCAGAGAATAACATCGAAACTACTCTTAATGTCTTTAAGTGTCATTCTTAACAAGTTAAGTTTGTTCTTTCTACTATTTTTATATTTTGCCCAGCAATCTTACAAATTGGAATTAAAATGGTAGGAAGAAAGGAAGACTAAGCCAGTCAGTAATTATCTACCTTATATGCTTATGTTGTGAAGTGTTCTATTATGAGTTTAGTGGTGTCTGTAGATTTGTGGCATGAGGACATCATCTGAGGGGAAAAAATGATCATGACAAATAGACTGAATAAATCATCTTGTGTGTTCATCGTAGATCAACTCTGTAAAAGTCTCATCTCTTTAGGTCACTGATGAAAAAATCTGTAAAATCTGCCCAAGACCCTGATTAAATAATCAGATGACTGGCACACAGTGAGTTCCATGACACCTTGTCTACACTGCTATTTTTTTTTTTAACTAGTCCCATGTTGTTTACATGAGTTGTACTACAGACATACATATTTGTACTTCCTAAGATGACTGGGGCAGCTGATACCTCTCTATTGTCTGTGCAGTCTCAGCTTTGATTCAGTGGGTGCATCTATATGGGCCATTAAAGTGACAGAATAACCTCCGGCACAATTCATGTTGGAGTTAACTGCTCCCTGGTGCAGGGTCTACTCCTGTGCCCTGGACAGTAGCACTTGGAACCGGGGCGGAGTTGTCCCAGGCTGGCAATAGGCTCAGGGTTATGGGGTGGAAGGCTCAGGCTCAGGTTGGGGACAGTAGGCTCAGGCTTCAGGTGGTGGTGTTGGGCAGCAGAGGAGCTGGCTGAGGCATGAGAGTGGCCAAAGTCTGGAGCCAGGTGGCTAGGCAGCAGACAGGGGCCTGTCCCCCTGCTGCCTGGGCAGACCAAGCACAATTTATGCCTGGGTCAGCACTTACACATGCGCTTTACCAGAGTTAATAACTCTGCCATCCGTGGCAGTATTGTCTTATGATGGAGTTATTTTACAGAGCCCTAATACCCATGCTTGTGTAAACAGCAACATTTTACTACAGAGCTAATTAGTCAACTTTGCAATAAAGCACACATGTAGATGCACCCAATTATACTTGACTCAGATTTTGACATTTTTTTAAGCATAACTCCAGAAATTTTGGTAAACCTGTGAGAGGTTTTGAGTTCCTGGATCAGAAAATATGTGCCAGGAAAACTGTTTCATTACACCACAAATAGGAGATGCTTTAGAATATCAGATATTTCAGCTGATACTAAGGAGAATCTTTTCTGAAAAATAGTGTATTAATATTTTATACTAAAAATTTAAAACAGTTAAACTTTCTCATCAATTCACATCAAGCATCATTATGATTGTGCAGAATTTTGGTTTTGGCTAAAAAGTTTTTCTCAACAAAATGATTTTTTGATTAAACCTTTCCACCAGCCCTAATTCCCAGCAATGAGTTGATGTAGTTCAACTCTTTTTTTTCAATCTTATTGATGTTTGTGAGATTTTTCCAGGTATAACACCATTTTATATATAAATATAAAATACCTTGTAGGGTAGAGAAAGAGGTGATACAGCTAACACATTTTTGTGTGTAAACTTGCATACAGTTTTTTAGGTATACCACCTTGTGTATCCTACAAAGATGCATACTGCACCTTGTAGGTTGTATAACTATACAACCACACAGATCACATAGACTTGTATCCTCTTGATTTTTTTTTTCTATCCCCCTCCAACCCCAAACCAGCTTCCCTGTAGGACTCTTCACTTGTCTAGTGAATAGCCTGTATTTTTGCATGAATAGGTAAAAGATGTCAACAGAAGACTCTCTCAGCAAAATCCTATTAAAACAAACAGGCATTTTGTCTGAGTGGGGACAGCAGAAAATAACTTTATCTAAGTACCTGATAACAGTCCTTAACATTCTTATCTTTCAAATTTCCCAAGACTAAATTTTTCCATAAGACGTTATTTTCAAACTTTAAAATAGAATCAATCATTTTCAGTTTTCAATTATCTGTTGTGCACTAGAGGATTTTTAATTCTGGGGCAGGGAAGGAGTGCAAGGAAAACATTCTTTCAAGTCAGAGTCCTTGTTATCTTACCTTATTAAATGTATATATTATCTAAAAAGGAAAATGATTAGAAAATAAAAAGCAAAGTCTAGGAGACTGATCGGTGTAATCAGGTTTCCTGAAGCTGAAGTGTTAAAATTACCAGTGCACGCAGTGGCTAGCTCTGATTACAGCCACTTGGGTTAAGAATTCATAAGCACCACAGGAATGATTTAACCTGCCAAATTCAAATTAGCAATAATGCATCTGATTTCTCTTGATTTATATGATCTAGTCACAGCTTGTAGAAACCATATTTTTAATCAAGGATTGCTTTTGTTAGACACCAAAAGAATAGGTAATAAAGAACACTGTAAAGAGCTAGAAAAGAGTTTTGAATTAATAAGCAAATATCTATCCAGGGGCTGATCACCTCTTCCAGTTCTGCAGCAGGAGGCTCAGAGAAAGGAAATTGTATCAAGATTTGCTTTACGAAGGCTTCATTAGATTGGTCTGTAAGAAGAAACCGGAAAAGATTCAGAGGCCTCTGTAGGAAGCCAGAGCCAACCATGCAGTGGTCCTGGAGCCTCTCTATGTCCCGTATTCTCCCACTAATGACAGGGTTAACTGATACCACACTAAGCATTTAGAAATAGCATTCATGCAGATTGTGGACCCAGATGACCTTTGAAGTCCCGTCCAATTCTATGATGCTGATGGCTGCCCTTGAACCCTGTGTAATGAAGTTGGCCTTGCTGTCTAGAAGAGATCCATGGAAAAGCTAATACAACCTAAGGATTGTTTTCAGGGTATTCCTTGTGAAGCTTGTATATTTCCCCTAGCTCTGTTTCTTCATGATGCAGAATCACTGGGCTACCAAGGGGCCCTTCTTAGAGGCAGGCTAATTTGGTCCTGCCGAGGTGCTCCTAGAAGTTGGGAGATAGAACCCAGAGTCCCCTATCTCCGGTGCAGGCTCCAGTCTCTGTTCTTGCCCACAAATGGGTAGGAATTTTCCACCTGCTATGTGTTTAATAAATATTTAATACAAATGCAGAACATCCATTAGATGCAGGGGCCAAAATCCAGGGCCCCTCCTTTCTAAGGTAGTACTATTGCATACTGAGCCATCCTTGCAATAACTTGCCTACTTTATGCTGGCCCCACATATCTTTCCTTCCTGGCTGCTCTGTCTTTCACTTACTGTGCAAGTGCCCTAACCTCTAGGCTATTGAATAAAAAAAGGTGGTGTTTCTTCTTCCTTATTTACTTCTTGCTAGTATACATGTTCCTGGGTGGTCCTATTCTGCTACAGACAGAAATAAAATCCAAGATGTGCATAAGATCTGAAAACTGTCCTTATGCAACTAGGTAGCTTAATCCTTAGTTTCTATATGCCTCCCTTCCCTCTTTGTGAAATGGGGAAAATGGTGCTGTCTTACCTCACAGGAGTGTTGTAAGGATAAATATATTAAAGACTGTGAAGTGCTTGGCAATTAAGGTCATAATATATATAAGAGATTAATCCTCATGCAGAATACTTTATACAGTTAAGCAAGTCTTTATATTGTTAACTCATGGTTAATATCCAGTTTAGACTGAGAGTTTTGGGTTTTTTTAAGTTCATTTTAAGCTGCTTTTAGATTGTTTTTCTTTTCTTTTTTCTATTAATGATGCAAGTAAAAATTTAGATTTAAATCAATCAGTTCTATGGATGTTAATAAATTGTGAGTATCAGCATAAAAATCATTACACCCAAATATTATGTCTGTGACAGTGCAAATTCCTGTCTCTTGTTAAATATTTTGAGATACTTTTTAACTTCTGGTTTTATTATGCTGATTATGCCATAAGGTAGAAATTAGAACTGGAAATAGCTCATGAGCTAAGATCCCATTTCTACACTGCTTGGCTCTTGCAGTGTTTTGTTTTGCAGCTCAACAGTGAGAATTTTGTGGATCAACGAACGGAACCATAGTGGCACTGGATTTGGACCCAGCCCTTATACCTTTTGCTCTCGCTGAGCACAATCCTTAGACCAACCACAACCTTTCCATTTGATAATGGGCAAATTTATTGATATAGAGTTATAACAAAAAAGTGACAATACAAACAGTCAAACAATTCTGTATCTACCAATCCTAGGGCTGTCATCAGAGTCAACGTACATCTGGTCAGGATGCAGGCTTCACTCTGATGCTCTCTCTTAGGTGTCAGTAGTCCGGAGGTGGGAAGCTGAGGCCTACAGTGCCCCTCCAGTGGGGTTCATGAGACAGGCTGCTGGTATGCCCTTGATTCATGATAGCCTCAGATGGGGACAGGGACCCCTCTCAGGGAGGAGGAGGAGGAGGAGAAGAAGGAACGGGAAGAGACAGAAAGGAAGAGAAGGAGGGACCCTTTGTTAATCTTAAATCTCTGTTTTTGCATTCTCCTTCCCCCTTGATGGCTCCTGATGACATCATCCATTGCTATCTCTGGTTGGTTCCTTTGCGTGGTCACATGTCCATGTAGCCTTTTGGGCCTTCTCCTAATTTGGTCTGTTCCCCAAAACTCCAGGTCTCGGGCACCGCCGCTGTTCTGGGGCCTTGTACCTGCTATCACTTATCTCGTGTTATGGGCAGTATGGTACATACTGTCTTGGTTCCCAAGCTGTGTGTCCTTGTTGTGTTAGACAACCTGTCTGCCTTGAAGGCTGTGTGTGACATGGCAGCATCCTTCAGGAGGGCCGTGATCTCCTGAAGGCCCTCTGTTCACGCCAAGTCCGGCCCAAGGCACCCTCAATTCTTGCCCGCCACGTCTTTGTTCTTAACAAGTATAAGATGGGAGGCTGCCTTCTACCGCCTTGGGTGTGGCGTATCAGGACCATTGTCCCTGTGATCTCTTGGACCTGCCGGAGTGGTTCCCTGTATGATGGGTGCCCTCCAGGCACCCCTGGGCCGTCTCTATATTCTCACCCACTCTGGGCCTCCCATCAGTGCCCCCTCTTTAGGGCCTGCTCATCAATGTTGCCCCTCTTGGGCTGTCTCATTACCACCCCTCTTTGGGGCCACCCAGCGAGCCAGTGGTCTTCTCGGCCCACTGCATGACTACCCTCTTCTTAGGCTGGGCGTACTGTGCTACAATCCCCTTTTCAACCAGGGGACCACCGCAGCACTTGCCCTTTCTTTAGGAGATGCTGTGCTGCTAACCCCGGTCTCTGGGCCCACTGCAGCACCCTGCCCCTGGCTGGGGTCTCCTGCCGTGCTAGCCTAATGTCGTGCTCACTCCTCAAATGCTGCCCCTCGTCTGGGCTCCTCAAATGCTGCCCCTCGTCTGGGCTCCTCAAATGGCGCTCTCCTCTCTAAGGCTTGCTGTGCCCCACAGGGCTTCTCAATAATGCTGCCCGTCGTGGGCTCCTTAAAATACTGCCCCTTATCTAGGGCTTCTCACATATTGCCCCTCATGGGCTTCTCAATGAGGCTCCTTCTCAGGCATCTCAACAATACTGCCCCTCATGGGCTTGGGGTCTCTGCACCCCATGTTGCTGCGCCCTCTCTGGCACTTGCTGTGCCCCACTGGGCTTCTTCAATGCTTGCCCCCTCTCTGGGGCTTGCTGAGCCCAAACTGGCACTGAATCGTGCCCTCCCAGGCACCGGGATCCCCATGCTGCTGGGGTCCCTGCTGAAGATATTGCACCCTCTCTGGCGCCTATGAGACTACCGCACCCCCACAGGCACCTTGATCCCCACACTACTGTGGGTCTCCCCTGAGGTTACTGTGCCCCACTGGCGCCAGGATCCTCACACTACTGTGGGTTTTCCCTGAGGCCGCCTCCACCCCTACAGCCTCACCCAAACCACCAGTGTAAACAACAACCAAAACACAAGCCTCTGGCTCTAACTTAAACATCAGGCACCCGGCCATAACTACATAAACCTCCTGGCTCCTACTTAACATCATTGCTCCAGCCTCTGGCACTCCCATGGGCTGCACACATTTCCTGCCCCTCCAGCTGCTAACTCTGGCTATGGGCTTTATAGGGCCAAACCCTGCCCCCTAGGTCAGCTGACTCTCCTCAGTTGCCTCAGCAACTCTCAGCTGTGCTCATTATCCCACTGCTGGGGCTTTCCCCAGCAGTTTTCCTCTCACAAGGAGCGGTGCAGCAAGGTGCGCCGCGACACTATGATCTTGTGTTATGGTATGCCCCCCTCCATTCTTGGGCTATGTGTTCATCTGTTGGCCTTGTTGTACTAGACAGCCTGTCTACTTCCAGGGCTATATGAAACTTGGTGTGCGTGTCTCCCAAGCTCTTTAAAAATCCGTTAACCCCTGCTGCCCGTCTTGAACCCTTATAATGCATATATCTATACTTATAAGCCAATTCTCAAAAAACAGACCTTTAAATGCTATTTCCAAGCCAACAGATCAGCGTTATCTTTATGAAGATTAACCAGATTTTGTAACCCTTACTCTCACAGTTACCTTTAATAGAATTTATGCAGCTTTTTGTCTCCTCCTGCATCATGGGACATAATCAGTTTTTTGCAGTGATAGGGGACCTATTGGCAGTGCCTTTCTACCCATGTGCTTTTGTCTATAGCATGCTGTAGAGTAGTGTTGGTGTTACTGACTTTTGTCTTGTAATTGTGTGTGAGAGTTTCAAGTTGTGACTTGGTGACTCATTGGTATATAGTTGCCTGAACATGCAGGGGGCTAGGTTTGAAGGTCTAAGAGGAGTCTTTTTGCCCTATGTTCTTGTATTCTGTCACCACAGCAACACATTCCATATTTGAGATCAATTCTAGTTTTTAGATATCCTGATGTATATCAATGGAATATGAAGTGTCATAATTGAGAGAAGAATTTGTCTAATGGGTAATACAGCTTCTGACAGAGGGGGAGGATCACCTCCTTGGACCTGCATGTGATGCATTTGTGGATGTATGACAATGTGCGGTTAGCCTTACTGACCGCATTCTTGCATTGGCAGCCCATGTTCATCTTGGAATCAATAGATCCAAGATCCTTTTCTGCCTCTGTGCTGATGAGAAGGGAGTTTCCCAGCCTGTAGGTATGCTGCTGGTTCTTCCTCCTTAGGTGCAGTACCTAGCACTTGAAACCCATCCTATTCTCATCCAGAGGTTACAGGTTTCCCCTGTAACCTGTCCAGATTTAGTTGTAGCCTGTCCCTCCCTTGTAGTGTGTTCACCTCACTCCACATCCTAGTATCATCCATGAATTTGAACAAGGTGCTTTTCAAGGCCTCGTCCAAGTTGTTGATGAAGTTGTTAGACAGTGTGGGGCTGAGGACCGAGCCTCACTGCCCACGTCCCTTCAGGTTGAAAATGACCCATCCACCACCATGCTCCGGGTGTGGCCCTCCAGCCAACTTGTGACCCATCTTCCTGTGTAGCCATTGATGCCACAGTTGCCTAATTTTTAATGGGAATGGTGTTGAAGGCCTTCCTAAAGTCCAGAAAGACTATGTCCACTGCAACACCTGTGTCTAAGGATTTTGTGATCTGGTTGTAGAATGCAACCAGGTTGGCCTGACAGGACCTGCCCCTAATGAACCCATGTTGGTTTCCCCCAAGCATAATCTCCCCTGGTGTTCCCTCGCAGATGTGCTCCTGAATAATTTTCTCAAAGAGCTTCCCCTGGACCAAGGTAAGACTAACAGGCCTATAGTTTTCCAGATCCTCCTCCTTCCCCTTTTTGAAAATGGGGACCACACTGACCCTTTTCCAGTCCTCTGGCACCTAGCTAGAGCACCATGAGTGCTCATCAAGCCACAATGACCTCTGCCAACTCCCTCAGCACCCTGGGGTGGAGAGCATCTGGACCTGCTGATCTGAACATGTCCAGCCCCATCAGGAGTTCCCTACCTAGGTCCTCTCTGACCCTAGGCCTGTCTGTGCCTCTCCTGAGTCTGTCCAGAATCCCAGTGGGGAGGATATCCTGGTCCCTGCTCCGAAAAATGGAGGCAAAGAATTTGTTAAAGAGGTCAGTTTTATGGTCTGGTGCACCAGATTGCCAAGCGTGTCCTGCAGGGACCCCACATTACCCAGTGCTTTCTTTTCACTCCCTATGTATTTAAAAAAGGACTTCTTGTTATCTTTGATCCTGGTCACTAATCCTAGTTCTGTCCCCACCTTAGCCTTCCTGACAGCCCCCCTACAGTCTCGAACAATGGACGTATAATCCTTCTTGGTGATGGCCCCTCCCTTTCATCATGTGTACACCTCCTTTTTAGCTTTCAGATATTCCTGAATGCCTTTAGTGAGCCATGGGGGTTTTTGTACACTCTTGCCCCCTTTGACTCGTGTTGGAACTGTCACCCTTTGGTCTCAGAGGATCATCTCCTGAAGGAATGACTACTCGTCTTGGACTCCCAACTTCCCTATTCTCCGGGACCTCAGTGCCTCCCTGACTAATTTCCTTAACTCATTGAAATTGCCCCCCCCCGCCCGCCCCGAAGTCCAGGGCTGCTGCCTGCCCTGGAAGGTGAATTCCACTAGGCGATGATCGTTATCACCCAGGTGGTCAAGAACCCACAGTCCCTTCACCAGGTCATCACCTGTGGCCAGGACCAGGTCCAGTAAGGCATTTCCCCTGGTGGGATTGTGCACCTCCTGAGTTAAGTGGAGGTCCTATATCTTAGCTAGGAACCTACATGAGCGGTCAGACCTAACTGTCTGCTCCTCCCAGCAGATGTTTGAGCAGTTTAGGTCACCCATGATGACCACGTCCCTTGACCTAACTGCCTTTGCAAGTTGAATTCCCAGTTGAGCTCTTCCTCCTGGTTGGGTGGTCGATAGAAGACACCCATCATTAAGTCTCTTTTCCCCCTGACCCCCTTGTAGTCTAACCCAGAGCACTTCAGTCTGCCCCTCCTCTGACCCTGTGCTGTTTGCTGAGGATGTGTATTGCTCTGACATAGTGTCTGTGTGGCCGGGCACTGAGCATGCCCGCCACTTGAGGAGACCGCGGCAGGGCATCAAGTCGGCCTGCTGCTGGTGAGGAGTGAGCAGCAGGGAGTTGAGCCCGCTGCCACTGGTGAGAGTGCGGCAGGGCGTTGAGCCTGCCTGCTGCTGGTGAAAGTGCGGCAGGGCATTGAGCCTGCCTGTGGCTGGAGGAGAGTGCGGTGGGGCACAGAGTGCGCCGACTGCTGGTAGAGATCGTGGCAGGACACCAGGGGTGCCTGCCCTTTTAAGGCCTTGGAGCTGGCAGCCTCCAGGTGCCTGATGAGGGCAGCTATTTTGGGATAAGTGGCTGCCTATATAAACACAGGCAGTTCGGCTGCTGGGGGCCAGGCAACAACATCACCTGGCTGGAGAGCTTCTGGCAAGATCACCCGGAGGTAAGGGGGAGCTGTAAGGGGATGGTAGGAGGCTCCTTGTCCTGGGCATGACCTGAAACTGCACCCTGCCAGGAGTGGGTGGCCTGGTGGGGCTCTCAGTGGCGCGGGAGCCCCCAGGAAATGCCGGCCCAGTTACCAGCCCGGTGAAAGGCGAATCGGAGCGCCATAACCCCTTTGCCCCCACCACTGGGAGGGTTACCCCATTTAGTTGTGTAGACTGGGAGGGCCCAGAGGGTGGACCCTGTTTGTAGCGACGGTTAGGCGCAGCAGCGGCGAGCGGAGCAGCTGAGGGGGCAGCAGCAGCTGGTCCCCCGAAGGTAAGTGGGGCTGCGGGGCCGGTGCAGCTGAGCCGGATCCGGAGG
>JAGPOW010003316.1:23335021-23417377 GCA_030014935.1 Caiman crocodilus | reverse complement strand
GCCCGGAGCAGCTCGAGGGTGGGGCGGGTGCGTCTGGGGCCGGGGCCGGGGGGGGGGGCTCGCGCCCCAGCGGGCCCGGGAGGCCCCCGCCCGGGCTCATTGCCCAAGCCGCGCCGCAGCCGGGGGGGGGGGGGCCCAGTGGCATGCTGACCACTGCCAACCTCACACAGCACGTTGCAGTGCCTCCCCACCCCCACCTCAGCTTGCTTTCCATGCCCACTCCCAGTAGTAGGGCTGCGGGGGGCAGGTAAGGGCAGTGGTGTCCCCCTGCAGGCCGCATACACATCGCCTGGCTGGGGGGGGTGCAGTTTGCACACAGTGGCTGCCATTGCACCACTGCCACACCCTGCACTGCTTTCCCATGACCAGTCACACATTTGGCTCCATGGGCAAGTGGTGTAGTGGTGGTGGCTGCCATGTGCAAATCCCAGCTCTCTGCAGGAGTGCCTGCCTGGCTGGTGGCATATGGATGGGGTCTGAGGGAAAGCAGCACAGTGCAGTGATGGTGGCAGTGCTGGTCACTGCTTGTAAGCCACCCCTCTTCCCCAGCCAGACAGTGCATGTATGGCCCGCAAGAGGCAGCGCTGCCCTCACCCCCCCAGCCCTGCTCCTCGGGATGGGCACAGAGCAAGTTGAGGTGGGGGGTGCAAAGGCACCCTGGTGTGCCACATGGGGCTGGTGGGACCCAGCATGCCTCTCCCTATCCCCCAGGAAAAAGGGAAAATATGGGGAGGTGCTGAGGGTGATGCCACCTCCGCGTCCCCAGGCATGCTCCATTCCCACTTGCCTGCACACCTTCCTGGGCTGAGGGAGGGGAAGGTGTTGGGGAAAACCCCACAAGGAGTTCCTGCCCAGCCAGAGGCATGTGGAACCAGAGCAGCATGGTATCTGTCCTTAAGGATAGCCACACATGGAAGCACCTAGCCTGGTTGGGCAGATAGCACCACTCATGGTCCATGTATACAGCTGGCCAGGCACTCCTCCATGTCTTCCACCAACACCTCCCCACTCCTCAGCTCCCAGCCAGCTTCCCACCCTGCCCCACAACCCCCCAGCACCCTGCAAGCCCCACTTACCTAAACTTACAGGCTCCAGGAAGGAAAGTGAGCCTGAAGCAAGCCTCAGGCCTCACCCTTCCACCTCTCCCTCCTACTCTCACTCCTCCTCCAGATAAGGCTGGGGGTTTCCCACCCTTTTTGCAATCAGCTCCTGGAATGCTGGAATTGCAGGCTGGAATGCTGCTAGCTTGCAGAGCTCTTTGCAAATCCAAGAAATTCACAGGTTTCTCTTCAAAAAGGGTAGAATTTGCATTTTCTCCGATAAAAATGGGAAATCTGTAGTTTTCTCCATTTTCCCTTGGGAAACAGAAAACCTGTATACCTGCTGATCACCAACTTATCCACTCAGTTACATCACTCATACTGGCTTCCAAATGATGCCTGGAGCAGGAGTAATGCTGACAAAAGATCAATGTTGAAGGACTTAAGGACCCAAGCAAGCAAGACCACTTCCACCAATGCCTCAGGGACCAGTCCTCTTGAGACCTAAGTATGGAGGAGCCATCAATGACCATTGGAAGGAGCATTTTGAAGACCTTCTCTACTGAGCCTCTGCTGTGGATGAGGCTGTTCTCAACTCCACCCTGCAACACCCAGTCTGAGATTATCTTGGAATTTCTCCAACTATTGAGAAGGTAAGGAAAGCCATCAGGCAGATGAAGGATAACCAGGCATCTGGAGTAGATGGAATCCTCACTGGCATCTTCCAGCAGGAAGGAGAGGAACTCACATCACAGCTTCATGCCCTCTTCTTAAGGATCTGAAATGACGAGGAAATTTCTGATGACCTCAGGGATGCCATGACTGACCATCTTCAAGAAAGGAGACAAGTCTGACTGGAAACTACAGAGGGATTGCCTTGCTGTCCCCCATAGGAAAGATCATTGCAAGAACCCTCCTGAACCATCTCCTTACTGAAAAGCTTCTCCTGGAATCTGCATGGGTTTAGGGCATCTAGAGGCACAACTGATATGATCTTCTCAGCTTGCTAACTGCAGGAGAAATGCTGGGAACACATAAGCCTCTCTACATGGCCTTATTTGACCTCACAAAAGCTTTCAGCTCTGTCAACCAAGAAGTGTTGTGGAGTATCCTTCTGAAGTACACATGCCCACTGAAATATGTCACTATTCTCTGCCTCCTTCATGATGATATGTGAATGGTGGCTCTCAGTAATGGATCTATCAAAGATCCCTTTGAGGTTAAAACAGGAGTTAAGCATGGCTGCATCATCACTCCAACACTCTTCTCAATATCTCTTGCCATGATGCTGCATCTGATTACCAACAGACTTCCAGCTGGAATGGAGCTAAACTATTGAATGGGTTAAGTTGTTTAACCTCAGCTGACTAAGAGCCAAAACCAAGACCACTCTGACCTCAAACATTGAGCTCCAGTACACTAATGATGCTGTGCTGTGTGCGCCCACTTGGAAACAGACCTTCAGGCAGTCATCAAGCCTTTGGACACCTGGGGAAATGGATATTCAAAGATTGTGACATCATATCCAAAACCAAGCTCATGATTTATCAAGAAGTCATGATCCCCACCATTCTGTATGGAGCTGAGACCTAGAAAGTGTACAGGTGACATCTAAAGTTGTTGGAGAAATACCATCTATGCTGCCTTCAGAAGATCCTCCATGTCTAGTGGGAATACAGGTGCACCAAAATGGCCACCCTCCTGCAAGCAAACACCATAAATATTGAGGTGAAGATCATCCAATATCAACTTGGCTGGGCTGGCCATGTTACCTGGATGTCTGACTCCAGACTCCTGAAGCAAGATTTATTCTCCCAGCTCAGCCAAGGCATATACTTAAGAGGAGGGCAGAGAAAACGCTTCAGGATTTCCTCAAGGCCAACTTAAAAAAAAATGCAACATTGATGTCAACTTGTGAGAAACTATTGCCTAAGACCATCCCAAATAGAGGAAGAGTGCTGCCTGGATGTCAGGACTTTGAATCTCACAACAACAACAACAACAACAGGAGATGGAAAACTGGGAGTAGCAGAAACCGTGTCACAGACCAAGTCGAGAATCCAGCCTTGCCCACCCTATATGGAAACACATGTCTGACCTGCAGTAGAATCTGTTGATCCTGTATAGGCCTCATCAGCCATCTTTGGACACAGAGATAAGATAATGGGAGACAATCATCGTCAGCTGTGAGGGACTGCTGAAGAAGAAGAAAGACATTCACTAAGGAAGTGCAAAATTTTGCTGTGTATTTCATTTCAAAGCTGTTTCAACATGTTTTGAGCTCAAAACAGTGAAATTGAAATGAAACAAAAGCTTCAAAACAGCCTTGAAATGAAATGAGGGTACTCGAAACGTTTCAAAGCAGCCTGGTGGTGGGAGGCAGGGAAGAACCAGGGCTGTACTCTGAGTGGTTCTGCAGCCCCATATTGCTTATCCCTACTTCCTGCTGCCGGGCTGTGCTCTGTGGGGCTGCAGAGCCCTGTGAGCCTCAGCCCAGCAGTGAGAGGTGGAGTGCAGGCCTACTTCTGCCTGCTTCCTGTTACTTAGTTGAGTTCCATGGGGCTCCACCAGCCCCACAGAGTGCAGCTGGAGCAGGTGCGCAGAGTGCAGCCTGGTGGTAAGAGGTGGGCAGAGCTAGGGCTGCGCTCCGATTGGCTCTGCCAGTCCCATGAAGCATAGCCTGGTGGCAGGGGGTGGGCAGAGCCAGAGCTGCACTCCGCCTCCTGCTGCCAGGCTGAGCTCCATGGAGCTTGGCACTGGGTGCAGACTGTGCCCAGTGTCAGTCCCAGGTGGCAGCAGCAGCCTCCTGTCATCTGGTGCAGATCCAGGGGCCTGCATGCCTGGGAGAAGGCCCCCGGTTTGCATGCCAGATGACAAGAGGCTGCCACTGCTGGCAAGTGTCAGGAGTTTGGTTTTTGTGGTTTGAGGTGCAGTTTCCAAGAAACCTCTGCACCTTATCTCCTGAAACTTGGCAGGATTCAGGCCCTCAGAAGGGGATAACATTCCTGTAATTTTCATCTGAATTGGGCATAAAATGACTATGTTTTAGGTATTTTCATGATTCCCTTTTATAACTTTATGGGCGAAACTTCGAAACTCGTTGAAGCAGCAAAACAGTTTGACAAAATGAAACGGGACAGTGCTTCAAAGCAAAACTAAACAAAATAACAAACAAAACACTGACCCTTTGAAATGGCAAAATGGACATCAAAATGAAACCATGGTGTTTCTCACAGCCCTAACGTACGCACCATGTTAAGTTGTGTTAATACAAAGGAAAGGTGTGCAAGTGAACAGTATTTTCTGTCCAGACATCTGGATATGTCAGTATTTGTGGTTACATTTTACATTAATTTTTTTTTTTTAAGACTTGTTACTCTTTCCTTCTTCCTCTTTTAATGTGCAGTTGAATTTCTGGTTTAGAGCAATGGTTTACATGTTGTCCAGAAGACTGTCTGACATGGCTCCCACTCACGCAATTAAAGTGAAAGGTGAACAATATATGGTATTGCCTGAAGCCCATTGCTTTTCCAGTATTGTTGTCCTGGCCTAGAAGGTAGTGTAGTAAACTTCGTGTCTTACCCTTGAGCTCCTACCTCAGTATGTAGTGCACCTGAGTCATTGTAGTCTTTTCAACCACTGATGTCCGTATTAGTATGTAGCCACAGAGCCACTAAAAGAACAGCATCAGTTGTGCCAAATCTACTATCCAAGCACGCTCTTACTACTGACTTATTGTAATCAATAAAATTGTCAGGAGAAATTCACTCCCATGCTTTTGAACTGCCCTTCCATAGTTCCTAGGGATGTGTCAAAACAGTTCTTGCTTATCTGAACCATGAACCATGCAGACCTTGGATAAATTCACGTGACTACAAATTTTAGGATGATTGTTGAGAGAGGCTCAAATGAAATCTTCAAAATATTTACAAATGGCATCCAACTTCATGGTTAAGCTGTATTTCTATTAGGCCTTACATGAAACAAGCCCTGGGATATTTTACATACAGGGGCCTGAGGAACAGAGGTCAAGTCATCCTATCTAATGCAGCAGAGCTAACTTTTTTTGGCAGGCATGCCATAAATTAGCCCTGTACCTTCCCTGAGTGTCACTTCTCTTCTCTGCCTGATCTGCTGCTCTGATTTCTGCTTCCTGCCTTGTGCTCCCCTGACTGGTTCACTGCTCTGCTATCTGTTCCTTGCCTTGTCTTTCACTGTGCTGTCTGTCTCCTCATCTGTCATGTGCCCCACCCAGACTGCCCATCCCACTTGTGGTACCCATGTTCCAGGTTGGTTATCTCCTTGTCTAATCCATGGTGTGGGGGTTCTGCTTATATTCGCCTGTTAGCCCTTTTTCTGTGATTGCCAATATTTGAGTCTTAGAGGTATATTCCAACTCTTGCTTGCCACATCTTGATTATTTCTCTCTGTTATTATTTGGGAGGTGTTACTTATTTTGTATTGCAGTCATACAATGACAATCTACATATAGATTTACTAGGTCACAAGCTCTATTAATCTGTTCTTGACTACACCCAAAATTAACGTCAGTGATTAAATCAGTTTGCTTTGGGTTAATCACTTTTCTTTATTTTTCTTTTACACTTATAAACAACAACTGTGTTAATTATATGCTTTTGAGGCGTATCTTAATTTTTGACTTCGCAAATCTTCAGTTGGCTTCCTCTACTTATGCATCAAATACAATACAGGTTTAACTTAAACGTAACAGTTTGAAATAAACAAGAACAATTCTCTTTCCTTTTCTCCCCCCCACTCCTGTGCAGTATACTCAGTATCTAGGGGAGATCTTATCTTGACAGATGTCTCTGGATATTTTTGCTCCTTTACCATGATCAGAGTAATCCCCAATCTGGCTCGCTCATTTATGAACTTCTATAGACTCTGACTTTAACAAATGTCCAAACTCAACAAGGAAACAATAAACACTCTTTAGTGCATACCCACAAAGGATATTGCTCTCTTTTATCCCACTGCTGGTTCAGTCAATGTTCCCATGCCGCTTGGAGCCTCTTCCTGGAGATGAAGTTTCTTCTCCATTCCCTCCCATCTTGATGAGCCTTGATCCAGTTGCTTTTTGCTGGCAGGACTGGTCTTTGGGGGTCCTTTTTACCCTTGCGGGCTTCTTTTCTTTCTCCTTTTTCCCCCCCGCGGATCCTCACTCCATCCACCGATGTAAGCCCCTCCCAGAGGCTCTATCTTAGAGATGGCTGATCTGGAAATGGTGTTCTTGTTTTGCTGCTTCTGTCTCTCCCTCATTCTTGGTCCCTATGGTATCACTCCATGTCTTTCCACATGTGGAATAAATCACTCAGACAAATTCTACACTCTGTTACAGCAATGTAAGTGTAGCGTAGGTTTTGATTCACAGAAGCATAGGGCTAGAAGGCACCCCAAAGGATCATCTGGTCCAGCCCCCTGCATGAGCAGCAAAGACATCTGGGGTCAGACGATCCCAGCCAGGTGACTATACAGTCTTCTCTTGAAGAGCCCTAGGACAGATGATTGCACCACCACCAACACCTCTGGAGTGAATCAATGGGCCAACTGTATGATAATGCTACTGCTACTGAGAGAGAAAATATTTCCCTTGCTCTTTTAGTGCTCCAGTTTCTACATTGATAATGAGATTGAATTACCTCACAAGAGTGTCTTGATAACTAAGTAGTTAACATTTGTAAGGTCTTACCTCACCTAATGAATGCGTACACTGGGGTTCTGAGGGTTGCTATGGTAATACCTAGCACTTACATAGTATTTTCTTTATCAGTAAGCTTCAAAGTATTTTTAATAAAGGGAGGTAAGTATTACTATCACCTCCATTCTACAACTGATGAAACTGAGGTTCATCAGAGATGGGCAGTGTTTTGCCCTAGATCACCTATCAGGTCTGATACATGAATGGAAAACAGTTGGAGTTCCAGTTCAGAGCTTTGTCCACAACCTTCCCTAGAGGGCATGTACTTGTCAAGGCTATCTGGATAAATGGTCCGTGGAAAAGTATTCTAAATGGTGCACAGGCATCTGGGTTCCACTTTTCATACAGCACAGGTTAGGCGGGGGGTGTGCGTAACAGAGAGAGAGAGATACTTTGGTGGGAAGTAAGCCAGATAGCACTGAAAGAATGCTATACGACAGGCCAATTCTATATAGAATGAGTTGAAGCTGTAGTTGAATTGTGTATATCAAAGAATTCTTTTCCCAACTTTCACTCAGTCCTGACAATAGACTGGACAGAACATTTTTACAAGCCTCCCTAAAATAACTGGCATGATCCAGCACTGTGAAAGAATACTTCATGGAACAAACAAGTGGTCAGTGTAGTGGTCTTCTAGTCCCAGTATTTAAATACTTTTTCTGGACAAATTACCACTGTTAAAGTAATTTTAATGGAATATAATATTTTGCTGTGCTCCTTGCCCATAATTTATCATATAATTTATCAGAAGTGACTGCCTTCTCTACATTTAAAGAAAGTACTTGTCATGGTTTCATGTGTTGATGTCCAGTACAGCTCTTAAAATGTGCACATTGTGGTCACAATTGGTTAAAATGAATGATCTACTGAAGTCTAACTTGCCAGTATGCAGTTGAAGACTCTTTATGAATTAGCAGTGACATCAACTTTCAGTGACTAGCAGTGATACTATAGTTGCATATCTTCAATGAACTTATTCTCCTCTCGAAATCTCTATAAAATACAAACGCGCGCACACACACACACACACAGAGCCTATACATAAGTATGGAGGATTCTCTGATGTGCTGTAATAACAATGTGTTGGAGAAGACTCAATTAATCGAGTAATTAACCTGTAATACAAAGTGTAGTTGTCTAGTCGTCTAATTTAGCTGTCTAACCAAACATGTCTAAGATATGTCTATGTGTAATCCAAACATGTGATTACAGCCCATGCAGATATGTATGCCTCAATTAGAATTAAATTAGCAAGTTTTGATATCAGTAGCAGTATAAATGCAGCTGTATAGGCTTTAGCTACAGACTACATCCCCAGGATTCTAGAGAGGCTTTTGCACCCCATATTAAAACTTGTACTGCTATGGCTAGACTGCCAGTTATGCTTGAATAACCTGGATTAAAGTAATTTTAAGTAAATCTGCATGGGCATGTCTACACGAGATGTTTTACTGCACATTGGACTAATCTAGGGCACAGTAAAGCATCATCATCTACACATGTGGAACTTGCTGTACAGCAAATTAGGCTAATAATGTATGGCTTGTTAATACCAATAGATACAGGTACTAGATTAACTGTGCATTAGCTACTGTGCAGTAGCACACATGTAGACTCTGACTGGGAGCAATTTGCTCCCAGCCAACCTAAGCACCTAAGGGAGTGAGGGAGCTGTCTGAAGGCCCTGGTGTGGAGCTGGGGATCACAGCCTGGCTTGGTGGTGCTGGTTTTGGGCAATGCCCCTTGACAGAGCAGCAGTAGAACCTTAGCTGTGCCCTCCCTTTCCTTGCTGAAGGGATCGGGGAGCTCTCTGTCCTCACAGCACCAGGCCAGGCACACAGGCCTTCCATGGCCCCTCACCCCTGCTGCTGCCTGTGCACCACATGACCCAGTCAACTCCTGCTCCACCCCCATGCTGGGGGGCGGGGGCAGGGAATTTGGGCAGGGCTAGGACTGAGGAGAACCCTGGGTGGGTAAGCATCACCGAGACGGGGGAGATGCATCTCCCCCTGGTCCAAGTGCTGCTTACCTCCCCCAGATCTCTCCAGTCCTGGCACTACTGATCTCCTAGCTCCCAACAGGCATGGGCAGGAAGTGGAAGCTGACTAGGGCATGCACTATGCGGGCAGTGGCAAAGCTAAGGGGACAGGGAAGCTCTCTGTTTTCTCAACACTGCAAGAACAGAGAGCTCCTCCATCCCAGTGCTGCCCAGTTCTTTGGGTGTCCTGGGAGCTAAGCAGGACTGGGACTGGGGACAGAGATTTCCCCTATCCCCTCAGCAAGCAAAGTGAGGGAAGAGATCAGGGTACTGCTTCTGTTTAGCCATAGGGCATCACCCCAAGCCAGTGCCACTGAGCCAGACTGCAATCTGAAGCTCCAGGTAGTTGGGAGATGTCCCCTGCTCTGGGATAGCTCCTCACTCCTTCTCCGTGGAGTGCAAGCCTGACCCTTGTGCCACCTGCCAGCATGGAACTGATATCAGTGAAGTTCCAGGGGGACAGAGCAGGGCAGGGGATCAGAAGCACCCCTGGACTCAACTGCTCCTGTTGGAAGCAAATTTGCTCTTGATGAGGGTCCTCATGTAGACATGTTCCCTGTCACCATTTACTGCACCTTATTTTAATGCACAGTAATCTTAAGGTGCATTAATTGCATGTGTAGATGTGCTGCAATAATCCCTCTAGGTTGCAGTGTAGATTTATTCTGATAGGAGGATCAGTGTAATGTGAAAGCTGGGTGTGTGTGTGTGTGTGTGTGTGTGTGTGTGTGCGCGCGCGTGCGCACGCACGCGCATTAGTGCTGAGCAGTGCATGTCCAGTTTTTTCAGTGGAATGAACTTTAAAGGTTATTTGATAGCAACCCATTTGAACTAACTTCCATCATGCTACATTTACCTGAAACCTACTATACCAGACACTGGGGCTTATGCTTAATTTGACCTAAATTAGGTAGCTGGAATCATTTCTAGTAGAAGACTCAGGATTAATGGCTCTTTATACTGAGCCCTCATTGCTTCTCCCAGTCCTAAGCCTAACTGATATGACTGGAACCGATTAAAAGGGGCAGGTTGCCTGGCACTCAGGCTGGACAGCTAAACGAGTCTGTGGAAGAAAGAAGGGAAAAGGGGAGGATAATTTTGAAAAAGTTAAATGGAATCCAAGGAGGGACAATAAGGGCTGTTTTCTATTCTGTGGGCACAACTACATGAGTTACTGCAGTTGCCTAATTAGCTCTGTAGTAAACCTCTCGGCATCTACATGTACTGCCCTATTAAGCCTCAGGAAACTAATAAACTCCACAGCAGGTTAATATTTTAAATAAAAGTACTATCCTGCTGTGGAGTTTTATCATGTGCAGCAATGCACATGTAGGCACTGATCCAGCTGGCTGGTGCATGAAGATGCGTTAGTAAGGGGGCTGTCAGCCAGCTCATCTGCAGCACACTGAGCTGGATTGGAACAACCTCAGGCTGCCCTGATCCAGCACAACATTCTGCAGTCCTAAGTGTACATTCAAATGGCACACCCAGGAACAATAAACTCCAATAAGATATGCACTGGAGTTTATTGCTGTGCATTAATATGTACCTGTAGATGTGCCTTGTCTGGAGTAGAGGATACAGTGAGAAATTTGCTCCTTTTTGGAACTCCTAGAGGCAAGTATAGTAATAACAGTATACATTTCTATATATGTTCTGTACCCTTATATATATTGCCTTGGTATTTTATAGTGGAGCATTATGAAAAAGCTCCAAGTGTTAATTATTATAAATGAACAGAAAGAGAGGGTTATTGAAAAACATGCCCTTAGTACCTTTCTGGAGGGAGCTGCATGCCTCAGCTGAAGCCTTTCTAGGTTTCATATGCAAAGATTACAGGGCTTATACAGAAAAGTAGCTGAGACAGGTGCCAACTGGCATACTGAACTGTGGGTTTTGATAGAGGTTCTTAGGTAGCTTTCAACAGGAATTAGGGACCTAAATGTTTAAAAATCAAGCCATGTTTGTCCAGTATCTTTCTGTTTTTTAGTTATGAGTTTTATGGCGGTAGTGTTATGCACCTCTTTTGAGAATCTAGCAAAAATAATTGCTTGACAATTAATGGCTTGCCAACATTTTTTCCCAAAACTGTATTCATGGGGAATATTAAGCAGCACTTTCAGTGCTGGATTTAAAGTATATTTTTTGCAGAAGTACAACTTATTTCTCCCAATATGTGAAAAATAATGGATAGAATTTGATGCACTGCAGACATGGTATTGAAATGGGAAGCACAAAATACTAAATGAAAATATGAAAATTCAGTGAAGTAAGCAAAAACCCTTAGAATTCATCTGATTACTAATGAGCTGAGCCTGGGATCTTTATTCCACTTCACTTGCTGAATGTGTTTCACACTGTAGATACACTGAGGTATTTTAAGGCACTGGTATCAACCAAAATCATACTAATTTATCCAACAAGGGACACACCTGAACTTCTACCTGCTAGTTAGCCCTAAGCTAAAGCACCCTCATGCCCCAGTCAGCCCCTCCACAACACCTTGAGCTGGGTTGGAGAAGCCCTGGGCTGTCAGCATAACCACCCCCTACCCGCCATGGTCTTCTGCCAGTCAGGGCATCTCTGACCCAGCTCAATATGCTGTGGTCCTAGGTAGATGTTCAAATGGCACACCTGGGAGCAATAAACTCCAGTGCAATATGTGCTGGAGTTTGTTGTTTTGCATTAATTGCATGTGTAGATGTGCCCAGTGAGACCCAAAGTTGAAGTGATGTTGGGTTTTGTTTTGTTTTAAACCTTGAGTGGTAATTTTCTGGGTTTTTTTCTCCCCATCTTCTGTTTCAAAATAATTTTAATAAATGTAAATATTTTAGAACTTTTTAAGTTTTCCACATTTAAATCAGTCTTTTCTAAATAAAGTTGAAAAGAATGATTAGGCTACATCCATATATGCTGGTGTGTGCACTTGCAGTGGCAAAAATTTTAGTGGCATAAACCCTGCATGCAGTTTGTGGCACTGGACATGGCCTTGAAGTACAAACTGAGAAGCAGCAAGCTGACATATATACATTTAATGTTAACCTTACTGTAAAAGTTTAATACTTGATCTTTTTCCCTCCAGTAATCATGTGCATGGAATCATATCAATGGCATTTGCAACAGGAGCAAGGGACAAACTTATGTACATTTCAAACAAGTTGTAGTGTGGCTCTATTACCTTAAATTTGAAACACTTACTACCGACCTTCACTGCTCAACTACATTAAGAGACAAAGTTAAATACCAATTAACAGAATCAGGCCTTAACCATCGACTTTTTGAACATGCAAGGATGAAAGAGGATGAAAAGTAGGACAATGAATCATCGAAAAGTTTTCCTGAACAGGAACTGGTAACAAAATATATCTAATGGCCTTTGTTTTGTAGTAGAGAGATATATCCTTTTACATGTGCACATACCTCTGATTCTGAAACGTCTCGATCAGTTAATACTCAACTCCTGGATATCAGTGCAGAAAAAGTTAGGGGGTAGGGTTCCTAAATAAATGTATTTGATGCTCTCACTTTGATAAACTTGATAATGGCCACATGCAGGCATTACAATTCTATCAAGAGAACTACAGCTCTCTTGGTAGAAACTACAAGTGTATAGGTGCAGTTTTTTCCAGAACAAAAATAGTGGTCCCAGGAGAAAAATAACTCATCTTCAACCCTGTAGAAGTTACTTTTGGGAGGATGAATTCCTGTACGTTTGTCTACTGGTTGATTCCTCCCATGGGCCAGGAGGAGTTGAACAGTAATCCTCAACATATTTCTGTTTATTTCCTCCAGTTCTGTGAGGAATTAAGCAGTGGAAAAGATTCCCTGTGCCTTCCCAAGACTTGACTATCCCTGGTCTGGAGAAGACAGTTGCTCTCATCTCTCCTGTAGACTGGGAGGGGAAGGGAAGAAGCAGCTGCTCTTTGCTCCCCATCCACTTTTCAGACTGCAGTCCCTGATTTGAGGAATAAGTGGACGTGGGGGAGAAAGTTGTCAGGCTTCTCCTTCTGCTCAACTCCAGGCCATTAGGTGTTGATGATTGGAGCAGCTGCTCCTTGCTCCTTGCCTACTGCTCAGACCAGGGTACCAGGTCTAAGTGGGTGGAGGACTTATGATGCTGCTCCAGGCTCCCTGAGAAGAGGAAGTAGGTTCTACTCCATGTTTTCCCAGCCTGGGATCCTTGAGTCTTGGGAAGGTGCAAGGAGCAGCAGAGAGGGGGAAGTTGCAGGCTGAACACCTGTACTGCTTCTTCTCCAAGAAACCTTTTAGTGATGGAAAATTCCCCCCAATAGGAATGTACATATGAATGTACATGGCATAAGAGTATAAGCTTGATATTGTTAAGGAAAAAAACATCTTCCAAATTATACTTGCTTTACAGTTTGGTCTCCTGGAGTTCCTTGCCTTTTATTTCCTAATCTTTTCCCTTATCTTAAGATGTGCACAACCAGAACATTATTTTACAAAAAGAGAATTGTATTTTGTTTTTAAATAAAGCTTTAAATTGGGAGTTGACACTGGGCCTCTTTACATTAAGGACTCTACACTGCTTCAGCACCTAAGCCTACCTAAAGCTGCTTTTTTACAGAACTGTATTAATGAAAATCTATCTGTATCTATTTATTTGTCTGTCTATGATTTCTACCTAACACTTCATCCTCATGTCTTTTAACACAGCTTCTTGCTCTGCTACATATCATTATCCTGTTCCCTTGGTTATATATGTTTTCAGGCAATGGATAAGAAAGATTATCCAGTAGAAAAAATGCCTTTCCTGTTTATGTAGTCTGGCAGCAGCAGCATTAGGCTGAGGAAACTTTGATGTATTTCTTTGTTCTGATTGGTCTTAGAGGTTTAAGTGTTTGCAAAGAGCTCAGGGAATCTATACTTGACCCTGCTGTAGATGTCACAAAAATGTCACTGTTAAAGGAACTCATAGTGAATACAAAAGCAGTACAGCCAAGGGGCAAAGCAAGTGGCAAAGTAGCTCTCCTGCTAATTCAATAGCAGGAACAATAGTGGCAAAAAGGACAGAGAAACTGTCATTAGGAGTATAAGTAACATGAATTGCATAGTAAGAACAACAGCTGCTAGCATCTTACTGCTGGCAGAAGCAACAGCTTTAGTATACAGCTGCAGGTCCAGTAGTATCAAGAACTGCAACAGGTAAACTTTCCCTGTGTGTTTTAGGCGGACAGACCTAAGTGGCAGAACTAGCAGCTTAGTGCCTTTATCCTAGCTGACTGTGGTGTGTACTCTCTTTTTTGAGAGGGGTGTGTACGTGAGGCCTAACATCTAGTTTGTGGGACATAAATAATCTAGATGCTGATGATGCCACTATGCAAGGAGTCAGAGGAGGTAATCTTGAGGTACCTTCCAATTCTCTGGTTCAAAGGTGATCACTTGAACTGTTAAGGTAACCACACTGTCTAATCTGGTTGCCCTTACTGAAGAAGGGGTAAATCTTTTTCAGTTCTCTTGCTGATGCTGCTACCCCACTCTTCACTCTTGGTATTCAAAACAGGCTGATGACATTAAAAATTCAAGTCTATGTGGGTACTTGCTATTGACCTCAGTAACAGCAAAAATTAGTTAAAGGATAGTCTAATCTGGTTAATGCTAATGCAATGTTAACGGTGTGTTGAGCAAGGAGTTGAGAGTGGACCTGTGGACTGGCTTAGCAGTGTAGGCATGCTTTAAAATATTTTGTCTTGTTACTAGACTATTGTGCCCACCTGGTCCCCTATAGGCATTCCCGTGCTGCCTTGGAGCATGCACCCAGGGAAACCCCCAAATTCAGCTGCTACAACTTGGGTTTTCCTTTCAGTGGTGGGGCTCCCTCCTGTAGCCTCTCGCGGATCAGTCGCACTTCCTAGCAGGTATTCTTGGGGTTCCACCTCCCCTACACCCTGGCCATGCACTAGCCTTTAAGACAGCCACTTGATAGTCAGTTGGCTTGCCCTCTGGACCCTCCTTGTATGCAGGGCTCCTAGTGATCTTGCTCTCTCCTAGGTCTCTTCAAGATGTTTGACTGTACTTGCTGATATGCCAGGTTTTCCTGGCTGCACTGCTGTTCACAGTGTTGCCCTGGCTGCTCCTATTCCCTGAGCATCACCCTTGGCCCTAATCCCTGTTTTAGGGAACTTCACGGTAATCTATAAAAGAAAAAATTAACAAAGAAAGAAAAGGGGAGTGGGGTCTTAGCCCTTCCCCACTCACAACTCTGGTGTCTGTGGCTGCTCAGTCCCTCAACACCATCCTCATCTCTTTAACTGCTCATGGGCCCATCCAATGGGTCCATCCTTAGGTCCCTTGGTGGCAGCTTGTCATTCTTGCCTGGCATGGGAAGCACTGTTGCAGTCTGCTCCCCGCAGTGCCTTCTCAGCTGTTTCCTCACCGCTGGCTTTTATCTTGGTTGGGTGACATTTTTGTGTGACATTCTCCTTTCACACCACTTTAGCCAGAAATAAAAGCAGCTGACAAACTGTGTGGATGCTCTGTCCTGGCGTGGTTCTTCTGTCCCTTCTCTCCCTGGAATAGGTAAATTCTCCCTGACTTCAAGGCTTTCCAGGTGGAGACGGGCCATCTCTGCCCTGGGTCCTGCTGAGGGAGGAATCTTCCATTCCCTCATTTCTGTTCCCCTAGGACAACTATAATATAGCTAGCTCAGTGGTAGCTCACCTCTATAGGTTGCTTTATGTGGTGATGCCAAATGAATGCCTTTTTACATACAATAATAAAGGAAAGATGACATGTAGTTTTTAGCATGCTAATGATTCCAAAAAATATGAAACTTTCCCATGTGATGATACTATTTGGATTGTGCTCATATTTAGCTTTCATTTATATTAGAGCCAAATCTACCCTGATATACATTTCTATGTCAGAATAAAAACAAAAAACATTCAGGCATATTTTTGGATCCAAATTTCCAAATCACTACAGTGGTTTCTATTTAGCTAAGAGAGTCATATGATACAGTCTAATCTAATTTCAGAGTTCCAGTTGCACTGAGGTCAAGGAGAATGAAGTGGGGGAAGGAAACAGAAGAAGGAAAAAAGGAAACCATTAACTAATTGGAGGAGAGATTTGTCCATCGTACGGTCAGAGAGAAACTCTGATTAAGATCAGTCGAGGAGATTGCTGACAAGTTATTGGGGAAAGGGAGGAAGGCTGCTTTACTCACCTATTGAAAGGAAGTTTAGAGAAATTCCTAAGAAAGGGTTTTTGTTTTGTTTTGTTTTTCCTTTTTTGGTCAGTGGGAAGAAAATGGAAGATTTTAGAGGAGCAAGGATTTTTGTGGGAGATAACTTATTGGTCCAGCTGCATAGCTGGGATACACTTAGACAAGTTTTCAGGTACTATGGTACCTTTCCTCAGGTCTGTGGAATAGAAATAGACACAGTAAAACTAAATAACCAAAGGAACAAGGGCTGATGTAAAACTCCATATGTAAACCAAAGCAGCATATACTAGAAATGATCAGGTAGCCAACCAAAGAAACAAGCAGTAGAAACCTGAAAGAACAAGACCACTCAGAAGGGTTGTTGTCACCTGTGAAGTGCAAAAATTAGCAAGTATTTGGTCAATTATAGTGGTCCATGAAGTCATTGTGTACGTTAAAAACCAAATCCTTGGTTTTTACTGTCCAATAGATTAATGAATTTTTGTTCTCAGGTTCCATCTTTGAAGAGGTTTTGTAATTTTCCCTTGAGCATGTGAACTGTGAGGTCAGAAAGGCAGTAGTTTTTTTATTGTGAAAAAATATTCTTCTATCTGTGTTCTATCTGTTTTTTCTTTTATCTTTTTTTCACTTATTTTAGATATCTTCCTGCAAAGTAACAGAAGAAAATGAGTTGTTGACAGTGAAGTGGGGAAAAAGACCAGTAATAAGAAAGAAGGAAGCTGAAAAGGTAGCTTGCTGAATGACCTCAGGAAAAATCAGTGAAGAGAAGTGGGGATGGGAGGCAGGAGGAAGAACATATTCTAGTGGGGAAGTGGTGATTCTGGTCTCTATCTATACAGGTTTCCTACAGTGAAGGGAACCTCTGGACAAGTCCTAGTTGACCTTAATGAAAGGAAGGCTTATATAATTTCTCAGCATCATGCCATCTTTGAGGTAGAGCCATACAAACAACTGATTTTTTGTTTGTTTGTTTGTTGGCTGAATAAAATTGAATTATCTCATTCATTTTCCGTTTCTTCCTAAAAACCAGCCCCCACATTAAATTTAAAAAACACTTTCTTTTAAATTGTATCTAAATGACTTGGATTTATTTTAATTTTTTGCCTTTTGAAAGAAACACTTAAATAAACATCAGGATGACTTTTAAAATGATTAAGATTTTTCATTTTGGAAAAAAATGGAGTATTTTGTGGATGTTTTTCAGTTTTTCCCCATAAAACACTGGAAGGAGTTCAATACAACTCAACAAATCAGTGCCACCACTGAAATATGCACTAATTAATAAATAAAAATATTGTGCCCAGCTCAAACCTGCTGAAATCATACCTTGTTAGAGGAACATACTATATAATGCCACAAATCATAATGCATACTTCCTTTCTTTCTGTAAAAATCACTGTACAATATATCAGAAATGAACTGCCTAATATGTTAACAAGGGCTTCCATAAAAATCCGTCTTTTGCCTGTGATAAGCCCTATGTACCAGGTATGTAGGTACTTCCAAGGAAGATAGATAAGCACCATAGAATCTATTATTCTGTTTCATGGTTTAAATTAAACCTTTTTCTCACAATAAAGATGGCAAAGAAAAACTCCAGGCAACAAACCTTCATTAATTTGTCCCTTGCTTGAAATAGCTGTTTTGCTCCTGGAAAACACACTGGGTATATCTACACAGCATGTTTACTACAGTTGCCTTATTAGCTCTACAGTAAATGTCTCAGTGTCTACACATGCAGCTTTGTTAAGATAGAGTAAACTAATAAACTCCACAGTAAATTAGTACTTGTAAATACAAGTACTAGCCTACTGCAGTGTTTTTTACTTTGCAGCAGTGCACATGTAGATGCTGACCAAGTTGGCTGGGGCATGAGGGTGCTTCAGTGTGGGGGCTGCCTGCTGGCTAAACCTACACAAGAGCATTCTCAAGGCCATCTGCAGCATGCTGAGCTAGGCCCTGGGGTGGTAGGCTGACCCCTGGGCCCCCTGCCATCTGGGGTTGCTCTGACCCAGATGAACATGCTGTGGTCTTGGGCATACATTCAAATGTCATGTTGTTGAAGTTTATTGCTTTATGCTAATAGCAAGTGTAAAGGCGCCCAGTGAGTACATATTCACAAAGTACAGTATTCATAGTGAAATGAGTGAACAGAAGGACAGTCTTACATGATACAGTAGTAACTGCTCCCATCATGCTTACTGCTGCAAGTAAATGAGGGGCATGAGGAATAAAAAAGTGACAAGTACAAGAAGCTCCTCCCTTTCCTTGATCTCCAGCAACAGTAGTTTGCTTGGTTACTTCACAAATAAGTGGTGGAGAAACTTGTCAGAATGATAGAATAGAGGGCCTCAGGACACACTAAATGACAGCAGTTTATAATGATCCACAATTATATGCTATGTGGTCCAGGGATTTCTGGAGTGCTGGTTGCTCCTGCCATGACCCTACCCACCTCTGGCATATTCTCCTATGCTTCCGTCTCATCAAGGGAATCCTCAGTTGCCTCGTTCATTACCACTGAACAGCTCCTTTGTGCTGCAGACATAGCATAGGACAAAATCTGTCTCGGTAGCTTCTTGTGAAATATTATTATGTGTGTCATTAACTACTTACACTTATCCTGAAAAAAGATTGAGACACCAAAGTGAGTATAAAATGTTAACATGATGGTGTGTTGATATCAATCCAAGACTCGGTAATAATAAAAAAGAGCAAAAGGCTTTAATATGATTTTACATACATTGTAAGGGCTTTGTCACCTTCCCTAGTACACAATACAATGGCAGGGAAATAATTACTGTTTAACAGGAACTTGTACCCTATATGCATTTGCCTTTTTAGACGTGCACTGTTAAATCTCATCTTAACAAGGAATTTGGCAAAGGGGCACAAATGAGCAATGTTTTCATATACCAGATGCAAAACAACATTCACCCACTGATCAACCCAGCACTTATATAGAAAAGATTTTGAGCAACAACCCATTAAAGTTGAGCCTCTCTTGTGCCTCCCCCACCTTGGAAATGAAAATCCTATGGGCTATCCCTGTAACTGAGAGGGAAGCAGCATTTTGTGAGAAATGAGTGTACATTCCAAGTGCCGTCAGTGCTAAAGGAAATGCCTTATCTGTTTAAAAAACAAACCAACCTGATGATATAAGGGGGTTCTGAAATTTCTTGAATAAGTATGACGATAAGATCAACAGTCTGAGCATACAGAAACAAGTATTGCTTTTAGCATTTTGGTGAGGTGTCTTTCTGGTTATTATTTTTAAAACATGTTTGATTGTTTTACTTGTGCTTCTATTGAAACTGAGCTGACCACCTGCAGAATAATGGCTAGGACATGATATCTGGGAGGCCTTGGTTCAACTCCTAGTGCTAATGAAAATTTATTTTGCCACATAAAATGGGACCTTTGAAAGAAATTATAGAAGCCCAAGCCCTAATAGCAATGGCCTGTTATTCGGACTTTCATGATATATTAAAATTCAACTGTCTGTTCTGAATTGGGCAGAGCAACCTGAACCTGGCTCTCTCATCTGCCAGGTAGCACCCTAAGTACTGAGCTATTGACGAGTTGGTTGTGCCCCATATTTTGTCTGGGAATTCCATAATTGACTTAATTTTTTTCCAACAGAAGTTCATCAAAACCAATGCCTTTCAGAAAAAAAAGTCTTGTTCTGAATACAGGAATATTCTTACCAGCTCTATATCTCAATAATATTCTATTTTTGCTTTATTATGTATTCTTAATGGAAATAATGGATTTGATGCACACGAAATTTTCAATATTAACTATTGTATATCTGCCCTTGATTCAGAATAAGACAGCTCCTCTCAATTTGTGAGGGTTTAGCAAGTATGAAAGGGTATATCTAGTATATAAAGAACATGAAAGTATTCCAAACCCTTAGAAATCCCATCAGGGCCAGGTATAGAAATTATACTTTTAGTCATATAAGTGCTTGGAAACCAGTCTAAACCTATAACAGAACAGAAGCTTAGCACCCATAGACTGGTTTAAAAATGCCAGAACCCAGTCCAAGGTTTGCCCCCTACTCCCCAACTCAGTATGAATGTGTGTTCTGTTTGCTGCTAATCTAAACTGCACTACTTAAAGAAAACTGAATAACTTAGATCCATTCCACCTCAGGCTCTCTCAAAGTTTCCACCTAGCCCTAATGTTAAAATGCCAAAGGCATCAAAGCTGTTTTATCTCAAAGTCATTAGCAAATGTTATGGAATGAGACATTCCTTTCTACTCTGTAGAGAAATTGGATATCTCTATAGATTTTGTTTGTCATACACAAAATACTAAACTTTCTGGCATGCACATATACATCTATTCTTATGGTACATTCTTCAGAAGATCCTATTGATTTTTTTCTTTTCATTTGTCATTCACACTGTAGCTACTTCTGTACTTGTGACTGTCTGAGTCATATTTTCTAGGTTCCTGTTGACAATGTTTTTTCTCTTGACTTCTGTGTGCATTTTTCCAAAATTAAATTTGTGGCCTTTTCTTGTTCAGTGTTTACAATCAAGATTCTAATAAAGGATACAACTAATAAGTAAAAGCTCTGGTTCTGAGTCTTTTTCTTTACTTTCCCTCTTAATTGTTAATTATTTTCTTGTACATCTATAACATAATAGAAATGTACCAAGTCTTCTTTGAATATACTGGTTCAGATTCTTTGTACCTTTGTCTGTCTGGAGAAAGATTTGTAAAAGTCATTGAATCTGGCTTCATTTTTTTAGATATTTTTCTTTCTATTTAGTCACAGTTTCCTTCTGCTATAGAATATCCTTTACAGTCCTTAATAATGTATTTTCTTTTCATACTACCAGCAGACACACAGTATGCAGCACCTGGAATGAAATACCACACTTAAAATGTTGTATACAGTAGATCAGAACAGACAATTGCAGGTCTCTGTGGGCTTGAGTCAATTACAGATATTTCCTAGTTTCCATGGTTTAGAAACCCACACAAATACCTTGGGAGCCTTATAAATTGGCTCCATATTCAGATAGGTAAGCCAGTATCAGTCATCACTTATTTTTAGTGTACCTTTAAGCTAAGGAAGCATGTAGGATAGCTGCATTCCCCAATAAAACTCATTTCTGTCTGAAAAGAATGTGAAATGGATTTGGTTCTGAGTTCTAGTCTTCTTAATGAGGATCAGCAGCACATAGCAACCTTGATTAAGTGAGCTTATTAACCAACCTGCCAGGTAGGCAGATCTGTTCTTCAGTAGGGTGGCAATCATAGAGGACAGTGCAGTTGTCTTCTGTCCTCTATTGATATGAAACTGGATGCCTTTATGTCCGGACATAAAGGTGTTAGGTTTTGTATCCATAGAAGACAGAGTAACAGAAAACTAGAATGTCTACTATGATGGCCCTATTCTTCAGACAGGGTAATTAGGGCACAAGTAGGAAAATTACTTGCCCAATATAGTGGAAATAATCACAGGAAGAAAGACAAGAAGTTAGGGATATTGTTTAACTAGGCTTCAACTATTAAAGACCAGATCTGACAACTCTCTTGAATCAGACCTCTCCACCCCCAATATTAACCTACCTCTATGGGAAAAGCCCCATCTTCATGTAAGGGGATAAGAAAGAAAAGGTTATTTCTTCAGTGCAGTGGACACAAGGTAATCTAAAACTATTCTTTACTTTGTTTAGGTGCTGCCTTCTCCCAATCCCCTTTAATTACAAATTGTCAGGTCACTGGACCCCTGAATGAGTACCTGCCCTGACCATTTGGCACTAGGAGGTGTCAGTAATTTGTTTTGCTGCTTTCTTGGATTATCTGGTTGCTAACCATTTATTTACCGAGAATGTCTAGAATTATACCTATGTCCCCAGCTGAGACGTTTACTATCTTTTACATGCAAAACTCAGATCTTTTAGATGCATATCCCTTATGGAAAATCATTAACCTTTCTGACTTGCATCATTTTAACCCCCAGTCTCTTCAGAATTGGGCCGTCAGGTTCCAGCGGAAGACTTGTAAAACCTTCCACTAAATTTGCAGTTTGTTCTACCAAACAGCCTAATACTCTCCTCCTCCTAGTGCTCTCTCCACAAGAAGAGTAAATGTCTATAAGAAGGGTCAGGAATTATGTATCCCTTAAAAGGGATAGGGATTTTGCTTATCTTGACATCTAGATAAAGTTACTATTCAAGCTGTTTAGGAAAAAATCATTTGTGGCAAAGCCGGGCATACAATCCCCATTTATGACAGAGACGCAAGCTATTCACCAGAGACTGTTGCATAATTACAAGGCCAGATCATAAGCTCATATAAATCAGTATAATGATTGATAGTGTATATATAATATATTGATTTCAATGGAGTTATTTTATACCAGATTAAGATATGGCCCATAGCTTGAAACATCAATGCAAATGCTTCTGGAAGGGAAAAAAAAACAAACTAGCACTTCCCCCCACTCCACCTCCTAAATGCTCTGGTTCCAAAAGCATAGTTATTATGAGGATATCTGAAAGACATCCTGACTATGTTGACTTATGGCTTGTGTTTAGAAGAAATTGTTCAAAAACAATAAAAGAAAGGTAGAAAGTTTGGTCTCTTCCTGGAAATAAAGTTTCCCCCAAGCATAATGCATTTACTGGCAAAAGTGGTTGTTGTTGTTGCTTTTGTTTTTGTTTATCTTTTTAATGCCACATTTGTAAGTTCACATCAAAAAGACTTGCTTCTTTCAGTGAGTGCCATTTGACATGTACTTCATGTCAAATGGCATTAACATCATGTACTTCATGAGCATTAACAATCATCTGGAATGCTGCTCCAGCAGCTACTGTGAAGCAAATGGCTATGCTTTCTCTTGTCTTTCCTTGCTGCCCTCCCTCCTTCCCCACCTGGTTTTCTTCCTTGCCCTTCTCTAAACCACTTAACACACTATATAGGCTCAAAATCTAAACGTAAATAACTGCAACTCAGTATTTGTAAATATAATTGCATAAGAAATTATCTGAAACTGTAACCATTGAGTGTGGATTTTGAGTGCTTCCTCTTCTTTCCATTCATAGTTTCATAGTTTGTAGGATCGGAAGGGACCTTGACAGATCATCAAGTCCGACCCCCTGCCATGGCAGGAAAGAGCACTGGGATCAATCGACCTCAGCAAGGTGTTCATTCAGCCTCATCTTAAAGACCCCCAGGATAGGAGCCAGCACCAGTTCTCTTGGAACTTGGTTCCAGATCCTAGCTGCCCTGACTGAAGTAGTGCCTCCTGATGTCTAGTCTGAATCTACCCTCTGCCAGCTTGTGACCGTTATTTCTAGTTATTCCTGGGAGTGCTCGGGGGAACAGGGACTCTCCCAATGCCTGCTGATCCCCTCTGACTAGTTTGTAAATGGCCACTAGATCCCCCCTCAGCCTTCTCTTGTGGATGCTGAACAGGTTCAGGTCCCTTAGTCTCTCCTTGTAGGGCCTGCCCTGATCATGCAAGTGGCCCTCCTCTGAGCCCTCTCAATGCTGTCTACATCTCTCCTGAAGTGCAGCATCCAGAACTGGATGCAGTACTCCAACTGCGGCCTGACCAGTGTCACAGAGGGGGAGGATCATCTCCTTGGACCTGCTCGAGGTGCATCTGTGGATGCATGACAAGGTGTGGTTGGCCTTCCTGACTGTGTCCCCACACTGTTGGCCCATGTTCATTTTGCAATCAATGATGATTCCAAGATCCTTTTCTGTCTCTGCACTGACAAGAAGGGAGTTTCCCAGCCTGTAGTTGTGCTGCTGGTTCTTCCTCCCCAGGTGCAGCACCTTGCCTTGCACTTGTCAGCATTGAAACCCATCCTGTTCTCATCTGTCCACTCCTGTAACCTGTCTAGGTCCAATTGCAGCCCATTCCCCCCTCCTAGCATGCCCACATCCCCCCCACGACATCTTAGTATCATCAGCAAATTTGAATAGGGTGCTTTTTACCTCCTCATCCAAGTCACTGGTGAAGATGTTGAACAGTGCGGGTTCAAAGACCAAGCCCCGGGGGACCCCATTGTCCACATCCCTCCAGGTCAAAAATGACCCATCCACTACCACTCTCTGGGTGTGGCCCTCCAGCCAGTTAGTGACCCATTTGACTATGTAGGGGGTCAATGCCACAGTCTCCTAGTTTTTTAATGAAAATGGGGTGAGAGACAGTGTCGAAGGCCTTCCTGAAGTCCAGAAAGACTATGTACACTGCTACCCCTGCATCTAAGGATTTTGTGACCTGGTCATAGAAGGCCACCATGTTGGTCTGATAGGACCTGCCTCTAATGAACCCATGTTGGTTGCCCCTAAGCATAACCTCCCCTGCTGGCCCCTCGTGGACATGTGCCAGGATAATTTTCTCAAAAAGCTTACCCAGAATCGAGGTAAGACTAACTGGCCTATAGTTCCCTGGGTCCTTCCTCCATTCCATTTTGGATCTAGTCTTTCTCCTGCTCATACTCCTTTTATGGATGCAAACTGTATTGCTTTAACTATATAATTATAGTTATAGTAGTATATACTATTGAGTGTGGTTGCAGCCATACTGGTATAATTTATTTTCACAGGGAAAGGGAAATTAGCTACATTGATATAATGCTAAAAAACAAATGAACAAGGTCCAAAATCCTAATCAAAACAGTTACATCAGTAGGAAAGTGGTAGATAAACCAGCTGTCAATGTGTGAAAGTTTGGTTCTATTGGATAGCCAGGGGTTAACTCCCCCCCACATTGCTCCCTTGCAGCATGGAGAACAGCTGCATGTGTGGTATGTGGTGCCAAAGATGTGCCTGTGATGTCAAATACCTCGCGGCTGCACTTGTCTGGACGCAGCCTATGGGGTTGTTCACCATTAAATTTTTTGGTTAAGAAAGGATTTATGGTAGGTCTGAGAGTAGTGAAAGAGCAGATATCTTGCTAACAAACACTTTCAAAACAATGTAACAAGGAACAGAATTCAATTTTTTAAATCTATGTGGTTTAGTTTGTGGTTTCATTTTCCACATTCAGTTGGAATCAAGGTCAGAATACTTCCGTAATTGACAATTAATGGCTACTAAATGCCATTCCCTTGAATACAAATACAACTTTAAAAAAGAGCAATGTCCATTTACTCTAAATGGTTTTTTTTGACAGATGCTTCATCTGAGCCTTTGATAGACTTTGGATGAAGTCTTACATCGTTGTAATAATCAATGGTGATATAAAATCAATTTCAAATTGGTCTTTTATCATGAAGCTAAAATGCTAGGTCAGATTCAACTAACTTAAATGCTTAACCTTCTACTCCATGAAGGGCCTTATGAAGTTGTTTTTTGCCTAACTGCATAATTATATTAAAAATTAGATAGCAATGGTACTGGTAGATTTACTGGGTTTGGCATGATTCAATTTGCTTTTCAAATATTCATCTCTGAGTTCTTTGGAAACAAATCAGCCAATAATATCTCTTTTCATTATGATAACCAAAATATCTTCTATTATAAGATTAACTTAATAAATAAAGGAACACACTTTGATTAATTTTCTCCTTTTTTTAAATTTAAGGTTGCTAGATTTCTTTCAGACTGGCTCAGTCCCTGGATCTGGAAGACTCTTCACCCTCAAGATTGATTGCTGGATGTCAGTAGGGCCATCTACATGCGCGCTTTACTGTGGAGTTGATTAATTAGCTTCACAGTAAAAAGTCACCCTCTACACATGTGGCGCTATTAGACTGGAGTAAACTAATTAACTCTGTCATAGGATAGTACCGCCTAACACAAGTACTATCCTACGGCAGAGTTATTTCTCCACCACAATGCATGTGTAGTCAGTGACTAGTGTTGGCTGGGGCATGAGGGTGCTACAGTGTGGGGCTGCCTGCCAGCTAGCCCTGCACTGTCACACTTTCCTGCTCCAGCCAACCTCTCTGCAGCATGTTGAGCCAGGGCAGAGCAGCTCCAGGCTGGCAGGCTGACCCCAAGGGCCTCTGACATCTGGGGTTGCACCACCCCAGCTTAACATAATGCAGTCTCAAGTTGGAGGAATTTCCTCATGGGTTTGCTGAGAAATGTGATGTACATGCTGAATTGCATATGTTCTTTTCCCTGTTTACCACATTCTATGACGATGCTTTTCAAAACTTATGGGATGAAGTATTGGCCCCATTCATGTCAATAACAAAACTCTAGCTGACTTCAATGGAGCTAATTTTTTCAAGTGGGCTATATAGTGTTGGTAGTTGGCAGTGTCCTCTGCTGAGGGAAGATAATAATGCTAAATATAAGGTGCCTGATACGTTACATATATTATGCAATTAACTGCTTAATCATGCAATAAATTTAAACCTGCCATAAGTGCAAAGTAATTATCATACTATTAATTGGTTAATCACATTATAAAAATAGACCAGCTACATGTGCAAAGTAATTATCACATAATAAAAATGACTTGTCAGCTACAAAGAGTCAACCAGCTATATACTTAGTGCTTATGCATGTCTAACAACTATATAGCTGGTTTTTGTCCAGGTTTAATTTGAATATGTAGCAGAGCCTTTAGTTTGTTTGTTTCTGATAGATTTTTGACTATGTGAGCAGGGTTTCTGCTCCCTTAATGCCTCAACAATAGTTAGAATGTTCTATAGAATCTGGTCCGCAAAATACAGTTTACAATAGAACTTAGCAATCATTGACTCTCTCACTAAGGAAATTATTCTCAACCAGCATGCTAAAAGATCCTTTTCAGGGTACTCTAGAGCTGTGATTCTTTTTTGTATCAGGACCCATTTGTAAAGATCAGTGGCCTGTCCCAACCTAGTGCCTCTCACTCCTAACCCACTGCCTCTCACCCCTAGGCCACAGTCCTCCAGTGTGGGGGACAAGGGTGTGTGTGACAGAGAGAGCCCTAAGCAGCTTCTTTCAGAGGGAACTCTGCCAGCCTGCAAGGAAAACCCAATTTCTCACATTTTGCTCCTTTAAAGGAGTATACATTTTTAAAGTTTGTTTATGACTCTTTCATATATTTTTGTGACCCACTTTTGGGTCATGACGCATGGATTGAGAAACACTCTTCTAGGGTACCACACAATATTAGCACTATTAGCTGTGTCAATACCTAGACACGAATCACAAGATATACCCAGAGATTTTGAATAGGAATTCAGAGTGTCAAAAACATTCTGACCTGTTGTGTTTTTTCTGCGTGCTTTGCAACAGAAAAGTTGCTGTTATCTTTGCCTGTGGTCAAAAAACAAGTGAAAGCTAAGAGCTGGCATTTTACAAGGGGTGTCTTGAGTCCAACTAAAGGTGCCTAGAGTCTAAAAAGGTTGAGAACCACTGCACTAGGTGATAGGGATGCCTTAGGGAGATTCTTTTAAGAATAGTAACCTAAAGGCTTATATGTTGCCCAGATCTATATACAAAAGCAAGCCTTTCTGTCATCTACTTTGTCTCTCTCTGTTTCAGTAAGATCATTTTCCTTGAATCATTTGGAACAGTGTAAGACTCTTATTAGCACTGATCTACAGTCAGTAAGAAACAGACAGCAGTTATATATGGTTATATTTTGTTCTCCCTGCATTCTGTCTCTGTTTCACAGAAAAAATGGTATCTAAATTTTGATTATCTGAATCCTTTTGGGTACATTATTTAAACAGTACTAAATGGATTACATTATATCCTGTATCTACAAGTGACTTGGGAATGGGTGGGAAGATTTAGAACCTTAGAAAATGATTTCCAGAGGACGTAAATATTTAGCATAATTTGGAGGGGGTTTTGCTAGAATTCCAGGTAATTCTGGTTGCTTTTTTTTTATTCCTTATTCGTAAATCAATCTCTGCCTCAATTTTGTTTCTATTTTTCCCCAAATGTGTTTCTCTTTTGTCTTCTGTTGCTTTGTTTGTGCTCAGAACCTTAGGACTTGCTTAAACATATTTTAGATGCACTGCACTTCTTCTGAAAGCAGTTTAGAACCATTCTTAGCATGTCCTTTAGTCTGTCTAACCACTTATTTAGTGTCTATCACAATAGCATCTCTTTTACACTATATGTATATTAGTAATCATTAGCTGTCACTAGAGAATAAGCATCAACATGAAAACACTTCATAATGCATATAAGGCACAATCTATTGACTTTTTATCATATGCCTTGTTATAGTACAGTTATCAGAGTATCATCACTGTACATGTCCATCATGTCATTTATAAAACCAAAGCATTTAAAAGCAAGCAAATGAATAATTAAGAACACCATAAAACAAATGCTGCTCACATAGTAAATGCATTATTCTTATCAAGTTATCTTACCTACTTAAATTGTAAGGTCTTTGGAGCAGCAGCCCATTTTTCTTCTGTTTTTATAGTACAGCAGAGCCACAATTTTCAACTGAGGTTCATCAGTGTTACTGCAGTATAAATAAATAGATCATAATGCATATTTCCAAATCTGACTTAAATTGAATGCAACTATTTCTCCAGTAATCTCAGCATAAAAATACAATACACAATACTTTTGAGCTGATTAACCATTGATTATTATTGCCTGACCAGAAGTTCAAGGACAGAAGATCTTCCAGGAATTCTGTCCCCGAGTTACAGCAATCTTATCTGCACAGTAAAATGATACTACATCACAATAACAAAATACTAGATTATACTCTAGGAGACAGACATTAAAGACTTAAGCAGAAATGCTTGTAACTATAATTGGGTCCTCTAACTGGGAATTTGTGAATGACAAGTAGGAGCAAAGAAACTGTTTCTAAACAGTCACAGAAGGAGATTTCATACATTATTTCTTGCAATTGGCCCAACTCAGTTCATGACTTTTGCCATCAGCACTTTAACCATCTTCCTCCATGCTTCATCTCTCAGACCATCTGTATACCAAGGTGACCTGTGAGTATGAAGCCACAGCAGATTTGATTTGGCTGCTACCATATCAACAGTCATGTTTTAGTATTGGGACATGCTCCAGAAGACCTTCAGTAAAGAGGTCTGTGACTTCACAGTACAATCTGTGACCAGCATGATTGGCATAGCAGAGTCTGCTGCTTTCAGGCTGTTGTTAGGACAACTTGTATAAAGGAGATTATAACTGTGTCTCTGATGAAAAATGCACTATGAAGTGTTATTAACTTATATTACTGCACATATTTTAAGTTATCCTGGGATTTTAGAGCCTTAACTCATTTATTTACTACAATATGTTGTGAATTCCAGTTTGTTGGGGGGGCTGGAAGGAGCAGGGGGAGGGAGGAATAAAATAAAAAGCTTTTCACCTATGAAGAAATAAGCTTAGTTTTTATGAATTTTAGAATGTATAAATTTTCATAGTAAACTAAAATGATAGAGACCCTGAAACAATACATTATTTTCTCTGGCATCTGTCATTTCTGCTGGTGTTGGCCAGGGCTACTTTTTTTGAGGATTTTCCTGAATTTGTCTGGGAGCGTCCATATGTATAGCGGAGAGATTTCTAATAAAAAAATTAAACTCTACCATTGCTTCTGATAACCTATCAGGGTGGACAGGAAGAATATGCAATCATGTACCTCTGACAGGTTTACATATGCATTTCATGAATTTTGCATAGTGTTTTACATTTTTTGCCATATTCTAAAGTTTATCACATATAGCTAGTCTATGTGCATATAGAACAAACACAAATATTGACACATCTTGTACACAGAAGCACCATAAATGATGGTGAACTATGTTGTCATTCACTTTTGCTATCTTACCTCCACCAGTCTCATTCATTTATCTTCACCAAATGCTACTTCTAACATCCCCAGCTTTAGAGCTGGTTCCAGTAACTACTGTTTTGTTTGGTTTAATAACTATCAAAGGAAAGTTTTCTTCTTATTTCCCAAATATGGAATTTTGTTTCCAAGATTACTTTGCTATCTCCTGGCAGGCACACTATTTAGTCCTGAATCAATGACTTGCTTGAAATCTAGATTTAACTCTCATGGGAGAGTTGGAAAGGTTTTTTTTGAAGGTTTACACAATGTGTCATTGTGCCTCACCTCTCCTTCAGCAATTTTTGGTCCCCCAGAACTGTCACAGCTGATCTCCCTTACCTAAAAAGGAAAGCATTCATTCCTGTTTATTTCATAGAAAAAATGAAGTTCCATTTCCCCTACTCTCAGTTTTTTAGGAGTGAACATCTGTCATGATATTTTTTTCTCATCATAATCCTGCCTCCTTCATATAATCCTTGAACTCCACAACAGCAACTTCCTGAATTTGACAGATCCTAAACTCCATTTTAGGTTTGAATGAGTGGGAGCCATTATTGATAAAAAGCCTTCTAAACCAATCACAGAGTGACTTCTCTCAGTAACTTCACTCAGCCAGGATGGCCCTTGGACCCAAGGGAGAGAAGTGCTCTGAGAAGGACCATGATCAAGCAGAATGAATATAGATCTGAATTCACATCAGGAACTAACTTTGCCCTTGTGATTCCAGCCTTTTGCATTTCTTAAAAAATTCTGCCTTAATTGTCCCAGTTGGAAACCTTGATTTACAGTACTCCCCTCCTGGAGGTAACTGAATCATCAGTTCAGCATTAGGTGGGTTTTTTGTGTGTAGTTAAGAACAGATTCCTGGTAGTTTTAAGGCAAGATTAGACAATGTTAATATAACCAAATATGAATTCTGATGACTAGATTGGAAACTTCTTAGTGCTTCACCAGGCAACGGGGGTGAATTGATCCTTGGCAGCTGATATCCGTTAGCAGCTGATACTTGACAAATTGAGAGCAGCAGTAAGGCTTGCCCTCCTAATCGTGAAAGTGATTGACCATTGAGAGAATTTACCAAGGGAGGTGTTGGATTTTTCCATCCCTTGCAATCTTTGCATCTAGACTGCTCTGTCCTTTTCACAGTATGATGTAGCTGGAACAGAAAGCATGGGCTTTTCTGAGAAATGGCTGGGTGAGTTTCTATGTCCTGATCTTTAGCTACATGACCAAAATGGCCCCTCCTGACCTTAAAAATCTACGAATCAACCGGGACCGTTGAATTTCTCGCTCTCTTTCACTCTCTGATAAATCCTGATGCTCAGTGGTGCCGGATTGTGCGAGGCTCTCGCGGCCGCTGTCCGGGGTGCTGAAATGCCCGCCCGCTACGTCTCCTGTTGTGAAGAGCTCTAGCGGGGACCTCACTTTGCAGCCCGGCTGCCAGAGCGCCTCGCTGCTGACGGAGGTCTGGACTGGAGACAGGCGCCCTCCTTCGCTCCTAGGGGTCGCAGTGTCACGTCCCCATGTATAGTGTGCGTGTGTGTGTGTACACAGTGTCTGTGTGTCCCCTTTATCACTGCGTGTGTGCCCACATACAGTGCGTGTCAATATGCATCGTGTACCTTACGCTGTGTCCATATATACTGTATGTGTGCATGTGTTCCCTTATACACGGTGTCCATTTACAGTGTCCCTATACACTGTGTGTGTGTGTGTGCCCACGTATACAGCGTGTGTGCCCATATACAATGTGTATGTCCATATACTTTGTGTGTACCCATATACACTGTGTGTGTCTATATGCAGTGTCTTTCATATACCTTGTGTGTGTCCCTATACACTGTGTATACATATACGTATATGTATGTATATACATATATAGTCATATATACGCCATATACAGTCCCCATATACAATGTGTGTGTCCCCATATAGTGTCTATATACAGTGCGTTCCTACACACTGTGTGTGTGACCATATACACTGTGTGTCTTCATATACACTATGTGTATCCCTATACACTGGGTGTATGACCGTATGCACTGTGTACAGTGTGTGTCCATATACACTGTGTGTGCGTGTTCCTATACACTGCGCGCGTGCGTGTGTGCAAGTCACGGCGCGCCTGCATTCACTCACCGAGCTGAATAAACTTAGGGGCTTAACATGGACTATGTTGGCTTACGGGGGTGGGTCCGGTTGCAGCAGGGTGTGCGAGCTGCCGGCGCCAGCCCGCCCGGCTCACCTTGGCGCCAGGACCCGCCGGGCGGCCCGAATCGCCTCAGCTCGCGCCCCCGCGTCTCCCGGCCAGGCAGGTGCCGGCCCCGCGCAGGGCGCCCTGGGGAGGCGGGGGAGGGGGCGGTGGGTGTGCCAAGGGCTGCCCCGCGCGGCGCCCGCCTGCCCGCAGAGCAGAGGCGTTGGCGGGGCGGAGAGCAGCTCCGCGCCCCTCAGGCGGGCGCCGCCGGAGGCTCCGCCCAGGGGCAGGGCTGCCCCGCAGCCGCTCAGGGGAGCGCCCGCCAGAGCCCGGGCAGCAGAGGCGGCGCGGTGCGGGGCAGCGGCGGCTCGGGCCGGGACGCGCCGAGGTGAGTGAGTGCCCGGGGCTCCTGAGCGCAGTCCCCGGGTGGAGGGGGGCGCTGGGGCACTGCAGGGAGGGGGGTGCGGTGCACCTAAGTGTGTGCGTGTGCACACGTGAGTGTATGTGGAAGTGGGTGTGCATGCACATGTCTATGTGTGTATATGTGGACATGAGTGTGCATGTGTATGCACATGTGCATGTGTGCCTAAGCACATGAGTGTGTATGTGGAAGTGGGGGGGTGTGCATGTGTGTGTTTGCATGCATGTGCATGTGGAAGTGGGTGTGCACACATGGGTATGCACGTGGAAGTGGGTGTGTGCGCACCTAAGTGTGTGCAGGTGTGTGTTTGCATGCCTGCATGTGTGTAAGTGGGTGTGCACATGCACACACAAGTGTGTAGGTGGAAGTGGGTGTGCACATGCATAAGGTTGTGCCTGCATGGGTGTGTTTGTGCACAAGTGTGCACGCACCTATGTTTTCATGCACGTGTAGGTGTGTCAGTGTGTGTGCCCATGCATGTGTGCACATGTAACTGTGTGCATGCAAGTGGGTGCACACATAAGTGTGTGCATGTTTAAATGCTTGTGTGTATACATGCATAAGTACATTTTTGTGCACATGCAGAAGTGTGTGTAAGTGTGCATAAGTATGTGCACACACATAAGTGTACACGCAAGTGTGTGTGCATATGTATAATTGTGTGCACATAAGTGTGTGTGCATTCATAAGTGTGTATGTGTGTACATGCACATAATTGTGTGCACCTGCATAAGTGTGTGTGCACGCGCGCACATGCACACGTGCTTGTGTGTGCACACGCTCACGCATGTGTTTGGGGCAGTGGAGGGGCAAAGGAGTGTGGGATCAGGTTTTTATCTCCAGGCGGTGCCTTGAGAAGAGGGAGGCACTCTCTTGGGCCCAGTTCCTTCACACTTGGTTGCAGGATTCAGTGCCTGAGCTGCTGGAGGAACTGCTGGAGTGTAATGATGCAAATATTGGCTGTGTACATTTCTATCCTCCTCCCTGTAAAATCTCCCTTTGTTTCCTGTTAAAGTGATTCCAACCTTCCTCTTACGTTTTCCTACCAACGCTTAGGAAAGAATTGATAGTAAAGATAATAATATGGTATTTTTAAAAAAAAGTACTTAGACATTGTGTTCATTTAATGGTAAGAAATGGAAAGTGAACTATTCCAAGCTGTGTCTGACCATTTCCAGAGATGAGCTCATCAGAGGTTTAGAGTGTAGCACACATACTGCAGTTGGAGATCTAGCTTATTTGACCAAGGGTTGTATAAAATGTTTGCTCATGTCGAGGCTAATGGTAAGGAAAAGTTTGTAGTAAAAACAGAGTTGTAATTAGTTTTGAGAAAAGTAATACACTGGCAAATCATTTTGACAGTCTTACAGTTAATGCTTGCTTTACCAGAAGTGTATCAAGTCGGGCCCTCCACATGACTACAATTAACACAGCAGCGGGCCTCTCTCTTGCAGTTCTCATTAATTTGGCCATCATTGTGGCATGCAACATGTCACAGAGCTCTTCGTACACTTCTGTACATTTGGGGATGATGGCAAGTGCACAGGTGGCTGTTTTCAGAGTCACTGCACAAAGCCTGGAAATAAAAATCCTTGTGTGCGCAGACAGGGAAATGATGAAGATGTGATATACACATAGGTGGCATTTCTGCTGTATTTTGACTGTTTGTGTCTCTTACCTGCTAAGAATATTATTTCATGTGTAATACTAAGTTCTCCTACTGTTAAGCAGAGTAGAAGGCAGTGGTCTAATAGGATAAGAAATCTACCATTGTAATAAAAAGTAGGTCTACATTTTTTCCCCCTAAAGTTCTGTGCAGATGGGTGGTGCATGGCCTATATTATTTCACCCCTTAAAATGGGACTTAAGTGAGGCTTGGTCCTTGAGGGCACTGACACATGTGTGGCCCCTGCTCTAACTCACGGCACTGTTCGTAAAGCACTGTGAGTTTGAGTGCCCCCCTCCCGGACTCAACAGACATTTGCCTGTTGTGTTGGGGGACAGGAATGGAGCTTGGCTGCAGGCTCCTAGGGAGCCAGCCTGCGGTGGAGGAGTCACCTCTCTCTCTCAGCCCTGCCCCCTCCCTGCTGCCCTCCCAGATCTGGTGCTATCTGCAGGTAAGGAGGGAGAAGGGGGAGCGAGCTGTGGGCTGGGGCTTACCCCACCTGAGCTGGAGTGGAGGGGTTAGAGCGGGGAAAGGCAAGGGGGCTCCAATCCACCCATACACCCCTTCCAGCTCAGGCCAGGCAAGCCGCAGCCTCCAGCTCACTTCCTGTCCCTGCTCCCTTCCTGTGGACGACCCCCCGGGGCATCCCACCACAAATAAATTCTGAGGAACAGGTGCTCAAAGGGGAGCATCTTCATCTGATCCCTCATTTGATGACTGTTAATTTGTCATGCGATTGGCCACTTTTAAAGCACTTTGCAGCTATGCATGTGTGTCATGGCATGGCTGTAGAATGCTTTCAGGGGGCTGATTGCATGACAGATGTCTGCTCCTTTGAATGACTATTGTGAAGAACTGGCAAATGACTCCTGTCTTCTTTTAATTAACACATTGGGAGAAATTAAATTCTGTATAACCAGCATGAGACTAGAGTAACTTTACCTATGTCAACAGAGCTAGCCCAGATTAATGCAGTTTTAGAGAACAGAATGTGGACCTACGTTAATAAAATTGAAGCATGTTGCAGCATATGTGCAGTAATATTAAGGAAAAAGAAGAATTTGGTTGGTTGAACATGTGGAAAAGCATTATCATGGTGTGTCAAACTCATTGCAATATTACTGTAAATAAAAATAAGGCCAGATTAGATTTATACTTAATTTGTGACCATTTTGAGGTTCAGATATTAGATGGATATCACTCCCTCCCTTTGTCCGTCACTGACCTCCTGTTTAAGCTGAAACGAATACAGCTCTTCAACTGTGAGAGGTCATCAGGTTGTTCTGTGACTGGCAGTTGAGATTTCAAACATAAACTGTAAAACTGAAAGCCTAGTCATTTCTTTATACAGTATTTTGAACGAGGGTTTCTCAGCTGAGCGGTAGAGAAAGGTTTTATCTGATGTCAATTCCCTTAGAACATTTAGATTGTTCTGTGAAGTAACTGATCTGAATGATCTTGGGGAATTGACATCAGATTAAACCTTTATCCATGGTTCAGCAAGCTGAAAAAGCTCAGGAATACTCTCAACTCAGGGGCTTTGCCTTAAAACTTTGAAGGTTGAGTGACTGTTACAGGGTCAACTAAAAATGGCAAGAGAAGCATAATGGCACATTGTGGGGCTTCTGTTAATGAAACAGTGTAGTAGGAGGAGAGAGATCATGTCTATGCCTGTGAAAGGACTAGATCCTACATATCTAATTAAACATTTTTCGGAGTGTATCCACAACTTTTAACTACTCTCCTTAATATTCTACTGATTATGCATTTAGAGCCATGGCTTTGATTATATACAGGTAAAATACATGTGGTAAGGAAGAAGGAAAAATAAGAATCATTACTAAATTTGATGTAATATCCTAGGCTAACTTTAGAGGGACAAAAAAGCAAAGCAAACCAAAACTTTTATGATGCTTTATGGAATTCCTGTTAAGAATGATCTTTTGAAGGTGAAGCATAAATTCAGGTACATTCAGTCACAATCTGACAGGTCTAACAGGAGGCACATCTACATGTGCCCCTATGGTGCTGTTGTTACTGCCCTGTCATTTAGTACTTCCTTTTGGAAATACTAAATGATAGCGCAGTAACAGCCTGTACTGTACCATCCGTGCATCGCAGAGTTATTTTTAGCCACTGTAGCGATACACTATACCGAGGGAGTGTATCACTACAGCGATGTAGCTCCAGCATTGCAGTTTTTGCCTACTGATGCTATGTCACTATAGCTCATTGCTATATAGATGTGCCCAGGGTGGACTAAAGTTTTCATTGTTTGTACATTTTGCAATGCCTTTATACAAGTCCACCTCTAGCCATAAAAGCAGTGTGATAAGCCTGCTTTTGATTCCATTGAGTTCAATGGTTTTAGTTCCCTTTACTTTATTGACTTCAAAGTTAAGCACATGGACTGCTTGCAGATGTTAAAAAAAAAAGCAGCGCTTTACTTAAAACTTGGCATGCTCCCGCACTGAACCCAGCACATAACCAGAGGAGGCACCCAACATCTGTATAGATTGGGAGCTTTGGTGGGGCTTTTGGCACTTTTGTCTAGTAGCTGATTGACTCAACTTTAGCTAAAAGTGCTAAAAAGCCCTGCTGAATTTCCTGATCTACGCAGATGCTGCAGAGCTGGGTCGAACTAATGTGCTGCTTCTGCTAAAGCACAGTTTTGTTTTGTTTTGTTTTTAACATCTGCAAGCAGCCATGCTTAACTGCTTTGGTGAACTGGCGCCTCAGTCTGATCCATCTTAAATCAGTACCAGTGCTACTCTTATATAAGTGCTACTCTATATAAGTGCTTATAAGTGCTACTCTTATATCATCAGTGGCATTGAACTGAGCCTTAAATGCACATTAAAGATGGCCAAAGATGTTCTTGAAACACTGTGAGAGGCAAGAAACCCAAGGATTATTTTGGGTGGTATCTTTTATTGGATTAACTGTATGGCTGGGATACACTTAGACAAGTTTTGATTGCCTTGACATGTGTTTGCAAGCTTGTCCAAATGTATCCCAACATGCACTTAGTTTTGGGATCACCCAAAAGAATCCTTGCCTCATAAAGTCCTGGACCATCACAGCTACAATATTACTCTAACACTACTTAAAACACCATTCACTCAGTCCTATTTGACAGTATTTTAATCTGGCATGACCTAAAAACCTTTTATCATACTTTTATGAAGAAATAGGTAGAATACAGATATGAATCCCTTTTATTTTCTTCTAAATAACGTATGAACAAGTATTAAAAGAGCATACAGTACTAATGAGTTGGGAATTATAGCATAAATATCTATCTGAGAATACACAACAATGAAATTGTGTCTCAGAATTGAGGGTTGAATTGTGGGGAAAAAGATAGTTACAACGATTGCCTATAAAATAAGTTCAGTTCACTTGAGAAATCAAACTGTGGTCCTGTTTTTAGTTCAATGAACTCAAAATATTTGAGCAGAGAGACATAGTTAGCCATGTTAGTAATCTGAAGTCAAGTAGAAGGCAGAGTAGATTTGTACCTTATAGACTGAGCAAAGCACCTTATAGACAGCACACACTTTCATGAGTCCAAGCATCTGGTTTCATGAACTTAGACTCATGAAAGCTTGTGCTTTTTTTTCTACTTTGGTTAGTTTATGAGGTGCAAATCTACCCTGCATTCTGCTCAAAATACATTTTTGCCTGGTCTGCTGAGGTTGGCACTTATGTACTAAAATCGGAAGCTCGTGGTCAGTTTTAGCATCTGTGGATTTGGTGGGATTGGCTGTGATGATTTCTTTGGCTCTTGCACTAAGCTGCTGCTTTATTGAGGGGAAAAAAATTAAATTCACTGACTAGTAGCACAAAATATGTTGCTGTTCCCTGCAGATTATGTAGACTTGAAATGTTCTGACATTATAGTAGTTATTTTTCCGATAAGGGGAGAATACAAAGCAGTATAATTAATTACCTGTGCAGTCTTTGAATATGTGAGATAGTCCTAAAGACTGCTGTACTGAAAGTGCACAAACATATCCATGAATTATATAGATATAGATACAACATATATAGATACAACACATCAATACCTGTATAGATGCAAACACATTTTTATATAAACAAACATTAATATTGCATCTACAGAATGCTGCAAATGTAACATAAATTATGAGATGTGATAAATAAATTTGGTATATTTTTGACACCCTCATTTCCATTCTCCCTGCTAATCTGTGTTCATTAAGACTACTTTTTAAACTCCCAGTTTCTGATGAGCCTCACATGTCTATTGTTTTTTTAAACAAAAACAAACACTCAGCAGTAATAAAATTGAAGCAGTTCCAGAAACATTTATTTCTGTACTTATCCCATAAAAAGGTGGATTTTTTGTCATACAAAATACACTGGTCAGAACATAGTATTGGCATCATGAAGTCTTGGATAAAAGATAAGTTTGAGATTTCATATCTCACAGCCCTTCATGACTAGAAATGGGAGTTTTATTCCTCTAGAATGTCAAGAATCCCCCTCTGATTTTAATGTTTTTAGTCTCAGTAGATCATGTGATATCATACTTTTAAATCATAGCATAGAAATTTTAGCATGGAAATGTTATTTAAAATAATTTTTAGAGATCTCTTAAATTTATTAGCTGCTTGTTCTCAGAGGACAACTGAATTTTGGCGAGCCATTTCTTATAGACAGGGGGTTATAACTGCAGTTCTAAAACACTGTTGAAAAATTCCCTAAGCTATTTGTAAAGCCTTTTTCTGTTAAATTTTTTAACATTTACAATACATATTAGTGTGGTATGGCTGTCAGACTATTTTGGCTAGGGACAGAAGTTATGCATAACCGGTATAAGTGGTTGGAAACTGGTTCAAATATGTACCACAACAGAAGTTCAGTGCACATAAACTGCTTTCAAAATGGCCATAAATGATTTAAGATAAGCCTGGATGGATGTAGTATCAGACTTAAGTGATTTAGGTTTAATCGGTTTGTGGCAGCACACATTTGGTGCCTGCCACTTTAAGGGCTGGAGCAGGCAGCCAGTAGGTGCTTAGTTAAGGTGGCCATTTTCAAACTTAGGCAAGGCAGGAAGAGGCAGCAGTTTGCTGCTTGAAGCTGAGGGAGCAACATTGCTTGGCTGACCTGCTGCTCAGGGAACATCTTGGAGGTAGGGGCAGAAGCTAAGGAGACAGCAGGAGGCTCCTGCTCTTGGGCGTGACCTTAAACTGTACCTGCTATGGTAGGGAGGCCTGGTGGGACTGCCTGTGGTATGGCAGTGTCATTCAAATGCCAGGCTTGCTAACCTCCCCAGTGAAAGATGGGTAAGGGCACTTTAATATCCACAACTTTCACAGCATTGTGGGTAAAAGATCCAGGCCCATCTCTGGACACTTGAGCCCTAAGGGGTGTGTCACAGGGGGAGAAGCCCTGGGGACACTCCAAAGCTCCCCAAAGGAGCCGCAGAGGCAGATGCGAGCGGCAGAAGGAAAGGAAAATGGCAGTTACTCACCATAGGATCACCGGAGAGCCCCACACGCGGCGGAAACAAAGGCCTGAAACACCTGTGGTCGGCAGGTGACGTCAGCCCGAGGCACCGGGTGGAGAGGATAAAAAAGGAAGCTGCAGCCAGGAGAGGGGGAAGCACGTGGCTGCCGGGCGGAGGCTGCGGCAGAAGCAGCTGGAGCGGCGGTGCGGGTGGAGCAGGCTCCGAGCAGACAAGCGAGCCTGGGAGGTGCGGCTTGCCGGAGCCGACTGCTGGCACGTGCTGTGAACCGGATATAGAGCCCGGGAGGTGTGGAACGCCGGGACCGACTGCCGGCGCGTGCCTTGAACGGGGGAGAGAGCCCGGAGGACACGGAACGCCGGGACGAACGGCCGGCTTGCCCTACAGAGAAGAAGAGCCCAGAGAGAGACAGACGCCGGAGGATGGCATGTCTTTAACTGGTGAGCTGGGGAAGAGCAGGGAGCAAGCCGCGGATGTGTGGAGGGGCCTGTGGCCCCAAGAAGACCCAGAAAGAGGACTGCAGCCAGGGGCAGACCCAGGTGGGAGAGGGAAGCCCTGGGGCAACCCAGAGAGGGGCCGTCCGAACCAAGTGGACCCAGAGAGAGGCTCTACGGCAGGGAGAACCTGGAGAAGGTGTTGATTCCAGGGGAGCAAGCCAAGGAGTGGTGGGTAGCCAGCCTGGAGAGTGAGGGCTAGCAGGCGGAGTCGCGGATAGCGACTTGATTGAGGGGCCAAGACCCCGGTAGGGGACTAGCAGTGTTTAAGTTTAGTAGAATTCTTTTGTTTGGTTGTGTTTCCCTGGGTTAGAAGGGGTTGTGGCACGGGGGCAGATAGAGGGAGGAAAGTTCATCTGTCGGTGGCGGGCCAGGGAGAATAGCAATGAGAACGCCCAGAGCCGCTGGGCAGGGTAAGGGCAAGGTGGAAGGGGTGGAGGAGCCTCGCAGAAGATCTCAACTACAGGTAACTAAAAGGGACATCCACCCAGAGGGAAGCTCCACCCACTGGAAGAACAAAGTCGTGGCAGGCGAGAAAGGGGCGGACTCCGGTGCGGAAAGAAACCTGTCCCAAGGCTTCCTGAGATGGCTAGCCGGACACCCACAAATCCCTGGGGCAAAGATGCCCGGGGTAAGATGTTCGACGCCTGTCGGCTACAGGGTGCCAGACCCCAGGAGACCCAGTAGTGGGTAGTGGGGCTAGGCACATCCATGGACACCTGAGCCCAGGGGGATGTCAGATCCCACATAGCCCAAGGGGAGAGGGCAGGAGAGTGGCCCTGGAGGAGGGCAGTAAAATATTTGGTAGGGAGAGTGCACAGAGTAGGGAGTCTTTATGAACTGAAGGGTTGTACATAAGCAAGATGCAGAGTAGGGCTGAAAGCTGGTCTCAAAGGCTGTATCAGGGCACATGTTGAGTAAGGCTGAAGGATAGCCAGAAGGGCAGCACACGGGCCAACCCCCACAAGTTTAAAAATGTCACTGGTATAGTTGAGAGGTGTCAGTGAGAGGGCATAAATTGAAGCCCCAGGTATAGGGTGGACTGGTAACGTGAAGGCCCTAGTGAGAGGGCATAGTTGAAAGACCCTACCCAGAAGGCATTAGTTGAAGCCCCAGTTATGGGGTGGATAAGCCAAGATTAGTCTTTGGATGCTTGAGGCCACAATTGGGTCAGAGGCTGTGTGTGTGGCTCAGCCAAGGAGTCAGGGTGAGTCATGACCCCAGTAAGTCTTCAGGCGTGTTGAGGCCATGTGATTGGGTCAGTGGGAGACCCCAGTAAGTCCTCAGGTACTGAGAGGCCAAGTTAGGTTCATCTTGTTTGGATGCCATCTGTGAGGCATGGCCCATGGTGTAGGGACGGTACAGAGCCATGGATTGTACCCCTGGTAGCGGGGCATTATAATGGGCAGCCTCTCATTCAGAACACCAGTTTATAAAATGAGCAAGTTGTGGCAGATGAATCTGGGCAGACTGCCCTACTTAGACAGGTGGGCAGGCTGATCTGAGATCTCGATCCCAGGATGGCCCTCTGTCACACGGTTTATGGGAGTTCTGTCCCAGATACCCTCCAGATTCAAGTAAACTCACAGTCCTCCAGCATCCCAAGGATGCTTTGCACCTGCCTCGCACATCCCCTCCCTCACAGCCTGGGTGGGCCAGCCTTGGCCCAAGCTGTCTGCTTCAGCTGTGCAGGCTGACATGCTCTAGTGCCCCCTGGTTTCTGGCCTGAGCCACTGCAAGCATGCAGTTGCATTTTCCAAATCAAAAGTTAATGTCCGTTCATTTACTTATTGGTGCATCTTAGACTAACCTGTGAAGATTGAATAGATTCAGCTTTGTTTTTTTGACTGTGCCCTTAGGCCTTGTGTCTTTAACTCATTGCTTGTGTCAGGGTCATGTAAAAGAATAATATTTTACTAACAATGGTAATAGATGGGACAAAATAAAGTACAGATAGGAATATAATTTAAAATGGTATTAAATCATAATAAAGAATAATTAATGCTTGTATGATGCAACATTAGAAAAAATCTTCAGTAAATCTTTTTTTAATTAACCTACTTTTTGTACATGGCCTCTTGAGAATATTATTGTATATTGGGCATTTTCTCACTTAACAAACATGAGATTGAACGGCTTTTTGTATCTTCTGCTTTAGGTCCCAATTTTGCAATAAGACAAGCATGAACAGATCAGCTGTGATCAAACTGGGGCCTTAGTGGTTCAGTCACTATTAGTTTGGCAGTTAGATACTGTGGCAATTTTTGTCTTATACAGCCATATGATCTGCTACATTGTTTGCACATAATTAACCTGATCCAGGTATCAGACTGCATTCCCTAATTCCTTGTCTGAATTATGATTTCAGAGACTGAGATGTTGAAAGATCCGTAACAACCCTCTCATTTTGGGAAATTGTGGTTTGCTTCTATTTTCTTGCTTTCCTGAACATCCTGCACAGTCTCAGAATCCAAGATCTAATAAGGATTTAACACCATCCTTATTATACTACTTCACTTTGAGTTGAATGTACCCAAGAGCCTCAAAGGCAGTTCCAATTGTTAAATAAGCTTCATATAGTGCTTATCTGAGGTAGGTATTATGCCCATTGTGCAGAAGAGAAATTAAGGCTTAGAGATTAATTTATATGATCCAAGTCATACAGAGTCAGTGTCACAGGGCACTTTTACACATGCTCTGGTGGTGGGGGGAGGGAGAACAGTGCTTTAATTAGAGAGGCAGCAAGAGCTGCTTTAATTAAAACATACTGCATTAGTGTCCCTGCAGTTAGAAATGGCAGTGGGGGCACTTGGACTAAAGATCACTGAACAAACACTAGTTCAAGTGCCCTTGCCACCATTTTTAAGAGCGGGGACAATGGTACAGAAGAGACAGGAGGCTGCTGGAGTGCAGCAGTTGCCACACTTTAGTGGACTGAATTGAGTCTTCTCCAACGCACTGGAATTCCAGCATGGCGGAGCAGCCTCAGCACTCGTGTATAGGTGCCCAGAGTTAAGAACAGACTGAAAAACCCTGTTTAGTGTAGTTACATATAATGCAAAGAATAGAAAGAAGCTTGAAGAAGTTTAAATATAAGACTTACCCAGAACATGTCTTGTATTTGCTACAAAGCATAATTGCGTTTCCAAATGATTGTTCTTTGAATGACTGTGTACATTTTTGAGCAAATTTGTCAATAAAAGTTCCTTGTATTGTTGCATTTTTCTAAGACAACCCTCTTTCTAAATTATGCATTGTAGGGCCTTTATTTTAAGGTTCCTTTTCTGATGTCAAAACCATTGTGTGTATGAACAAAATTTGAACTGTTCCATTCAGATTAATTAAATGCAGTTTATTTTTTGCTGCTATATATGTGTCTCCCTCATTTTTCTTTAAGTGAAATTGTATGCTAAAGTGACATGTTTTAGTGGTGACTATGCAGAGAGCATTGTCCTTTTTATATTTTCTCATTTGTCAAAAAGAAGCCATTAAGAAAGAAAGTAAATTAACTTTATCTGATCACACTGGTAAGGATGACCCCCAATTCCATAAAACATATGTCTGCAGACAGGATATATTGTGTTGCATTTCTCTTGAAGTTTAAATGATGATATTGCTTTTGGTCGAGATTTGTTTTCTTCTGGCTTTGTGTGTGTGTGTGACTGATAGGAAGGTTTTCCACACAAAAATGAAAAATAGAAAAAATAAAAGCATAATTTATACAACATCTGCATTAAGTTTTCTTAGATAAACTAAGGTTTCTTTATGTGGTTTGAGCAGCATAAAGTGGCTTTTAAAGTTGCAGTTAGGGGCTGTATCCACCAGCCTTCCCAGCTGATAGAGATCTGGTGAAATGTTTAATGCTAGACTGGATTCTACTCTCCATTAAAATGGAATGGAACATAAATTAGAGAAACCCTTAAGTTTCTTAGATTTACATCTGAGGCCTGGTGGGCTTCTGAAATATACAAGAATATGGGAAACATATGGATAGGTTACAATCACTTTTGTTTCTCTTAGCAAATAGGGAGAAGCAGCCCATCTAAGGAATGTGATTGGTGCACCAGAGGTGAGCATCTCCACATGGTGGTAGTTGGAAAGGAATGAAGACTGAACACAGTTTGTGATCTATGGAGGGATTAACTTCTGGATACTGATATCTTTCTGTTGTGATTTTTGCACCTTTATGTTGAATCATTGAGGTGTCAGGTGTCTTCAGTTACTCTGAATAGGGTTGAAATATGTGTCAGACTTGAGACTTATTTCACGATATGGACATTTCTTTATGAGAAACTGAACACCTTGTTTAACTGGATTTCAATTTGATTTCACATTGGCAATTTGTATTTGCATCTCATAAAACAAATATTAAAATATTTGGAACAGATGTACTGGTACGTTATTCTACTCCTATGTCAAATAGTAAATCTTGTCACTTTTATATTGTTTTAGACAAATTTATTTAAACAGTTTTGAAAATAAATCTAGGTGACAAATTCTGGATTTATACTGGGTAATATCAAAAAGTTTGTAAGACTACAAATGTAATCTTTATATCTTTCATTTATGCTTCTCGAGTTTGTATAACATGAATAACATTTTTAATGTGATTATTCATCATAATTTTCTCTGTGTGATGGCCCAGTATTTCAGATGTTACTACGAAACATTAAGTATCAGAAAAATAAAGCATGAAAAAATACGAAATTATTATCAAAGCTTTTCAGTAATTGTGATTGATGCACCAGTATATGGCACCAATAAAATTACTCACCAACTTTAAGAATTTGAAGATATTTTAGCCTCTGCCCGCCCCATTTACTTGTTCAGGGTATCCAATAGTTCATGAAAAATGTATAAGTACTCACTCACTTGCTCCTCATCCTTCATATTGTATTGACAGCAACCAGTTGTTTGAGATTTCTTAATGCATTGTAAGTTTATCTCTTACTGTATGAGATACCAAAGAAAACCAAAACAAATGGTTTTATACACCAGAAGTCAATGGCATTGATTTTGACCTATCAATGTAAAAGTAGATTATGTGACTGTTTGTGCTTAGGGAATCTAAGTTTACTGGTCACTTTATAATTTGTTCCTTGCTTTTATTTTCTTTGCTGAGCAGGTTTTAAAGCTTAACCCCCCCCCAACCAAACAAATGAAAAAGCCCCTAAACAAAACAAAGTTGCATTAAATTTTGCGACTGGAAACTGAAATTTACCTTATTTAGGCTTTTACAAAACTGAGTTACTGAGTAGATTCAGCAATATTTTGAAGCACCTTAAATAAAGTTGGAAAAGTTGTGTTTGACAAAGAAGTAGTTTATATTTGTGATGAATAATTCAGTAGTTTAAATCCAAAACTAAACAAAACATGACTATCTTGATAGATCTTTGTCTTAATTTAATTCAGGATTATGAACCCACATATTTGTAAGCAAAAGAGTTTTGCAAGAAAATGATTGTGAACATCTGAATTTTGTGTAGCTAGTTATTAAAAAAATTAACTTTATTAGTTGCTTTGATTTGTGATGGTGAATTGTTCTGCTGGAAGGATAGGTTCAAAATCTACCACTCTTTATTTGCATCCTCTCCCCAAAAATGGCATATCTAACTCACTATCATGAACTCTTGCTATTTTATTATTGGTTTTATTATACTTGCTACTTTTCCTAAAGCCCCAAGTCCTGATATATTAGCTTAACTGAAAGTCTCAACTTTCAGAAGTGGGCTTCTAGTCTTCATAGTTGTCAGGAAAACCTGAAATTTAGAATTCTACAAGCACCAAGAACAGAAGGCAAATAAATGAAAAAAAAAAGTGCGTGGGGGGAAGGAGGAGGGAAACAAATAATTTTAAACTAATCTATGATTGTTTATGATTAGTATCATGATTTTTGAATGCTTGGGATAGATGAGGCTTTGGGCTGTCCTTAAGGCTACAGGTTGTATAGCGATCCTGTTGGGTCTTATATTAAATGCTATGGTAGGTTTGTCATGAAAGGAAATTAAAAAATAATGGTGGTCAAGCACTTGAATTTCCATTCTTAGGGAAATGCTGTTATTTAAGATAAAGTAAACCAATTGCAGATTAAAATGTAGAGCTGAACCGTTTTAATTTTTCAGGAAATAAAAAGCCTCCCAAAGTTTGATTCCAAACCACTGAATATCAAAATAAATTTAGCTATCCAAATGAAGTTTCTTAAAGTCTATACATTCCAGCAAAAATCTTTCTGAATTGGTGAATCTGTTTTCTTTAATAGAAATAGATTCCATCAAACTCTTTTCTGACAGCTGAACTTATTTTAACGAAATGTTCAAAGCTTGATGTCCTAAATTGAGCTCTTTAATCTGTGTTTAGACATCTAAATGGTGTACATGGCTAGACTTCCCAAGATGTTAGACATTCACTAATTATTGATTTTTTTTTTCTTAGTTCATGTTAATTTCAATTTTAACTTAATTGCTTTGGGGCCTAGAGGGTAAAATATATTTTCTTTGTGGTTTTCAAGCTCTAGAGAAATAATAGCACTAACTTTAGACACCTCAGTTAAAGTACATTGGCCTTTGCACTGACATTATTACATTAGTACATTACTGTATAGGTATATGTTTTTTTCTTTCTTGGCATCACAAGGGCATTGTTTTCTTCATAGCAGTAAACAACGGGATGTTAAAAAGCAATTCAAACAACAGAAATAATAGCATTGGTGCCTTTACATTTTTATTTCATATTTAACTCTGACTAAAGGAGAATCAAGCTACTTGAACTGTGAAAGAGTCTAAGGGCAGACCCGAGTACACCAAATCATTGAATATCCTATTCAGTAATCAGTAATTAGTAACTGATGTTCTCAATCACTGTTATTAAATAAGTTTTGGAAAATTTGCAATAACTAGACATTTTTTGGCTGACTCGAAGGAACCGTTAAAAGATGTGGAGGACTATATTATGATTTTACCACAAGCTGTATTTTGACTCAGAAATCCCCATTTCCCCTCCAAAGCAAAGGGAATAATCTGTGTTCATTCAGTGTAAAATGTGTTTTACAGAACAGGCATATTGGCAGAGAGATGACTCAAGGCCTCAGTCCATTTCCTGCCTTTCCACTTACATTATCTACGTGGAAGGCAGAGTAAGAGATCCATTCAAACTATTTATCCTCTTTCGTTGTGTGGACAGCTTGGGTAGGGTAGTAAGCAGGTACCTTATGCTTCCTTACCAGTCTGGGTATGTAAACTTGATCACTATTGCACCCAGATTTGCATTTTTTTGCCTTTATTTTAGAATATGCATTCTACACTAGCAAATGCTTTATTTGAACACTGAGGTATCAATATTTGCTGAAACATACAACCTTCAGAATGGTTCTGTTTATTAACAATATTTTATGTTTGGATATCTGGGATAGTACTGCATGTTGCTAATCTATGGAAAGTCTTGTTTATCGGTACCATTCAGTGGAGATGCAGATGGATGGTAAATGTGGCTCACTACCGCCTTATAAACAAATACTGACCAAGGGAGCAGGCTCCTACGGCCTTAAAGGGGCAAAGAATAGGACCAGATTTTTTCTTCTGTTCTACACCTGTGACTCAGACACTCTTTCTCAACATTCACTGTGTTACACTGAATATGATTTTGGACACTGCATGAGCTACTTGCTGTGTAACTCTGGTACATCTTTGCTATAACTGTGGTAGAACAATATTCCTGTCCTGAAGTTTGTATAACTGCAAATATGAAATATTTAGATATTAACAAACAACTGTTTTCTAAAACAAGGTGCAAGTCATTTCTTCAGGGCAGAATAGGAAGGAAGGCTATGAGTTTGCTTGTGGGATTTTCAATTTCTATTTTCCTCAGAGGACATGAACTTAAGTGTTTGTAGGGATCATAGTTCAAAGACTGTACTTTTGATTCTATGGGAATTTGTTCATATTTTTGGACCGAGGAAGTAGAAATCAATGTACAAAAATTATCAGTTTGGCTGTTTATTTTGTTTAAATATAATATTTGAGCCTCATGTTACATGTTAATCAGGACACAATGAATCAAAGACAAATATATACAGACAATTCAGATAGCAAGGTTGATCTGGAAGAGATCATTATCTGTCCTATCTCCTCTCATATAATCTACATGTACTTGGGTTACATGAGTCTTTTCATATTACCATTAAAATATAATAGAGTTTGTTTTGTGAGACAAACTTCTAAGACTCAGCTAATTTCTCCCTTTTCTGGAGAATAGAGAAGAGAATAGATTGTAACAATGGGAACATGAGTGGAAAAACTTCATGAAAGAAGTTTCTCCATTTAGTTTACAGGCAGAAGGTTCTTTCTAACTTACCTCTTGGTACCGGGCCTTTTAGCATTTATTTGCAGTGGAACCTGGCCACAAGTTTTGACAAACTAAGCACTCCTAATTTGGGGAGAAAAATGAAAAACTCTAAGGATACCTGCCAGTTTGAAAAATATTCTTTCTTCTAAAAATGGCAGTCACCCAAATCCATAGCTTCTTGGAAACACAGATTGATATATACTTAAATGAAAGAAAGGAAGGGCAGGACAGCACTGCAGTCACATGATCAGTGGCTGCCTGAGAAGGATTTAAAATGGAAGAGTCAAACCCTAACACAGGCTTCTAATAGGAGTAGAGTAACCTCTCTTCTAGGTGACCACAAGGATGCGCGACTACAAGGAACTGGAACCAAAGAGGATCACAATGTTGGATTTTCAGTGCTTGGTTTCCCAGTTCTGAATTCAAAGCCCAGAGTCAGGCTCTCAATTCCTTTTACAATATGAAGGAATAGTTGGTGTCAGAGAAGGACATATGGAGAATGAGTAGGAAATCAACAAGAAATACCCAGCACAACAATGTAACTGACCTCTCACTTGTTGCTGAGCTTAACTGCCTGAATCAAGGCTGCCAGGGAGGTGTTCTTGTCTGCTCTGAATTCAGAGCCCGGTGTCCTCCCCAGAGAGCACATGTTTACAGATATTGTTTGAAAGAACTAAGCAGAACTCACTGGCGGTCCTGTGGGCTTCCTTTTATAATAGCCTACTGGTTAGAGCAAAGTGGGAGCCCTTCACATTATGAAATAATTAAAATTCATATTTTCTAGCTCTCTTAAGCTAATAACCACATTATGGGCATTATTTTGGATGGACCTTTTGTTGAAGGTGGGACATAGTATAGCCAAGAATCTTACGTACCCTAGTACTAAAAGCACTCAGCAGAGCCTGGAGAGTCCTAGGATCCAGTTCCTTTTGTAAGGATTGCATCTGATATGTGGGGTGGTTTGGTTTTTCTTGTTTGCTTGTTTTATCCAATGACATAAATAGTCCTGAAAAGGGGTTCTGAAACCCAGGAATTTTATCTTTTAGGAAAATGTCCTAGAAATTAGGAAACAGGGCTAGGTCCCTTCTTGGTTTGTTCCTTTCATACGAATGTGTTCTATGACTCTTCTATGACTCTTGTATTCTTGGCTGTACTGTGGAACAGCTTCTGGCTGGAGGGCTACCTATCATCATAGCCAGTATATTGTGCACTGAGCTCCCTTGGTGTGAGTGAGTAAGCATGCCTGCAACACCTTTTTATTGCTTTTGGCCATTTCTGTTGTTTTGAAGCAAGCCAGGTATTCATAAGTATCTGACAAGCTCGTGATTTATTCAGCAGTCACTGGTTCCTCCTCAGTTTGTATTATATAGGCATCCATTCATCACAGGCTCTAACAATGACATAGTCAAGGACATGATACTGCTTAGACTGAGGGTGTTTCCAGGTCGTCTTGTATTTGTCACTCTTTCTGAAGATGGTGTTTATGATGACAAGGCTGTGCTCCATGCATTTGCTTAGGAGAAGGATCCTGTGGGAGCTGGCTTTTCCTACTCCTTCCTTTCCAGTGGTGCCACTCCAGAGTTCCAGAATTTCCAGTCCTGTCCAAATCTTTCTCTGAAGTCATCAAGCAGAATGATCTCATTTGCCTCATGAGTATTTGTCAGAACCTGGTCAATGTTGGAGTAAAACTGTTCTTGATATCATAATCAGCAGCAAGCATTGGGGTATAAGCACTGATGATGGTAGCATGCTACTTGTTTCTCAGCTTAAAATGGAGGCTCATAAGCCCCACAGGGAGGGTCATATGCCCAAAGGGAGCTCTGTAAATAGACTGATGAACTGATTCCTGATGCCGAAGCGGATGCTATGAATGCCTTTCTTGGGCTGATCTTCCATTCTAGAAGAAGGTGCAGGCCTTCACCCACTTCTTTCAGTTGGAATTCATCGAATTGTTTGGTCTCACTGACAGCTGCAATATAAATGTTGTATCTCATTAGTTCCCTAGAGATGATGGCAGTTCTTTCTGGCTGTTCATTGTCTTAGTTACATATCAAAGTATGAATGTACCATGTTGCAAGAATAATTGAAGTTAAATAACATGAAGAATTCTCAACACCAAATCTCTTCAAGACCTGAAGGTCTGTAAGGATCTACAACTGTCTCTGTGAAAAGTTCTCTGTTCTATCCACAAATGAAGGAAACAAAGAAGAACTCTAGAAGGGTTTTAAAACTACTATCCATATGGCCTATGCTGAATCCATTGGCTAAATCACCTATCCAAGACTAGTTCAATGACAGTGACACTGGGACAGTCCCCAACCACATCCAGGTTGCAGATGCAGACTTCCTCATGCAGCCTGGAACCTGGAGCTGGCCAGAAACTGTCCTGATCTGGGGCAGGTCCCAGCCAGCTCCAGGCTGGGTGGGGAACTCTCCCTGTGCAGGCAGCTCCAGGCTCCAGCTCCATGAATGTGATTGCATGGTGGGGCCTGGGAATGCCTTGCTGTTGGGGCAGATGGACATTGTTCCTGTTAGGGCTCCAGTGACAGAGCCCATCCTGGCATCAGGCAACTTCTGGAGGCAGGGAACAGTTTCCCATCCCCTGCTTCCTGATTGACCAGGAGCAAATTTGCTCCTGGTTGGCCATCTACATGTGCCTTACTGCACAATAATTATTCGGCAGTTAATTTGCTACTTTCATTTGCAGGTAGCTAAGTAGAGCAAATTACTGCGCAGTAAGGGTTTGCATGTGTAGATGGTGATACTTACTATGAAGTAATTTGCTCTACTGTACAGTAAAGCATCTCATGTAGGTGTACCCACTGAGATCTAAGCCCTCCTCAACCAGAAAAAAGGAGGTGGTAAGATGTCACCATATCTCAGCTGAAGGAGATGTATCAGATCCTCAAAGTGGAAACTCAGAGGAGGAACCAGGAAATAAAAAATCAGTGGTGCAAGTTTAATTGAGCTCTGTGCTGATGTATGTGACATGCATCCCTTTTTCCAGGCAATAAAAGCTGTCTACAGTCCAATGTCCAATGGTCCTACTTTCCCTGCAATCACAGGATGGCTTAACACTCCTCAAAAATAATTACTCTTTTCAAACTAGATGAAGAGAATAGTTTGAGGCACTCCTGAACTGTGAGTTGACTGTGATGGGTACAACCTTCGATTCCATCCCCCAACACCCTGAAAGGGGATCCTTCACCAACCCTCCTACCCTAGAATTTTGGCTTGCCATCAAGGAAAAAGAATGACAAGGCTATTGGACTGAATGGCATACCTGCTGAAATCTACAAGGGTGGTTGTGAAGAAATAGTTCTGAGACTTCATAAATTTATTGTCCAAATTTGGAAGAGAACTCAGGGGACCTGAGGAATACCAATATCATGAATATTTTCAGGAAAGGAAAGAAGTCTGGGAGCTATTGAGGTATCACCCTCTTTTTCCATGGCAGAGAAAACCCTTGCCTGCATCCTCCTGAACAGTCTTCTTTCTCTTGCTGAGGAAGTCATGCCAGAATCTAAGTGTGGTTTCAGACCATCCTATGGGGAAATTGATATGATCTTTGTTGCTTATCAGGTCTAATAGTGTTGTAAACAAAATCAGGACCTGGATGTGGCCTTCAGTGGGCTTACTAAAGTCTTTGATTCCATCAGTCATGAAGCCTTATGGAAAGTACTGACCAGGTTTGGATGCCCTGAAAAATACAGGGTCCTGAGATTTTCTCCCTGACCAGATGACTGTGACTGTTCTTTGTAGAAAATGGATTGGAGACAGATCCGTTTTCCATCCAAACTGGGGTTAAACAAGGATGAGACTGTTTTTTGATAGTTATCCTGATTCTCATTAAGGACTGCCTTCCTACCAGAATTGACATTGCATACTGATTGGATGGAAGCTTTTCAATCTGGGGCATTTTTGCATGAAGACCAGTATACAAAGCCATCTTTGACCTTCAGTATCGGGGCAGGCAATTATTTCAGCTGGAGTGCCGCTTCATGAGTTTTGGTGAGCTGTTGAGGGCCACAAGAGTTGCCCCACCCCTTGACAGGTGCCCTGCCCCTGGTCATCATCTTGGTACCAGAAGTTCTACCCCCTAACCCTTGTCACTGGAAGTACCTGCCCTTGCCCCAGAAGTACTCCTTCTGCAATTTTGGAACCAGAAAAAAACCCAAATTATATACTAAAAATCTAACATCCACACTAACATATTTTAATTTGATTTTTAAAAGATTTTTTGGTCCTGATTTGTGTGTGTTTGCATTGTGTATGTACAGCTGATTGCATAATAGCTCAAAATGAAGTCTTACACTTGTATATGGGGGTGGGGTTGTGGAAGGGTGTGGGAATATGGGGTTTGTTGCAAGCTGTGGGTATATGGAGGGTGTGGGGGTGTGTAGATGGGGGTGGGTATGGGGGACTTGTGGAGGGTATGTTTTTGGGGATGTATGGGTGGGTATTGGGTTTGTAGGGTGTGTGAAGGGGAAGGATGGCTGGTGGGGTGTGTATCAGGGTGTGGGCCAATATATGGTGTGGTGTGTGTGGGTAGGAGTGAGCAGGGCTCCCACCAGAGACGCATGGGTGTGTGTGAGAACGGGTGCTGGGGGTAGTGTTTGTGGGGTGTGTGACTGCGTGTGAGGGAGAGTGTGGTTGTGGGGCATGGGTAGCTGATGCCACCTTAGTCAAGGGGGGCATGTGACTGGGGTGGGGGAGGGGGGCAGCAGTCGATTTCAAGGTAAACTATCTTGCCCTTGAAGCAGGGAAGAGAGAGTGAAGGAAGGAAAAGGAGAAGAACACCAGCCTGCAGTCTGCTTTCCTCTGTGGAAAGACCTGCAACTTCTGTGTATGGGTCTGTGGCTCAAGTGTTAGACTCAAGTCACCTTAAGATCTATCTGTGAGCCAGGGTCCAGATCATCCTCGAATGAAGGGATTCCTGATAATGATGGAACATCACCTGAATTGGACCTCTCCAAGGACTTCAACATTGTTTGGCCTTGTGTCTAGATCCACATGGGGCATCAAAGGGAAGTTCCAAGATGCTTAGAACAGGGTAGTTCTGGGTATATACAGAAGGCAGAATTTCAGGTGTCTATGGATCTTTCAGGCCACAGAGGAAGGTGGATGTGCTTTGAGGATCCAGCCATCAGATCAGTGGTGTTTTGGGACTTACACTCCTAAAGTCCTCCCAAATCCTGTTTAGGAGCTTAAGAGTAGCAGATGTACCATTTGCAGCACTTCAAATTCCAGCTGCAGTTTGAAGTGCTTCAAAAATTGAGTTAATCTGTGAACAAACCTACAGCCTTCTGCTATGCTTCAAAATTGCTTCAAAGCTAAAGTGCTTCAAAATTGTTGCAGCTGCATTTAGTAAAATGTTTTTCAGCCAGAGGCACTACAGGGGGTTGCAGTGGCCTCTGGGAAGCAGTGGAGTAGACTGCTTGTATGGCTCTAAAGAGAGGTATGAGTGGAGCCAGTGTCAGTGAATGCTTCCTGGAGGTCCTGCCCAACCCCCTGGAATTTGGAGACCAGATGCACAGAGATATGTGGAGATTGGAAGCTGGAGAGCAGAGATCCTGGTTTTGTGGGGGCTGAGGGGAGAGGGGTACTCTTCATTCAAAAAGGGATTGGGATGCTTCGGGAGCAAGGAGGCAGAGGAAACAGGAGAGCGCTTACTGATACAATGCTCACTTTACAACCCCTTTATGGGGATAGGGGAGGGAATTGCACAGTGGGATGCTGGAGGAGCTAGGGGTCCCCTCATGTGCTCCACAAATCATGCCCATGTAACAGGAAGCACTTAATTTTAAAACACTTATCTATAGTAATAGTCTTCTTCGTGGTTGTTTTTGGAGTGCTTCCACCATTTTTGGAGTGCTTCAAAGGGCTTGTAAATCTGTGTGGCTTGTTTTCTGTAGCATTTCAAGGGCATTTGAAGTATTTCAAATGTCACATCTGTTCACATCCTGATTCTTTCATTGGATTTGGCTCAGCTGTCCTCATGAGTTGTACATCTTGTACACTAGACTTCCCCTCTGTATCCACAGAGATGGAGAGGAGCTTTGTCTTTATCTCTGAATTTCAGTGATTCTTGTATTTATCATGTAGCTTATAATGAAATTCTTGTGCTTTCAGGAGGATGTTGTCACTGTCTTCTAGTTTGATTGGAGTCTAATGCATTCAAATGATACATGTTAGAAAAAATATATAATAAAAGTTAAAATACAGGAAGTATTTAGACAAAGAATAAAAGGGACTTGAAGAGAAGTGTCCAGTAGGGTTGTCTCTCGATCATCAGCTAAATGCATAGGGTAGATGTAAAAAACAGTGACACACAGATATTTTCTCTACAATTAATTTTTAAAATCTCAAACATTTTAACAGCAGAAAAAATAAATATGGATTGCAGTTATTCAACAATCAAAGTCACCTTAGAGGTTTCACTCAGCCTTGAGAGAGGCAGTTTAGCAGTCACAGACTTTAAGGAGAAGTGCCAATGGCACCAGGTTTCAATTAAACAACATAACAAAGAATCATAAAGCTGTTCCTCATAATGCTACTCCTTAGAGCTTCTGCTTGAAATGAATCCCAGATTTCTGCTGCAGTTTTTCATGCTGCATATTTAGCTAAGTGCTTATTTTCTACTAACTGGATGCACCTGAACACTTAAATATGTTACAGCTGGGCTCACTATGGCCCTTCTACAGTGGCTAGGCAGAAAGTTCTTTATGAAGTCTCTCAGACATTTTCAGTTGATCAACATGAGGAAGAAGGTTCTGGTATGGCTTTCTCTGGTATTGTATGGTTATTTTCAAAAAAAAGGATTGGGCATATTGTTGGAGGAAAATGCGTCTGTTGCTGTTTAGCATGGAAGTTAGGAATAAAGTCTCTGAATTAGAACTTCCTGTACCCTAAATTCTGTAGGCTGCAAGTGGGAGAGTAATAGTGGAAAAAACTCTGGTCATGCTCTGTTCACTCTGCCACTGTGACATGGGATAGCAGGTAAAATGGTCTGACACAGTACATGGCAGCCCTTGTGTTCTTATGTTCTTAAGGAGGTGAAAAAAAGTAAACAAGAAATGTTATAGCTGTAGTCTTATGGAAATATCCTTGTTTCTTTTTCATTGCAGTTCTACTAAAGCCACATTGTATTACTTAGTTGCAAAGGAAATGGTATTTACTTTTGGGAGAAGAGAAGCTTGTTATAATTTTCCCAAAGAATAGCTTGATAAGACAGTGTATCATAAAGACCTGGTGGAAACCCCGCCCCCCCAACCAGTATAGCTAATTTTTTTTTATGTTTATTATGATAGTTCCATCTCTCCATTTTAACATATGAGGAAATGCTCCTATGGTTTGGAAAAAATTATGAATTAAAATCAAGCATTCGCTCATTGATGGAGAGGCTAATTAATGGGATTTATGTTACTTATTTTTCTTGATTATGAAACCATCAAGAAAAGCTTTCTACAATATAATCTCATGTTCTTCAGATAACTAAAGAATAAAGGCATATGGGGGCCAGAACCTTTTTTAAGCAGGCTGGGTTTGGTTTCTTTTCTTTTCTTTTCTTTTTTTATGAAGTCCAAAAAAAAAAAAAAAAAAAAAAAGGAAGTGCTTATCTTAATCTAGCATAGTTTCTATATGCTTCTGACTCTGCTAAAATTCTTTCATTATTAATGAGGCAGTAATAGTGTTCCAGGGCTAATGAACCAGTTGACAAGTAGTATGTAATCTAGACACTGAAGCCTATGTACTATGCAATGCTCCGTTCAGAGCAATTATATTTAATTAAGAAGTGTTTTGATTAAGGTAAGACTTTTTATGCAATGCATACAGAAAGGTTTAAGATTAGAAAGAAATCGGAGATGAATTCTTGTTGCATAACCATGGTCATGAATTATCTCTTGACAGGAACACTTTAGTTGTTTTGGGGGTTTTTTTGTGTTTTTTTTGTTTTTTTTTTTTTTTATGTAAACGGTGTAAACTTGTTTCTGTTCATCTAGGACTGCTACCTTAATTTGCTTCATTTTAGTCTTCTGTGCTACAAAAGCTAGTTGGTCATGATAGTTCTCTGCACTGTGCATTAACTATATAAAAATGCCCCTCTGCATAGCTATGTGCTTAAGCTGATCAGCCTGCACTAAATGTAGGTTCTTTACAGATTCATAAAGGGAGCATGCTAACTAGAAAAACCTTGTTTGTAGAATTCTTGAACTGTTGGTCTAAGTCAATTTACTGATCAGTCTTCCTTGGAGATCTTTGTACAGGGAACTTTCATCTGTAACTTTGAATTGAACCACTGTCTTCAGCTTGCCTCTTCACAGGAACCATCTTTGGAGGGGGAAAAGACATGTGTCAAATTTGAGTCTCAGTCCTGGCTCCCTTCCCCACATGTCTCAATTAAAATATCAATATCATCCTTGTCCTCTTTTTGTCTTAGAATTTAGGATGTGTTAATATGAACAGCAGTGCTGGAAACCTAAGGAAAGATAAGCTTACCTTAGAACAAGGCGATCCTGTTCCCACTGGGGCCCTTGCTACGTTACATATGTTACTCAATTAACTGGTTAAAGGCACAACAAATTTAGACCATCCACTCATGCAAAGTAATTATCACACCATAACAGGAGCCAACCAGCTACAAAGCTGGTGCTTGAAAATGTATAACAACTCCAGTTGGTTTCTATCCAGCTTTAATATGAATGTGTGGCAGAGCCTTGAGTTTTATCATTGACTTCACAGAAACAGGATCAATGCCCTGAACTTAAGCAGACAGTACAGTTCAAACATTGTAATCTTGGTGGATTAGAAAATGATATCACTTGCTTTCCCACAGATCCGTTTTTATTTGAACTCTGCATCAGGCAGCACTACATCTTCGTTGACTGAACACAGCAGGAAGAAAATGCATTTAAGATCACGCAACACCGATCATTTGCCGCCTTCTTGATTCTTTTGCCTGTGTGGTACTACATGGATTTTCCTTCTATGAGCCAATACATCTTGCTCCTGTTGCATCACTTCATTAATGTTCACATGTAAATTGCTTAGGGGAAAAAAAGCCATATCATATTTAATAAAATATAGATGTTGATTCCTATGCAATAATTTAATGATTTCTGAGTTTTGATATTTATAGTACAACTGGCATAAACGTAGATAATATAACAATTTGGCATTTATAAAACCAGATTTCTGTAGGCACAGGATAATTGAAAATTTTCTTTTCTACTATTAATTAAAATCTCAAAGTAGGTAAATAACAAATTTAACACCATCTGTTTGCTTATACTTCAGAAACAAAAATGTATCTCATATTCAAATTTATGAATTTGCTTGCCAGTCTCTATACTTCCCTTTCCCCATATTCCCCAAATCTTGCCGTTCCTTCCCCACTCTCTTCCCCTCCCAGCACAGCAGACAATATGCTGGGGTTTAAGAACCAGCTACCAAGAGATGGCTGGAGACAAGATTGCTTTTCCTATAGGTTAGCTGCTCAATTTGAGACCACAGCTGGTATTTCAGAGTGAGGAAAATCAAGATGTTAATAAAACTAGTCAAAATCCTGAGTTGTTCTGGGTCAATAACATGGGCACACCTCACTTGCAATCTTACTCAAGTGAAGACTTATTTAAGAGACTATAGGATGCTACACAGCAGGCTTTACCATTTTATAATAATTTTATCAGATGGATCGCTACTCAGTTCTACTCTCCTTCCTAAACATGGGAGGGCGAGGTGGACTAGCTGTTTCAGTTATCTTATTCATGGTTGTCTCTGCTGGTGCGTGTGTATGTGCTGCACTCCTCCAGTTGTTTCTGTGTGTGTGTGTGTGTCCTAATGTAACTACCATATACTAACCATGTAGAATTTAGAGCAGTTCTATTTCTTGGGTATGATTCACTAGCTACTTATTTCAGGAATCATTTCACTTCTTGAAAATGCCCATTTCCACTCAGTTTGGACAACATCCTTCTGCTTGTCTTTGCATTGCAGAAAATGCTCACCATCTGTGACTGTTAATTGAGCTTTAAAACAAATGTTGTATCTATTGTATCTTGCAAGACGAGGGTTTCATGAAATTCAGCTGCTACTTTTCCTGTTTAGCATGACACCCATGATGCTTCAATGCTAATTTACTGCATAACTACAATTTTAAAACTCTGTTATCAGTGTAATTCAGGGCATAATAATATGACCTCAAAAAACTTACCCCAATACAGAAGAGACAGCTTTTAGATATCTCTTCAGTATAACTAATCCCAGAACAAGTCTTGCAAGAGCCTAAAGAAATACAAAAAGTTTTTGATTGGTATTTGGACTACCAATTATATTGGTAAAGGGTAGCTTATCTGTTTCCAAAAACATTTTTCATTTATTCCATGTGGGCAGAGAGCACAGTATCTTTACTCCTTAGACCAGGGCTGTCCAACTTAATAGTAAGTGACTTGTGCAGTCCATGGGCTACATGAGTGGGGCCTGCACCAGGATGAGCCTCCACCTCCACTAGGCCACATGCCATGTGAATGCTTTCTCTATTGTATTGTGCATCTGCCTGGGCACTTGCCCCTTTCCTCTGCTACTATGCTGCACTTTGTGGCCCTAGTTCACCCTCTGCCCCACCTCCTATGGCAGATGCAAGAAGTGTAAACTGGAAGAGGAAGGGGATAGCCCAGAGACTGGCTGCCATTGTAGCTGCAACTATAGAGGCAGTGGTGACCTGGGAGTAGGAGTGGCCCAGAAGCTGTAATTTCAACTCTCTGTGGGCCTCAGGAGGCCCATGGGCCCCCAGGAACAGCCCTGACTCGGGTCCATTCTCTAAATTGGCACAATCTGTGGATGAGATTCTGGTTTGTCACCAGTGAGTGTGAGACTTCTAGATTCATTATAGTTCCAATTAGATATTCTGACACACAACATATCTAAATTATGCTATTCCTAAATCTAATATGTTAACTATTTTTGGGGGGGCACATGAGTGGGAAAAGTTGGGGGACAGAAGAGTGGGGGGGTGGGAAAAAACACGACTGTATCTTTGTGATATGCCATACACATACTTTTTGTTGCGTTTTCCTTAACCTGTGTCTACAAATCGAGCATGGAGAAAAACGCCTGTTTCTTACTATGCCTACTATTTTTTTTTTGGTTTGTGTTCATTACTTTAATGGTTGAGGAGTACAACAGGGTTGAGGGCAAACAAGTGGCTTCTATAAAAGATGAGCCACTTCTATCCTGCAGAAGAAGCATATCAGCATCTTGTGGATTCATGACACCAGCTTCCTTTTATTAAGATTCTTCATGTTTTCCTTTTCAGCTAATTAGGCTGCAGGAAGAAAACCATATGTACCGAGAAGCATGAAATGAAAATGCATGTATATGTTCCAGTCCTAAATTACTAACAGTCAAAGGTGAACCTACATATTATTAGGAGATGAATTTGTATCAAAAGTACTGAGTACTAATCCAAGCTCTTGAAAAATTCTCATTCTCTTCTAAGATGGTAGCTCATACACAGACTTTTATTTTTCTTTTTGAAATCATATATATTTATAAAGCACACTATCTCTTTTGGTACAGCTCAAATATATCACTTTACTTTTGAGGAAACTCTTTCAGTAGTTGCTGTATCCTGTTTTTAAGAAATCCATTCATGCCTTTGTAGAGAAGTAGAATGAAATAATGATCCTCTTCTAGTTCAAGGATAAAATTCACAATTGTACAAAACACTTTCAACAGGAATTTCTAAAGCTATGAATGTACTGAAGATAAATGGAATTACCATGCAGTCCTTTTATGAATATATATGTAAGAGGACATATCAAATATTAGTCATTGCATGTTGTGTATATATGCTTTGGGTTTTTTAATATTCCTAAAACTGAGTCAAATCTATTTGAGAGAAGCACAGATGATTTTCAGGCTTTTTTCTTGGTCAAGTATAATTATAGCCTCCCACTGAACTGATGACCACCCATCTTAGTAGACTTTTTTTTTAAATACAATTTGTTATGTAGACTTTCATAATGTTGCTCTTTCCTTAGACAAATACATAGATTTATAATGTAAAGAGAAGGTCTTCTGTTCTTTGTCTGAGTGAATGATCAAACTTTTTGGATATATTATTTTGGACAAGGCTGCGCAAAGGGTTAGGAGAATGGAAACTTAAAGCATTATTCAGAGATGAAGTTATGCTAAAATTGACAATTGGTGGAAAAATGTACACAGTTTAATTACAGAGATGGAGTGGCTGAAAAGGCAAAAGCTAATAAGGATTGTTTAGGCAAATGTCTGTATGATGATGGACCCTGGATCCCTTTTGATAACTGCACCTGATAGTGGAACAAAAGTTATTGTACAACAGTATTAAATTATTACAAAACATTTTAAAATGCTCCATTACTGTGTAACATTCATAGAAATTTAATTGTAAAGTGAAAATATCACTAATGCCCGTCTCTTTTCTTACTGTATTAGAGTGATGACCTGAAGACAACTGCTTTGCATTTGAAAATGTATCTAATTTTATCCCAACTCAATAAAACATATCACCCAAGAAATCCTTGCCTTTTGCTTATTGTAGCATCAAGGTTGCTTTCTTGGTCAGAGCAGCTGAAACAGAGGTATATAATGAGTAGAAAAGCAAGAAGGCAACTTCATGAAGCATTTTAAGGTTTAGCATCTGGTTTCATTCTTCATTGGAACAAATCTGTAACTTTTTTAAACATGATTTTTGTTAAAAAGAAAAACAATCCAAATAGCTCAGTTATTGGGGCATTTGCCTAGCATGCAAAACCTGTAGGTTTTTTTACAAATCCAATCTCTCCTATTTCTTTTCAATAAAATGTTCCATTTGTTCAGGCATTGATTATTCTTATCTTTGTCTATGATTTTGATCAGAAATTTTCTCCTGCATCTGAAAAACCTTCCTAGCAAAAGCTTTGTTGAAAACAATTTACTTTGAACAAATCATCAGGAAACTGTTGAATCGGGTGTTTGGAAATGTTTCAAGCAAGCTTATTCACAAGAACCATTCTGGGAGGAGGCAGACCAACTCAATTGACTGGAAAACTTTATGAAATATCCATGTTTTATTAAGAATAAGAAGAAAAATCACAACTCCAGGGAACATAGCTAGAACCCAACAAGAGTTCTTTCCCCGTAATACCTTATACTGTTTGAGCAGGTTATTTTTAAAGATCAGCAAAAGAACCTAAAGCTACACTAGCAAAAACTTACTATTATAATCTGGCCGTCCATGGAAGGAAGTGACAGTGATTCTAGATTCCTAAATATCTGTAAAAGTGAGGTTGAATTTTGCTTCATGTGCAGAGGTTCTAAGGAGTCCTGCAAAATTTAGAAGCCAAGTTATTTATTTCCGTCCCATTTTAATTCCATTTTGTACAAGATCATATAGTATTAAGAAAGTTCAGAAAAGAAAAACTTGCTTAACGTCTGAAAAATCATTAAAAACGTTAGTTATTAATCTCGGTTAGTGTACCAAGGCAAAATCATTGTGTAATTCTTCCCCCTTTTTGTCCTCTTCCAGCTGTATTTCAGAAGAGCTGTAATTAATTAAAGTAAAAATCTCTCATTTCAGTGTCCAATAATGCAATGGCTGGAAGACAAGAGCGTGTCAGAATTGGGTGGACATGCTGGATATTAACAGTAAGTCTGATGACATGGAGCCAACACGCCAGTGGACAAGGACAAGGTAAGTGAGAATTCTTTCTGAAAATAAGCTGTTCGTTGCTGGTTGAACCAGCTAAGGAGAAAATGCCTTCAGTTCCATATGGGAAGTTTGTGATTTTGGAGTACTTCGCTCTGATCATAACTAACTAGAGCTGACTAGAAAAATATGGATGAGAGGCTTTCCTAGTAACTCAGCATTTTCATCAGAAGTCAAATAATCTGAAATATTTTGGTCAAATCCCAAATTTTGAATGTTTTGCATGAGTGCATCATGAAAAATATTTCTGGTACATTGGGCTCCTATTCTCTTATGTAGACTGGCTGCAGTGTATTTTCTGTGATGGACCTGATACTTCATCTCTTGGTGAGGGGAGATTCTTTAGGTACATCATGAGGGTTCTGTGGCTGGCTAGATTCAAGTCCTTAGAATTAGTATTCTTCAAAAGACCATCTTGCAATATGAAAGCTGTTGTCAGTGCATGCAATATTAAATAAGGCTTTTGTATCAATTATGTAAGTGTTTGTATATCCTTGTGTTTCTGGCTCATTGAGGGTAGGAGGTGGTAATGAATGCAAATCCAAAGCTAGGAGATAATTCTGAGGGGAAAAATGCCCAGCTCCTGCTCCCCTTACCCATGGGTGAATTTAGCTGTTGATGACTGAGGAAGCTGGGCAAAGATGGTGTGGACCTGGGAAAAGATGGTCTTTCTTCTCCTTTTATTTTATTTAAAAAAAAACCCTAAGCAAAGGATGCATGTGCATATGCAGCCTGGAACAAAGGGTGGAGAAGCTTTTGTGTACTTAGCATGGCTCCATTCAGTTTATGGTAAGCTTAGTGTATGGATAGGCTGTTCTTTTTTTATGTTGAGCCTTCCATGTAAGGTTTTAATTCTTTGAATAAATGGTACTCTGTAAAAAGCTAGGTGCTCACTGAGTTTGCTGCTGTCCCATAGAGAGAACTAAATGGCAGGATCCACCCCTGTGAGAATAAGAGGGAGTGCAGTGGCATGATCATACCCCACTTTCTAATCATATGGCAGGAGGATCAGCCAGTGACTTAAGCCCCAGAGAAAATAATAATTCCCCCTTCCCTTCCCCTCTATGCTCAGAGGTATGTCCCTACCCCCAGCTGCTGCTGGTGCATTCCTATTGTCCTAGGTGCAAGGAGAGCTTGTTTCCTGCTGCAGCTGTGTGGTGTGGGGGCTGGGCTCAGCCCAGGACAGTGGCAGTGGCAGGTAGGACTCCCCTCCCCAGGACTGCTCCTGAGCTGGTGGGGAATACTTGAGGAGAACAGGTAGGGAAGGGGAACCCTCCCACCACTGCTGCTGTTCTGGGCTGAGCCCAGCACTCGCACAGCCCTGCTAGAGTGGGAAACAAGTTCCTTTTGCCCTTGGGACAACAGAGAAGCCATCAGCATTGGATAGAGGAGGGTGAAATAGGAGGGGAGGGAAACAAAGTGGAGGGGACATTCCTCAGAGTAGGGAGGGCAAGGGAAAGGAAGCAGGGAATTCTTACCTTTTTATTAGAGTTTTTTAAAAGCCCCTAGCTGATGTTTCTATGGTGCAGTCTGTCTGCCTCAGAGTTGGGGGTGGGGAGAAGGCTGGTAATAGGGGTCCAGCCACTCCTGTAGCGCTGGTTGCCAGTCCTGCATCCTCCTTTGTAACATTCTGGATCTGCCTCTGGTACTACAGTTTGATAAAACCATGTGAAGTTAATTGCAGTGAACTGTAAGAGAACTGAAGGCTTGACACCTTCATCTAAAGCAGGGGCGGGCAATTATTTTGGGTGGAGGGCCACTTGCTGGGTTTTGGCAAGCCATTGAGGGACACATGACAGGAAGCCCCGGGCAGATGAACATTAATTTTCTAAATTTTTTTAGGGGCCCCATGGGCCAGATAAAATGGCCTGGTGGTTCGCATGTGGCCCCTGCCTTGCATTTTGCCCACCCCTGATCTAAAGGGAGAATAATGAGGTTCTCCAGCTGAGTAAGAACATTTTTTCTAGACCTGAGTGAGAGAGAATGGTGGCCACATATCAAAGATTTAACTGCTCACCAACACTGTGACCATGGTCAGACTTCACATGGAAAGAACTGTGCCTGGTGAGCACAAGTGAACAAACTGAGGAAATGAGGCGGCTAAAATACAGATCCTATAAGGCACAATGGTAGGATAGGTAAATCAAAACATTTGGGGATTTTGTTACAATATCTGTGTTCATGCATTTTTCAATGGAAAAATTAAAATCTTCCACGTAAGGGTAACTTGGATGGAAAACTTTCAACAAGCCTTACTGATAACTGTTTGACTTGTAATATTTGGAAAATTTATTACAGTTAAATAGAAGTCTGTATTCAGGTGTTATACTGGGGAGCATTTTTGATTGTTTCAGTTGTGTAAAGTTTACAAATGATGTCAGCTGATGTTTAAGGAGAGAAGATAAAGTTTTTTTCATGTTCTTTGTGGCTTAAAAACGTTACATTTTCACTTAGATAAATCCTAAATATGAAATCAACATATGATCATTTACTGTGTATTTACTTTGTTTTTTTAATGGCGTCTGCATTATTAAACACATTTTTTCAAGGTATTTATAGAAACCAATGACATAACTTTGCCATTTTGCTTAAAAGTTCCTCCTTCCCCTTGAAATTTTTTCATTGGTTTCTGCTTTAAAGGATGTTTTTTGTACAATATTGAGATTATTTAAAAAAAACCCAAAATGCCAACAATACACTGTGTTTTGTGAAACAAGTGAATGCTTTCTCTTTCTTTGAGTAAATGAGGTATTTAAGTAAAGAGGATAAGAATGTCTTATTCAGTAGATATACACAAATTACCTTGCAAAATTGTTACAGATGTGCTGTGAGTTTATAACATCTTTGATTTTACTTGGCTAAGACAGGCTGTAGGCTGTCTTTCCAGACCAAGATAATCTTTTGCATATTGTTTTGCTTTAATGATTATAAAAAATGGTGGTGTCCAATCTGGATCTATGAAGTGTCTGTTCTCATAAATGTTTGGTAATGCTTTTGTTTGTTGGAATGGTGATTGCATCAATGAGCTTTTGAAAATCTAAGTTTTGTAACTGGAGTTTAAACAAAAATATCATGTATTGTTCTGGATTGTAAGAGAGTCCTACCCAGAAGATCTTTATGTAAATCTGTAATGTTAAACACCTCCACAGGTATAGAATCCAAAGGTCAGACCAAAAATCCATAGAAGACGGTAAGAAAAGTTGCCATTTATTTTTATAGGGTTTAGACTGAGAGCAATATAAACAGTTTCAGAATACTTCAAGATATTATTTTGTGTATAGAGGTTTTTATATGACGATATTCACTCTTTCCATTCAGAATAGGCATCACTTTTTTCCTAAGAATAGTTTTGTGAAAATCAAGTTTTAATGAATATAGTTGCCTTTTGAAATGGCTATGGTATGTGGCCTGGAAAAGTAGTCACAGTATGCAGCATACTGTGTTAGAAAACTTTACATTTGTGCAGTGCAGCTTTTGGTGCTCTTTCTGTAAGAAAAACACAGAAAAATATCTTAAGAAAATGAGGTTTTTAATGTGATATGGTATAGTTTTTGTACTTGGTTGAAATACCCTTTATAAAAATATTTCCAACTGAATAAAGCATTATGAAGTTATTCCATGATGACAGACTGACGTATACATTTGAGTGCATCTTTAAGCATTTGTTAATACTTGTCACAGTTCCCAGTACTAAATTTCAAGTAGCTAAGAATTTTGAATTCTTTCAGTAAAACCTAAGGGCAACCCCATTTTCATATTAAAATGAGTCATCGGATAAAGTGTGTGTATGAATGGTTGTTTCAAGCCTTTTTTAGTTACAGGATAGACAACTAATTTGTTTCTGGAATGCTCTTAAAAGTTTGTGTTGGCACATTAAAAAGCAGTATGACAAAATTAGTTAATGAGTAACTTTTTCATTCTTCACATTAAACTAGTATTTTAATTGTGGATGTGTGCAATGGGTGAGCATCTTTATCCTAGTAAGTTCACTGGCCTTGAAAGTACCTTCTCTGCTATGTCTAACTAGTATATCTAGTAGGCCTCTGCTACACGTTTCCTGTATTATGCAATTAACTGGTTTCCTGCACAATAAATTTTAGACCACCCACATGTGCAAAGCAATTATTACACCACAAAAATGCCTTTCCAACTATAAAAAGAACCAAGCAGCTGTAAAATTAGTACTTGAAAATATGTAATGGTTCTGTATCTGGTTTCTATCCAGCTTTAATTTGAACTTGTAGCCTGACCAGTAGTAACATTGCTTTGGGGCGGGGGGGAAGTTAATCAGTCTTTTGTTAGAATAATCTCTGCATGTATGCATATAATGGCAATCTGCATAACCTTTTATTTTACTAAGAAAATAAATAAAGGTGCATGTGAACTGCTACATTTAATTGGAAGATTTTAAATTTTAATTTTAAAGGCCTTAATTTCACTCTTATTCTGAATTCATTGCATTTTAACGAACAACTTTGTTTAATGGGAAACACTAAATGTACGTACTCTGAATTCAGATTGATCAGCTAATAGACTAATTGTTTTAGATTAAAAGAAGCAACTATACCAGAAAATAGAGCAGGGGTTTCTATAGAAAGGTCAGTGTAATTCCTATTTATAGTAAACTGCATAGATTCTGCTTTGCAGGAGGGCAGTTGTCCATGTTAATGTCCAGGCCACAGCCAGGTAGAAGTTAAGACATATGGCTACATGTATTCATATGCTGTTCCATACATACTAGAACTTCAGTAAGCAACCCACTCACATTGGGAAAAGAAGGGAGAAAGGAGGATGTAAAGTATTTCAGAGCCACATGCTTGAGAGAGGAAGATGGGGACCTTATTTTTAAACTATTTTCTGATGTGTCTCCCTTGAATTCTCTGGGCCAAGTTCATCTCTGACATGAGTAGAGCTAGCCAAACTAATGAGATAGAAATGGATGCAACACATTCTGTGATCATTATCATTTTTTAAGCCACTGCTAAAGAAACTCAGTCTGGGCTTCCAACAGACCAAAATGTGGAAGAAAGCTCACTATTATTTTGCTATCAGTTCAAACAAATTGGTCATACATGTCCTCTTCAGACAAACTCCTGCTTGCTGTTTAGATATTAGTTTCACTTTGCAGTCCCCAAAGGCAGCATTTGACAGTGCCCTTAAAAAATGTTATGAAGATGTAATCCACAGTGTTCATGCTTAAACAGTAAGTAATCAAGTGAATGGAATTTAAAACAGTAAAATTGGAATTATGGGATTCTCTTTCTCAGCAGGCATAAACAAATAGTGCATTAAAGAAGCCTCTTGCATTATCTAAGTAAACAGTGAGAGCTGACAACTACTTTCTATAGTATTTCTACCTGGCACTTAATATTATCATTCGTTTTTTAAACAGAAGTTGATGCATAAAATAGAAGTTAACCATACTAGCATAGGCTTTTGAAGGTGGAAAATCTACCAGCTTCTATGATTTTCAGGGAACCATGTTGGTGATTAATGTTATAATGTCAAAGAACCCACAGATTTCAGCTTTGTCAGAGTCCAGCCACTGAAGCCAAAATGTAAAATGTCTGAATTGGGCAATTTGTCACTTTGTTTTTTGTTTCTTTGTTTTTTCAAATGAGAGAACTTTTCCTCACAGGCTCTCCTTTCATTTCAAGCCTATATGTTGTATACTTTATTTGGGTGAGAAGGTAGGGCTGAAAGAACAGGTTTCTATTTTCTCCATTAGCCTGAGGAGGGTCAGTTGGCTATCTCCTGAAGCTCTTAGGAGGCAGATAGAAAGTGAAACAAATATTAGTAGACTTCTTATCATTTTATAACTAAAATTTAAGAGATCATATGGGATACGGGTAGACCCTTTCTGTAAGGGAGCGAGGGAAACCAAATATTGCAAATTTCTTCAGAAGTTCAGTGAAAGCCACAAAGTACAATGAAAAATGACAATAGATTCTTATTCCCCAAATTACTGGGAATTGCAGTCTTAGTGTTGTGGCCAGCTTGCAAATCTTTGCACATGAGGCAGGCTTCTCATTTCTTAAGCTTTCTGGTTTGGGCCAGGTAAGTAGAGTATTCCTTCCTAATGGAGGCTACAGAGGATATTAGGCATGAATATGCCTGTCACTATGTATGGATTTAAGAGCAACTAAGAGGAGTTGTATACTTCAAGGGCATGAGAATGGGAGGGGGCAGAATGAACCCTGAAACTTTGTAACTGTTGGGCTAGGTCAGTGATATGGGGCATGTAAATGCCCCTTGGCAAAATCCTGAAGCCTGTATTGGCTGTACATTGCTGTGGTTCAAAGTGATTTTTCTTCAGAAAATATTGATCTCCTCTCAGCCACTGTCTTGAAGAATGGAAGTAGAAACAACAACTGCAGAAGATTGGAAAATTAATATTACTAGATTTTATTAGCTTGTATAGGGTCACTACCGGAGATGCCTGAAGGATGCTGAGTGTGATGACTACCTATCTATTGCAAAGCTGTTTATTTAGGGTGTGAAGTTAGACATTGAAAAATGGAGGTAAAAAATTCACCAGTTAGTCTAAAAAAGCAAAACCAAACCTTCTGTCCTGGGCAATTATTTGGGCCCAGAGACTACATAGGGAATTTTGAGTTATTGCAGGCCAGGTCAGCAGATTGCCACAACTCCCTCTGTGGGATGGGGCCATGAATGAGCAGGGAGCAGCGTTTGGAATCAGGATGGGTGGGCAATGCCAGGTTCATGGGGCAGGGACAGCACAGGGTTGGGGCCTGAGGCAGAGCTGCTCTCTGCACCCCATGCCCTATGCGGGAGGTGTGGGGTATGTGTGTATGGGGGGACATGTATGTTTGGGGGCTGTGTCACAGGCTAGCTGTGTACTGAGTGTATCAATTTTATCACAGGCCATTTGGGCTGTTTGATTCAGTTTTAGATCAAGGAGGCAAAAGTTGGAAGTGGACTAAAGGCAAATTTATTATAGCTTGCACACACACAACAGTTAACAGAAAGATAAATGTGATAAGGAGATAAGGCAGTATAAAAGAGATAATAGTAAAATAATAATAACAGATCAATCTGTCACAGGCAAACTGGGCACTTTTGAGGGTATTAGCTACACTGGACTGTTCAAAACAACAAATAGACAGACACGGGTTGGCAACTTATCGATAGTCCCTCAATGTCTGGTGCATGCCAGGTGATTCCAGCGAAGTCAGGCATCCCTGATGATTGGCACTGTCAGAGGGATTACCAGGGAAGGTCCTTTGCTCCGGATCCAATCCTTACTCACACTGGGAGTCTGGGGTCTAGGTGTGGGACAGAAATGACCGTTCTGCTCCCTCCTTCCTGCTGGTCACCTGGTGCATGTGTTTTTTATAACTAATCTTATGCTAGTCTGTTGGCCTCAGGGCCACTCTCAATATTGCCCTATAGCCGTTACCCTATGGGATTGAAAGATGTTAAAATTATCATAAAAAGTTACTACCTGGACTCAGGTTTATCCAATAAGCAAATTATGATGCAGCACCTTTAGGTTTGAAATTGACATTGCTCCGCCTAAATCCCAACCCCTTTTAGGCTTCAGTTGAATATGCTTTCTTGGAATACGCTTTTCTGGAATGTGTTTGGGTGTGCGTAGGAGTTAGATCCAGTTTTTATCGCTAAGGCTGAACCCTGAGCAAAAAACCATTAGGCCAGCTAATCTCACAGCTACAGCTTCTGGGGCCCCGTCAGTCTCTTGAACAGTTAATTTATTTGTATCAGTTTGGTTAAACTTATGACAGACAAGGTTACATTTGCAGTTTACAAACTTACAATCTTATATTAACTAATATTATCTATTTAGGCAAAATACCAAATGCGTCCAAGAAGCACATATTAAACCCTCTGGTTCTGGCTATCGCAGGGCTGCCTGGGCAATAGGTACTGGAAGCCAGCCAGGGATGAGGGAAGGGAGCAGGGGACAGAGCTCACTTAGGTGGTGTGGCCTCTGGCTGCTCCCGTGGCACTTGGGGTGAGCCTTGCCTGCTCCTGGGGGCAGCCCATGTGGCATTCCCTGTGCCTGCTGGCTCCAGTCCCAGCCAGTGCACTTAGCTTACTAGCCAACCTGTTCCCACCCATTGTGGTTGCAGTTACCTGGATGTTGCTCAGCTCCTTCCACCTCCAGCAGCAGCTCCTCCTGCTCCTGTTGTGCAGGGCTGGCTCTCTGGGTGGCTCCAGCTCCTAGCTGCCTTCCACCCATGGATGGCAGCTGGGACCTGGAGTCAGAGTCTTACATGCTGGGGGAGGAGCTGCCCAGATGAAGCTTCCCCTCTGCCTGGAGTGGTGCAGCAGGGGCAGGAGCCAAAGAAGAAGCTATTGCTGGAGGTGAGGATAGCTGAGCAGCACCTGGGGAGCTGCAGCTGAAGTAGAAACAGCCCAGCTGGAATCTGTGAGCACTAGCCGGGACTGGGGCTAGAGGGCATGTAGGGGGAGCATGGTGTTGATTGCCTTAGGGGGGCTTTGGTGCTATGCAGAGGTCCGCAGGGGCAGCTGTGGGCCAGATCCAATTGGCAGGCTGGATCCAGCCTGCAGGCTGTATACTGCTCACCCCTGCTCTGTTGTATGAGAGGGACTTAAGCATATCTAATGGTTCAGCAAATTACTCCTAGTTTCAGTAACTGGAAGGCACAGTCTTGAGGTTATGCACTTGAAGTGGCAACTTTCTCTCCTGTTCTCAACAATCCTACTCAATTTGCTAAAACCAACATGCAACTCCTTTCCAAACTGAAGGAGTAAAAATAACATATTTTGTACTTGAAAGTTTGTATATAAAGCATTTTGTAAGTATAAAGCCGAGGTAAGCAACCTTTTCAGCTTGTAGACTGGAATTGACTAACTTGGGTTTGGGTAGGGGTGGGCAGTTATTTCAGCTAGTGGGCCATTTACTGTGTTTTGGGAACCTGTCAAGGGCCACATTCCCTTCTCTGCCCCCAGAACCCAGTCAAAGTTGTAGTTTGCCAAAAGCTCCAGTATTTGCCCGTGGACCCAGGTAGGAGCTGCTGCTGTGGCAGGTGGACAGCAGCGTCAACTTTATCAAGGTTCTGGAGGGCAGTGGGGAGGGGAAGAGAGACGGAGAGAGATTTTACCACCCGCATGGTGTAGTGGGTGGCATCAGTTGCCCTGCCTGGTTCTACAGATGATGGTTGATGCTGCTGGGCCAAAGCAGTACTGCTTGCCTGCCTAGCACCATGTGGTGGCTAGAGCCACTAGGCCAGATTGAGTAAGCTGGCAGCCATCTACCCATGGGCCAAATCACATCTGTTGGTCACTGAATCTGGCCCACAGGCCATATTTTGTCCCCCGTCCCACCTCCCCCCCCCCCGGGTTGGAGTCATGCTGTTTGGCAGGTGCTAGGACCTGGCTATCGCTGCTGCTGCTGCTGCTTCTCCCTGTGGCTGCACAGGGAAAGAGTTCCTGTAGCTGCCACTTTTTCCCACAGTGGCATGGAGGGAGCTCCTGCTACCAAAGCCTCATGTCTGTGGGCCAGATCAAATTGTTCCATGTGCTGCATCTGGCCCATAAGCCAATAGCTTCCTAACACCCATCATAAAGCAATGAAGTTTTTCTTCATAATGAGTTGCTAGGTAGCATCTGCTAATGCTGTATGGAAGCTGATATGGGGAGTGGGGAAACAGCTTGTTGATCAGAAATGTAACTTTTGACATGGTACAAGCCTTTGTGGATAGAATGTATTAGATTAAAAGAAACAAATGAAAGCCTTTTTGGCACTTCTCCACAGTGTGGCTGATTCTGGGCCTCAGAGCAGATGGCCTTTGCTTTCCCTCCCCACACCAGTTGGCCCCAAAATTGCACAAACTTCACTAATAAGTGAATTATGTTCCCATGTGTTTCATGTGCTATGTATGTAGTAAGGAACAAGTTTCTTACCTAAGTTTTTCTTACTTAAATGTTGTTGTATGAATGATTTGAATAGCAGAGAGACTCAGAAATGGAGCAGTTGAAGGTAAACATCAGCCTGAACCTTCCTCCTTGCAGTTCAAAGGAAGAAACTAAAAGGAAACCAGAAAAAATAACAGTACTTTGATTCACATGCATGTAAACAAAGATGCTATCATACATATTCATATAATTTTTTATTTTATTTCAGAAAGCCAAATTCCTGATAATTATGGATAGTTCTAGTCTGTGGTGTGTGTGTGTTAAGCAGCCAGCTTTTCAGTTTAGAATGCAATACATATAATATGCATGCATAATTTGATATTCAGTTGGCACATATCTTTCTAGTCTTTCTGAAAAATTGTGTAGCAAGTTTTAATTTGGATTTATGTTCTTCCAAAGTTGTCCAGATAGCATACGGTATAATCAAATATCTCTAAAATATGTAAGTGCACTGTAGAAGAATTAAGATGATTTAATCTTGGGAGTTTACTACAGAGCGAGTTCTGATAGTCCATTCCTATGCATTGGGAATAAACATATATAGCTTTACAAAGCAAGAAATATGTAAATAATGAAATGTGGAAAATGCTATTGAATTGTGTATACTCTGCCACTTCCCCAAACCTCTTAAACAGATGACCTTTTCAGCATGCCCAGGGAGCTCCAAAATCAGCTAATTATAGGGGAAGTTGGTGTAACTCTTCCTACTAAAAGGATCCATACATTTTCCTTCATTCTAGGCCTTACATATGCAGCAGGAGGAAGCCCACCAGGCCACAGTAATGCTTTTGTTTTTGTGAAATTAAAATTGAATTTCCCCCCTTTGCTGTCTTCACCTCATGAACATGTAGTCAGTCTGTCAAAATTTCTGAAGTTTTTCTCCAAACAAGTACTATCATGAGGGTGGACAGCACTTGTGAGCTATGAAATAAGCTGTTTTGAGTGGGAGAGAAAGTCTCAAATTTCACTTATTTCTCAGCATGGTATTTCAGTTGTCCTGTCTGTACTTCAGCAGAGAGGCAATATGGAGGAGCTCCTGGGTATGAGGGGGGAGAGCAGGAGAGAACATGTCAGTTTGCCTAATAATTGTCTGTAGATCCAGCCCTTCTTTCCTCATTGTATATCACACAGGGGAGTTGGACTTCTTGCCTGTAAAATCCCTAGAATCATAGTATTGTGCAAGCAGCCCACTTCATCTCTTTTCCTTTCCCATGTTGCCTTGGAATAGCAGCCTCTTTCCCCTGCCTGTTCATGTATTTAGTCCCATAACTCGGGTATCTTACTGCAATCCTGAAGCATATAGGATTAAACCGTTATATGTAAAATATCTTCCTACAGTTTTTTTTTTTTTTTTTTTTTAAATAAAATAAAGGAGAGGGCAGCTTGTATCCCCAAAAAGGGAAGGCTGTAAAGTTGGACAATGTTAGATGCCTGTGGGCGTGTCTACACATTTATTAATGCACAGTAATTACTACTTGTGTAATGAAGTATTAACTAGAGTTACTTGCACAGTAGCATTGGTGAACACCTTTTTAGTGATGCTACTTTGCAGTAGCCTAATAATACTGTGCAGTAGCGTATTACCTCTGTCCGTTCTGTGACGCACTACTGTGCAGTGCTATTAGGCTAGTGTGTGTTCTAAGCGACTTGTATAGACGTACCTTGTGAAAGTTTAATTTGGCACTCTTCACTATGCATGTACCTTATGATATCTTCAATGTGATCACACAATATATTTCTAAATAGGATTTCACAGGTTGGATATGCAACGGGGTCAAACTTTGAAGGGGTAACTGAGTTTGAAATTGCCTAGCTCTTTAAAGAGTTTGAGATGTAACGGTGCTGTCAGGCTGGGTTCTGTACATGATAGGTATTTTCTGAAAAAGTAGATTTTTCACATTGTTCAGGAAGATCAATTTGGTTTTGAGAGCCAAAGCCAGTTTTAGGGCTGAGTAATCAGGACAGTATTCCCTGCCAGGGGTTGTGGGCAGCACAGTGTAAAATCATTGCACCAGTCAAGTAGCTGTTTCATTCTTTGAAGGTAAAGAAACTGCAAAACAGTTGGATTGGTTCTCCCATTATGTGCTCAAAATGAACATACAAAATATTGAGGTCATATTGGTGGGCCCCAGTGGAAATTGCTACATAAAAGTCTTCAGCCTCAAGAGCCTGGGGTACATGAACCAGGAGTGGAATATACGTATAAACAACACTGTTCATACAACTTCAGTTTTTGTATAGGTCAAGTTACTTTTTCTTTCTCTGCAGAAGTTATAGAAAAGATGGAAGGGGAAGCTAGGACTCCCCAAAAAGCATGGGATTTATTCAGAATCCTACCACACAGAACTGATGACTAGATGGCATAGGTCAATCCATTTTGCTATCTAGTAGACCATCCTGCTTTTCATAAGTCTGGGCTTCAAAACTGGTAGAGCAGCCCCATAACAAATCCTTAGCAATATAATATCAGCACAAATCCCTGCAGATTTTTCTTTAAACCAATAGAACATAATCTAATACTTAACCTTTGCTTCTCTTTTACATTCTGCAGACTTAATAATGAGCAATAATGCTATCTTGCAGAGAGTACCTTTATTTTAATAAAGAGGTTGACCTTATCCACTTAAAGTTGGCAAGCTCTTCAATGTATTTGCTAAGACTATTAACAAATATTGCCATTCCTTTTTAAGAGAAATTTATCATTGTCATAATTTAGATCTATCCCCTTTCCAAAAATGCATAAATTGAATAAATGGTTGAAGTTCTTTCAGCATGTTTTGTCCTCATGTAGGTCTGTATTTTTCTTCAGTTAAAATATAAATTTACAGGATTCATAGCATTCAGTAAAGGAATATAAATGATAAATCCTGTTCAAATTTTTTTTAACTGTGTGAACGTGGAATTTAAATATGGGTGAAAGAGTTTACTTTGCTTTCAGTCAGTTACATTTCCATTTTGTATATATCCTTCACACAGGCAAGCAAGGGCAATGTGCAAAATTAATACAATCCACAAATATTATATTTCTCTAAAATTAATCTTCATTAACTTTCATAAAGAAAAATTATAACATGATAAGCACACAGACACTTTCCCATTATTTAAAAAGCATGGCCAACAGTTAGAAAACATTCCACCAATGATACATTTCAGAAATCTCTTAAGTGTCCATAAATAAGACCCAAAAGTTCTTATTTTGTGTGTGTAACAATATACTCAGTTAAAACTATGTTCAAAATAACAAATTAAATGCAGTACAACATCAAAATAAAAATTCCTTATAGTAGTAAATACAAGAAGAGATGACTTACGATGGTTATTAATTAAAAGGATTTAATCATAATGTATATTTTCAAGTCACATAGGTACAATACAGTAATACAGATATGTTCATATATCATACTGATAGGTAAATCAAAATAGATTGTGATATTTTATGTATAAGATGGTATGCTAACTTAAAATTGAAGGTAGAACTGTGTGAAGATTCATTATTTAGAAGGATGAATAATAGTACTTAGACAATTCCTGTGAATATTTTGTATATAGGTTACTAATAACTAGTTTTTGGGACGTTATACTTAGTTTATTATGCATGTGATTATATTTCCATGCTTTTAAGATTTTTAACTTTTTTAAATACTATGCCTATGTGTTCTAATTATTTATTTTTTTTGGACAATGTAATTTTTCCTCATGTTATTAGAATGTTAAAACCATATGAAATGAGTAAAGATCTTCAACCTAGATTTTGTGATAGCTTTGGGATTCTTGGTAAGCCTCATGGACCTTATGCTTTAAGCATATTCTGTTTTTTGTAAAGCTTGAGCTTGAGGTACTGTCTTGATGGCCATAGACTTCTTGGCTACAGCCATTGCAAGTGGTAAAGTTGCCAGCAATGAGAAATGGATGAGGAGGAGTAAAGAATTAAGTTCTATTGATGCTAACAGTGAAGGTGTAGTTGCACCTTACAATTAGCATATGCTAACTTTAAGGAATAATAGTTCGTGTTTAAGTTAGCATCTGTTTTGAGCAGTTGCACGTTAAGGGGTAATACCCCTGTAACGTGCACTGCTCTGAGCTGCCCTTAGTGGGCTTGTGAGCAGGGTCATGACTAGGAGCCAAGTTGTCTCTGTGCCCACCCAGCTTGCCTGCTCTCAGGGGCAGGGTAGGTGGCCCAGGTTTTCAGACTGCTGGGGTCCCATTAAGCTCACTAGCCTCTACTAGCCAGACTGGGCCCCTGCTGCTCAGATCAGACTCACCACTCCCTAATGGCTTTAGATCTACTGCCACTCTCCACACTTCCATAGGCCTGCCGCTGTCTATGCTTCTGTCCCCCAGCCTGGATCAAGTCAGCATCCCAGATAAGGCCTACTGCTCCACTCTATTCCCTGCCAGCCTGGATCAGGCATGCTATTCTCTGCTGACCCCACACCTCCTGGATCAGGCTTGCCAGCCCCCAGCACTTTGGATCCTGTCTAACTGACCCCCTGGTAGCTCCCAGATCTCCTGTGGCTCCTTGCTCCCTCTACAGTGTGCCATCGGGGAAAAGGAACCTGTTTGTTGTTGCTGCTGCTACTGCTGCTATTCTGTGGGCTGGGCTTTGCTCATAGACAGCAGCACCATATAACTCATGGTAAGCAGGTTCCCTTTCCCCACCTGTTCCCCCAGGACAGTGCTAGCAGCCACTGGTGACCTGGAAGACATGGGGGCATGGAGGGTGGGGGGAGGGAAGTGAGCCATAAGGTTCAGGGGGAAGACAAAGGGGTGGGGGCAGGGAGGAGGGAGCCCCAGGAGCAGAGGTGAGCTGGGAATGGAAAGGGGAGAGGAGATTCTTATCTTTTAAGATTGCCCCTGCTGTCACTCTGGGGGAATATATAGAGCTGGGAGCAGTACCTCCTGGGATACTGGAGGACTGCTCCCAACTGGTTTTGGGTCTGTGGAGCAGTCGTATGCAACTGCAACATAAGCTGCCCAAAACTAGTTAGACACAATCCCTGCTGGAACAGGATTCTCTCAAAGTATCTCAGAGGGCCATTGTCTCATGTTTTCCTGCCCTAATGTGTAGACACTCCTGTTTTAAGAGCCCTTTAACATGTATTTATGTTAACATGTATCAACACCCTAAATAATTGAATTCCTGAAATCTAGCATCTTAAGGGCTCTGTCCTGTCCTTTTCTTTGTTCTGAAATGGCAGAGGAACCAAGGTGGGAGGTTGAGGAGGAGACTAGGGACCTCAGATTAATTTTTCATTTACTGATTTTTTTTATTTATTTTTTTTTTTTTAAGATTTCTTTACCAGATCTTCTGTTTCCCTAATAGATTATTTTCAGAATATGTTGTTGTTATGTTAAGTGGTACAGTTCTGTTAACCAGGACATAGCATTACTTTTTAGGAATACTGATTTATTGTGATGCATTTTTGGAAATGACCCTTTGTTTCAGGGAAGGGTAATTGAAGTAAAAATGCTTCTGTTTCTCCTTAATAAAAACAATATGAGGGATATTTTTTAAAGCACATGTAACAACTAAATGAAAACAAACAAAGAAAAACATGCATTAGTGGTGGGGGATTGATAAAATATTTAGGTTTCACATTGTGTGGAAAAGTGAGAAAATGTTATTAAATAAGTTGCAATGTATTTTGAGTTTTAGACTTGAAATATGCAAAGAAGCAGACAATACTGTGATGATACTCAACAACTAGAAGCTGAAGATATTCATCCATGAAGTCAGAGTTGGGCAAATCTTAACTTTTTCAGTTTATGAGATTTGTCTTTCCAATGCATCCAGTAATATAGTAATTACAAAGAAATTTGTTTTAGAACCATTGAAATGTGGCCTTCCCAGGACCACAGATCTCTGAACTTCCAGAGTCCCTCTCAACAGAGACAGAACCAGAATTCCCACACTTCCAGCTCGGCGAGAGGGAACCTGCAAGCCCCAGGTGCTTGGACCTAGAACAGCCTGATACAGACCGGAACTCCGATTCAGAGACAGAAACCTTGAAGCCTTGGTTTCTAAGCAAACTACCAGGTGAGCAACATGTTTGGTTTCTGCTACAAATCATTCGGGACTGTGTCTACAACTTGCTGAAAGATTTTTGTACTAAAAAAACAAAACAAAGCAAAAAGTTTTCTGACCACACACAAGACCACTGCCACCAAGAAGTGATGGGTGGTAGTGGTTGGAGACTCCCTTTTGAGGGGAATGGATGCATCCATTTGGCAGCCTAACCTGTTGTCTCAGGAGCTGCTTGCTCATAGCTCAGATATGAAATACCATGGAAGGGTTACTGAGATTCATCTTACCCTCTGATTGCTACTGCATGGTGCTTATCCACGTGGGCACCAATGATACTGCCAGGGGAGACCCTGAGCTGATCAAAAGGCTTTGGGAGCAAGGGTGAAGGGGATGGAATCAGCTAGTGTTCTCCTCGCTTCTTCTGAGGAGTCTTCTGTGCTTTGGTGGTAGAACCTCGTCTGGCACACGGGAGACCCAGGTTCAATTCCTGGACATCTATACAACTATAGCCATGGAGGCACCAAATATCTAGTCTCAGCCTGGCCTTAAGATTCTGTCTCAATGGCCTAAAGAGGGGGGAGTGGACGGTCTGGGAAGCTTCCACTCTTTTGTACTCCTGTCTAGGTGATCTCTCACTTGTACACTATGTTACGGAAGGATTCAGTGAGCTAAAACAAAAAAAGAAGCTTACAAGAAGTAGAAATCTTAAGGCCAGGCTGAGACTAGATATTTGGTGCCTCCATTGCTATAGTTGTATAGATGTCTAGGAATTGAACCTGGGTCTCCCGTGTGCCAGACGAGGTTCTACCACATTTTGCAGGTCTAGCTTCCCATGCCATACGGCCTTTGAAAATGCAACCATGGTAGAAGCAGTGTTGCCAACTCTCTGTAAATTTACAGACACTCGGTAAATAACCAGGCCAAAAATGCCTGTCCTTAAATTCTAGAACAACTCCTACAAAAAAAACAAAGCCCTGCTGCTGAATCTGGTTGCATTATTAAAGCACAGACTGAGCATAGCAGTATGACCAGGACCAGCTATAGATATTACACTTTTACTGGTATTAGTGACTGGAAATTAGTGTCTACCTGTAATGGAACAGAAGCTTGATGCACACAGACTGGTTTAAAAATGGTGAAGCCCAGTCAAAGATTTGCAACCCCATGACCTCCTGTCAGAGGGTGAATGTGTGTTCTGTTCAATACCAATCTGAATTATGCCACTTACAGTAAACCATGTAACTTAAGTCAATTCCACCTTGGGCTTTTTGAATGTCTGTACTTAGCTCCATTGTCTAAGCAGGAGCAAAGCTCTCCAAAGGTAGCTCTTTTTGGAGATCCTGCCTTCCACTGCCTCTAACACTGCTGGATGTCAAGTAGGCATAGTGATCTTTCTTTGGGGGTCCACGCTAATACAGGGAGTAGGACTGGTCAGGCTGGGCTGGGAGTGCAGGGTGCAGTTAGTGGATCCAGGGTGTGGAGGTGCATAGGGAACCCTGAGGGGTACAGCATAGTTTAAGGTGCAGTCAGGAATACTAGGATGTGGGAGCAAGTGGGGCAAAGGCAGGACAATGTTAAACGATTGCTACAGTCAAGCAGGCTTATCAACCAAAGAACATTTTTAAATCTCCAAACATTTTTGAACCCACTCTTCGTCCAGGCCTGGCAGAAGCATTACTTTTGTTTATTGTACATTGCATGCAAGTAAAAACCTATGTCAGTACAAAAGTTTGGTCATCATCAGTAAAAACTTTGAAAATTGTCACTAAAAGAATTAGTCTTGGGTTGGTAACGCTTGTTAGAGGATGGATACATGAACAAGTGATAACAAATGACAGGGGTAGGAAGAGGACCTTTAGGTGTGCCAGTTGCTCTGTGGTAACAATTTCATGTTACATCTACTCCTCCACTTCTGTTAGTAGAATATACAGTACAGTAGCTTAGTCCTTCATTCAGGAATAAGCTGCCCAGTTTTAGTTTGTATAGCATGATCCTTGCTAAACCCAATGTCTACAATTAACTCATTGTAATTTGTCTGCCTGTCAATACCTTAGTAGACACAATATAATTAATTATAATCGCACACTATTCTAAAAAGACAGAAAATAAAATTATTCTCTCGTTTTTGATCTTTTGGACTACAGCAACAGGTTTAAGTTCAAGTAGTTATAAACCAGGGCCCACATATTTAAAAAAAAATCTCTACTACATTTGTATTAAATGGCAGATTTGGTGTTCTTTTTGTTTGGGAGGCCAAGTCCTAAAATAACAGAAGAATGTTATTCCCTTATCATTTTCCCTTATAAAATGTTTGTTTCAAAGCAGCATGGAGGCATGTTGCAATAGCATGGGGGAAGTTGTGCTATTTCTTCTTGTGATGTATTTCTCTGTCACTAAAAAGAGGGCTCTGGTCTCCAAGCTAGTAAATATCATGCATTTTTACAAAAAGTAAATCTGAAACCGAAAAAAAGGGAAAACCTTTTTCTTTAGGAATTTTTAAAACGTAACTTTACTAGGTATCATCCAGAGTAAATGGATGATAAAATATGGCTTTCTTGATGTTCCAAGAGAATGTATGTGCCTAAGACGTATTCTTGGCAGTCATAATGGTATTAAGTTTCATAGAAATAAGAAGAACTGGCAGTGAAGAGAGCGATACAATGCATGCAATATAAAACATTTAATCCTGGAATCTGGACAAGTTCTGAGTGTACTAATGTAAATTTATTGAAACATAGGTTGGCACTTTATTTATATCCCATTTTTAAATGAATGCTGTTGAGGATGGCGTTTTGTTTATAAAAGCTACCACACCCATAAAACATATGATCTTGGTGAGTTGAGCAGACTATTTAAAGGGGCCCTTTTATATCAAGCTAATTTGGTTCAAACAAAATTGCTTAACACATTAGGTTATTTTATTGAAATAAAAAGATGCTAATTTCCTATCACTGAAAAATAGAAGGAGCTGTTGCTGCTGGGAAACTGCTGCCAAAACCAGCCCTGTCCTACCCAGTTCAAGATGAGAGTATATTTAGGAGCTTCTTGTGCTGAAACTCTGCCTTGTATATGAGAGGCCTATCAGAAACCTGGTTCTTAACTAGCGCAAAGAATAGCTATCTGATGGTATTGCTTTAAATCATTTTGAGAGTCCTTTACTGACTGTCCTTGACCTTTTTGTTTTTCAAAGACACTAGAGCAAAAGTACCTAGGTGTAGCATTTTTTCTATATAGTTTAAAAAACAGGGTTATTTGGACCCTGCTGCTCCCATAAGGTTCCTTCATAATATACTTGTTAAGTGAAAAGAAACCACAGCAAGAGATGCTAGTACAACCCTGTGAGGGATAAAAAGGAAGGCCCAAAAGATGTCAATGTTGAATTTCCATTAGTTATCCCAACGCACAAAATAAGGCCAGGCCCTTTTGAATGAAAGAGACTGGACCATAATAAACAACAGTATAGGACTTTTATTGTCCATTTGTGAGTACAAACTATGTGCTAATTATTATTGCTAGCATCTACATTTTTTTTGTTTTCTGTGCTCATGATGGCAGCTTCCCACTGCCTTTGTATTAGAGCAGATGGAGATGTGGTTGTGCGTGGAGCTACCAGGGGTACAGCCATATTTTGTTTTGCCAATTTAACCTCTGTGTTGAAATTCTCGATGTTAGAGCTTTAATGGGGAAACCTGTACTTTAAAATGATGGAAGTTTTTCTATTTGGCCATATGATTTATAAAATGCTCTTCAATTTAAATTATTAATAATTGACATATTTTGAAATATGAAGTGCGTGGAAGCCAGGATGTGTGCATGCTTCTTCCTCATTATCTCCTTTGTGCCCTAGGCCTCAAAAGGATTTGTTTAGCTATCCATTAATTAGTTTTCTGATGGGTAACTTGTGCATTTGGTGCCTTGCTGCTTACAAAAAGTGCATTTTGAGTCCCTATATGCCTTTCACCATAAGAAACCAATGAAACCCCCAAATTTAGAAGATGAATGAGTAAATGAAATTGAAGAACTTGAATGTAGTACTTGATGGCATTATGTATTTATATGGAAGGGCTGAATCTAAAAAGTAGACAGGGGTACAGAGAACATAATCACAAAATGGGATAATAAAGGTATATAGTTATTAAAAACTCAGAAAGGGGCATTTGACTTGCTTTAAACTCTAAGGGTGCATCCAGACCAGTGTACATGTGTGGCCCATTGCAAGAGGCACGGTGCAAGAGTCATGGTGTGTGAACAAAAAAATGTTCCCTGTGCTGCAATTTGCAGTGCAGGGGCAAAATTAGACCTCTGATTTATCCGAGGGTCAGAAAATACCACAGGCAAAAAA
>JAGPOW010003316.1:23288518-23334921 GCA_030014935.1 Caiman crocodilus | reverse complement strand
TGTGAACAAAAAAATGTTCCCTGTGCTGCAATTTGCAGTGCAGGGGCAAAATTAGACCTCTGATTTATCCGAGGGTCAGAAAATACCACAGGCAAAAAAAGTGGGGTAGGGCATGGTTATCACTTACAATTCCAATTGCTAAATCAAGAGTGAGACCCTATAAAGGGGGATAAGGCAAAATGCTGCGTTTATTGATTACATGAATTAGACATAAAGGTTCAGACACCACTCAGATGCACAGAAATCTTTGTGAACGTCATTACACACACAAACACAAATTGACCATTTCATTCAGACATTATAGTTACCAGGAGCAGTTCAATAATGGCACTGGGTGACTGGCCCAGGCCTTACTGAGAGAGAGAGAAAGATCCTGTAGATAATGGGATCTTACCCCACTTGGAGTGGGGTAAAACAGATATGTCTGTGCTCCAATGAAACAGCAGTTGACAGAGAGACTCGCCCAACTTGGCATTTTTAAAGCCGCCTTTTTATAGGGAATGGCATCATTTGTTTCAGTGCTTTTGGGGGTTTTCCACACCCAGCTTCTGTTTTTGCAGTTGTTCTTCATTTATCTTCAGCTTATCTCAGCTGAAGGTCAGTTTGGTTGTCAAAGTTGGTATCTCAGACTTGGAGTGTTTTTGCTATCTGTCTGCCAGGATGTGTGCATGCTTCTTCCTCATTATCTCCTTTGTGCCCTAGGCCTCAAAAGGATTGTTTAGCTATCCATTAATTAGTTTTCTGACGGGTAACTTACACATTTGGTGCCTTGTTGCTTACATAAACAGTTGCATTTTCTTTTTCCAGTCTCTATGCCATTCTCTGTCTTACCATTCACCCTTTTGCACACACTCATACATAAAGGCCATGCAGAGTTCATTCATTTATGTCAAGCAGAAGGATACAAAATGGAGTTTTCAAGTTGACAAGACCTAACATGGCTACATTTCACTATTATTACACTCAGTGATGGACCTACATTTTTGGGGCCCTGAAGCTTGAACTGTTATGGGGGCCCCTTTGCAACCAGCAACAAGGTCTGGGTAACCACTGTTATCTTCTTCAGTGGGGTTGTTTCATGACAGATCACCACAAATTTTTTAAAAATTTAACCACTACATCTCCGATTTTGATTAAAATAGCTGTACTGGATTATCTTACATTTCAAAGTCATTGGTATGAATAATAATTTCCTATGCCTTATAGTTTTCGAGTTATGGGGGGATGAAAATTAGGGAAATGTTATACACATGCATGATGCATCATAGCCTACATGATACTTTAATAACCTTTTAATTTTTATTTTAAATATTATTTTGTATTGAATTACACTATATTATTATTATTATTATTATTATTATTTTATTTTTTATTTTTATTTTTTTTTAAAACCCTTCTTATACAGTAGACCCAAAATTTTTAAGCAATGTGGACTAAAGTTGCTTCTGGGGCCCCTCCGGGATTAGGGGCCCTGAAGCTTAAGCTTCATTAGTTTCATAGTAGATCTGCCTGAAGGCTCAGGTCCTCCACAGAGATGCTCTAGTAGCCAGCCAGAGTATCTCCATGGCTGGCCCTTGCCCTGGTGCTGAAGCACACTGCCTGCCCATGCAGGGAGCTGGACCCCACTTCTGTGCTGGTATGTAGAGGATAGGGGGGGAAGGGACTGGTCAGGGGACCACCCACTGGCCCCATCCCCTGCCTGCCCACTCCCCAAGCCCCGCTGATCACTGCCTCACCTGGCCCCAGCATCCTAGCAATTAAAAAATAAAATAAAAATAAAAAAGCACCATACTCACCAGCAGTAGCAACCGCTGTTGGGGTCACTGGGGTTTCCTGGAAGAGCACCCCTGGGCAGCAGGGACTGGCCCCAGCTGCCTGGAGCCCATACTGCCACTGCCTCATTGCGTGGGTTTGTCCGGCATCAGCTGATCACTGCACGGCTCCATGCACTGTCTGGCAGCAGGGGCCACTCAGGCTGTGTTGCTGGTGATGGCCTGAGCTGAGCAGCCCTAGCTGTCTGACAGCAGACAAAGCTGTGTGGCACCCTGCCACTGCCCTATGCTATGCAGAGGTACTCTGCCAGGATGCCCCAGAAACCCCGATAGCCTCTACTGCTGGTGAGCGTTCTTGTGGGGTTTTTTTGTTTGTTTGGTTGGTTTTTTTGAGTCCAGGACTGCTGGGGAGGGGGGAGGGACCAGGGGGCAGTGCTTGGGTGCAGGCCTGGGTGGGTAGAGGGGGGGCAATTGGGGAGCAGGGGCTGGGCAGAGAGGCTCTACCAAGGTGTTCCAGTACCCCTATAGCTGCTGCTACAGCTGGTGAGTGCAGGGATTTTGGTTTTTTTTCTTTAAGTGCTGGGACTGGCTAGGGAAGCAGGTGGGGTAGGGGGGGAATGTGACTCCTGTGGGTGGCTGTGGCCACTGTATGGGGGCAGTCTGTGAGCTGTGCAGGGGAGGCTGCACCCTGTGGGGAGACAGGAGACCCACCACTCCTGAGCAGTTCTCTCCTTCTCCCCCACAATCTACCCACACATCCCACAGCTTGACAAGACCAAACTAAAATGTATAATGCAAGATCTTGTCAGACCAACAACAATCTTGAAACTATCCTCCTATTGAAGGTTATTGAACAGATTTGATTATTACCACAAGTAATTGTTTGCAACGGTCTTGAAGCTTTATTCTGGAGCAACTGGAAAAACATTGAGAATTTCTGGAGGACAGATAGGAAAGTGAAGTGTAAGACGTTTGCTATGGGACTTGCATTCTCTTAGTCTTGGGTAACTTGAAACAGGTAATAGTGCTGCTCCTTGATGAAATCAACACATTTTAAAAAACCCTTTGAATATCAAATCAGTTTAATTAGAGGTGATCAACTCCTGGTCTGTGGGCCAACTCTGGCCCATGGCGCTATCATCCAGTCTGCAGGGCTTCCCACAGGTCCAGACATTTGGACTAAGTACAGACAGTCAAAAAAGCCCATGGCTGAATTGATTCAGTCTTTGCGGGTTAGTTTAAAATGCAGACGTTAAATCAAAAAAGAAGTGTACAGACATTTACCTTTGATTCAAGAAATGTAGGCACAAGCCTGTAGTGGCTCAGGCCAGAAGGAAGGGGGTGCTTGAACATGGCTCTCTGGCACATTGCCAGCATGGGCTGTGTATTTGCTGCCTCTGCGGTCTCTGGGATTTGCAGTCCAGATGCACAGCAACATGACTCTGCAGGGTTGCTCATCACTTCCTCTTCCTGCTTCCAGGTGCCTCTGGGATTTGTAGTCCACAGCTGCAGACAACAGTAAGTCTGAGTGAGAGAAGGGGTGTTTAACCTTTTGTCCCTGGACCCAGACCCCAGCTGGGGTTTGTCTGGGTGGACAGTCTCCCTCTCTGCAGACTGGGCTGCATGTACAGCCTAGTTTGCCTCCCCCCCGTCAGCCAGCTCTCACTGCTCCAGCTAGGGAGTAGAGGGGCATGGCCAACCCTTCTTTGGTGAAGCAGACAGCACAGCACAGCCCGGTCCAGGGCAGAAAAGCGTGCTGGGGGACTGTGATTTAACTTGAACCAGTAAGAGGTCTGGGACAGAAGTGTCATAAACTAGTTTGACCAAAATCAGTTAAGTCTGATATTACTTTCAACCAGGTTAATCTTAAACCAGTTTCAGCCATTTTGAAACTGATTTATGTGTACTGAGCTTCTGTTCCATTACAGGTTGAAACCAGTTCATGCTCATTTAAACCAGTTTATGCATAACTTCTGTCCCTAGCCTTGGCGGTGAGGGAGCAGTACCACCACTCCCCTGCAGCCAAATTTCCAGACCTATGGGGAGCCCTGGACCCTGTGCACTGGATCAGGTACCCAATCCCGGTGTACAGAGTCAGGCAGGGTGTGATGCCAGCTGCCAGAGCCCAATCCTGCTATGGAAGGGGGCCCAATTTTGGTGAAGGGGGTGGTGCTGGGCTCCAGGGCCTGATCTGCCCTGATTAGACCTACACAACTCATTTACCTAAATGGAACAAAATTTGAGGAACCACTGCGTTTAAATAGTAATTTCATTGTCTTAAGTGACTCCCCGCTTCCCCCCACCCCCATTGTTGTATTAGCTACATCACATTCGCAAAGGATATAAAATTTTCTTGACATTTTGTGAAACGGAGAATTAGGAATTCAGGAGTGTTTACCCTTTTATGCAATTACATAAAGACACTTATGAAACTGAGGAAATGGATGCTTTTATAATGTGGGGTTGTACTTAATCATAATGGTGATAATTCTGTAGTTAATTTATTTAGCATTAGCCTGCTTAAAATTTTAAAATGTCATAAATGAAAAAGTTGACTAAATTAAATATTACATATTGTAGGAATGTTTGGATAAGTACAGATAGCTTAATCTGTCTCTTGTCAAAATTATCCCATCTGTCTTCAATTTGGAACAACATGGCAATCAAAACTTAGGAAATATCTCCTTATTGGCAGAAGTAGGAATGAACAGGGAATCATGAACATTCATATTTTAAGATCTTACCAACTGCCTCAAAAAGAAGTCAAGTCAACATCTCATCCTGAGATGTTGCCTTAAAGAGAAATCAACAGTTAAAACTTACTGCTTATCTAAAGTGCTGAAATATATTCTTATCATTCCTTCATTTTTGAAGACCTGCATGTTCTTCTTATCTTGAATACTGTTTTGAAATTTTATGGATTCGTTTTATCCTAAGTATGCATTTTAGACATTTAGCAATGCAAATAAAGCAGATTGCACGTTTTGAGTTGTAGCTATTGCAGAACAGTCATCTCTGAAAGCATGCTGAAATATCTTTGGAGATCCACTGCTCACAGCTCTTTTGATTTATACAAAAAGATTATCTGTGAATGAAAGGCAAAGTGATGTCAATTTAAAATTTACAAGAATCTTGTAAACTTGTTATAATGTGGTCTTATGGTTTTTTAGAGAATGGTTAGTGCTTCAGTATGGCTGTTGGCATGGAATTTTGACATTTTATATACGTACATACATCAGAAATGTCTGGTCTAATTTTTAGAAACTATATTACCATGGGTGACTGGTGCCTCCTGAGTCTGGGGGGGCACCAGATCACTGACTGGGGGGGGAGGGTCCCCCAGCGGCTGATCACCGAGCCAGCAGCAAAACATATGAAACTGGAATTACACTTCCTCCAGCACTTCTGGTTTTGTGGCTGGCACTTCCAGGGGGTACACGGCTGAACTTGGGTGGTGCAGATGTACCCCTATGCATCGCCAATGTTATATACCACCCTAAGTTTCTAGTGAGTCAGACCTCTGTTATATGATTTTTATGGCAGCACAGCAGTGATGTCTGTTGCCACCCTGCGTATTCCAAATTGTACCTCATGCTCTACTAATGTGAAAACATTTGGTTTATTCAAGTAATGTCTCAATTGTTCATTCCTGAATCTCATCTGAGCCCATACCCATTCTTGTTGTTGATTGACAGTTGACCTTTTCTATGAAAACTGAAGAAAAGAAAAAATTAAACATTTGTCTTCTCAGCATTATCAATAGTTAGGTTTTCTTTTATATTTATGATACATGTGTAGTATAAAAGTAGCTCCCCTACCAAATTATATTTATAAAACAGTCCATTTGCAGAAATATTTTTTCTAAATAATTTTGCAAACATAATAAATAGGGAGGGGAAGGGAATGCCTCTCAGACTTAGTTTGTTAACAGAAAAAAGACTACAAACTGTCAAATTTATTTGCTATCAACTTTTCTTTCAGGTCTAATCGAGGAAAAATCCAAAATCAGGACGGTTATATACTGACACGTTGCAATGTGAATGCAAGGTAATTCCTTGCAGTGTCTTGGTTTCATAGACTATAAAGCAGCCAGTTTGCACTTGAGGTCCCAACAGAGAGGCTATTCCAGAGAGTATTATAGTTTTATTAGCCTGATTTGTTTTTTGCCATGTAGCTCAAAATCAATGAGAGCCTCCTATTCAGCAACAGGCAGGTTAAGAATAATGATTTAAGAGGGGCTTATATTCTTTAGATTAGCTTATTAGATAGAGTTTCATCAAAGTAGGGTGCTTCTGATTTACACTCTGCCAGGGAATGTGGTCTTCAAAGAATTGTCTCAAATGTATTGGATAAAAGTATTTAGTGCTTTGCAATTTCAGTACAGCCATTCATTTACAAGTGAAAAATTGCCAGTAAATGCACAATTAATTACATGACAAGTTAACTTTGGCAATTCATTTGTGGATCAGATAAAACAAGTCACAGCTTTTTCATCTTACTTAATGATGTTGTAGGTCTCTATGAGAGCGGTATAAGGGTCATATCATTAAAATGCATGACTGGAACTTGGTTTCCATTATCTTAATATATGTTTAGGAAATTCAGTTTATTTCTTGCCTATTTAAATAAATTGCTGTTGGGGAGAAAAATTTGCCAAAGGTTTCAAAAATCACTTTCAAAGTTGAACAACAAATGACATCTAAATCCTTTGGTACAGTTCAAACAAATAGTGTCCATGCTAAAAGCAGCTTAAATAGAATAACAATTTTTCAGTAACAAATGTAGATATCCTTGAACTACATAAATGGAAAAAAGAAACCCTTAAAAGTGATGTTTAAATTACTTTGGTAAAATTTGGTTTTATCTTCCTGCTGACATGCAGAGTTGTTCACGTCTAGCATGAAATTCTTAATGTATTCTTTTATATTTGCTACTTCCTATATGCTATTTGCAACCCATTGCATGTTCCTTTCAAGAAAGTTTGGCATCCATAATTGTTACTAGTAAATCTGGCTTGTAATTTTGGCATGTAAATACTGGCAGAGATGATTATGGCACCATACTTCAGAATACTGTAAAGCTACCACTGTATGTCTATATGCATGTGCCAAAGTCTCTTCCTACTAGTTACTTCCTCCCATTTTTTTTTCTTTCTAGTACAGTATTTTAAGTGGCTCTCTGAAATCAATGAAATACACTTTTTTTGATTTGCTATATGAGTTCCATGCCCTTAAATCAAGTCAGAATTCAAGTTCCAGCCCCAGATGTAAAAATTCAGTACGGAATTTCCTGACCTTCAAAGGAATCTCCATTAAGTAATGTGATTTTCATGGGGCAGATGGAATTGCATTCCTGAATGTCACCACCTAGATGATCACACTAATACATGGGAAGAAAATGCATTTTTAACATTTCCTTATATTCTATGAGTTGAAAAATATAGAAAACAGAAATGGGACATTTGTTATATTTAAAATTTGGTCAGACTGGTTGTATAAGCTACCCAAGTTTAACAGCTTGATTTTTATTTGAAAGAAGGTAATCATCTTCAACACTCATTGGAACATTTACATATTCATTAATTTATGTATGCATTGGACAAAATGGTTATGTATACTGACTGTTTATAACTGACCTGGGTAATACTCAAGGTCTATGGCAAAAATGCTTGAATTTAAGTCAACTAAATATGCCGTACAAATCAGAAAATGGGCTATATTAGAAATGGTATCATACACAACCTGGACTTATAGAAAATAAACATACAGGAGTCGGCTAAATAGCAACAGGGCATCGTGGTAAAGTATGTTTTGTTGTAGCCGTATCTTTAGGTTACTTGTCTACGTAGCTCACTTGCTTGTTGATGTCCTTTTGTCAATGTTCCACTAGGGCTGTTACTCCATTGAATTCAGGTCAAGGTATAAAGCAAATGAGGTAGGAACTTGTTTTCCAAGTTTTTGACGGATTCCATGGTTGAGCAAGCAGCATACAGGTAACTGTTATTGTGAAGGAGCAACATTCCTTTCATTAGCATTACACAGTGCCTGCTTGAAATAGCTGGCTTCAGATTCTTGCTGAACAGGTAATGATAACCTTCTTGTTCACTGTGACCACACGCTTAAAATCTGTTGCAAGGATACCATTAATATTTTAGAAAAACATCATAATAGTTTTGTAAGAGATGAGGCTTTTCTGAGTGATATCTATAATTGGACCAACTGACTTATGCTGCCTTCAAAAGCTTGTTTGTTCTCTTCTGGTCTGAAAAAAAGAACATGCTGCCTTCAAAAACTTGTTTATCCCAAGTATGTAGTCATTCCAATAAAATATCGCCCACAAAAAATCCTTGCCTTTTTGTATGTTTCCTGGATCATCATGACTACGTCACTCAAACTACTGCAACATAGTTTTGTGCTATTTGTACTCTTTGCTCCTCAGAAATGGACAATAGAATACAACCCTTCTTTGGTGCAATCAAGATCTGTAGCTGCCTGCTTTATTTTATGTTACAAGTCTCTCAAAAAAACAGAAAAATCTTCATTTGTATTGCTAATTAAATTTTTTGTTACACTGCAGATGTCCTGCTGCCTTTTTTGACTATCCTTCATAATTATGACGTAATTCTAATAATTATATCTTACAGATTTCATTGCCATGATCACAGACCTGAAAACTAAATATCATACTGTTAATCCTTCCCCTCCCACTCCACTTGCCTCTTCCTTTGTGAAACTTTTATGCAAAGGAGAAATAATACTAAAAAGGCTGCTTTATTTTATCCCCAATTTCTGGAAAATGTGCTGAATTTTGTAGTGCACAATTACATCTATTCTTGTTCAGCAAAGGACTTAAATCCAATTCAAGTTGATGTTATATGAAATTGTTCATTAAAGTAAACTTGTGCTTTAAATGCTTCATTGAATAGGCATCTATGATGGTTCCTGTCTTGTTAGGCTTTTATATATATAACATTCAAGATGTCCATTATAATTAAGCTCCTAGAAAGTATCATTTAATTTTTTTCTAAGTTTGTTTTTAGACATGGCAGTCTCCAGTCTTTAAAAAGTTTGTTGTGAAATATTAACAGTTTCAGTACTTGACAAAATAAGGAAAGAACAAGTTTTATAAATATTTGGATAAGGGAGAGATTCAAGACGGAAGAATCTGATGAAATTCACCCTAGAGTACTTTTAGCAATCAATTGTTTGCTATTGGTGATTTTATCTTTTGAGAACATGCAGAGAATAGGGGTCAGATTAGGTCCCAGAGGACTAGTCAAGGACTACCATAATCCCATCATTAAACAAGCTGGGTGGAAAAAAGATAACCAGGGTTTTGTAGACTGTGGGCATGCCCCCCACATGCAGGGGTCTGTGTTTGCTGTGGCACATATTTGTGTTGCTGCTTTGAGCCTCAGGGCATGCTTTTGCACATGCACACTGAATTGTCCCACGTGGTGTAGGGCACCTGTGCTGGCCCCAACAGCCTTACCTCTGGTCCTAGGGGCCTGTCAGGAGAACAGCGGCACTGATCTTGCCACACAGAACCCGACTGGCAGCCAGACAGGACCAGATTAATCCTTTACTTGGCCCTAGGCAAACAAATTTGTGGGCCCTGGCCTGGTTGAGACCCAACCCCTGATCTGCTGCCCATGGGGAGCAGGGCTTGGAGTCACTGCTAGGAAACAGCCACCACCATGGTGAGGCCAGCAGAGAGAAGGGGAAGGGGCAGGGGCTGTTTGTGCCATAGCCGTGGAGAGAAGGACCAGAGCTTCCCCGCAGCTCGGAGTCCCAGGCATGTGCCTAGTTTTCCTATGTGTTAATCTGCCCTGCAGCCAGAACATGGCTCTGGATGGCCAGGCTTGCTTTCTGGCAGTGCATGCTGCTGCCAAGAGAGCCATGCCCCCTTCTTTTTTTTTTTTTTTTTCCAGCATTTTTTTTTTTTCTTTTTGACACCAGGATAGCCCTGTATCAAATGTTGGCACTGCACCGCAAATTTGCGGTGCAGTGCACAGTTACACATAGTTTGCAGTGCCACAGACAGGTTTGCGGTGCTGCAAAATGAATATGCACACTCAGCTGAACACAAATTTATTAAACTATTAATTTATAAGTATGTAGAAGATGAGACAAAAAAAAATTTGAATGTGTTTGTCAAGACCAAATTGTGTCAAGCCAATTTCATTTCCTTGTTTGACAGGATAACTGTTTAGTGGATAAAGAGAAAGTAACAGACATGCTATATCTTGACCTTTATCATGCTCTTGAAACTGTCCCACAAAAATGTCACTAACAAGCTAATAAAATATTTTCTAGATGAAGCCACTTTATGGTGATTACACAGCTGGAAGTCATTCTTAGAGTAGTTAGCTGTGGTTTGCTGTCAAATAGGTGCGTGTCTTCACGTGGGATTCGGCAAAAGTCTGTCCTAGGCCCAGGTTTATTCAGTATTTTAATTAACCACTTGGATAGTATTAATTACATCCATTTGCCTTTTCTCTTGTCCTTCTTATATGTAGCAGTTATCAACCCACTGCATGGTTTAGCACTGCTCTTAAATAGACTCTCCTTCTTCGCTATGTGCTCAGGCTGAAAAGTTCTACATCAGTTGGTCATTCCTGCCCCTTTATTGTGGCTCCAAGCATAGAAGTTTATTATTTCTCAGTTATGAGCCAGTACTGAGACACGGGCAATATCAGGGCCCCACACATTTCATACTGACTGAAGGACTACCCCTGCGAAGGGGTCCCTTTTCCTGGACAAGGATGCTATTTGGAATACAGCATAACAGGCATTCGCTGGGCAATCCCAGATTAGTGCCTAGAAATATAGAATTATCCATTTGGAACAGACTACTTAAGAACTCAAACAAGTAAGATACATAGAATTCAGAGGCCCTCAAGTCCTGTCCCCTTGGATTTTCAGGCAAATACTTGTCCAAAAGGGTTCACAAGGATTCCTACTTGGGTCTATTTTGCATACCACAACTAAAAAATATCCTACGAAAAATCCGTTGCATCTATGCCTGTGATATGCTGCAGGTATCACCTGTGGTTTGGAGGCTGTAATGACAGGGGATGTGATGAGTTAAAATGTGTTCAAATACTCCTAGGAAGAAGATGACATCCTGCTCAGCAGAGGAAAGCAAAGGGGATGTGTGTGTATGCGTACATGTATGCACAGATGGGTAAAATACTTGCGTACACCACACACGCGCACACACACACACATTTATTTAATATCCTTCCTCATTTGACCTTGAATCTGTGAGGGACAACCACCAGCTAAGCACCTGAGAAGCTTTAAAATACTTTTATGAGGTCCAGTACACCTCAGCCAAACTCTTAATAGTTGTTGTCAGTGTCCAAAACTCAGAGGGAAGTGGTAGTATTTGTAGTGGTAGGAAAAAGCACAGAATCCAAAAAAAGTATTCCTGGTTGGGGGAACAGGAAGCAAAATACTATCTGTTCTGAGTCTTAGAACAGGCCCTTCTTTGACCTTTCTTTAGTTATGGTAATGCCAGCCTTATGTTTTATTGCTACCATTTCCTGTTTTAATTAATGTGTCTTGTCTTGCTCATCAGTGCATACTTCTCTAGGGGGTCATTTTAGTCTGTAATCAGAAACGCCTCCCTCTTTCCCCAGCTCATGTTTCTAGAATGCTGTGTAATTATAGTTTTGCTGATGTTAGGAAGTTCTGAAATTGCTCTGAATTTCTAAGCATGAGTGCTGCTCTGTCCCTTATTGCTCTAATTGCTGTTACCTGACTCGTTATCCCTTGGGGCACACACAATGATGGACTCCTTCATGTCCTGAGATGAGGACTGAGGTGCATGTACTTCAGGAAAATAAAAAGGCTGTGTGTGATTGAAAGGTGTATTTGCTTGCCTTCCTATGCTTTGCATGATAATATAGTGTATGTTCAGCACACTGAGTGTGAAAAAAGTCTTGATGAATCATTGCTTCCCCCCCCTCTCCAAGGTCCTAAACAGTGAGTTGATGTTTAATTTCTAATGTATGATGTGCATTTAGAAGAAAGTTGATGCTCCGTATCTAGACTGGAGGACTTAATATGTCAATTTATATAGCTAAGGGAGGCAAAGACTCCATATTAAGTGTTTGGGCACAGGGCCAACAGAGCATTACTGTCACATTTGATTTTTTTATTAGGTACCATAAATGTATATTGGAGTTCAGATGAAATAAGAACCGGCATAAATACAACCCTATTTTGTATGTTAAATGGGTTTGTACCAAGTTTTGGCTTGTTTACCTTCAAATAGATAACATGTAGAACAAAATTTATGTGATGGGTTATATCTAAGTTGGATGCTGTATGATAATGAAAATATTAGTAATTCTATGAGTGATTTAATGTCCTCTAAGTTCATTATTACAATTTTCTCTAGCAAAGGAGTCTCTAATGGAAAGGATTATTTATTTCATTTTTATTACATATGTTACATTTTGCTCTGCTTTGCTGTCTTTTGGTAGTTGGTAATCCACTGTCTCTCTCTCTTCCTTGCCCTCATATTTAAAATGCCAAGGAGGATTTTTTTTTTTCTTCTTTCGTTAGAAATGCCTGCTAGGATTCTGACCAGAATTCAGAGTTCAACCCTCTCCCTGGCAACCTCGGGTCTAAAGAAGAACTTTTCTTAAAAGCAAACCAAAAAAGCACTCTGTAAAAAGGGACAATAGGAGTCCCAAATTCATATTTTCCTACAACTTAAAAACACCCAAATAGTAATTGCTAGCAGTTGTGAATGTCGGGTTTAGTCAGCACATACTGGCATTCTTAGGTTTGTGGCTCTGTGAAAAGCTTGCTTACTCCCAGGGTGTGGACTTAAAGGATTTCAGACGTCTGGACTAGCTGTTTTCTAGGGTGTGTGGTATATGTGGAAGTTCTTGAGTGTGTGGAAGTTGTTGGGTTCCCAGCCCAGGACACTCTGTAAAGTGAAGAAATCATGGACCATAGAAGCCTGTTCTAAACTTCCAAGCTGCATTGCAAGGAGTTTGGAAGCTCTGAATACTTCAGCTCAATCCTAAAGTAAATGGGTACCTTGTCCCTGAAAGCCCCAGTGATAGCCCAATCTTGAAGGGCTTCTGGAATTGCTAGGCTGCCAGCTTCCTGCTGCAGCACCAGGAACTGAACTCTGAGTGTAACTATGGCTTTCAGGCAAACCTGTGTCCTTAGACTAATGTGGCTACAACCAAAAAACCAGTAACTTTGGCTTTCAGGCTCCTAAACTCTCAGTAGGGGTCCTAGAAGACATTTATTTTGCTGTGCCAAACCTGCAGACTCTGCTAGTTGCATATCCCCAGCAGCCCCCTGAGAAACCAGTTTTTCAGTACAGCCGCCAGTTTCTTAGTACATTGAACCTGTGAAATGTATCATAGAATGAATCAAGTTTGATATCACTATTCTGATGGAGGATTCCTACCCAGGTTTAGCATCAAGTACATTAAACTTCAGGGCTGCATTATTTCCAGTTTTAGTGATAGAAATCTTTGGTAGGATGCTTCACAACAGCAGTATTCATAAGATAAGGGAAAAAATGCTCTTCAGCATGTTTGTTACACCACTCTTCATGAATAATTCAGAAACCAGAATTGCAATTTTCAGTCTTTTCTAGAATGGATTTTTGAAAGGGATGAAAGGTGAACAAATGGAAAAAATGCAATCAGGTTAAGAGCATTTTAATGTACCTCTGATATGTACATTACCCAGGACTCTAGATTAAAGTAGGAGAAGGTTCTTGTGACCATTATAAATGAGTTCAAGGGTTACTCTGGGAATGATATATAATTAGTTTCATTTAGTGTTCAGTTTGATTGAAATCCTTTCCAATTAAAAAGCAGATCCTCTAAAGAGCACCTTAGATGCTAGGTTACATACAGTACATTTCTAACTACTACAGAGAGAGTTCAGTCAATCAAATAATTTGTTTCCCATTAGGAATCATGAACAGATCATTCAGTCTCTTTATATGGAAACCTTTAAAATAATAATTAAACAGTGATCAAAGGTATGACCCCTGCAGTGCTTGTTTTTTTGCGAATTGTCCTGGTTGATTTGTATGTGGAGGATGCTTAGGTTTGGCAATAAAAATCCTATAGATGTAGTTATGCAGAGGTTGTTTCACATTGAATTGGTCCATATTAGTTTAAATTAGCACTCGCATGCCCAATACACACAGTTTCTCCCCCCCCCCACCCCCTTTTGAGTATGACCAGTCAAGGAATAAAGTATGGTGGGAAGGAGAATATGGTTTGTAGCAGTGGTGATAAATCTCATGGGCTACTACCTGCCACTGCAGTTGAGTGGAAAGCCCGAGGATGGAGTGAGAGAAGGTTTTTTATTTTTCTTTCCTCTGAAGGATAGAATGGCTAGTCAGGGGCTCAAAGCAGCCTGGAAAGTGAAAGATGATTGAGTAAGAAATGACTTCCAGTTATTAAATGTTTCCAGAAATTAATTTAGCAGCGAGTTGCTCCCCCTGTCCCAACACTCCCTGCACAAAAATGAAGTTATACTAAAAATATTTACCTCCTCTAACTATCCTGCAGCAAACATCTGTTTTTAAGCTTCTAATTTTATTGCTTTTAAAAATGTAGAAATAGGAGCAGTTGATGATATTTTTAAATAGTGTTGAAATAGCTCTTTGTAACTGGGATTTTGTGTTTAAAAAATTATTCACTTACTGAAATATGATTTTTGAGTTGTATTATTTATGACAAGTGTCTCTTTTTAAACTCTCTTTTCTAGCAGTCTTACTATGCAGTGAAAAAGGTTTAAAGTTAAGGAATAGTTCTAGTAATAACCAACTTTATTTCAATAAAAATTCTCTCTTTTATAAATACATAATTTGAAGCAAGAAGTGTTCTTTCATTTACAGGTAGTCAAACTTTTAATTTAATAGTAACTTTAGAAATAACATCATGCATTTCATAGCTACTCCAGAAGTTATAAGTAAATATGAATTTTGATATCACTACTATACTATACTATTATACTACTGATATAATGCTACTATATTTGATATAGAGATTACTTGATTGGGTTTTGCGGCTTTGTAACGGAGCCTAGGGTTTCTGTTACTTTAAGGGGAAAAAAAACTGTGGCAGAGCTCCGAGAGCAGAAGGGAGGCCAGCTATAACAGGGTAAGCAGCAAAGAAACACAGCTCCCTGAGCAGGGAGGAGCACATTAAGGAAAAAGGGAACACCTGCAGCCAGTCTAGGGAAATCTACATAAAATAAGCTGGGTGCAAAAGAACAGGCGGCCAAAAGACAGGCTAGCGTAAGCATCAGGGGTGCTGCTAAAACTGCAGTTGTAAGTTGTCAAGGTGACCCTGTGGAGAAATGGGGGGCAGTTAGCTAGGGGAGGCTACCTGACCAGGGAGGGGCAGGGCTTGGCAACATATAAACCTATTGCTTGAGCCAGGGAGGCAGCGTGACCCTGGAAACTCCAGAGGAAGGAGCTCTGGGGCAGGTGAAATGTGAAGCAGTATCTGATGGACATTTGGACTGCCCTCAGGCATGCAAGTGGAACATGGATGACCTGCAGGGAAGTATGACTAGGGGTAGAGGAAAGTTTGATGCGAGTCACCCAAGGAGATGCTGTTGGGATTAAGAAAGTGAGGGATTTGTGTTTATAGCCAAGAAGGCCGAACTTTTTCTTACAGTTATAATTGGTGGTTTGGGTTGGAACTAGAAGGTGTGGTAGGAGATCTCGGTAATGCCAGAGAGGCATGTGAGGCTGAGCCTGCTATGGGCAGGAAGCAAGCTTGCAGTATAGCCCAAGAGGGTGAGAACCAGGACAGAGGCCCAGTGATTGAGAGAAAAGAGAGAGACATGGAGATGGGGTCAGGAACCCAGTGCCTGAGAGAGCCAGAGATGGTGCTAAGGGCCCAAAACCTCAGAGAGGTGGAGTTGGGTTCAGGGACCCAACAGCCAAGATGGGCAGAGACTGACTAGGGTATTTATACCTTGTCAGGCTTCAGATTAGCCTGGAACTGAATGCCTACCATACCAATTGAATGGTAACACTTGTGAGGCATAGGCATGGCTGTAAGGGAGGCTGGAAGCCATAAATAACCCTTAAGGCAAGTGGTACCCTGCAGTATCTTTGCCAAGAGGACCAACATAGTCAGAGGGTTAGCTTGGGACCAGCAGGGACTGGTGGGAATCTGCTGGTGGGATGACAAAGTGTAGCTTGCTCTAGGATCCTTGGGCAGTCTCTCTTCCAAGGAGTGGCAGGCCAGAAGGAAGGGAGGATGCTCTAGAGCCAGAGCAGGGCAGAAGCTGCATGTCCACCAAGGGGTATCATGGCACCCCTGGAGCACTGGTCTTGTTACAGGCCTGTTCTGATGACCAGTCGAGAGTTTCTTATACTTAATCCTGGAAGTGCTTTTTATTGATTACCATACTTACTTATGTTTAAGATGGAAGTTTTTTTTTTCCACTGAGCATGGGTGGGGAATCCCCTCATCTTAGATTCATATAAAAAGTGGAATGGGGTGGGATGGGCAGGCAGATACTACAGCTCTGGCTCTGGCCATGATCCTAAATTAGGGACAGTCAGATCCACAAGAGCCTCCTACCCTCCTCCCTCTTGCCCTCTGTAGTTCCTGCCCCCTCCCTTCTGTCTCTTTCCCCTGCTTCACTCTCAGACACAACTCGGCTCCAGTTCAGGCTGGATTTCCTCCCAGGCACGGAGTACGTGGAAACTTTGACTGGGCAGGAGACAATCAGCAGGACTGATATTGCTGAATGGCCTGTCAGGGGCCATGTTTTCACATACTGTGTTCCATGATCCAGGAGGGAATCCAGCCTTAGTGGTGCGTGGCAGTAGGAGAGAAGAAGAAAGGAGAAGGGGTAGGGGAGACTGTCAGAAGAAGGGGCAGGAATTCTAGGGAGTGTGGGGAAGCAGCAGAGGCTCTGGGGACCTAGGGGTTGGGGGGCTGGAGGTGGGGGGGCAGGAAGGCAGGGAGAAGTGGGGGTGGAACAGAGGGGGAGAAAAAGCTCTGCCTGGCCCTCTCCCAGCCACTGGCCTCCCTGCTGTAGCAGTGGGGAGCTGGGTGGGAGGGGATGACTATGACAAACGTCTGATAATTAGATTCTGTACCTGGAAAATTTATAACAAATTTTATAAATTTTCTATATATAGTATCTAATTATTGGGTTAAATTCAGGGTCATCTTGGATTTGGGTAAATATAGAAGCTGATAAATATGAGTGCAGACAGAAGTGGTGATTTTCACCTTATCTGGGCATGGAAAGCAGTCTATACCCATGACCAAATACATGGCTGCAGACAGCTTCCAGTTTTACTGGGCGTGGGGCAGAAGTTAATGGTATTGTTTTTTCATATAATCTGAATATGGCTGCTTAGCAGGGAGAGGGAAGCTCAGTCTAGCATATCCAGGAGGCTTTGCTCACTTCTCCTAAGTGGGAAAAGAGGTACTTGGATTGGGAATTACCTAAATTTTTAGGACTTGTACCAGCACCCATACATAGCTCTTGAGTGAAGAGCAGAGCCGCCTCCTCTTGGGCTGTAGCTGGAAGGCACTAGACACAGCACAAACACTGACAACACCAGCAAGCATCTTTAGGCCTAACTGCCTATTCTGCTGTTACTCCATTGCAGGTCTCTTGGGGACTTCCTGCTTATTTCAAGCTGGTGTCTCCTGAGGAAGCTGATTCCTTTGGGTCCATGTCACCTTATGCAGTGGAGCAGAAATATAGTCCCTTGAATCCCTAGACAAGAACCTTTCTGAGATCTAGAAGCGAAGCAAAGTAATCCCAGCTTTTTTTTATGGGCACAGAGTGCATGTCTACAGGTGCTATAAATTCAGCTGAATAAACTCTGGTGTAGTTCATGCTGGAGTTTATTGCTTCTGGTTGCTACATTTACATGTGCAGCTGGGACCACAGCATGCTGAGCCAGGTTGGAACAGCCCCGCCTGGCAGGGGGTGCTAGGGGTCAGCCTGCCAGCCCAGGGTTGCTCCGACCTGGCTCAGTGTGCTGCGGAGGGGCTGGCTGGGGCACAAGGGTGCTTCAATGTGGGGCTAGCCAACAGGCTGCTATCCTAGCTTCTGTTTAATTACTACTGAAGAGGATGCAGGTGGTTTGGTGATTTGAAGAATCAACTGATAGGATGGCACAACAGAAGGAAACAGCCACCTTGAGTGGTAGAATATGTTTGGAGCGCTGAGACTGACTAGGTACAGATGTTACCTGTATTGTGTTTAAATCTGGCAGAATGTGCTTTAAAGCTGTAACTGAACAGATGTTCACAGCTGTTAGAATGCTTTAAAAATGGAGGATAGTGCTTAAAGTTAACCCTTGATGGATGTTTATTAACCTAAAGTGCTTTCTATTAGAGCGCTTTATTAAATGTCTGCCAGATCCCATTTATGGTTAACTTAAGGGCACAATAGCCCTCATCAGTGACAGCCTCTGATCCCAGCCCAGACCGCAGCCTGGCAGGCATGGGGAAAGGAGAGTTTCTGTCCCCACTACTGCCTTGGGCCTGCAGCATGCTACAGCCTGGGTGGGTGGAGTGGGGGGATGTGGAGGAAGGTCTCCAGGGACTCTGTCTTTGCAGCTGCTCCTGGTGGGTTACACTACAGTCCAACTCAAGCAGAGGGGTTATAGGAAGAGGGGTCTGGTGTCTCCATGCCCTTCTCTCCCACAGGAACCCTGGCCAGGCTTTGAGCCCTCCCTAATGAACCATGTCTATTCAGTTTGCTCATGCTCTATCTTTTATAGTGCTTTCAGTAAAGTATGATAGAGCACTCCTGACAGGGGCTTTTTGAATGTCTGTACTTAGCTAATAATATCAGTTGCTTTCAAACTATCCAAAAGATTGCTGATTGGCCTGATGCTAGGATGCCTCGATTTGAGAGAGAATAGCTACCACTAGCCACTGAAATAAAAATCTAGTTTCTGGGAGGGTTAGTTAGATACCCATCAGTGAAATCAGAGTTCACATCCAATTTTGCTCCCAAAATGCCAGTGGCCTGAAGTATCCATTGGACCTTAGCTATTGAAAGCAGGAAATCTTCAAGTAAGTACAGTTGAAATGTCTTATTTAAAAGCCCAGGTATCTTAGGCTGCCTATATTTATGTAGCCTATATAGGTATATAAGCCCAGGTACAAGCTGGAGAGGAATTTTTTTAATTAGAGCAGTTCCTGGAGATCTACTCTATTTAAAATACCTCATCATCACATGTATCAAGCCCCCATGTATTTAAAAATGACTATGAGGTGTTTTAACTAAACCTTATTCCTGTGGGGGTGGAGTGCTTAATACACGTGACACTGCAGTGATGCTGGAGCATTCTAATTAGGATAAGGAGTAGATTCAATTAATAGAATCTGCTTGTTAGTGTTCTAATTAGAATGCAAATGAGTATGTCAATAGGCAGCTATGCTTTTCAAATATTTTGTAGTTTTTAATTTCTATTCTAGATGTACTGCATGTTATATCATTACAGATCCAAGGCTGAATGCTGCTTATCATTCTAGGCCAATATCTGTTTTGAGAGAAAAAAACAACACGTGTACACAGGGGTGGGGAGGGAACACTATCTTGGAAGACTTTTATTATGATGGATTTTTGTTGTTATAATGGCAACTTTTTATAGTGGATGAGAAGCAATCTAGCCAAAAATGGATTAGTGAATAGAGTGTGAATGAAGCATTTTAAGTTGCTTGGTGTGACTGCAGAAAGTCAGATTAATCACTATACTTATGGTGTGATATGTGCACCAATACTAAATTATTTCCGGTGTTCTGCAAGTTAGAAATTGACACTGTCCATAGAAAATATTTCTATCTCAACAGAATTAAATGTTCAGAAAATTAAATGCAACTATAGTAGTGTTGTGCCCTCGGATGATGATGAGAGGCACGCACTTTGCTCGATGCAGTTGGGTCCAAATAAAAAATAATGTTAAAATAGATGTTTGATTGGATTATTTTAAGTAACCTGATTGTAAACCTACAAATTATGATCCCTGTCATCTACAAAACTCCTTTGGTAAATAATGAATTTATTGGAGAGACTCAAGAATGAATTCTAATAGATGCATATTACATTATGGAAAATCATAGAAGTCTTTCAAGTTTTTTTAATATTTCACTATCCCAGAAGTATTTTTTTATTTTTGAGTATTGTTTCTGTAACTTTGTCTCAAGAAACTTCAAAAAAAAAAAAAAAGCTAATTTACCTACTTTTTGTCTAGTCTTTTGTTTCTTGACAAAATGCCTAGGACATTTTCATGTCTTTCATTGGCATCTTAGTAAAATTTGATCCTTGTTTAAGTTGTAAAGGAAGATGGAAACTTTAAGTGAAGCAAAGATTTATTTAAAAAGAAGCAAGGTGCATAGGAAAATTTTTTACACCTACTTATTAGCAATTTCTAAGTGTGCTTGTGCACCTGGGACAGGACTGCAAATAGAAAATATAGGATTACACATTCTTGTGAACTGTTTTGATTTGCTTTCCGAAATGTCTTTTTTGTGTTGCAGCTCTTATTGATTTGATCATTTGTAACCTTTGTTTCCATATGGCTGAAGAGGTCAGAGTTTGTATAGCTTGAGGAGAAAATGGATTTTATGCTGTTTCATAAATACTTCATTCAAAATCTTTCTGGGCTCACCGACAGTCTATTTTATCTGTATTTTGTTTCAATTTGTATACAACATATATATATTTTTTTGATTTGTTTATATCCATATATGAATTGAATATATGAGTGTCTCTTCCTCCTTTTTTCTCCTGCCCTTTTTCCCCCTGACCCCACCCCTTTGCCTATTTCAATTTAGACAATACCAAAATGAGTGTTTAATATGTTACTCAGTGCTTTTCTTCTTTGGTTGAATTTAATTTCTATTCATAGTAGAAAGAATATTCAATATGTACTACATCTATGCACAACCAGGTACTAAATCAATGTGTAATAACTAGCACTACTATGCAGTAGCACCCACACGTGGTTTTTTTACAGATACTAACTGCAGTAGCATATTAGCACAGGTTTTGCCCAGTAAACTACTGTGCAGTGTTATTAGGCTACTGTGCAGTTACTGTCTCATGTTGACACACCCAGTTAAGGCACAGGTATATTGGATGGCTGCTCATTTGTTATGATGATTTCTTCGGAAATATTTACTAACTAGATAGGAAATAAATTTAACAGGTTAGAAGGGGCAAGCTTCCAGTTGTGTGTGTATATTTTCTGGTAAATGAAAAAATGTTCTTATTGTGATGGGAGAGGAGGGGGTGGTATCATGCTGAGCCAGCTGCCTCACTGTACCAAACCCAAAACCATGCTTTGGGTGTCTCCCTTGGGGTACCTACATCCATCCATCCCCCTTCCTGGAGACCTACTGCAAGCCTGGGGTACTGCTGCCATCACCCAGGCACTTGTCTCTATTAGGGCTCTGTGCAGTCTGGGGTATACAGACCCTGCAGACCTTGGGGGTGCTTTGTCCACTGGTAGTATTTATGGGTGCTTCTTGTAGCCTCGAGCCTCCCAGGATATTCTCAGGTAGGACAGAATTGGTTAATAATCAGCAAAGCTCTGCTAGGAGCAAAAGGCCTGTCACTCCCCTCAAGCATTCACAGCTGGGCATGCTGTAACACATGGGAGAGGGAGAGGATGGGGAAGGGGTACAGAGCAGAGAAATACTAAAATAAAATGCCTTGACACAAACAGAATGGGCTTTGTAGGCCCTTTTAAACATGCCTAAAGTCCTACAACCCTACCTTACTGGCTAAATTTCAAGTAAGTTACTTGCATATTCATCTAGAGGCTAAGAGAGCTCCGGAAGCTCCTGCTTGTTTGTGTCCCCAGAATAACTGCCTGATCTCTTCCCAAAATGCCTGCTGCAGGACAAAGAATGAGCCCCCCCTTCCCTTTGGAATGTGTTTCAACCAAGTCACCTAGGTGACCAGGTTGGACAAAATCAGGCAGTGTGAAAAAACAGAGGGGGCTGGGCTGTCTCAGTATAGAGGCGAAGCAGACTGAGGAGAATTTCTTAACACGTGGAAAATTTCTGTCCATTTAGATCATTATTATTTTTTTTATTTATATGTGTGTGCATGTATATATGAGCTCATTAGGGAGATCTTTCCATTTCATTCTTTAAAATAGAACTTTCTAGTCTTGGAGAAATGTAACTCAATGTCATGCATAATCTGTGCACAGTCTGTTTGCCCTGGATTAACGTCAAGGCCATGTCTTTCTAAATTTATCATCCTCCAACATGTTAAATTACCGTTGGGGTACAACCCCCTAAGCTGAAAATGACAAACTGTATCTGTGCAACCTTTTGGGTAGGATACCAAGTACATTGGCTAATAGTGTCAATTTAACCCATCACTTAAGTCAACTGGTCCACCTACAGTGCTGGCTGGCTAAAGCTACACCACTTCCTGTTTAAGAAGCAATGTGCCTGACATGGTTTCATGTGTATGAAAGCCATAGGTGTGATAGGTTTACCATTTAAATATTGCTTAAAGTTATGTGAGGAGAGGCTCAAGGTGGTAGGCATGTTCAGCTTGCAGAAATGATGCTTAATAGGGGGAATAATAGCAATCTTTAAGTACTTGAAGGGGTACCATTAAGATAGAGAAAACCACCTCATCTCTATTGCTGCCAAGAATAAAACATGAACCAACAATCTGAAGTTGTGGCAAAGTAGGTTTAGATTGGATACCAGGAAAAACTACTTTACTGTTAGAACAATGAGGCTGTGGAATACTTTGCCTAAGGAAGTTCTCTTCATCATTGGAGGTGTTTAAGAAGAAGTTGGACAGGCATTGGTCTAGGAGTAACTGTGCCTGTGTTCTACTGAGAGTGTGTACCAGGCTTCTGGGTATCACTGGTTGCCACATGGGGCTGAGAGGGATTTTTTTTCCTATGTGTTTAGTTTTTTTTTTTTTTTTTTTTTTTTTTTTTTAAAGCTTTTCTCAGAAACACTTGGTGTTCATTAGAGCCAAGGTTGGGTATTTTGACTGGTATATGCCAGTGCTTTTGCAAAGATCCAAACCCACAGGTTGCTGGTCTAATTGCCATATTGGGCTCCAGAAACCATTGTTAGATTGGTACGAATGGGGAGAGCAGGGGTTGCTTTCCTCTATAACAGGGTTTATGGCATCTCAATCATATTTTAGTAACCTTTCTAACAGTAGGGTCTTGGCTGCTGAGGTCCTCCTACTTTACCTGTAGCAGATTAGGGTATTATGTTGTTTTGTCAGTGTTGACTGTGTAGTTTGTTTAATAGGTTAGACGATGCATTTGTTTTGGGTATAGATGATCCTGTCTCAGACAAGATCCATTTTTGCATTCCTCTCCAGAAGAATTCTTGCTTACCAGTAAGCTCCAGAGCTGATCAGGGAGGAAGAAGGGCTTACATTTGCAGTTCCTTCTTATTACATAGTGCCAAGATAATGGGTGTAAAATGTGGCACAAAAAATCATTTTCTTCAAATGATGTCCTTAGCTGAAATTCTAGCCTTGCTGGAGTACATGACAAAACTCCAGTTAAGTTTTAATGGGACCCCTGTACATGTATTTTTGAATACCTATGTTCCAGTCATCCTTTTACTGAAAAGTTTGGAGGAACTTTTGACTGCCTTTTCACCTACCTGCTACTACTGGCATCAAGTCTTTGCCCTAAATAGCCCTTCTTTGCAGTTTCCTGTAGTTGACAGTTGTACTATAAACCAGGAAAAGGTGGGCTTGATTCAACCATAGGCATTCCTAACTTTCATAACTGTTGGTGCAAACTTATTCTGTGGAAGTATTCAGGTTTGTATAAAGAAGGTGGAGAGCATGAACACCCAATTCAACAGCAGCTTATTATCATATATTATTTGAAATTGAGATTCAAATAAGTTCATTGAATGAGGTCTAATTAGAATTGTACTGTAATATATCTTAACCCTATCCTATCAGAAGAAGGTGAAGGGTAACTTTCTGTCTGTAATATAGGCTTTACTTTTATGTGGGGATAAATCTTTACATGAGCAATATGTATACCTAATTTATTGCAATATTTTATGTACAATAAAGTTTAATTACCTTTTAACTGTGTAAAGCAGAAGCTCCACTATGGGCAACACAGAAACTTCCTTCTATATTATGTAATATGAACTTTGGGTACAGCATGCTCTTTTATACATGCATGTATTTTAGATAATTAATTTGTGTGTCTTCCTTAAGTTCTTGGTAAAGACTTCAGTCAATTTATAGAGCATCTAGAGGCGATTAATTCCTTTTGCATTTCAGATGACGTCCAAGCTTAGTAAAAGATGGTTCAAGGGATTCATATCTTGCTGCAAAACAACAGTTTGAGCAGGTGGTACTTGATACCATTACACACACACAGGTCACTTGGGAGAGTGCTTAGTCACTGAAATGAATATTAATTAGGACAACTTCCTTGGCCAATTTTTTTGAAGTAAGAAACATTTTCTTGGTGGGGCAGCTGCTTAAACACCAGAGATCTATCTTAATTGACGAAAAGTGGTTGCAGATTGCTATGAGGAAAATTGGTTTCATTCAGACTTATTAATGTTAGTAATTCTGCAATATTTCAGAACTGCTCAGAGCCTTACACTTTACTTAAGACTCAAAGTTAAAACTATCTTGTCCCTTTCTCACTCCCTCTTTTCAACAAGTACTTTGCTGAGTACATTATTGAACTTCCAGGTCTTTGCTGGAATCTCTACCAGTATGTTGCTTGTCTTCAAATTCTCCCAGGGCTTCTTGGTAGGTAGGCCACATTGCATGGTGGAATCTTTAACCAGGAAAGATTTGAAAGACATTTGGTATTAAAATAATTATTGAGGTTATGAGACAACATCCGTTCACTGTTTGCCTTATCACACTGTCTCTGTTTCCATTAGCGTTAAACTATTGAATAGAGGCACAACTAAGGAGTTGCAGGTCATGCTCCTTTCAAGAGATTCTCTGCCTTGGGACTACCCAAGAAGAAGGCTTATTTGTTCTTCGTTTCCTGAAGGAACCTCTGAAGTCAGCCATGGCTTCTTCCCTAGTGGCTGCATAAGGGGCAAGTCTGTGGTTTTGAGACCATGGATCTTCTCTGTTCTTGGCTTCAAGGATGATCAGTAGTATTCCCACTTCAAACTCCTAATTTTTGGTCTGCTCCCAGGAAGGTTGGGCTCTGTTTTTTCAAAAAAAAAAGTCAAAATGCTGATTTGCCAAATAGCACAGAAAACTACTTGGCTTAAAACTAACAGTCTTTGTTATGCCAGTGTAGTTCCCTCTGTCCTTTCCTGGGCTCCACTCTGTCTTCCCTGGGACTAGTCTCTTCTCTTTCCAGCTCCCTAAACATCACTATTTCCCCCTGGGTACATTCTTCTACACTCACAATAAAGCTCTTGCAAAATTTCAATCTTAAACCAGAGACTAATGCTCACCCAGTCAAATGGAGCATAATGTTATGGGGAACCATTTGCCCTAGAGGTGAAATGGGCATCTAGATGTCCAACTTACACAACTCTTTTCAGCCACGGTGTACAATAAAGCATGCTCGCATGGATTTCCGTGAAGTGTTCCCCACCAAAATTATAGGTTAGAATTAGACCCACTTAGTCTCTTTGGTCATACAAGGTTTCTGTCTTGAAATCCAAATTGCTATTGAAGTAATGGCAATATAGCTGCTAAAAATAACCATATGTCACCTGGATGGCACAGTAATGGCTATTAATGCACCATGGGAGCACTTACAGACACGCCCATTGTCTAGAAATCATTTTCTGCTGCTTATAATAAAGTACTATTACAGCTGATGTTTAGCTTAAAGAGAAATGGAAATAGTATGTGATTATATACATGGAAGACTGGGAGTATGTTGTGGTCATTAACATTTTTGGTGTTGCTTTCTGACTTCTCCTGTCTTCTCAGATATGTTTATAACAATATATGTATAAACCTGTATCACAAAAGCATTAAAAGTAGCAATAAATAAAAGGGGGGGGAGTGATTTGCTAGCTCTGCCTTTTTTTAAAGTAACACAACACTTTTTAATATGGCCCCGCTTTCTTACTACTTACTGTTGCTTATAATATTGTCAACTCTTAAATAGGAGTAAATTAGTTGTTTTTCCCATTGAGAAACTTCTGATTAATATTTCAGTTAAGGTGACCTGAGAATTTTTCAACAAGGTCAGAACCATTGGTAGGCTGTGGCCTTCATTTCTGTAATAAGTGTGCTTTCTACCATTTCTGTGACAATCTACACAAATTAGATCAAGTGATAAGCAGTTGAAAAACAAGTCTATATTGAGCATGTCTGAACTATATAGAATTTTCCTGTTTAATTCTATTAAGACTTTATCTGCATTGGTGTTAAACTGAGCACACTTCAGCCTAGGACAGCATGAGGGGATTTACCTTCCAATTGCAGTTCCCAGGTGCTCTGAGACATGCTGGTCTCAGATTTACTCTTCTGGACAGGATGCCAGAAGGGCAAAGCTGAGCTTGGCTGAATGAGGCAAGTGAAGAGTGAGATGGCCTAGACTGGCAAAACTTGGGGTGGGGCACAACATTTTCTTGCAAAACAGATTGGGAAAAGAAGCCTGAGGTGTGGAGCATATGACTAAGGCAAGGAGGTAGTGGGTTGGAGGAGAAGTAGGTTAAGCCAGGTTTGGGGTCTGGAAAAGTATTAAAGAGTCTCTTCCCAGAAAAGCACATTATGATTCAGCACCTGAAATGAAACTCAGGTTCACAAGTCTCCCCACTCTTCTGCTGCCAGCAAAATCTGTAGACTCCTATATTAGCGCACAGCTTATCCTTTTATGTGCTGGACTACATAAGCCGTACTCCTACAATTGTTTCCTTCATTAGCTCTGGCAGAGGTGCATGCGATACAAGTTCCATCCCTGCTGATGAAAAATGTACATGTTTAATATGGTGACACAGGATGGATTTTGTTTCTTGGTGTGCATTTTTTAAAACCCAGTAAGTTGCATGTGCAAAAAGCTATAGTAAAAGAAATCTATAAAGGAAAAAAAGTGCAGGAGTTGAAAATAGGAAATGCTATGTAATATTAATTTGACCTCCTGGGGTAAGCTTTGTGAGACATTATTCAATAATATTATCACATACTATTTTATCTTTTCCTTCTGTAACAGAAGGGATACTCACCCGGAGGGGGTGTCCCACAGTAAGCCAAAACCTAGGCTGAGCCTGAGAGATATATTTGTCCCCTGGAGGACACCAGAATGAAAGGACTGGAGCAATTCTGCCTTCAGGCCCTGGAGACAGGGCCCCTAAGAGAGCCCCAGAAGTCCACAGCCAGGATGGGCAGGCTGCTGAGGTCTGGTGCAGGAGGTTGGCCATTGGGGACAGTTGGGGAGCAAAGGGAGAGACAAACTATTGACTTTCTAGTGTTAGCTCTGAGATATTAACCAGGACCTCAATGCTGTGAACACAGTTGCAATATATTTGACTTCACAGTCATGAGTAGTCCTCTTGAATTCAATGAGAGATCTCTTACTGTAGTAGATCTAGGAGAATCGTGGTTTGTTTGGTGATATCTTTTATTGGACCAGTTATACCATTGGATGAGATGATAGTCAAGCTTCCAAGTCACATAATGTCCTTAAATATCTGTGTCAGTGCTTGTAAAATCACACCCTGAATCTTGAATATTAACGAAGTTTGAAATAGTTCTTACTAAAACCTCTTGATGTCTCAGATTTTTTAAGCTTATGTACAGCAAGAGGAGAGTCTAGAATTAAAACATGGAGGAAAAATAAATCTGTTGCCTTTTTCAGGGTTAACTTGCATATTGATGCAAGCAGATCAAAGGCTAGTCACCTAAAATAACAGATAATTAGGTTAGGATGAATTCTAGAACTTAACATTTCTCCTAAAGTTTAACAGAGCTCCATAGACTTACTGTTTGCATAACTTGGAGTACAGAGATACGCATTTCATGAATTGAAACTAGTATTATATTGATTTAAAAACATCAAATCTTTCATAATCATCATGATCAAAATAAATTGTAAAAAAGAAAACAGCTTCCCTAGAGATTTAGACTTTGTGAGTATTATGTATTAACTAAATAATATAGAACAACTACATGCATATTATATTGGGGAAGGGTGGGGGGATAAAGTTGAATTAAAAATCTCTACTTAGTTTATATACAGGCAGGACTACATTCAGTAAAATGTATCTCTTTATATTTTTCTCTCTTAATTTGTAAGGTAACTTTCATGCAGTTTAATGGATTTAATTTATTCAAAAAGGATGATTTATTCATTGCATAAAAGTTTTCTGTCCTGATAAATATATGAACGTGTCTATAAATGGAGCACCAATAAGTGACTACACAAACAAAAATCGAGGAAAGATGCATTCAAGAAAAAATTTAAAGTTATTTTTTCACTGTGAAACACTCCTTTAAGTTAATGAAGACATATTGCCCATTTGCTGAGCTCTTTTGACTTCAAAGGGAATGACTCTCTATGTTAGGTGCAGCAAAGAGCTTTTTGTGTAAAATAAATATATTTCTGTGCCTAAAGTGCTTTCATAGTGTTGGCCCCAGGGGTGATGGGGAAGAGAACCGGGCCTCTTGGTGCCCAGGTGCAATTTCCTGCTGGCACAGTTTAATAGTAAATTCTGAGGTTTAAATGAAGGTGGAAGGTATAGCCTGCAACCCCTTGTTCTAACAGAGCCATTGTACCCTTGAAATAAGGAAACCAGTCTAGTGTTTCCATGTGTGTCCAAGACTTCCTGTGTGAATCTAGTTAAGTTGCTTAGAGCTATATTGAGGTTGGGAACTGGACACTTGAAGTGGGATTTTGGCACCTAGGCTGCTTACAGACGTGAAAAAAAACCCCAACCCAGCACTTTACTTTCCTCTTGGCATGCCACCGTGCCTAGCACAGTGCACGCCCAGAAGAGACATTGCATCGCTTTGACCTGGCTCACCCAATGTTCGTATTGGGCAGGGCTTTTATCTAATAGCTGAACCACCTATTGGATAAAACTCCAGAAAGCCCTGGCAAAGTGTGTGATCTATACAGATGTTGTGCAAGCTGGGTCAAACTGACATGTTTCCTTTGCTGGTAAAGCACTGTTTGTGGGTGCATGTACTTATCTGTCCGCAGCACTAAATCCAAAATCAGGACACCTGAAACTCCTATCTAATCCTGGGGGTACCTGGAGTTTGTAAATGCAGCAGTTCCTGCTGCCTGTCTGCTGCTCAGTCTGCTAGCTGCTATTGATCCTGTTGTGATATAGTTGCCTCTGCCTATGCACAGAATGCTTGTGCATCTAACTTGGGGATGTGGAGTCAGCTTTATGGGCCAGGCAACCCATTGCAAAATAAATGTTGCAATGCACAGGACTGCCAAGCATAAGTGTTTTTTGAGGATTTAGGGCTTGGTGCCTTTGTGCCTCAGTTCATCCCCTATAAAATGGGAATTACAACAATATTCCAGCTCATGGGGGAGTTATGAAGTTAAATATATGAAGGAAGCTGAAGTTCTTGGATATTAAGTTGCCAGGGGCTATATAGTAGCTAATATGTGCAGTGGAGAAATACAGGCTTGGGGTGGGACTTGCAGTATTTGTAGTAGTCAGACTGGGAAGAGATGCTTCATACTGGGGGGAGATTCCATAGCCCTGCAGGCAAAGACGTTTCAAGAATGAGTTGAACTGGAACATTGCATTTATGCAGTAGTTGCAGCTCCTTCCACATGGATTTTCAGGGTAACCTAAGGCCTGATACAGCTTTGCTTAAATTCTTTTTATATAAAGTTACAAATATGATAAAAACATTAGTCTTCACCAGCTTTCCTGCACCTAGGATGAGATTAATGCTGTATTCTCCACTTCCTAATTGGGTGACTCAGAACAGTCATATTTTTAGACTTTTTAAACTTAATTTACTGCTCAGAAGATTGACTTTCTGATCAAAATGATTGAGGACCTTTATGGTATTTGGGAAACTTCCTTGCCTACTGATATGTTTCTCTGAGACTGTGAAATAGACTTTAGTAGGAATACTTGAGAGCCAAGTGAGAGAAGATGTGAAAAATAGTTTTATTTGATATTCTGTGCTGGGCTTCTCTATATACAATCTCAGAATGACATAAATAGTGTGGCGGGGTGGAGGAGGAATAATGGCAACATATGGATTTTCTGGAACTAAAGAAGAGTACTTAAGCAGAATGGGGTTGGGAAACATTATGCCTATTTAATAACAAAGAGACTCTATGCACTGGTACATAAGGAACATGGAAATAACATTTCATTTTCTGCTTTCTTTCTAACTAAGGCTGTCTGTGGATGACTATATTTGACAGGGCCATAATCCCAGTGTCTTGTGATTTTTCTGACTGATCTCGGTGATCTAGAGTAGGCCAAGCAGGAACTGTTGCTGTAAGAGAGAGGTTATTCAAAACACCAAAAAGAGTTAACAGCATCTAATATTTATGAATACAATTGCTAAGTTGCTGACACTATAAATATGTAGAACACATTACAGTACTTGAGTCTTTTAGAATGTGGCACAGTTGACATGTCTTGTACTTCACTCCTGCTCTGAATCACAAATTGCCAGGCAAGTCAGCAAAATCTATCTATGCATGCCATGGATAATTTTTTCCTCCCAGCTCTACCTTAAATCTACTGTTGTGATCCAGATGCCAAGCAGACCCCATGATCAGTTAGTCCATTGACATGTCTGTTGTTTGTATTTTTTTTATAACAAAAGGAATGGTGGTCTGTTTGGGTATAAATATTTGAACAGGTGCCTGTCATCAGAGGTGTCTGTACTGAAGTTCTTGCCACACTCTTCTGTGGCTAAATTGCCATTTATCAGGAGGTGACACATGCAGATAAAACATTTGGGAAATATACTGAAGACTGGAAACCCTTTGGGACAGGAGTAACTTTCCATAGTTTTGTGTTTGTTAGCAGGAAAATATTTTTTTTGGAATGAAAGTCAATATGCAGACTCTCAGTATTGCAATGTTTTTGTGACATCACTATATTGGAACTTATTAAAATTATTGATGTTGACTTGAAAATTTCAGCAATTTTAGTAACTGCAAATGTGTGATTTCTTTTTTTCATAATATGAATAGAATTGTTCATAATTTTACTTATGAGTTATTTATAGAATAATAGAAATACAGGGCTAGAAATGACCTCAAGAGGTTAGACCAACATGCTTCTTAAGCCAGGATTATCCATGTTTAAACCATTCCAGTCAAGTGTTTGTCTAGCCTTTGTATAACAAATTTACATGTTTCTTTATTTTTTCTGATTCTTAGCTTTTAAAATAATCAGGACATGAATGTATGCATACAATACAATAAACTAGAATGTATTATATGCACACATACATTCACCTAGAATTTATTTTTACTGATGCATTTTTAGGGTCTTTTTATAAAGTGTGTGAGGATTAGTTCTCCAACCTTATTTTGGTAACTCTAGATCTAACCACTCGATGGAGCCATTTCATTTCCTTAGTGTAGCTGGCTCACTAGATTGCAGTATATGAATGAAATAATAACCATTCACTCACAAAAAAATGTGTAATAAAATTGGTTAGCTACCATTAAGATCTGTCCTGAATTATTTAGGTATCAAAGTAGTATAGTTTGATGTAGAAAAAATTTCTGCTTGCAATTTTATTAATTTAATGAGAGTAGATAAAGGGTACTTTTCCCTCTCAAATATATAGTCTGATTATTTTATTTATGATGACTAATTAAAAAAACAACATTACTAAATATATTCCAGAGTTCATCTAGGTTGTATAAAGAAATACTCTGCACCATATGGGTAAACACTGACCAGCAAATGCTTGCTTGTAAACTTGACATTTTTCTTATTCGCCCCGTTCGAGTTAGCTGAATTATATCAGCCAAGAAATAATTTATTTTTGGGGAGTTGAAAGGGGTGGAGATTCCTGGAAAGTTATGCAATTATCACTTCGTCAAGCTGATATAAATCAGAAACTCTTTGCCTGTAATGGATGGATCTGTTTCTTATTTTCAAGAGCGGCCTTCCTTCTCCACTGCTTTTCATGTATAATTGTGACAACCACTATCATGTCCAGCAATAAGGATTAAACTGCAGGAAGTCCTGAGCTAAAAATGTTGGTCACTGTTCCATCAGCCTATGTTGACAGAACCAGATTCTTTAGCTGGGAGTTGTAACAGGTAGTAGGGCAGTAGCATGTCTGGGAAGGTTGCAGGGTGGGGGATGGGACCAGGGCATTGGTGGGATGCCAGTCCTGGGAGCTGATATTAGAAGGAGCCCATATCATAGAGGGCTGTGGCAGCTGAACCTTCCCCCACCCATAGCAGCCAGAGTCTAGTTGCTGCTGCTGTGGTGCCAACATACAGTGCAGGGAGTTGAAAACATGACAGTTAGCATAATATTTCTTCCTCCTCTCTCCTTCCCACCTGCTACCATCCATTGCCCAGAGTATGGAAGTAACTCAGTATGCCTCTGTAACAGAAGGTAGAGCAAGGTGGCATTTCAGAGACTGACTGACTCGGAGAGATATGAGCTTTCATAGACAATAACCTACTTCATTAGATGCTAGGAAAGAAATGGGAGAGAGAGCGCGAGGGTTTAGCAGAGTGTACACTAGTGGTGACAGGTATGCTTCCTAATACTTCTGGATGTTCCCTTTAGGTGACGTAACAATTCCAAAAGATAATTTCATAGTCTATTTCAGAATCTATGTCTTAATACAGAGGGAAAGGGTTAAATGTCATCTGTGTCCACACTATGTGAGCTACTTGCCCAGACAGATCCTCAAATGCATATTGAAGTCTATCAAGGGTATAAACTCCAAACAAGAAGGGAGAATATGAATTAATTCCTTCCTGGTCAGTCAGCCATACAATCTGAATGCTTTGCAGGACCTGGGAGACATCTGTCTTCCCACACCTGTCCCTTTCCCCGGTGATGTGTTTCGGAGGTGGCAAATATAGATTCTGTACTTCTAATTGCCCTGTAAGCAATAGTGAGGAATTGGTTCCATTTTCTAGAGTTCTGGGTGGAAATATGTCCTTTGAATAAATTGCAGAAAGTACTTGGACTGTGGTTTCTTGGCACAGATGATCTCTTCCCTTTGTTTGCCAGAAAGGTTGAAAAGCATTAAAATAATGGAAGCGGTACAGAAAATCTGACAAAGTAGTAAGAGGTTTATTGAATGCAGGTGGAAGATGTTCTACATAAATGCAAGTCTATTTAATTTAGGGAATTCTTTATTGCTGCTTCTCTCTATGAAACCTTGACTCCTTAATCAGTATGCTAGAGTCCCTGACCATTTGTCAGCAATAGTCAAAACTGCAACAAAAAACAACCCCCGTCTTCAAAACACATTGCTGTTGGAAAGTGAAATGTCCCACAGAAAGATTTCTATGAGGCTTTACTTCTGAAAAATGAAAATAAAATATTTTGTCACACATCAGCACTAACATATTTATCTACCTGAACTACTGCAATATTGCACGCAAGCTTTAGTTCAAGGTCTCTCATGCTTTTGCTTTTCCTCCTGTTAGCATAGTTATGGCGGTGTACCACGGGACTTAAAGGCCATGTGGAGTTATTGTGCTGCATTATGAGAGATGTTGTCTAGCCAGGCAGAAAGAAAGAGCTGTGAAGGAGAATGGGACCTGAGAAACTCTGTTTATAATTCTCATGAGACAGCAATTGCAACAGCTCTTGTGGGGCCAGAGATTTATATTAACCAGAAATAGTTCAGTGTTTCTGAATGAAAATACTGTACTTTAGAACACTTTTTATACTTCAGAAAGTTTCAGTTACTTTGATTGCTCATCCTCAGTTGAAATATGGTCATAAGCTGTTTACTCACATAATAATCTTGGGAGAGTGAGAGTAACTTACGTGGCATAAAGAAATGTAAGTTCCTGGAAATTCTTGTAAAAATATACAAATCTATCTTTTTTGACAAATAAATCACTACTGAAATAAACTAGAACAGGTGCATATGTTCATAATTATATGAATGAGTTATCACAATTTTTATGACCTGTTAAAAACTGCATCATATTTCTTGGAAAACAGCATGCACCTTTTCCTCAACAAAAACAACTGCTGGAAATTAGAGTGCATATTATTGTACGTAAGGAAATGCACTAAGAAAAATTTCTGCAGCTTCCTGCACAAAAACAAAAGTAAAGAATAAAATTGCAATAAGAAGACAGACCCTAACATAATTACTGGCAACAGAGGTAAGAGATGACATGCATCACCTGCTTAATCAACTATTAACTGAATACCGGAATAGATTGAGGCTTAAGATGCTTAAACATTGTAAACCACTTAAACATGAAGCCCACAGGCTCCTAGAACAGACTGGGTATGCTGAGCCACACCTATAGGCAGCAGTGGAGTGGGCTGACCATTGGGAAAGGTCAGACCTATTCCTACAGCATTTTATACCAACATCAAATGAGTCCCCCATTGGGCGTGACTTTGACAGAGAAGCGTGGGTCAAGCTGAACAGACTGAGATCTGGATACAGACTCTTCAAAATGTTCATCTTGTGGAGTATTGTTTTGGACAGCCCCCTGTGTAAATGCAGCATCCAACAAACAGGACAACACTTCATGAAAAGCTGTAATCTTTACAAATGCCCAGATGGGGCAGATGGGATCTGCACATTGAGTGATAGTACCAGACAGTAGCTCATAGATTTGGAAGTTGATATCTGATGCCATGCAAAAGAGAGGGTGAAAAGTAAAGTCTGCATATGATCACAAGGTAAAGAATGATGAGCAGGCTCAGTTCCTATTCCCTAGTTCTCTAGCTACTGCTATTCAGTTAGTTAATACAAGGAAAGGTCTCTCTTTTGTGCTTCACATTATATTTCAAAAACAAGATGTATATCTTATTCCAGCATACATTGTAGGCAAGAAATATGGTAACATTAGTGCTTAATATTGCTAATATCAACACTATTTTCTTTCCATTTGTTTTCTTTCAGTTTTCTGTTTTGTTCTTTGAATTATTTTTATTTATTTACTTTTTTGCTGTGTTGTCCTATCTCTTTCTGCTCTTCTCTCAGTAAATGGCAATTCTTATGTTCTTAAACTGAGTCAGAGCATAGGTCCATCTTATTCAGTATCCTGTGTCACATGGGCAGAGAGGGGATGTTGAATGGGAGAGTGACCTGGGTATCGCCAGGGACTTTTCTCCTCTGTTCCCCTCTCTGATTTGTAAGTACATTTTGTTTGTTTAATCTGTTCTTCTCTGGTCAACCAGTCTGTATTTTTATGATCAGGCTATCCTCAATGGTTTTGTTTTGCAGTTATTTCTCTGTGTAAACAGTGTGGTTACCAGAGCACTCTGCTACTTCATATGTGCTGCCAATGATTCCATGCAACAGAAGCTGTTTCTTGACTTCTCTTGCTTGCTTCTACTGTTCTCGGAATTCGGACATTGCTGTGGGCCACTTAGTTCCATTGAATTTGCTATCTCACATGAGGGTTTTGTAAGATGCCAGGAAGCCCGCCGTATAAGAAAAGCAGCGATCTCTTTGATCTTCTAGTAGCAATAATGAGAAACCATACAATTAGAACTGTGAATTTCAATGGAAAAGACTTCCAGAATGTGTCAAGCATTGGATGAAATTGAATGGGATAAAGCAACATAGGAGAAGGATGCAGAGGGGAAATGGAAAGTGTTCAAATATAAATTAAAGGCTGCCCACAGGTTAGGCATGTCATATAACAATACATATAGTATGAGTAGAAGCAGAGAAAAAGGCCAAGGTGGATGATCAAGTGCATACAAAAGGCAATCGTGTATATGGAAAAAGAATGGGAGATTTGTATAAAATATCAGGTACTGCAGAGGGCTGAGAAGAATGCAGAATGAATTTTAGAAAGTATAAAAATGGATACAAGCAAAGGTAGAAGATGAAAAAAAGTTTGCTCAAGAGGTTTAAGATAAAATATGATGGGTTTTTTCCTCCCAAGGGAAAAAAGAAAAGCAGCAGCTTGTAGTTTGGGGTGGCAAGACTAATGTATTGAAGGAAGATTGAGGTGTTACAAAAATACTTCAGTTCTTTATCTTAGTATTCACAGGACAGAATGGAGAAAACAGATGCCAGAAACAGCCATAAATGTGCTAGGAGTTGAGAAAGAAATAGTAAAAAGAAACAAGATTGTGCCAGAGCAGGTAATACATTAAAATGCATGAAGACTGATATAATCTCAAAAGCATAAGGGAATTGAAAAATCTAAGCAAAAATAGGAAAGAATTGTGGAAGTCATTAAACCTATTTACAGTCGCTTCAGAAACAGAGGGCATGCTAAAAACATATAGACAAACATTCTTTATATAGAAATTGTGTTTACTTTTTATATAAGAGAGGATATAGAGAAGCTGTGGGAGACAGACATGCAAACTTGAATATTTGGGAAGATTCATACATGCTAGGGTCAGAAGGGACCTCAACAGATCAAGTCCATCCCTCTGCCCTGGGCAGGAAAGTGTGCTGGGGTTAGATGACCCCAGCCAGATGCCTATCCAGCCTTCTCTTAAAGACTCCTGAGGTAGGGGAGAGCACCACCTCCCTTGGCAGCCCATTCCAAATTTTGGCCACCCTTACCATGAAGAACTTCTTGATTTGTAGCCTAAATCTGCTCTCTGTCACTTTTTGACCATTGTACCTTGTTACCCCAAGAGGCACCCTGGTGAACAGAGGATCTCCAATCTCTTGCTGCGTCTTCCTAATGAATTTGTAGGTGGCCACAAGATCACCTCTCAGCCTTCTCTTGCAGAGGCTGAAGAGGTCCAGATCCCTCACTCTTTCCATGTAGGGTGTGTCCTGTAAGCCCCTAACCATATGTGGCCCTCCTCTGGACCCTTGAATCTATCAACATTCTTCTTGAAGTACAGTGACCAAAACTGGACACAGTAATCCAACTGCAGTCTGACCAATGCTATATAGAGGGGAAGTATTGCCTCCCTGGTTCTATTTGTCATTCATCAGCTGATGCATGATAAAGTGTGGTTAGCTTTGCTGATGATGTTGTCACAGTGACAACTCGCATTCATTTTGGAGTCCACTATGACTCTGAGATCCCTTTCCACTTGTGTTCTGCTGAGAGGGTCACTTCCCAGCCAGAAGGTATGCTGGATTTTTTTGCACCCTAGGTGCAGCACTCTGCACTTGTCCTTATGTACCGTGTCCTTTTGTGTACTGCCCACTTTTCTAACTTGTCCAGGTCTGTCTGCAATTATTCCCCACCCTCGAGTGTGCACTTCACCCCACAATTTAGTATTGTCCGTAAATTTGGATGGAGTATGCTTTATACCCACATCCAAGTCACTGATGAAGATATTGAAGAGTACAGGGCCAAGGACCATACCCCTGCAGGACCCTACTACCCACATCCTTCCAGGTTGACACTGACCCATCTATTACCACTCTCTGGGTGTGACCACAATTTGCCACTCACTGGATCTTGTAAACATCTGTTAAAGCCTCTTAATTTATGAGAATGGGATGAGATACCGTATTGAAGGCCTTGCTAAAGTCCAAGAAAATGACATCCATCTCTACTCCTGCATCTAAGCATTTTGTCACCTTGTCATAAAATGAAACCAGATTGGTCAGGCATGCTTTACCTGCTATCAATCCATCCTGTTTTCCCTGCTACATTATTTTTTTCCTGCTGGACTCCCACAAATATGATCCTTCATAATCTTTTCAAAGATCCTTCCAAGGATGGAGGAGAGGCTGACTGGCTTATAATTACTTAGATCCTCCTTCTTCCCCTTCTTGAAAATAGGAACCACAGTGGCCCTTTTCCAGCCCTCCACGACTTGACCAGAGTGCCGTGAGTGCTCAAACAGCCATGCCAATGGTTCTACTATGACACCGGCCAGCTCCTTCTGTACTCTCGGATCCAGCTCATTTGGGCCTGCTGACTTGAACACATCCAGTCCATCCAAGTGACGTTGCACCAAGTCAGTGTCAACAGTTGGTGGGCTGGCGTCCCTCTGATGCCCATCTAAGAACCCATTAGGAGACTTATCTTGACCCCTGTTCAGGAACACGGAGGCAAAAAACTCATTGAGTAGCTCAGCCTTGTCCCCCCTCTCTGTCACTAATTGCTCCTTCTAGTTCAATTGGGGTCCTATGCTGCTCTGTGTATTACTCCCTACATGCCTAAAACAAGACTTTTTGTTGTCTTCAATTTGTTTTACCATACTTAGCTCTGTAGTTGCTTTGGCCTTTCTAACTGCCTCCCTGCAAGTGCTGGCCAAATAGGTATACTCCTCCTTAGTAGCTTTCTCCCTGCTTCCACGCCTTCTTTTTGCCCTTAGGCTCCCCTGGATTTCCTTGTTTTAGCACAGGAAGTTTTTTGGCTCCTTTCCCCTCGTACTGGGAAAGTCTCCCTCTGTGCCTGCAGGATCACTTTCTTTACAAATGACCACCCTTCCTGGACTCCCATCTCACCAATACTCTTCTAGTCATTGACTAGACTCCTAAGCACACCAGTTAGCCTTCCTAAAGTCAAGCACTTCCACCCTACTAGTTATCTTACCCACCCTATGCTGTATGGTGAATTTGATTGATTGGTGGTCACTGTCCCCAAGGTGACCAGGAATCTGCAGCTCTCCTACCAGGTCCTCCCCTGAAGGCACTAGGAAAACTATTTAAGAGTAGATTTCATGGAAATTTTCAACTGGGACTTATTTCTATGTGCAGGAGTTACTATATCAGTGACTCTTAAAAGGGGCATCACACTTGACACAAATGGTAGGTAGAAGCTATTGATACCTTACATAATTGTAATGCATTTAAAATTAAGTGAATTAATATATGGTCTTGAGACAAGGATTGGAAGTTGCTGTATCTTTGTCTAGTGTCTAGCACAATTGAACCATAACCTGTGAGATGCTGTACAACAATACTTAAGTTAAACAGTGGAAGAACTTGGTGCATCTTTCTTTCTTTAGTATGGGATGAGGAAAGAATGTTACATATGTATAAGGCAGGAGGGAAGGGAACTAGAGTATTTCTTTATTTTTAGGAGGGATCCCCAGAAACAACAGAGACTATGAAAAGGGAAGATTTTGATTCCATATGGCCTGAAGAGAGACACAGATAGCCTGTATCTGCATATGCGTCTATGGGTAGGAAGGAATATGGGCAGTTTCCTAATTTGTGTATAGACGGTTTCCTAATTTAAAGGGAGAAGGGCTACAATTAAAATAAATGCTAAATATCCTTTTTACTTCCAATATTATGAAGTTCTCTAAACTTGCTCAGGTCTCTTCAGCCTAGGAACAGTCCAGGCAAGAGTTTCCATTGCGTAAAGTAATTCTTCCTACTGGGGTATTATCTGCCTTTTGGAAGCCAGGACAGGGTGGAAGGACCACTCCTCCCTGCATGCAGTGGACTGTGATGCCTTACTCCTGGACAAAACATGCCCAAGCACAGTGTGTCATTTCATTTTGACAGAGGGAATCCTGCATGTGTGGATGTGGTTCATCTGTCTGTGGTTTTCTTCACTCTTGACATTGGAGAAGTGGATAGGCAGGAATCTTGGAATTTTTAAAAAATATTTCTGATGTGAGTGCCTGCAGGTCCTTCCCACCTCTTCTGCTTTACCCCAGGCTGCTTTTCTAGTCCAAAGACATGGCCACAAAGATTTTTTTTTTTTTTTATATTGGGGAGGCAGTGTATTTTTCAAGTAAACATTTCTAAAGGGGGAAAAAACCCCCCGGCAAACCCCAGCTAACACTCTATTTCAAAATTTAAAACAATCAAACAAAAAATCCCACTGTAAACTCAGACCATGCCAATTTTGTTTCTAAAGAGCATGAAATGTTGACAGTTTTTACAGATTTCCCCCAAATAACATTGTAATGGATAGGCTTTGGTGATCAGTAGCATAGGTACTGCTCTGTCTACAAATATTTTCATATGAAATTCAATATCAGTTTGCATATGAGTCTTTTAATTGGAGAGTGTGCAAGATGATCACTTTTTCTGGTTGCTCTAGTGGTCCTACCTTTCAAGGTACGTACACACATTTAGGGAAGTTAGATTGCATTAACAATGGCCACTTGGTATAACTTTTTTCACTCAGATGTAGATGTAGATCCATCCAGCTACAGATCTAAATGTAAGGTCTAAGTGTGAACTATACAGAAGTTCAGGACAGTTAAATGAGTCTAAAAATGGCTGACCCAATTGAAGTTAAGTGTACCTCTGAGGCAGTCTAATTTAAATCATGTCTAGCAAGACCAATCTAACTGAACTTCTCAGTGCAGCCCCAGGGTTGGGAAAGTCCAGTCACTGATGCCAGCACCAGGACTACTCTGCCACTGGGCTATTTTTAGACCCTGGCTCCTCCCCAAACTCCCCCCCCCCCAAATGCCACAAGCCACTTGTTTTACTGGTGTTTGCTGATCCTTGGAGTGGAGGATGCACATCAGGGTGGGAAGGATGGGGGAAGCTTTCCAGGGGTTCTGTTTGTGGGGAGGGGGCTGTGAGGAGTCAAGGGGCTAAAAATGCCTCTGTTTCTTCCAGGGGTGGAAAAGCGAGCCCTGCCCCCATCTTCCCAAACCTCCCTTGTGAGATTCCCCTGATCCTGCCAAACCCTCCCAGCCCCCATCAACCTCCCATAGGCCCAGCTTGTTCCCTCAGCCCCACCTGCGGATTCCACCTGTTCCCTGAATCCCCCTGTGGAACCTGCTTGCCCCCCGCCAATACCTTCCATGGACTCTGCTAGCTCTTCTGATTCCCCCCAGAAATGCCATCTGCCCCCAGGTCTTCCTAATCCCACCCCCCTGCAGATGCTGTCTGCTCTCCTGATCTCACCATGGACCCTGCTTGCCTCCCCTCCCCCCCACTAGCCCTCTCATCTTGACTTACCTTAGATCAGGTGGCCATTTTTAACTCAATATACCCTCTTCCTAACCTCACCAAATATCTGTACAAAATCTCAGTTTCCAGCTTTGACTGTTGCTTTAGTTTTCCTTCTCAGTGACTAACACTTCAGAAACACTGGGCTTCTGTACACACGAGGAGAGCCTGCTCTGATGTGCTGGATCAATAGTCTGTTGAGCATAGAAATTGGCGCACTCTGGCAGCCTTGCAAATCATGTGTATCAGCATTGCTGCATGTCTCTGCATTGACAAAATGACGGCCATGTGCTTTGAAATAAAATGCGTCTGCTGAGCTTTAGTTCAAAGTGTCCTGCCATCATTTTTTCTCTAATTAAAGTGCTCACTAATTAAAATGCCCATGCATCTGGGAGTACATGTAAAAATACTCGCTGTCTCTCCATCTGGAGTCTGATTTTGTTACCATAAAAGGTACCTTCTTTCTTTGTACTAGAAACCCATATTGTCTGCACTTACCTATACTGTCTTAAAGCTTCCACAACCTTCCCATTTGATTTTTCTGAATAGTCTTCCTCCCTTATACTAGGAGCTCTCATCCCTTAGAACAGAAATTTCAGGTAGCCATTAGGCTGTCTGTACAGTCTTCCGAGTCCCAGTTTACACTGACATTCTACCATGCTTGTTATCATGCTAATTCACATTATTAAGCAAATCATTCAAAGGAACTATTCACAAAGAAAGATGCTATTCTGTAATAATAAGGAAAGTAAAGTCTGACTCTGGTTGCATGTACATTTTTTTAGAGGTGGACAGGAAACAATTTTCCTAGGATATGAAAAATATTTTTGAGATGTAAAATATGTCCTATTCTGCATTAGGATAGAATAGAGACCTTTCAAAGCTTATTCTGGAAAGGAGTTGGGACTGAGGGGAGGGGACTGTATAGTAAGGACTGATCTACACCATAATAGCCAGTAACCTGAGTTGTAGGAATATGAGCTGGGGTCATGTTCTTCTTTTCCACTGGATCTGAACTATGAAGAGTTTCTTGGCTATTCTGGGCTCTGTCTCTGCTTCTCTGTCTCAAAATAAATAAATACATAAATAAATCCACCATCCTACTTTATAAAGATAATTACAAAAAAACCCCTAAAAATGCCCTCATTTTGTTGTAGCAACATTTTGGGATTTGTCAGTGCTATACATTTTATAATTTAATTTCTTGATTTCTAAATCTGTTTGTTACAGAAAACTCAAGCTTGCACTTTGCCTCAGATATCACCTTTACAATAAGAATTTTTTGAGAAGGTGCAATAGTGGAATTATTTAATAGTATAAGTTAAAGTACTGCTTTAGTGGGGCTATAGTCTCTAACTTTCCAGCTTTAAGCCCATATGTAGATGGCTGCAATGGACTGATAAACATTGACATTTCAGCAACATCTTCTAATCTTAAGATGTTGACAAGTTAAATACTTTCTGGATATCTGCCACTGTATAACACACACAGGACATTCAGGAGGGTCAAGCAAGTTGAATTTGAAACTCTATCCATACCTTGTTTTATGTTTTTGAAGGAGAGAGGTCTTTTTTCTAAAAATTCTTCAAAATATCACATGCAGCTAAAGTTGTAGGACTATATTATGAAATTAATTGTATTTTGCATTATATATAAAAAGATGAGCAAAAATGATTAGATAGAAGTGTTTTTAACACAGAGCTTATGCCATATGGGGGACAATTTGTTTCTCCATACATGTTTGCTTCTCCATGCATGTTTCAAAGTAAGTTCTGAGATGGTGCATGTTTCCATCTTTGAACTGACTCTTAAAAAAGGGTAACAGTTAAAAGAATTGCCTGTGACTTTTCAAAGGAGCCTAAGAGTTGAATTTCAGTGTGAATTGGTGACTAGCCTGCTTGAAATTTCAGCTTTATTTTTATGTATACATATTGATTTCTATTAAATTTTCAGAGGTAAGGTTTCTAAGGTGCATGTCAACTTTCTAATCACTCAGACAACCACAAACCTGATAACTTGATCTGAAAGCTGGTGTTTCAACATAAATTGTTCAGATATTTTTCTGAAAAATAATTTGTTCCTGTTCCTAAGTGTAATGAAAGCAAATGTTAAAATTTCAGAAGCTACCCAGTTCTCTCTTAAAGTAGCTGAAGGGCTAGGGTATGGTTTTCCAACCTACAACCAAGTCAGGTTAGTCCCAATAAATGCAACACCTTTGAAAATGTTAGTACTTAAGTGCTTATCTACTTCTTGGGCAACCCTCCTCCCCCGAGGGATTATTAAAAAAATGAATCAAGTTAAATTACAAGAAGACTATATTCAACTCTTTGGCCAGAACTTAAGATTGTTTCTTTTCTTCCATACTCAAACCTCTTTGTTTTAGGCACAAAAATAAATCTATATATAATTTTTTTCTACACTATAATATTTATGTGTACTAGATAAATCCAGATTCTTTTGCACAGGATTAGTTGCCCTTCAGCTGAAAACAAATCCCACACATATGCTTGTCAATAACTTAGACTTGAAAACACAATATCCTTTGTGACTCCACTTGTTTCATCTATCACAGGCTGTCAGTCCTTTGAGAGCTTGAATGCTGTAACTATTGCTGCCAACAGCAATTCTCTTGGGGCTCAAATGGTAAAGGATTTTGATGTGGTTGATCATTTTAGCATTTAATAAAATCATTGTAGTACGCAAATTTGTTGAAAACTGATAGGGAAAACAACTAGTCTGATTAAATATAAACTCATGATTACGAACTATTACCATTCCTCCTTTTTGGTCCAATTATGTATTATGTTAACTTCCAGCAAATAATGATAGACACTTGTATGTATTTTCTTCTCTTGCAGTGTTTTCTAGTGATATATTCCATTTGTTCAGTGATTTGAAAGACCTACTTACTAAATAATGAAGCTGATTTTAAATATTACTATTTCTCCAGGTTGCATTTAGAAGAAAAAAAACTTTATCACCCTCCCTGTGTTTCCTATTAATATTTTTTTCCAGTTTTCTCAAAGTATTCAAATCCTGGACTAAAAGTATACACCTATAGTCAGTGGTTATCAACACAATGGAAATTCATGGTATGTATGGCATGTAGTCTGATCAAGAATGTATACTCATCTCAACTTGCAGAGCAGAGAGAGATCAGCATTGCCAATCACAACAGCATTGGTAACTAAGTCTTAACAAACCAAATGGTCACCCTTTGGCTACTTACTGGGCATGTCTATCTCTGTGTTTATTGTGCAGTAACTTACTGTGCAGTAAGCAATTCTTAAGCCATCATCTGCACATGCTGCCATTTAAATCACCTAAAGGTGCTGTAACACTGCTAGATGGGCCACTGTCAGCCAGCCAGTCCTGATCAGTATCCTGGACAGTCTGGGCCCAGCTCATGCCTGGGACAGAGATAGTTGTCAAGACAAACCAGCATCAAGAGCTAACCAGCCCTAACCCTGTCCAGGCTGAGCCAACAAGAGTGGCTCACTCTGTAGGGTAGAGAAAGAAGTGCTGAGTGCTGCAGACAGGATGCAGCTGCAGCTGCAGCTCTGCCATGCTGCACTGCCCCTTCCCCTGCAGGGAGTTGCAGGGGGTCTTTCTCTGCTGCCAGAACTGGGCTCCAGCACCTGCTACAGCACTTGGTGATAGTACACTGCCCCATGTGCTCAGCTCCAGCTTGGTGATTAATGTGATATTAATTGTCTTGTGCCAGTGTTACATGCCCAGCGTTACTGCCCAGCAAGGCATCTACACATGCCTTACTGCACAGTAACTAATCAGGCACAAATTTGATGCCTGTATCAAGCAGGTATCAAATTTATGCCCGACTTGACATATGTCGCCATATAATAGCGCAGTATGGGCATGCATGTATAAACGCTGCTCATTGCGCAGTAATTTTCTGGTTACTGCACAGTAGCTGTGCACCTATAGATGTGCCTACATAGAACTGAAGGGTACCCCTAATATCAATATACTATTTCACATAAATGTAAGATACTTGTGGTTTTTTTGGCCTGGCAAATGCAAAAATACCAAATTGTTACTCTACAGTAAACACTCAAACTTCTATAGATTATGTATACGTATGGGGGGGTGCAAATTTGCCCTGCTTTGTGTATTGTGTAAATTGTGTAATTTATTGATTTGAAATTGGAAGTTATACTGTAATATTCAATCAAACCAAACTTGCAGATTTTTTAAAGTGTATTTTCATTAATAAGCAATGAATCTTGAAGACAGTAGAGACTAATGACACTTGTATTTTTGAGTATGTAGCCATTTTGTGTGAAAATAGTTTTTCATATTGAAACTATTATTTCTCATAAATAGAGGTCATAAAAGCAGTTCTAAGACATGATAAAAGAGCAATTTATTTTACCCATGATAATTTAGGATGCACTAGGGTAATACTAAATAAAATGTAATGCACTAAATTTGGCAGTAGTTAATGTACATTTAGATGATTGGGTTTATTAACCTTTTCTATATTCCCTCTGTTTTGTGTCATACTTTTTATTGCAGTAACAAGTGATAAGGGCCACTGTTGTTATTACAAAATTCCTCACTGATTCCAATTTCTTTTTTCAAGCCATTAGTTCTTCAAACTATATGTTGGTTTAGGATAAAAATTTGTCTTGGTTCAGAAGGACAGCATAAAGTTTTTTACTCACTTAGGTCCCGCTTTAGCCCTATTTTGAGGTTTTATTTAATAAGTTGCATCTAAATTATGATCTGATCGTGGTACTGTAGAAGTGTTCTGCTCTACCATATTTATTTATTCCTGCATGAATGTAGCATTATGAATAATTCCTTGTAAAAATCTGTTCATAGAACATTAAGTTCACATGGTTAAATAGTCAGAAGGCAGAAATTGGCAAAGTTAGAATCGTTCATGCACAGCCTCAACGCTGCTGCCTTCTGCATATGCATAGAGATATATTAATTACTACTTAATTACATCATCACACAGTGTTTTTTAGAATGAAACCATTTTAATTGTATATTGATAAGCCTTACAAGTAGAACAGTAGTAGAATGCATAATAGAATGTGTTTGTTTTTTTATATTCACTTCTAGTGAACATATTTTAAAAATAATGCAGCTTGTAAGTGTCTCTCACATGAGTTATGGGTAGGCAGTATAAAGCTATCATGATGACTTACAGTCCACTCATAAATAAAATGTAGAAAGGTAACATTTGAGCATTTAATGTTTATCTCTTGTAACTGGTATTACTGCTTTCAGCAGCAATACCTTAGCATAGTTGTCTCTTAATGTAAACTATCCCAAATTTGGTTTCAGTAACCATGTCAAATTTTCACATTTAGGTGTCTAAAATCAGGTGTGTAATGATGTTTCATTATGTTTTTCACATGTGCTCAGTATCTAATGGGAGTTGCATAGGCCCTGTAACCCTAACAATTAGACTTTTTCATGATGATAAGTATCTGAAGAAAGACTTGTTTCAAATACTTTGGAAACTTAATTTAAAATACTAAAATATTTTGGTAAAAGTTTTCATTGATGACTTAGAGCTGTGTGCAGACGCTTATGCTAACAATGAATGGGTGAATGTTAGGAATTAATTAGTTTCATAGTAACTAGGGTCAGAAGGGGCCTAGAGCAGGCCATCTAGTCTGACCCCCTGCCAATGGCAGGAAACAAGTGCTGGGGTCACAGGACC
>JAGPOW010003316.1:23259102-23288418 GCA_030014935.1 Caiman crocodilus | reverse complement strand
AGCAACCCGCCTGGCCAAGCAGAAAAAAACACTCCCCGGAGCTTCCTCCGAGGGTGCTCCTCGGCCCCTCCTGCCCTCTAGCCGGCTCCCTGTTTGCGCACTCTGTTCGCGCGCGGCTCGGGAGCACGGCTCCCAGCCGGGTCAGCTATCAGCAATGTGGGAGGCTTCCCCTCAGATCCGCTGCAGCTGCCGGTACCACCGCACTCACCAGTTCGCTGCCGCTGTCTGTCCTCAGCTGCTGCTCCTTCTGCTCTCTGCTTTGCTCTGCAAGGGCTCACGTGTGACCGAGACCACACATGAACCCCTCTGGAGGCAAGGTTCTTTGCGTAGATGTGATATCTTTTATTAGACCAACTAACTAATTGGGAGGAAAAAAAAGTTCTTGACAAGCTTTCGGGCACAGTCACCCTTTACCTGAGACTTGGAATAGCAGAGACTTCCCATGCCTGAAGAAGGGTGACTGCGCTTGAAAGCTTGTCAAGAACTCTTTTCCAACTACTCAGTTAGTCTAATAAAAGATATCACATCTAACTAAAGAACCTTGTCTGCCTGTCCTTAGACCAACATAGCTATACCCAAAAATCCCATCAACATGGAACTAATCCTGTTATTTTCTGACCAAACAGGTTTTTGAAAGTCATCTAGAGTAGTAAGTACTCTTTTCTAATTGCCTAAATGATGCATGCTCCATTGTACCTGATTTATTTTTTTCTGAGATGGTGAATGGATATTATAGGTCTCAACTGTAGCCCTTATGATTCTACCTTTATACAAATAAATAATTCAGGAATGCATTGTTTCAGGAAGACCACTGAAGATACTGACACAGAAAAGTACTCTCTCTTCATGAATGGCATGATGGCACCTTGCATCAGCTATACATGGCTCCAGTGAATCTTCATTGCAGGGTAGTAGAGCAGGGCTGTCAAACAGGTGGGCAACAGGCTGAATGCAACTAATAAGGGGGTTAAATTGCAGCACCTTTGCTCCCACCTGGTCATTGCAAACCCCCCCCCCCCCAGTTGCTCTGGTTGCAGCAGCAGCAGCAGGGAGCTCAAGTTTCCTTTCCCTCTTGAGGCTTCCACCCCCTACCCCTGCCCCAGGGGGCAGTGAGGTGATACTGCCAATGGGACCAGGAAATCCCACAACCCAGGGCATACATGAGGCAGAGTGAAGCAGGAGAGCTGAAGGTGATACCAGACATCTCATGTAATGAGCAGCCCCTGGGGTCCTTGGTTCATACTGGTACAACATGTTCCCCCTAATATGCTGGCAGAGTGAAATAAATGTCACGACTGTATTCCTTGCACTCCTCTTACATTTAATTTCTTGGGGAGGAGTAGAAAAGGTACAGGGATGGGAATAAATTGCCCTTGTGGCTCCCAAGAGTATAAAGTTTGGGGATACGATTTGGAGAGCCACACAGAGGGAAGAAGGTTTTTTGTACTTCCTGCCTTCTGGAGACTGGACAAAGCTGGAATAATCTGGACTTCGTTGAAAGAAGGGAAAAACATGTGTCCTTATAATCTTTATAGGGGCTAAAATCTATGATTCTATAAACTGTATGCAGGTATTTGGACACAATCATGTAATGTACATTTTTTAGAATTTAATTAAGTCACAATTTGATTCTTAATTGAGAGAAATAAGATTCACAGTACAGGAGAATCAACACACGCAAACTTACAATGCAGTCCACAATGCCAGCTAATTATTTTAGGGTTACATTAGTCATGCATTCTATGGCTGTATTTTGTTTCATTGTTCTGTTCATGTGTAGGGTAGTTTATTTAGAATTGAACACAGAAGATAATATAAGAAAATATTTTAGCTTTTGAAACTAAAGAGTCTGAATAACAAAGCAGACAAAAATTCAAATTCCAAATGCATAATTTATACTTAGAAATTCACTTTAGGATTAGTCTATACCCTTTTCCCTAAATTCATCCATGGGTCCCATGAGACTGTTGTGACATTTAGAATGGTCCTCAACATGCGAGCTTTCAGGGTGACATTTAGACGGAACTTTTTAGAAATATATCATGTTTTCAGGGAAGTACTGCAGAGTGGAACAGATTTATAGAGCTGGGAGCCTATTATGCAGAACTGTAGATCATGGCTGTCTACCAATGATACTAGCTTTTTGCTAATATTCATCAAGTGTCCTTTGTCTTTCCCCTCTCCTTGTTGAAGTAATTCAATTTGATGGTTTCTCCTTTAATATTGTTGTTGGGAATGCTACAGTTTTTTCTTTAATCACCTCCATCCACTAACTGTGTTTCTTCTAACTGTTGCTTCAGTTTAGCTGTAAGTGGCATGTTTACTTCAAAGACAGTCAAGTCAACACAGTGCAAATAAAACTCCACAGCTAAGACCTGAATAATATGCTTCTGTACACATTTACCATATGCCTACACACTGTTTATACAATTGCAAGAATAAAATAAATCAATAAAAGTAATTTTAGGAATGTGATATTCCTGTGTAGAGTACGTAGTTAGCCTGAGACAAATATACTGTTGAGAGAGTTAAAAACATAAAAAGAAGTTTATCAAATGCCTGTAGTTTGAGAGTCAAATTTTGCAAGACAACTATTATAAAACATTTACATGGCAATGTAAATTACCCAGCCTTTATTGTATTGTACAAACCTAGGAAGCACTCTTCTACAACTGTAGAACCCCACATAAATGTCCCATTGCTCTGGTTGTAGCAGCAACTGGGAGCTCAAGTTTCCCTTCTATCCTGAGGCTTCCAATTCCTGCCCCCTGCCCCAGAGGGCAGGGTGAGGTGGCACTGTCAGGAGATCCTGCAACACGAGCCCCCAGAGGCCCTGATGGCTGCTGCTGCAGATGATGACTGTGGGGCTTTAAAAGAAAAAAAAAAATTGCCAAGAGGCTGGGCCAGGTGAGGGATAAGGCAGGCAGGGCAGCCATGAGGGCTTCTCCCATGGCTTCCACTGCCCAGGGAAAGGCAGGAGAACCTGCAGCTGCCCAGCTGTGCTTGCCTCTCCCCAGCCAATCCGAATCATCGAGACATCAATTCTGATTCAACTGAATCAAATGGGAACAGTGATTTGAATCGCTGTCCTCTGAATCGGCTGAATCTGAATCAAATACTTCCCTATTCACACAGGCTGATCAAAAACCAAATACCTAATTACCTGTGGGTGCACAGTCTTTACAAGACAACCACTCTTCCTCAAATTTTTCAGTTCTAACCCACCAAAGAAATTTAAAAAACACATTTGTAGATGAGCCTGTGAACTTCACTTCATAAATCTACTAAATATAAAAAAAACATGGACTAAAAATAGACATTGGATTTATGGCACACTATAACCTGCCTCCTTTTGATAGCCATAGGTAACCTGTCTGCATTTTAACAGCTACAGTCCATAATGGGTTCTACATTCCTCCTTCCCCACACTCTACCTATCTGTCACTTATTGTCTCCCATTCCCTTGGAACCTCACTGCCACATATTTGATCTTTCACAGACCTACATTTTGCATATTGGCTTTTATTCTACACAGGAGAGCACCCAAATGCCAACAGATTTCTGTATGCCTGAAGAAGGGTGCTTGTGCCTGGAAGCTTATAAAGAACAATTTTTCCAACTATTTAGTCGGTGTAATAAAAGCTACGACATCTACCCAAAGAACTGTGTATGCATATATTAAATAACTTCTTAGATCATTTTTAGGGTCCTAGGTAGCAAAAGTTTAACAAGAAATGAGATGAATGAAATAAGAATATTAACTTAGTTTTCAAATTTCAGAATTTCGTTTTTTTTTCTTGTTTAATTTATAATTTAGTGTCTTCCTTTAGTGGATCACCACAGTATCATTTTCTTTTTTGCTCTGTTTTTTATGGTTGCTGTTCTATACTGCTACACATGTTAATTCTTTTTAATGTAGTCTAATTAACCATTTCACAGAATAGCGTGATGAAACTACAGTTGAGTGAAGCTAGGGGTCAATACACCTTCATGCTGATTGGAGAATTTATATTACATTTAAAAGCTTACATTGAGAAGGATACATTAGAAGATATCTAGCCACTAACCGGATTTCAGCTAAAAATAAATTTGCTAATGCCTGCACAACTCCAAAGTAGTCTTGATTTTTGAAAAGCTCATCACTTTTTTCTTTCTGTGAATTTCTTAAAATTACATGAATTCATGATTGATATTGAATATGCAGTGCTTGCCACAGTTAGATATGCATTTGACACCTGATATATTTTATGTTAATGTAGACGTAATGGTATTTTTCAACACATTATCATTTTATTAATGATCTATATTCTCAGTGAAAGACACGCACATAAAGTATGGGAGACATTCATTTGTTTTAAATATGAAGATATGCTGGAAATGGGGGGTAGTGTAGAATATTTTGGTATGGAGGGGAGGCAGGTTGTCATTAGGGTTGTACCTAGGCTTCCTACATGTTGCAGGAGTGCCCTAAACTTACTAAAGTATGTCAGAGCGGAGCGGTTAAGAGATGCCTTGGCACAGCTGCGTTCAAGCACATTGCGAGTCCCCGGTGCAGGAATTTCCCCTGTAAAGTGGGAAAAGTCCTTAGTGCAGAATCAGAGCCCACCCAAAGCTTGCAGCTGCACCATTGAGTGCATGCTTTTGATTTGGCTTAGTGTAAATTATGCACATGTGGTGGTCAGCAATTGGCTCGCTGGCCATACAAAAGGCTTAGGTGGTACCCACCCAAATCGGAGGAGAGCTTGAACACGCATAGGGAGAGAGCCCCACGTGTACTTCAGAGCCATGATGGGGCCTGATCAACCACCAATGACTCCCTGTCGCAGTTGCCACGACGTACCCCATACCTCTCGTGAGTGTGTGAGCATCAGTGTTGTTGTCTACAGTTTTCGTTTGTGTCTGTCTACAGATTGTGCCTACACTGCATACCTCGTGTATACAGCTTGTAAGTAAAGTTTTTTTTGTTTCAACCACTGCTGCCTCTCATACAACTAATTCCACTCTATCAGCGGCCCCTTTCCGCCGGCATTTCTCAGCCCCCACAAGGTATTGGATGAAACATTTGTAGTCCCACTATTATAGCTGCTATTTTTTGAGACAAATAGGCTGTGGATATTTTTCCAGTTGAGACTATTTGGTAAATTCAATCCAGATACAAAATGTTTTGCATAACCAGAACTATGTTTTTGTAGTGAATTGACTATTTTCTGGGAAAAAAAAGTGTGTCCACTTTCAGTTATTGTTTTCATCTTACCTTTTTTTAAATTTTTCCTGTATATTGACTTTTGAACATCCCTTCAATAGCAAGTAAGTCAATGAAATGGCTTAGAAAGAAGTATTATGTAGGACTTCTTGTCAATTTTGAATGTAATAAATGCTCCAACGATGCAAATTGTAAGCAAAAGGAGATAAACGTATACTGATTTGATTTTTTTTTTTTTTTTTTTAATAGTTATGTTGGGCTTTTTATTATTGTTATATGCACACTTAGTAAATCGATGATTAGAAAATTCAGTAAGAATTTACATTGCAAACTCTTGAAAATGGTTGAATATTTTGAAATTTGTTGTTCCTTCTTTTTACATCAGTCTTCCTGCTGACACCAGGGTTGCTCCTCTGCTGAGCAGTGGCAGAATTCCCAGCACTGGGATCAGGTTCCAAATAGAGGGGTCAGAAATATGAGTTTGAATACATGTTAGAAATTTTCTAAATGTGCTTTCTTTATTTTCACATGCATACTAATTTTGGACCACAGCAGTTCCCAGAAAAGTATTCTTCAATGAGAACCAATCCTAGTCTGAAAATGTTCAAGTCTAAAATCATCATAGCCTATGATGGGAAAGGGGAGGGGGGAGGAAAAACAAAGGCCACGTAACAGTGACTTATGGTGACCTGCATAGGTATATGAAACTGTTTTTTGTGCCTGGGCAAAAATGGCAGGAAGTGGGGGGAGACAGGGGATGTTGGTATGTGTTGGGGTTGTCAAGTGGAAGCTGGGAGTGCTGAGCACTGGAGTCGTACCTACCCCAGCTGCTGCCGCCACGTTGGGGGTTCATCACATATAGCTGCTGCTTCCATGGCATAGACTTTCTAAGGGCCATCAGTCTGGCACCCCTTTTAAATCAGTGCCTGGGGCTGGTGCCTGGTTGCCCACTCCTAGTTATACTGATGGTGACATCTGCTATAACTAGGGACCTACTCAAATTGCTACTGATGTCAGTTGCTACTGATAATATCTGTCTCTGAGGGGTGAACACTTGTCCATACACTGAGATGGCATGCTCAGCATTCGCTAAGTTAATTGGAATTGTGAGGCATTTTTTGGCCAGGGTGTAGAGCTTTGGAAACCAGTCACAAGCAGAGTCCCAAAACACAGGAACAGCATCTGGCACTCTTTGACAAAGTTCACATAAGCAGCATGTTCCTTGTCATGCCCTTTCTCCCATCCAGGAATTGATTTTTTAGTATCTGACAGTCGCAACTCAGAACAGGCATCTGGTTGGGGTCCAAAAAACACTAAGAAAGGAGGTAGTCAGTTGTCTGAAATACAGTGGTAGTGACAGGTCATACATGTAGTACTGGTTCAGCTTCACCCCTATTGCTTGGAACAGGTCCCTTCTCCCCTGGTTTTCATATTAGCATGTTGACACTTTGTATGATGTCCTGTCTTTGACCAAACTTATCAATTCCATCAGCTTGTTGTGTACTGACCGTCAAACCACATTAGTACCTCCATGAACTGAAGCGTGTGGCCTGGACAGTGCTTGAAGGCTTTCTTGAAAGAGGAAATAGGGCTACCCACATCAGGGACTGCATGCGCCAGATGTCACTTGCTGAAGACGGAAAGAGTGTATTGCAGGTGACATGAACTGTAGTGAGCAGTATTTTTTGGAGCACATCAGAGAAAGCTTTGCACATATACATGGCAGTGTCAGACAGAAATGCTGAGATCTTGTTAAATTCTAAGCCAGCAGTTCCCGAACTGTGACAGACTGAGTATCATCAACTTAAAATGATACAGTACCACCAATTTAAAATGATACGCCAGCAAATTTTTCATACACATCAGTAACAGACTATGTATTAATGCAACATCAAAATATTGTTTTATCAGTTATGGTAGCCATATAAAACAATTGTAGATTGGACAAAAGACAGTGTAAACCAGGGGTAGGCAACATTTTTGGCTGGAGTATCGAAAAAACTGCAATGTGTACCCTGTAAGGTGCCGGAGTGCAGGTACAACAGAAAAACAAAACTGGGCAGAGGGTACATAGCAGGATGCACTGCATATTAGTATAGTCAATAATCATAAATGTTCCTGCTTTTTATTGTTTGTTACAGTAAATACCAGGTTTCCTAAAATCTCTAAATCTGGTGACAATAAATAAAACTTCATATACTACCTTTTTGTTCTTGTGTATCCTTTTTTGTTAAGTATGTTGTGATGAGAGGAGAGAGAAAAGGGAGGGAGGCACAGGAAGAGCAAATGCAGGGGAGGTACAGGGGCTGGCCCAGTTGGGCCCTTGGGAAGGTGGCAGCCGGAGGAGAGCAGTGGCTGGGCAGGGAGTGGGGGATGCCCTGGGGCTCCGCAGACTCCAGCTGCAGCGGGGGTGCTTAGTAGCACCAGAAGTGGGACCTAGCCTGGGCTGCGTATCTCTGCAGGGATGGGGCACAGCTGCCCTGCCCATAGGGGAGCATGGCTTGGCTGCCACAAGATGCCAGGCTCGGAGACCTCCTGCACAGCACAAGTGGGGTGGAGCCCTCAGGCCACAGCAGGGATTCCCTGTGTTCTGGAAACAGCTGCTATAGATAGTACTCAGAGCTGAGCTGGCCAGAAGCCTGCAGCTCAGTGGCCCTGTGCATCACCTGTCCTGGCCCTGGCCTCAGCCCCGGCCCTTTGAGGTGAGCTGCAGGTGGGCAAAGCTGGGCCTTTGGCAGGCTGGGGCAGCTGCTTCCAGGAGCTCCCATGGCCAGGCCATTGCAGCGGGGCTGGCTCCACCCCACTTGTACTGTGCTCAGCACATAGGGAAGCCAAGTCCAGAGCCAAACCCCACTGAGCCTGGCATCCTGCCTCAGCCAGATGGCATACCCTCGCAGAGCTATGCGAGCCCAGTCAGGCCCCATTTTGGGTGCTGCTCAGCATCCCTGGCTCTACGGGTGAGCTGGGACTTTCCAGGAGCACCGGGGGTCCTGCTACTGCACACCCCAGGGTTGGCATGGGGACCACCTGCCCCCCAGATTTATGTGCAAGTGGAGGTGCTGTCATTGGGCTCAGGAGCCATATGCAATTCCATGTGCCTTCTGCTGCAAAGGACATGGTATTGCATATGGCCACAAGGCAACAGTAATCACCCCTGTCCTGTGCACAAGCCTGGGGGGCAGGTGCCCCCTGTGCCTATCTGGGGTGTGCACAGTGGTGGGAGTCCCACCCCACAACCCTGGATGAGTCATACGGGGCTCCCAGCATCCCCCTCCTCCCCCCACTGCCAGGCCCCATTTATCCCTGCCTTTGCCCCACTCCTTCCCACAACATGGAGGCCTCAATTTGCACCCCACCACCCCTTCCCCTAACACACTTATCTACTGGGCATTGCTGAACACGTGGCTGTGCAGTGTTCCTAGCCACTTGCAGCAGGCCGGGCTGGGTGTCTGTGTGCATGCGCGCATGCCCTTCTCTCCTCCCCTCCTCTCTCCCCTGGCTGTCTGAATACCACAGTTTGGGAAATGCTGCTCTAAGCCACAATGACAGTTTCCTTCCCTACAGCCTGAGCCATGGTAGAAAAATTATTAGAGGTGAGGTGGTTCAGGTTTGTTTGAAAAACAGCAGGTCCTGGTATGCCCAACTCCTGGGTACAAATGAAGTGTGCAGCACATAGCTATCTTGAGGGTTGGTGGCTTTATCAACCCCAATGCAGAAGGATTCATACACTGCCACACTTGTAGATGGTGCATGCGAGGTCAATCACTTCAGGGAGATGACCTTGGCAAAGCTTGTTCCCTCGTGGAAAACTGCCAGTGTCTAGCACATCTTGATTCGGGTAGTCCCTTAACTTAGGGTGATCAAGTTCCTCCAGTGGGATGTTTGCTGCTGTGAAAGCCTCCCTAAGGGAAAATGCTGCCCAGGGGTCCTTGTAAAGAACGAGGACATGGTCACTTGTTTCTTGCTCTGAACATCAGCCTCTTCTCACTGTTCGTCCCTGCTTAGTCCTCCTCAGGCTGCATCATGCCTCTGGATGCTTAAAGGATAGTGCCAAAACTCTCTTGCTTCCCTGGTTGGCCCCAGACTGGGGCTTGTATTGAGTCTACATTACAGGCTCAGCATCTTATTTGCTTTATCTCCTCCTGTGCTTCAAGATTGCAGGGCTTCCCACACCTTTTTTTGCTTGCCAGAAATTTTTTTTTCCTGCAGTGAGCCCACCAGAACTGTGGAGCCCACCATTTTTCATAGAAAATGCCTGAGTATGTGTTTTCTGCAACTCTTTCCCCCCCCCCCCCCAATTACGATTTTGATAGGTCTCTAACCATAACAATATGTAACTTAACATTTTCATTTTGTTTGTCCCTTGTAAATTTCCTCATCTTGCCAGGCTTGACAAGAAAATGACTGTCAGGCTAAAGCTTTTAGGTTTGCCCTTTCATTTTGCAAGATGTTTCACTTCCTCTGCTTACTAGATTTTATAAGTAAGAGTAAATTTTCAGAAAACCTAGCAGCATCAGACTGGCATATGTGCCTCTCCCTTTTGTTTAAAAAAAATGTATATATGAAAAACTCATTGCCTTTGAAGTACATGGCTCATTCTTGAATGGCAATGTGAAAAGAGAAAGAGAAGGAAAAATATATCGTCTATGGATGCAGGAAGAAACATCATTAGACAGCAGAAGTGGGAGACCTCAAGTCCCAAAGATTTCACTGAAAGAGCCATCCTGCTGCTAGAAAATGTTATTCTTCTTGTGAACCCTGAATTTCTGTAGGGCATGGCTTAGAAAGCTACCTTTAGGTATTAAATGATCTATAATTTGATTTTCTATAGATCCTTGCTAAACTCTTATTTTTTGCAGACCATTTTCCTGAGAGAAAAGATTTGAAATTGGCATCATGAAAATGACAATGCTGAAACACATGCATGTTTGTGAGAATTGAACACAAGTGGACAGGAGACTGAATTTAGTACAGACCTGACACTGCAGTGTATATTGTAGGATATGAAAAGCCTCTGGGCACAGACAGAAGTGCAGCTCCCTGCTGTAACTCAGAGTGCTCCTAAGGAAGTGCTGTGAGTTACAGTGATGCCTCAGATGCAACAGATGTTCACTGTTGGGTCCGGGAGCCTGGGGGATTCAGCTGCAACCTGTAGCAGCTGAGAGTCTGCAGCTGCTCTCTCCATCCCTCCCCACTCCCAGCCCCAGCTCTGTCTTCAGAATGGGAGCAGACAGGAAGGGAGTAGAGGGAATTTGGTCTGCGGTTTTTTCAGCCACCTTGCGGGGGGGCTCCAGTCCAACCATCTATCCTTCAATGCTGACTGAAAAAAACCCCAGACCAAGCTCCCTCTGCTCCTTTCCCCTGACCCTGTCCCATTCTGAAGACAGTATGAGTAGCAGGGTGACCTATGTCAGCTCAGCTCTGCTACTGGCATGAGCAGACAGATGCTGATGAAGGTGCTCCATTTGGGAACACCTCCATCTGAGCCTTTGCTCTCACAGGATCTGAACTTGTGTTTGGGGCCCAATTGAGCAAAAACTGTCACTTCTGTCTGTGCTTTCTGTGTTATGTATCACATCTTAATAGATGTAACACCTATTTTAATAATGTAGCCTTTTATCTGTGACAGTAATAATCTATTGGAACCATTGTTCTGTAGCTTATTGGCCAGTTGACCTATCAGATATGATTGATGTAGCTTTTAAGAAAGCTGTAATTTGCACTCAAGTGGATTCCATAGTCAAAACTTATGGCCAAATAAAATAAATCAATCAATAAATAATAACAATTTGATTGGGAATGTAATGGAAAAGTTTCTGCAAACACAATCACCGAATGACACATTTTGATGCAAATGTCTTTTTTTTGCTTCATTTTTCCAGTAAGGCTGGACAACACATTTTTTTTTTTTTTTTACTACAAGTTCAGGAAATTTATGTACAGTTATATATAATTTATATTAATTCACTTTAATTTACTCATGGAGAGAGCACTTGCATAGTTTTTCTGCAGTTTTTTTTGTTTTTATTTCTTTATATATGAATATACAAACACATCCATCCAAATGGATAGGTAATCAATTGCTGTGAGTGTATCCAGGGAATAGTGAATATAAAGTCTACATTATCACCAATGATCTGTTTTGTCTTTCTCAATTATATGCATCTTTTAGATTTGGATTCCACATAAATACCAAAATATAATGCTTTAACAGAGAATAGGAAAAGGCTAAATAGGTTCTTATCATTACTGATGCTTGCTTATTTGCTCAGATACTTAGCACATATTGCTCCCTATCGTATCTTTGGTAAGTTGAGTATTCCATTAATTTTTATTCAGGATTAGTTCCTGTTTATTAAAAAGGTCATCCAATAAAGATACAGAAGCTATACCACCTGACTTTTGTAACCACTCAGATGAGTTTAATTCCCTTTCAGGAATATATTACCATCCTGTCACACACCATCAAGTTTGAATTCATTTTCTAATCACAGCACTCCACTGCTTGAACTAATGGAGTTTTTTGATTAGCTGATATAAAATAGTAGGTTGTTTTTCTCTGCTTAAATGAGCTCCTGGAGATGGTTGTGACTTACAACATTGCAAACACTTGGGGCACTTTTACATGTGTGGTGGGGGGCATTTTAATTAGGGAGACTTTTGGAGCCGCTCTAATTAAAGTGTTGCCATATCTCGTGTATCAGTATCCCCACGCTTAAAAATGGTGGCGGGGTGTTTGAACTAAAGCTCATTCAAGTTTTAGTTCAAGTGCCCCCACTGCTGTTTTTAAGCATGGGGACGCTGATACACAGACATGGATCCAGCAGACTCGATTTAATCTTGCATCAGAGCAGCTTCCACACTTGTGCATAGGCACCCTTGAGGACTAATTCACTCTAAAAAATCTGAGAAACTTGTAGGCCTTTATTTTAGAAATAATCAAAATATGTAACAAAAGTTTTCATTCAATCCACAAACACAACTCAAAATAGATTTTTGCTTAGGTTAAGCAGTAAGAGAGGTTGAATGAAGTGCACAAATTCTAGGAGAGTGTTATGAACATTCTAAATGTGTTCATCCTTTGAATATGTAAATTATTATTAATTCTACAGCTGGTGTAGATATCAAAGGAATGCTTTCAGTCTCTTACTAATGCTAACATTGGTGCATTGTTTCTGTGTATTTCAAGGGCTTTTCTCTTGGCTCTGTCTAGAGTGTTTCATTAAGTCTTTCAAACCATAGACAAGTAGGGCTGAAAGTAGGGGGCCTCAGGAGGTCATTTAGTCCAACCTCTGCCCAAGATAGGATAATCCCTACAAATTCAGTTAATTTAGTCTACTTGGTAATACTAATAGCTTCTGCTGAGTCTTGTACTTTAGATAGAAAAAGCCACAGAACAAGTTTGCCACAGAACAGGAAGTGAGACTGAAGACTAGTAGAACTCACATCTCTACCCAGCCGATATAGGGAGAGCACTTATCCAAGACTCCTATTCACCCAGATGCAAGTTGCTATCTCATATGGAAATTGGCATTTAGAGTAAAGTTGGGATTGAGGTAGGGTCGTAAAATGTTTTTAAGTCAGAGAAACCTGTTGTAGCTATTGCAGTAGTTTTTAGGTTCTTTTTTCAATTCATCTCTCCACATGGCAGAAGAGAGAGAGTATTATCTTCATAGTCTATGGCAGACAAAACCAGATTTCTTTAAAAAAATTAAATGAAAATAAATCATTATTCATTATGTTTCTCTGAGTCTTCCTACTCTGTCCTAACATTCTTAACTGTTTGTGTTCAGAGAATTCAGATTTAAATGTGCAGGCTTCCCCTTTAAGGCTATAACAGACAGTGCAGATGCTTCAATTTATCACTTGCCTTTTACACAAATGTGACATGATCTCATTAAGTTTCTGCCATGGGATTTTATTGCTTTAATAATTTGTTGCAATATTTATAGACTTCTATGATGGATCATATTGGATTTATTATATTATCTAATAAATAACATTGCAAAACAAATCAATCTTATTAAAAGGTGTTAAAATTGTACTGTCCCAGAGGAGTTGAGTTGACAATCTTATTCACTAAACTGATGTTCTCCTCTGTTATTGAACTCCAATAACTTTGATTTTGGAATTCTCTACTTGACTTTATTTCCACACAATGGTTTCATAAATGGTCTACTTCTATCATATCAGTATTAGCTTTTAGAAAGAACACAAGAAATCTAAGAGCTTTATCTAAAATATACTGTGCTTTATGTGCTTTATGTATGGTAAAGCACTACATCATTTTGTTCAGGACCATTCTATTTTTGATTTTGTAGAAATAGGGGTAGAAATCTACAATTAACTTGTTTTTGTCAGAATAATCTTCTGAAGAGCCTGCAGCATTATTCAGTGTTCAAAATTAGACATAACATGAAATTAAGAAATGTTTAGCTGCCTAATAGCTGTAGCTGCAAGCAACAAGTGGTTTCATGTCATAAGCTGTAAATGAAGGTGAAATAAAATATTTAAATAAATGATACAGTCAGCCACAGGTCAACTTTTAATGTTACAGACTATTAATTTTGTTACTGAAAGCATAGTTTTAGATACTTATATAGTTGTTGTTGGTTAGAGATTTCCTTCCAAATCATTCGAGGGAAGAACTTTAAATAAAATTTGATCATCAAATATTCCTGAACCAGAGGTTTCCAAACTTTTTCTTATTGTGTGCCCCCTTCCACATTAGCAGGTGCCCATGTACTCCATACATTTTATATTCAACCCCTTAAATGCCAATTTTTATTATAATGAAAATTAAATCTGCCATTTCACAGTTTTTTCTGGGTAGAAAAAGATGAACCCTGTTTCAGTGCATTAAATATTCAATGAGGCTGCTGACAGAGAGAGAGGCAGGAATGCTCTGAATACAATTAAATAGAGGCGCTGAACACAGTCGATGAGCAATCTCATTGTTGTGAAGTTTTCTGTAGGCAATGAAGCTAACAAAAGTTTAGTGGGTGAAGATTTGAAAAGGTTCAGCTAAGTGGTTTTGTGGGTGTTTACAGAGAGCTCCTCTCATATATGAGTGACAACATGGGAAGAAACAAATGGAAGGCAGCTTACTCTGTAGTGCAAAACCAAGCATAGATAAATGGGATTAAAATAAAGCACATGTTTTTAGGAAGGGAGCACAAAACTAAACTGAGCCAAAATCAGAATTTTAGTGCCATATGAGGCTTAAAAGGGTGCAATCTCAAAATTTCATTGGGGAACATCAAAACGTATAAATAGTTCAACTAAGACATGCTGAAATATTTCCTTTTGGTGCATTTAACTGAAAGAAGCATTTTGTTTGGGTCAGTTTAATGTGTAAACTGCCTTTTCCTGTGGCGTCACTGTGCCTTACAGTTGTTTGTTGTTTCCTTTCTTATGATTGAGGCTTCTTCATCAACCACATCTTCCATGATTCACTCATTGACATAGTAACTCCTATGAGGCACTGTATTATTTAACCAAAGGGAGGAAATTCATTGGAGCTGTAACTGAATTGCTATTTAACAGAAAAGAACCTACACACATATTTGAATTTGTTTTTCCTGTCTCTTTTTTTTCCCCCTCCTCACTGTTTAGTAGGTTTTAAAGCAGATAGCCAGCTTTATGAAAACAGTAAAACAGCTAGAAACAGTGATTTGACCTACCTAGTAGCAAGCCTGATGGAGATGAATCCTCCAAAAATTAATAAATTATGCTTTTCTCAAACACTCTGGTACACATCCGATATGCCCTTCATCTGTATATGCAATGATGACATTCTAATCTTTAAATTATGCAGGGTATAAAGTTAGTTTCATCAACTTTCTCCCAAAATAGCTAAACTGTTTGAGATGGAACAGGTTAATCTCTCCAGTAACATTACATTCACCAGCAGTTCAGAAACAACCTTGCCTCCAGCCCCAAATAACTTCTGAAGCTTTCTAGTTAGCATTGCACCATTTCAGTTAATTTTTGGAATTTTACAATTAAATAAAGACTTGAATGCGTTATTCAGTAATGTTCAAATATACCTTTTTGCACTCTATAATCCAGATCTAGACTGCAAACTTACTGTGCCCTGCTGTGATGCTCTCAAACATGCTGCACAGGTCTTTGAATAGCTCTGTCACTGACTCAGCAGTGCTGGTTAGTTTGCCTCACCCCCTTGGCCCTACTCAACTTTGTATGGATATGGCTACACTGCTTCAGATCCTAGTGGCAGAGCCTGTGACTGGCCTGTCTGAGGACAAGCATAGTAAGACTGCAGTCTAGATAAGCCTCTGCTAACTTATACTTGAAGCTATTTTTTAGGTTTCACAGAATGTGTGTTTTGCATTCCTTCCCTTGTTCCAATAAGATTGTTTTAAGGTACAACTGAAATAAAACTATTTAAACTGAAATCTTCCATGCTGAGAATCTGCCTTAAGCTGGTATTTTAAACTGTTTTTGAGAGCAAAATAAGGAAAGATTATTTTGACTTTTTAAAAAATCCTTAAAGCCATTTTTGAGTGGCTGTTGGGCATCTGTGGTTTGGGGCAGGGACTTGAAGTTTGGTGGGGAAGTTTCCTTTGTGTATGAGAGATGGTTTTGCTACTCCTAGACATGATTTTTGTTTTGAGAGGGAATGTATTTGAAGCACACACTGTTTGCATTACTGCAGTGCTCTGTAGTCTTTCTTCCTGGAAGAGGAATTCGCCTGACACAAACACTGAGGCTAGGGACAGACATTCAAAAAGCCTGAACCTGAACTGAATCAATGTTTGCAGGTTGGTCTAATCTGGCTAGGCTAAATCAGTTTTGTAACCGGACAGACGTCCCAGAAATGCAGGCACATGCCTGTCGTGGTTCAGGTGAGAAGCCAGGGGTGGCTAGAGCAGCCTTCCCTTGGCTGCCGCAAGGCTGAGCTGAGGTGGGGGCATGGCTAGGCCCAAGAAGATGCTCTGAATATCCCCTCCCCCCAACAGCCCAGCAGGAAATGTTTATTACCCCTAACTCGGTGTTTATCAACGCATTAAGGAAACAAAGCCTCTCTCCATTAATAAATAGAGCTCTTCTTAAATCGCTCATCCAAGGAAGGACATTAAGCTACCTGTTGACTAGTTCCAAAAAGCCGGTCTGCCTGTCCTCTCCCACAGCACGGACTGTAGCCAGCATGTTGTCTGCTAGCTAATGCTGAGGTGTTTGTGTCAGGCAGAGTGGTGGGGGGAATAATCCCTGTTTAACAATTTCTGTGCCTCTGCCAGAGCTCCAGCCAGGGAGCAGAGGAGAGAGACTAGCCCTTCTGTTGAGCAGAGAGTCCTGCCCAGCCCAGAGAGCATCCTGCGATGCTGGGTTTGTCTGGTTTATCTTAAACCAGCAAGAGGTCTAGAATAGACGTTGCACCAACCAGTTTGAACCAAATCAGTTAAGTCAGATACTATAATCAACCAGGTTTATCTCAAATCAGTTTTAGCTATTTTCAAACTGGCTTATGTGCACTGAATAACTGTTCTGTTACAGGTTTAACCCAGTTTCTGATCACTTAAAGCAGCTTATGTGTAATGTCTGTCCGTAGCTGGGAGACCAAGACCGGGACTAGATAGTTGAGGAGGATGGGAAAGTAGAAAGAAATTTAGTTTTTACTTTCATTTTGACCAAGGGGGTTTAATATTCTTCTAACAGGTTTTTTAAATGTATAGTCTTCAGCATACAATGAGTAATAAAATAATATGGGTTTAGACTCAATCTCTAACTGTATATCTCCTTTTTATTAAGTTTCTCTTGGAAACCTGTAATTCAGTAAATACAAAACTGGAATTATTGACCATTCATTTGTGAGTGATTTGAAAGAAAAAATTCCATTATTTTTAGGCTCAAGATGTTTTCAGAGCAGACTTGCAAGTTGCACAGTTGAAGGTCTGAAAATATGCAGCATTTATGGAGAGGAAAAATAGACGAAGAGGAACGAACTATTAAGGATTTCACACTTCTCCAAACTGGAAAATATTTAGGACTCAATATCATTTAAGAAAGGCTGCGGAAGTAAGGGGGCAGGAAGGTCTCATTGTGACTTTTTGCAAATAATGTCCTTCAAACTCTTCTCTTACTATGCAATGGGTGCAGCTAAGCAAATAGTTTAGATTAACCCTTTTCTCTTGCAGATCCCTCACAACATTTTCCTTGTAGTCTTAAAGAAAATATGTTACACAAGAGAGGAAAAAGCACAAATGAATGGCCAGAATTAGCACAGAATGCAAAATTCTTTAAAGTACCCATTTGATTTAGAAGCAGAAGTCCCCATTGATTTAATGAGACTAATGGGCTGATATCACTTAAAGAACTTCTGAAAATCCAACCCTGAATGTCTAACATATTATATCATAAATGTGCTAGTCTCCTTTTATGGCTGATTGGTAGTTCTATTGCCTTTGGAGTCCCAGACTACAATTTGTAGTGATTAAGTAATAGCAGAAGAGCTTAATCTTTTACAGCATGCCTATAAGTAAGAAGGATTAAAGACTGATCAAGTTTGTGTGCTTTGCTACTCTTTTGAGACTCAGAAAGTAAGGTGATTCATTGTAAGTTTAGATCTGTAGTCTTATCTAGAAAGGAGTCCAGAATATGTGGAAAACTGAAGAAGAGACACTTATGAAATTTGGAGTTAAATATCCTGTCATTTGAGAAAACTAGCAGAACCCTTTGATTCAGTTTCTTCGTTTGCAAGAGTCTGCCAAGTCCCTGGGGTGACGCATCAGGCTCTCGGGTAGAACTCCTTGGAAATTTTCAGTTCAACTTTATTTTACTGTGAAAGACCAATTTGTAGACCCCCAAAGATTTTTTGTTCAGTGTATCATAGGTTTGATTAATGTTTTCTGATTCTAAAGCAATATTCCTGGTGGACTGCCCCAAGGATATGGGGAGTGGCTGCTTCTATGGCCCCAGGGTCAGCCTCTACCCTGAGGCAGTCTGATTAATGGGACTTGTGCATATGCAACTGGTTTGGTAATGCTATCTAGGAACTCAGCAGGTACTCAGCTGTTCTTGTCATTTTTGCTCCTGCTCTTGGCAGCTGTATTCTCAGGATTTCTGCTTTATGAGAAGGTTTTGTTTGCTTGCTTCTTGTTTATCTTTGATGCAATACAGACTGAAGCCAAGTTTCAAAGAAGCAACTCTTTTGGTGACGGGAAGACCCGCTTTTCAAACTATTTTAATTTAGGATCTGCAACAGAAACAGCATGTTGTGGCCCAAATCAGAAATCCAGAGCCATCCACCCTGCATGGAAACACATGCCTGATTTACAGTAGAACCTGTTGATCCTGGATTGGTCTTGCCAACCATCTTTGGATCCACACATAGATAATCATGGAAGACAGTCATCCTCAAATGTGAGGGATTGCCAGGGATGATGATTTTAGGATTCAACAAACTGATACCAGGGCAACATTGTTGTTGGTTCATTTTATTGGGTGTCAGAACATTGTATGAAGGTGTTTAGAATTAGCTCAAAAAAGATTATTAAAGAGCACCAGAAGCTGTGATTATAGAAGTCTGCAAGGGAAGAAGCACCTCTGTGAACAACCATAATATAGGGGAAATTTAGTCTGGGATTTATTATTCTGATTAGGATAAATAATTTGCATTACAGTGGCCCTTCAATATTGGCTCTGGATTTAGGACTCAGGATTTAAGACCCTAGTTTAATGAGACTGTGTGTGTGTGAGACCCAGACTCTTAGAAATCAGTTAACTCCTGCTGCCTATTCTGAAGCATACTGGTGAATGGATGGATAAGACAATTCCAAAAAATCAAACTTTTAAAATACCATTTTCAAGCCATCATTCAGGAGACTCTGTAAAAACATGTAAGGCTCAGTCCACACCCCAAAGAGCTTACTATTTAAACAAAGAATATAGGCAAAGAATGGAAAAAGGAAAGTATGATGCACAGATGGAAAACAGAGGCAAAGAGAAATTGAAGATTGAGCCCCCTCTTCCCATCAAAATAAAATAAAATAAAAGGATGGGCATACTGAGTGAACTTTAGGTACCTAAATCCAAAGTTGTATTCCAAAACAAACTCCTGCTCAGGAGATGGCTAATGCTGGGGACACCTAAATAGATTAGCATCCTCTCCTGTTTGAGCAAAAGATTGCATAGTCATTTGCAGTTTTATTTTCCAAACATACTCAGAATTGACCCAGTCTGACCAACTGTTGTTTAGCTTCTGCGTAACTCATGTAGATCCAGAAACCAATCAGTGTTACCTAAGTTAATCGTCCAAGTCTTAAGTATGTCGTAAGCATGTCTGATACACAGCCAGCATTGAGTTCAGCACAAATCACATCAGCCAGGATCACCACTGTCTTTTAAGAACATTGCTAGAGGAAAAGGTAATGGTACCTCCTACATTTTATAATGGCTTTAGTGGTCAGAGCACTTGACCAGGAAATGGAAGATGTGGGTGTTAGGCTTTCCACAGCATGAGGAGATTTGAATCCATGTCTGCCACCTTCCAGTTACCCATGAAGCCACAGGCTATTCTGTCTAGGGACTTGTTCCACTACTCCTTTTTGGTCACAGCTGAACTACTGTGCAAATTAAAATAAACATGGTACAGAGCAAGGAGCACAACTTAATAGTCTAGGGACAAAGACTGGAACACAGGACTTCACCCTGCGGTGCCTTGCTCTGTGATTTGGATTCAACTCTGTAGGCAAGGTGCTGTATTTTTAAGTGCTGTTGTGCCTAGCTTGTAGCAGGACAAGTTCTTCCTTCCTTCCTTCCTTTCTTTTCTCTAAGTGACAGGAAAGTAAAAAAGACTTTACCCATCCAGTATTTGTTGGCAAAAATGTTTTCTGATAGGCCACTAGAGGGCACTCTTATACATAATTTTCCAAGTTCTTTTCCCTAGTGTATATGTAAGCTTTGACTTAGAAGACATGCTCTGATAGTGTTAGTTTGTGTATATGCAAGTCTAGGTGTAGCTCAGGGATGGTAGTTGCTATGTAAGCAGCAGAAGAATTACTTTATTGTATTGGGCTTTGTTTAAAGTCTATTTAAGTTGGAATTTCTCCCTTAGGTTTTGGAAGATTCTTGGAAGAAGAGATTTCTCTTCAAGATGTTGTGCCATTTCAAGTCAGCATAGGTGCTTGTGCAAATAAATCAGCTTTTATTCAAAATATAGTCAGATTCCAAGCAATTGGATTTGGTGATTTTTTTTTTTTCCCTTTACTGTGAAGCTAGCATAAAATAGCTAAGACAACTGCCACTACTCGGCACAGGCGTGGCACTAGTTTCAGAATAAAAGGCAACATAATGTATGTTGAAATGTGCCAATTTAATAGCTGCTTCTTTGAAAACTGTCATATTGTCCTTTTATAATGCATAAATTACCCATGCTAGATTGCATTCTGTCTGCAACGTAATGGTTGTACAGACAATTACACTTTTACCAGTATAAAAATGATTGGAAAATGGTCTATACCCATAAAAGAACACAAGTTTGGCACACATAGACTGGTTTAAAAATAACAGAACCCAGTCTAAGATCTGTACCTTTCCCACCAAAGGGCAAATGTTTGTTTTGTTTGCCACCAGTGTAAACATGTTATGTCACTTACACAAAACCACATCTTAGATCAATTCCACTTCAGGCTTTTTGAGTGTCTACACCTAGCCATAATGATTAAAATACAGTAGATTCTGTTTATTTATATAGCCTTTTTTCCTCAAGAAATATGCAAATGAGTGAGCTATGCTAAGAAATGGAGTGGGACAAAACAAATTGCAGAAATGGATTGCATAATTTCTGACCATAATGTGGTACTGCATTGCATGATGCTGCAGGCATTTTTGCATCAGATATTAAGAATCCAACATTTAATTCAACATAATTGTGGAATGCGTTAATTTGAATTGGTACAAAGAAGAATCAATACAGTAAATCCAGTAATAAGCTATGATATAATCTATAAGGGCATACCTAAATTATTCAGTCACCAGAGATGAAATTTATCTTCATTTTTCTGAAAACATTTTTTCTTCTAAAAATCTTCACATACTTCATAAACAAGAGAAGTGTGTTTATGTGAATTGTTAGGTGAGTGCTTGGTATCATCATTTTTGTAACTATCATTTGAGGTCCTCATGGGCCTTTCCTGAATTAGTTTTGCAGTCTTCATCAGCTGGTGTCCCATAGCAATCTATGGCAAGTTGTCATTTTGGGAAGCACATTGGGTAAATTCCTCCTTTATTTGGCTGGGTTTAGAGACGTCATCCTTGTTGTCTGTGCCATCTGCTTGACCTTCATCTCTGCAGTGCAAAACCCGTCCTGCAAAAACAGTTAGCAATGGCATTTTGTTTCACAGGTTTCACCGAGCATATGTAATGCCAGAACATATGTAAAGCCAGAGCTAATAGCAGAAGTATTCGTTTTTTTCATGATTTCATTGGCACTCATGTCTGAGTTGGTATCTATAAGCAAGATAATCCTCCAAACAACATGATTGTGGTAATATCTTGTAATGTTTTTCATGATCCCCTGCTTGTCTGTAATACTAGGTGTTAAGAAAACCATTTGTATGTTGTTGAGTCTTCCAGCAGACTTGGCTAGATAGGTACTGCATTTGGCAATGAAGAAAGATATTTGGTTGCTGTTGTTTCATGTCGTGATTGAAGAGTCTCATCCAGTCTATCTAAATGTGGTCAGTCACTCATACGTTGTTTGCTGTGCAAATGATTAGAAAGCTGCCTTTACCCCTCTAAAACATTTGGGTCCTTTGCTTTTGACAGTGAAAGTACTTTTGGGTTTATTTGTTTCTGACATGTTATAGGCTATTATCCTGGTCAGTCTCACCTTTTCATTTATACAAGCACCGATACTATCCAGTTTTAAAGTCTGTGATTTGCGCAGAGAAGCTCAATAGGAAATGCCTGTTTCATATGAAGACATGTGCAATTCAGATGCTTTGACAATATTGGGGAGAGTGTTATCAATGTAGCATTAGATAATGATTAATGATTAGCTGGAATCTTTTATCTGTAGCCCTTTTGAGGGTTACTGTTTTGCTTCCATAGATAAAACTCATCATTTTGATGGAGCAAAGTTTTTCATAAGCAGATTCTGAGTTAAACTGGTTGGGTTTTTTTTCTATCTTTTTCTTGTAAAATAACTGGTTTGGATATGGGAAGACTCTGCATCCTGAATTTGTAAACAGCTATGAAAAGTCTTGCTTGTTCCCTGACTTGTTTTGGCGGGGCTTATGTTTGTTTCTTACTGAAAATTTCAAACCATCTGCCTCCTATTCTTGGTACCTGACTGAGAAGATCCTAGTCTTGCATCTATCTTTCTTTGGACTAAATTTCGTCCAACAACCTCACAGCTTCGTGCTTTTCTGGCAAAGGATAAAGCAATTTTCTTTCTGTTAGGCATGCCGCTGAATGAGTCATTCAATATAGCTGATACAGCAGTTAACTCAAGCACTACTTGATGTTTGTGATATTTGATTAACAGGTCCTTAGCTTTCTTTTTTTTCTAGTTTTGTCTTATGCAGTAAATCAAAGTATGCTAAAGCCTGCTTTGTGAAATACCAAGCAAATTTTAAATGAAGATGATTACATGTTTTTGTCCCATGGGAAAGTATGCAAATAACCAAAATATGTGAATAACTGATACGTAGTAAAGAGGCCACTATTGAAATGTGTACAGTCATTTTAACCAGTGGAGAAAAAGTTCCATTTTAATAAAAGAGAGGATGAAAAATTGATATTATTATTTTTATTATATTTCTCCCTGTTTTGGAGGGAAAAAAGGGAAAACCTTTGTTATAGGCTATGAATTTTGTGATGTACTCTGATGAAGTAATCTTTCATGATACTGATACAGTGCTAAAAACTGACAAATTGAGTGAGGGAAGAAATGGTGTGCTAGTGAAAAAATGGGTTTGGTTTGAGACATGGAAAAATGCTAGCAACCTGAGTGGAAATGTAGAGGAAGGTAAGTAATCTTATCTGCAGTTAAACTTAATCCAGTAAGAAATGTTATGGAGAGATGATTAAAAATGCCTGAAATACATTTTATGTTCTGGATCTTGCACCTGTGAAATTTCATTTGATGAATACATTATTCTGGGCAAGAGCCCAAAAGGAAGTGGCCAAATGACAGCAATTTGGTAGGAGAATGAGAATTTATTGTAGCCAAAAGGATATAGATCCAAAATTCAGTGAATAACAGTCTAGTTAGACTCCCCTTGTTAGAGACTGCACATTTAGAACCAATTTTTGAAACACCTGTTGTGTTTTAAACATTTCGATGAAATCTTCTGGGAAAGATATTTTAGAAATGGGGAATAACACATGTTTGGAGCCTGCTGGAATGAAGTGTATTTAATTTGTCTGTTGCTTGAATAAAAATGGTGTTAAAATGTTAAACCCTTACCAAAACAGTTGTAGACATGAGTTTGGTTCAGTCACAATAATTAAGAACAACAGACAAAGAGAACTGAGTTCCAGAAGTGGTCATCCAGATATACAAAAGATATAAATTTAGGGTGGAAATAAGCATTTGAATAGCATTTGATTCAGGTTAGGCAGCTTGCTTAGAGATGCCTAAATCTGAGTCATGTTCCACTGCATGGAGGCATTCACATGGGCAGTCAGCCAGAAGTATGTCACAGGGAAGGGCTGGTAGGTCAGGGGAGGGCAGGTTGCCAGGTCAAAGTTGGGGAGTGGGGGTAAAACAGCACAGCCTTGGAGCTGTGGCAAATGTCTGGGATTTTCCAGCTCTGGAGATATGGTGTAAATGCATGCAGGCATTGCCTGTCCTGAGTTAACCCTTTTTTAGATTGGGTTAACTAAGGCTGGGCTAAAGTTAATTAACTTCTAAGGTGAAGTGACTTCAGATTCAGTACATTTTTAGAGAGTCTCAAGCACTATGAACACTTGCATCCTGAGCCATTTAGATTGCTCCAAGCTCCATCAAAGTGATATATATGTAACACTTGTATACAACCCAAGTATCCCTTGTACTTGTACATAGCTAAAAGTCCCAGTACAAAGCAGAATAACACATTCTTATACTGCATCAGAAAGAAACTAGTAAAGAATTTGAGAGATCAGGGCAGATTTTATTAATAGTTAGAACTTAGAATAATTTCCTTGCTTCCTAGTTCTTAGTAGAATCTAGGTATTTTAAAACTGCACAAAAGCCATGAATGAATGAATAGATGAATGTTAACTCCTAGCATCTGATGAAGTGAGCTATGGCCCATAAAAAAAACCCCAAACTTATGCAGCTCTGATTCAGTTAGTCTATAAGGTGCACCTCTACGTTGCCTTCAGTCTGACTTCAGACTAAATTAGGTAACTATGTCTCAGATGAATTAGAAGCTGAAGAAGCATAATCAATATTTCTCCTTCATATTCGTCTTCTATGTAGGATTGTTCCTATGCTGTTCTGCTTTCCTTCCTTTATCCTAAATAATCAGAAATTTTAGAAAACTGGTCATTTTTTCATTTAAAGGATTTGAGTAATAAATTCTCACAGGATATACAGCCAAAGTGTTCACTTATTTCATTTCATTCTGTTACTATTTCTTTCTCTTACATGTGCACATGCATACCCTTGAATTACCCTAAATAAATTGGAAGGGATTTTCAAAAGAGCTCAATGACCAAGTCCCAGAGAATTGGGTGCCTGTCTTTAAAAATGATCAAGCATTATTTCCATCCTAGCCTTGATAGATTGCTTTCCTTGTTGTACCCCTTATGTAATAGAGGTGATTGTCTTTATCTAGGTAGAGTTGGAGTTACATGATTATGATGATGATTTCTTAACTTTGAAAAAAAGGGATTATATTATTAATAAGAACATTAAGATGCTATAATACTTGTTCAGCTTTGGCAAAATAGCATTTTCCAGTGAGTTTTTCAAATAAACATGATTTCTTTATTGTTGACTTAGGTGTTATATTGTTTTCATAGATGTAGGCTTGCCTGGACTCTCTTCATAAACAGAATATTGTCAGAAAATAACTTCTGTAATAGAATACTTAAATATCTATAGTACCATAATAGATATATATTTCAAACTTCTCTTCCTAATGTAGAAGAATAAAAAGATTTTTCAAAAAGAGAAAAAAACCCTTTGTTAACACTTCCTAATTTAATTAGAAAGTCTCAAGAAATGGGAAACCTGCTTTGTAATCCTTTCTCTAAAAGCTGAGATTTAAAGACATTCTTCTTCACCTCCAGAATAACCTATGTTATAGTGGTTAGGTCATTTCTTGGGAGATAACAGATCTTGCCTTGAATTCCTTAAGCAGAGAAAAAATCAAACCTGGATTTCCCATCTTGGGTGAGTGCCCAAACAACTGTGCTGTTGGCTGAAAAAGGTATCCTTGCATATTATCCACCATAAATCTAGCCCCTAACATGCTTTTGCAGCAGAAAATATTTGGTGAATTTCAGTTGAATTTGTATGTAGCTTTGGAACATGACTGATTTGTAAGTTTGATTTCATAACAGCTGTGGGTTGTCATTGGCTGAAGACAGTGTTGTGGTGGGCACTTGGCTTCCTTTTTCAGACTCCCAAACTACCAAAGTCCATGATTTTTAAACGAGAAGAATTAATGTGTTAAGCAAATTTCATTCTTCCAGTGCAGGCCAAATGCATGATTTGTATAATGGACCTAAATGCTATAAGTCCATTGAATGAGGAACTTGAAACACTATGGAGGGACTGCATAGCTTGTGGGGTTTTGTCTTTTTTGTCCCAAGAGGCTTTTGAAGATGTTAATGCTGCGGGCCATTTACTATAGTCTTGTCTAACATACAGAAGGCCAAATTGTAAAGGACCATAAAAATATTTTACAGTGTGTACATTTTTTTCAGGGAATATTCCATTTATACTTTCAGTTGAACAAAATTTAAGGAGTAATTAAAAGTATTTAACCCACATAAAGTCTTTTATGCAGGCTATACTATTAATTTTATTATAGAAACTGCATTATACTTAACAACTGATGACCTTATCTTAATGCACTAATGTATTTTTCATTAAAATGAAACATCCTGTTACATGGACAGTATCTTGAAAGAAAGGTTGAGATGGAAAAGGTCCACTATATACAATGTACCACAGCTGTCTTGAAGAAAAAAAATAGCCCGTAATGCAGCATTTTTCAATTTATTACTGTGTCAGATTGGAAAGTTTAAACTGTAATTAAATGGATGGGAACCACTAATACATTGTCATTTTACAACTTGGATGGCTTCAAATGCTGAGCTGTCCTACCTGCTTCGGTAAATTACAGCTGTTGCTTGGTCTTTTATGCAAGCCCTTACATGTAGGATATATTAATCATCAAGGCAGATTATTGAATGCATTTCCAGACATCAGAATACCCAATATTTCTCTTGTCAACTCCAGCCTACACCTGTTTGCTACAGTGCTAACTCTGCCATTAGCTTTCTTAGATTTATCGTAAATGCTGATGAATAAGTTTGCATTTTATAGGGAAAGTTTTCCAAACCCCTTTAAATGAATGGCAGTGGGGAAAACATAAACAGCAGAGTGATCATTAGTATTGCTTTTTTTCAAAATCAAATGGTGATATCTGTGATTTTAGTTAAACATAACAAAGAGAGATATAGATAAAAATTTAGGCAATAATGGTAAATTTGGGGTGGGGGGAACTACATGTTTTCCGTATAAAAGATGATTAGGCAATGCCCAGCTGTTCCAGCTGCACGAAGTCCCCAAAGTGTGAGATATTTTACATACACACAGGAAGAGACTACCCAACCCAAGATCTTAAAATACAATTTATGCCTCAGAGAAAGAGCCTGATATTGGACTGCTTTTTCTGAGAGTTGCAAGTATACAGTATTGCTTATGATTTCTCTGTTTCTTTGACTGTACATTTTCATTTGCTGCCCATATTTATTGCCGTGCAGTTGTAGTATACTGTCTGGGAGGAATTTCTTGAGGAATGTTCCATTTATGATTCTAGTGAATAACATGTAGACTTGTGAATCAGCCTGGGATCTCACAGCTATTTGATATTAGTGGGCCTGACTCTGTGTGTGTTGATTTAAGACAGGGTAGAGTTCGAAACCTTATTGTGGACCAGCCATTTACTACTTCTAGATTTGGATTTGGTATGCACTTTTCATCCCAGGGTAAAGGAATTTTCTTTATAGCTTGTCTTTTGAGATAGCAGGTGTGTTTTCAGAGCACCATGAAGAAGATTGCCCAGTTGACTATATCGTGGGGCTGCTAGGACTTCAGCAACTCAGCTTCTTAGTGGTATTTTTTACCAGGGGGAAGAAATGGAGGGCTTCTGTAATAGAAGACTTCTGAATTGGAAGAGCTGAAAAAATATTTGTTGGCAGCCAAATTAATTTTAGCTCTCTTCACTTTGTGCAGGACTTGAGTATTTCTCAGTTTGACTAATTTTCATGTTTTTCCAGATCAGAGTGCTTAAATCTAAAGGAAGTACCTGCCTCTGTGTTGGCAGAACAGCGTCATGAGGGAGAATCTATCTATCTATCTATCTATCTATCTATCTATCTATCTATCTATCTATCTATCTATCTATCTATCTATCTATATTTCTAGCCTTGCTTATTGAGGTTCTGGTTGTTCTGGGGAAGCTGCAGATGGCAATGTACTTTATAGCTTGGGGTGTTTTGCATGCACTATAGGAACTGAATGAAGTGATGGTAAGTGCCATGCTTTCTTTGAAGTGGTCACAAATTAAAAAAATTCCATTTAACCTTCTGTCTAGATGGTGAATACAGTAAGTACTGAGACTGCTTCTGGTAATGATTCAGTCTTGTGCTCTCAGGAGGGTAGGGTGCCAGTTATCAAGCTGTATGCATCTTTGTTTTACTGTATTGTACTATATTGGAAAGACAGTTACAAGCTCTTGAGGCTAGATAACCTGTCTTAGGTTTCATTAGTACTAGGCAGCTTGATTTCTGGCCTGGGAAGATAAAGAAATTGCTGTAGTTGTGTTTTGTTAATCATCAAAGGATTGACAGGAACAGGTTATGGTAACCCCTCTTTGAGATCAGGTACCTTTAGCCTGATTGCAGTGTCCTGGTAATATATCTGCATCTGTTTCAAGGATGTGTTATTTTGGAATGGTTCTGATTTGTTTTTTCTTTCTTCATAAACTTCTTGGTACTGTTCAGAATAACTGCTCATTTTTTGTTGTCAAAAGTTGTTTTTTAAAGTGATTCTTGTATATATGGAGAAAAGGCATGCTTTGGAACCTTTGCAAGGCAAATATGTCAAAATTAGCTGCAGATCTTGCCCTGGGTGAAAAGGCTAGTCCTTCGAGGAACACTGAAGATCACACTTCACTTAAATATGCAGAGGTGAAAGTGGGGCCATGTATTCACCAATTCCCATATTCACCACTCTATTAATGCCACCTTTATTCCCCTGTCCAACAGACTGAATAAAGACCACCTCTGTAGTGCACATTTTATGTTAGGGACCCAGGACCTAACTATAAAACTGTGAGAAGTTAGCTTTCTCTGTGTTAGGGAAGGCAGGAAAAGCTGCAGTCTTGCAGTCTTAAATGAAATAGTCTTGAAATAACTGAAAAAAAGATTAAAATACCATTATAAACCTTACTTTAACAATAAAGTTGAGGATTTGAAATATGCTACTGTGTGTTTGTATTCCTGCAAGAGAATTATGTATGTAAATACTCCTCAATGGATGTGTCTACATGTTCATTAATGTACCCTAATGTTCTCTGTGGTGGTGGACTTCTACAAGTATGTCAGTAACAAGATGAAGATCAGGGAATGTGTGGATCCCTTACTGAATCGGGGAGGCAACCTACTGACAGAGAATGCAGAGAAGGCAGAAGTACTCAATGTCTTTTTCACCTCAATCTTCACAGGAAAGGTCAGCTCCCAGACTATTGAACCTGGCAGCCCAGTGTGAGGAGGTGAGCAATGGTCAAAATGGGTTAGGGACTCTTTAGAAAAGCTGGACATATACTGTGCAAATTGCATTGTAGGCGGTGACTCATGACACCACCTAAGAAGCCAAACCCTCGTAGTGAAATCAAACCCCTTGTAGTAACGCCTGAAGCCAG
>JAGPOW010003316.1:23210369-23252409 GCA_030014935.1 Caiman crocodilus | reverse complement strand
GTCCTGTGACCCCAGCACTTGTTTCCTGCCATTGGCAGGGGGTCAGACTAGATGGCCTGCTCTAGGCCCCTTCTGACCCTAGTTACTATGAAACTAGGTCTTACTTTATACAAGGCCTCACTACATCTTAAACTTTAATTAGGCTTTTAGCAACAACATATAGCTTTATATCTAAACAAATACAGAAAAAAACACTTGGTCTAATCTTCATAGAGCCTTCAGCAAGCACCTTTATTACACAGACATAATTTCAGCTGTCACAGTGGGGAGTTGGTATAGGGGCAGAGGATGCAGGGGGAGTGGGGAAGTCAGGGGAAGAGGTGGCAGAGGGCTCAAGGCTGTAATGGGAAAGCATAAGGGGACAGACAGAAGGGGACAAGCTGCTCCATGCCCCCACCACCTGCCCCACACTATCTTCCCTATCCTCCCACTGCCTGCCTGCCTCCCTACCACCTGCACCTCTGCACTGCTTTCGCCATTGCAGTGATGGGGGGAGGGGGAATTTAAGATGGTCTTCCAAAAAGTTAGATTATATACATAAAAAATTATAATAAATTTATCAATTTTCCTTGTATAGAATCTAATTATTGGGGGACATCTTATAGGGTCATCTTGAATTCAGGTAAATATGGTAGTTTGAAAGGGCAAGGGAAATTCATAGTGGGTTATCAGTATTATCTTTTCTTAATCTTGGTTTGTTTTTCTGTTCACCCTGGCTAAAGAAAGGGAAGAGAGGGCTAAAACCGTAAAGTAGACAACCAGGCCAAGGAAGTAAAATTCTCAGGCTTCCAGGTTATGTCAAGCTTGGTCAACTACATTTATGACTGCATCCTGATTTTTCAGGAACACAAAAGACCATCTTACTTCAAAAAAGGTATTGTTTCTTTATGTCCAGTGATCTCATCTCTTTCAAAGTGTATATGAGTGCTGGCCATTAAGTTTCAGGAATAGATACTGGGTCCTCCTTCAGTCACTGGTAGCATTGAACCAGTGCCTAAAACCCTGTGTTGAAAAGGGTACTATGATAAGAGGAGCACAACAACGTATTAAGCGAAATTTAATTTCCTTACCTATAATTTTATCTGTTCCAAGACATAACTCATGCTCCAGTAGAATCCACACAACACATATATAAAGGTTATTCTAAGCATCAGTGACTTCAAGGAATCCTGGTATGTCTTGGAAAGGAGCATGAGAATGAATAAAATAAAGGTGGCAAGGGGAATTTTTTAAGAATGCTATTGTGGGACCCCTTACTTAATCCATTATAACTCTTCACTGGTAGTAGCATTTATGGGTTCACATGGTATCTCTAGGACTGCATGAATGACGGAGGAGATGCAGGCATTTGGTCTGGAATAATCTTGTACCTACTGATAAAACAATGGAGTGAGATAAGTATTCAGATCGTCTCGGAATCTAATGAAGTGACAGCTTTCATTGGAAGAAGATGAAATCACATATTGGAAGTTAATATTACCTTTTCAGATTGGTAACCGCAAAATTAAACCTTGAATAATATTAACATCTTTCCCACTCCTGATTAGAACTAAATACAGAAATATTAACAAGACAGAATGAGGTTGTACCTGAAATTTAATTCAAAGCAAAAGTGATCACAGTTACCTGACATGACACATGTAGTAGATGCGCTCAGTATTTTTAGCTTTTGAAAAACTGTTATTTTCTTTCTTTTTGAAAACTAACTGAAAATACTGAACAGCAATGCATAATAACAACTGGGAGAAAGACCTCAAAAGAAATAGATTATACAGCTCTGATATGGTCTTCTTTTATTATGGAAACAGTATTTTAAATGTCAGTCTCAATGACCAGAGCCCAACTACACTGGATACTAGGCTGTAACTATAGGGGGAGCCTGTACTCCACCTGCAGGCACATGAATGCACAATATCCTGTTGTGTCCTGTTGTGAATTGAATTTAAAAGGAATATATGCACTTCTATTGGCGCGATGACCTGAATCTCCTGGGTGACATCCAAACTTATGTAATTGCAAGACCTAGATGACATTAATCATTCAACCACAAATTGAGTTTCAAACTAAAGAAGTATTTGTCTTTCTTTCAGGAAATACAGCATTCTTGAATATATAATCATTCCGAATGTTTTGCGGGCTTTTGGAGAAATGGCGAGCAGAGTGGAGACGGAATGATGTACTGCAAACAACAGACTCGCTGCTCAGTTTACACTATATTGTCATATTTTGTGACCACTATGTTGTTTTATTTTCTTTTGGTTTTTAAATAATTCTGTTTGTTTGTGGGATTCTGATTAACTCCATTAGTGCTTTTCACACTTTCCAGTCTAGTAACCACAATAAATATGCACACAGTGAAAAGAGAGATTTAAAAGACGAATTCAGTACTCAGCCTGCTATTTAAGGGTGAAATAGAAACTCACAGCAAATATATATATTATCGCTGTGAACTTCTATTTAGAATTATATATATATATATATATATATATATATATATATATATATATGTATCATTAAAGCTACATGCATTAAGGAAATGAAACTTATTTACTGCAGAGATATGACTTACAATTTTAGTCTGAATGAATATCTGTTAAACAATTTTTTCTTTTCAAAGAATGCATTTTCATGTACTGGAATGATGGAACTGGTAGTTTATTCTGACAACTGTAGATGAAAGTACAAATCCCATTTTCTGGTAAGCCATGGGGCAATAAGTGGTATGGAATAGAGCAGATGGATGCACTGCATCAAGATATCCCATTGAAGGGTTAACTCTAACCGCAACATAAAGCTGCCCTAACCCGAGTGCTGCTTTTTTTCAGTAGTGGTGAATATGCTTTATGGTTGCAAATTTCAGGCTTGTAGAGTGGAATTTCTCCGCTGCTGCTTCTCCCATTTTGCATGAATTTAGCCCAACATATGTAAATGTTATAGTGAGAAATGTTTGCGTTCATGTAAGGTGAATGCATAAAATGAGAGGCAATATAAGGTAGGTGAGGTAAAAGGATTGGGGGAAGAGTTCTCCACAAAAAAAAAATAATGTTTTGTACAGATTAGAATATAGTTGTTTCTCCTGGTACAAAAAGAGAGCCCACAGCCAATCAAACGATTTCTCATGGATCAACTGAAAACTGGATCTTCCACAAAAAAGTTAGATTGATTACTACCAGAAAGATTTCCCTCCTTCTGATTTTAATTTCTATGGCTGTACGCTTCGTTTGGGTGTGGAGGACAGTCGATGCACCAAAGTCCTCTGCTCTCCAAGGGAACGTGGACTCTGATAGCAGGCCCAGGAGAGACCCATCTGGGAGCCCTGTGCATAGCCTGCAGGGAAAATTCCCTTGCCCTCCTGCCCATCAGGTGATTAGCAGGGATCTGTGTTCCCCTGCAGCGGAAACCATCCCACAGCCCGTCCCGGCTGTCACCAGGGAACACGGCCCCCAGCCATTCTCTGATGGTCCTGGAGGAGTTCCGGGCAGCAGCTGCATTGTGGCTGCAACAATCCCAAGGCTTCAGGAGCATTACCACTGCGGGTCACAGCTGCACCACAGAGGCGAAGGTCCCCAAGATGGGTAAGTCTTCTCACTGAAGCAGAATGAATCCTGTGTGCTGCCTGTTCCAATCCTTTAGATAGACTGGGAGGAGTTGTGGGGAGGAGAGGGTAGGACTGGGAGCCACAGTGACAAAGCTCCTGAAACTGGGGCTCCAGAAGTTGCACATGTGGTGATTTAAAAGCCAGGGAGATACCTATTGCCAGCCTGCCTCCTTCCCAGGTAGGGGAGAGGGCAGGCTGTCAAGTAGTGGGCTCCCCTGTGTGCCCCCTGCATAGCATTGCAGCCACAGGACTGGAATATATGAACATTCCAACTCCTGGGCCATTTCAGAACAATTCCTACCGCTAGAAATTAACCCTTGCCCATGGCCTGAGATAGTGTAAGGAGGAAAATAGGTTTGAAATAGATGTGCCTACTCAAGCTAGTAAAATTGACACATGCCCAATTATGGGCCGGATTGGGCCATAGGTTACAAGGTTTTACGTGGCTGTACAGTGGAGCCATCATCTGTAGACTCTGTTCTTACAGAAATTATTAAAAGACAGAGAGCCAATGTATTACTTTGCAATTATATTTAATCAGAACTCTAGCAGTTTTCTAAAAGTGTTTCCTGGAGGTAGCAGAAGGGCTGAAGTTTGCTACACTGTTAAAAATAACCATTTCCTTCAGAGTTTACTAAAATCTTAATAGTATTTCAGATGGATAAGGCTAGAGAGAGAAAGGATACAGTAGCAAATGTTATAAAAATTAAGCAAGGATAACACTCCCGCTCTGAGCCATTTGTATAATTAGTTATTGAACAACAAAAACATTTGCTCAGGAAAAAAGCACGTTTCCTCTATACAATTGCTGTAGGTAATGTTTACCTATATTAGAAGAATCCTTCAATCTAAGCTTAACTCTAGTCCATCAAAATTCACCGTCTAGTTATCATTGTATTCATTGCTACCCTAAAATCATTATTCCAAAAGGAGAGAAAAAAAAAATGGTATTTAAGATCAGGGTAGCCCCCTAGGCTATTCCAGGGTATCCCTGTAAAGTTCAGTGGGAGTAAGGATCCCAGCAAATAAGAGAATTTGGATACTTAATATCACTAGGGTGGGGAAATATCTGAAATATCACATATCTTTTGACTGACTTTTTTTAAAAACAGTAGAAAGAGCAGAGGGATCTAAAGAGAAAGCAGTGAAAAACATGGACTTTTTATGTATGTCACTCCATTGACTCCCCTTTTAGTTGGAATAAATCTGTACAAAATGGCATCATTTTAAGTAGTACATAATCCATGAGCATTAACAATGAATTTTTAATTTGCAAAAGACTAGCTTTTTTGAAAATAAGCCTCATAATCTAAGATATAATGACTACAAATTGCTGTTTTAAATGCCAAGGCTGCAGCTTCATTATTTTTTGCACATTAAATAATGATTTTAATAAAAGTCTAGAGTTCATGTTCTGCTCTAAAAGCTATTACCTTTCAGCTATTGGCATATACCTCTTTGTCTAGAGGGCAAAGTGAACAACATCTCATATTTTCTTAGGCACTATATGAAAGCATTAATTTCCTTCTGCTGCTTTGATTGAACTCCAGTGCTGTGGGGCAAGTTAATGGAAAATGATCACATTTTCACTCATAATCAATATAGCTGTGTGACAGTAGGCATCTATTTTTCATTCTAGAACTCAGGAAAGCAGAATGATGTGTGGATTTTCTTCAAAGTGGTTTTCAAAGAGCAGGTAGCATTCTTAGCAAGGGACTGAGACACTTGATTATTACTACAGTTTCTTGGCAGCATTGACAGATGTGAATATGCCTTTTTTCTCCTACCTGTTGCAGTGGACTTATCTTATTACCTCTTATTTTACTTAAGAAACAGACTTTGTATCAAGTGCAGGTTAAATGTGGACAGGTTGTTTCATGGGTATTTTTTTTCAATTGTCACTTTGCCAGCTCTTTGCTTTCTAAACACCCATTATAGAATAGAAACAAAAATTGTGTGCTAGAACTTTAGTTAGAGCCCTGCTGCATTCGTGTATTTAGGAGGGTATCATAAATAAATGAAATTTAAATCTTAAGCCTAAATAGAAAAGAACAGCCAACATAAAAAGTAAGTAAAATGATAGAAATTTCAGTTTTTGAAATGCAGTTTTTAAAAAACTTCCATCCAGTGTTTGGCTTGAAGTGCTAACAGTCCCGTTATTATATTGGGTTTGCTGAAGAGAACCTAAATTAGCATTTGGCAAGTGCAAGAAGAGGGGAAGGAAAGTCTAAAAATCCAGATATTTTTATATTGAATATTTTGAAATTTTCCAAGCATAGGCCAAGTAGATATTACCTTTCCAAAAATAAAATTAAAATTGTATTATATGTCCAAAAATGCTGGGGAGAAAAGATTTCTGTAATTATTTTGCAAGTAATTTTATTTTTTGTAGGGAATGGAGAGGGAATTAAACTGATTATGGCTTCATTATGGCATTTGAAAATTCAGTGTACACTGATATTTTAATCTGGCAAGCCAAACAGGTGCACTATAATCAATAGTAGAGATGTGGAGGCACCATCTTTTTAGGCAGCAAAATCGTAAGTTACCCATGGATGCATTTTTCCCACTTCCCATGAAGCCCATTAGTTAGTGACATGTACTGTCTCTGTGATACGATAAACTGTGTAAAGAAAATGTTAAATATAGTCAACAAACAGACGTGCTGGTAAGAAAGGGAATTTGCTATGCTATCATCTTCCTGTACGATATTGAGCAAGGACTTAGAGGCAGAAATGCTGAGCATTGCCAAAGCTGCAAGTTAGGTGCCCAGCTTTAGAAGTGGAATTCACAAGGCAAAATTGAGGATAATCTAAATTACTTATATTTTAAATACGGAGAGTAGGTGTCTAGGACAGAGATTCACAGCACTTAGTATGCTGATGGGGAGATAAAGTATAGCCAACAAGCAATGGAAAAGAGGAGAGAGCTCAGATATCCTGAATTATTGGTTCTTGTTCCAGGAACTGCTCATGCATTTTGCATTAAAGGGCCATTAGATAAAATGAATAAAATAGCTTTGGAAAAAGTGACTAAAATTCAGGACCTTGACCTTGGCCTTCCAAGGAAAAGTGATCTATTCAATGCCCTTCTTGCTTGTTCTTCTTTAGGACCTATTTACTTTTGTAAATCGTTTCTAGCTTCAACAGGATGGGTAGGTGGCATACAGTAAGTCATCCTGGACGTGCACAGTTTTCCAAGCAGTGTGGTATCCCCCTGGAACAGTCTGGGTAAGATCATCAGGAACTTCCAGGTCAGAGAACATAAGACCCTTGCAAGGCAAAAGCCAAACTATTACCTCTTCAGTGTAAATAATTCTAAAAAGTTTTTATAAATCATAAAAATTACTTCCACATCACAAGCCTCTAGATACTGTAGCTTCAGGCAGGTGCTTGTCTGTAACTTGAAGTTTAGGGCATTCATCTGGAATGTAGAAGCTGTATTTTGAGCCCTCTCTTGCTAAGAGTGGAATTAATTCAGGTCTCTCTCCTTTCCAGGTAAATGCTCTAATCAGATGGCTAACACACAAAAGGTTTTTGTATGAAAGTGAGAAGGACTAGTTTGGTTTTTTTGAACTAATGTTGGGCATGAGTAGTAGCAGTACTTCAGGTGGCTGAGTAATGTTATTTGCCAAAATATGGGTACTTACACAGTCTCAAGCACTTATGTAGTTAGCTATGGTTTTGATAGATTGCTCATTTTCACTTATTCTGCTTATATTCCTCCTTAGTTTCATGTTTGAACAAGTCCTTTTTTATGGACCTGCTGGAACGTGACCTAGTTTTTTATTACCACATTGAGATTAGTAGCAGACCTTCAATGGAAAACATGAAAACAAAATTTCAGCCAACATGTGGGTTTTTTCTTTTTTTTTTTTTTAGTGAAAATTTCAGAAATCTGAAATGTATAGCAAATAGGTTCTGTTAAATTAGTGCTTAGTTGCAAATTTAACTTTTCCATGGAAAAAAATAGATGGAAATTTTTCAGTTGGTTGTAGATAGGACTAGCTCCCCAGTTCACAAGAATGTGGAGATACATGCGCCAAAATTTTGAGACAGACAGTATTCCAATGGGAGCCACAGATTATTTCTTTACAGTCTAGATAGTTGAGATGGGCAATACTGCCTGGATTATAAATAAACTACTTCAAGTTTAACATGTTTCTCTTGTATTTTTGCAAAAAAAGGTTTAAATCTTTTCATGAAAACAACTTTATTAAAACTAACCAAGATCTACATATGGTCGTTATATACGACCATGAGATTTGTTCAAAATACCTCTTATACTACTTTCTACAATTCTCTTTCATTTGCTTTCAGGTTTTTGGTTTTTTTTTTTTAAATTATCAGCTACAAAAAAATGCTGTGTGCAAACTGGAGAAGCAGTTTAAGAGTTCCAAACCACCCCTAACTCCCCTGAAAAACAAATATTATTTAGTTAATGTGCTGGCATAGATGGCAAAAGGTACTTGGAGCTTAAGTCAACATTTGTCTTTGTACTTAGGAATCAGAACCTTGAATTTTAGCTGGAAGCTTAGGGAAGTCCATTTCAAAATGTGGGGTACAGAGATAGTGTGCATTTCATAATGTACCTTGATTACCATATTGTAATCAAGTGAAGCTTCCAGATGGCTTTCATGGATCATCCCAAGTAAAACAGGTTGCAAGAGATTTGCATGGAGAGTAACCCAGGCATTTCTGACTTTGTTGAACCCTTATCTGAGATGAATAAATGTAATATTTTGTCTTGAGAAAGATGACAAGCTATTTTATTGAATGTTCCTTTCTGGGAGTTACAGGAGCTCAGTTGCATAGAGTTATAAACTGCTTTGTCTATGGACAGACAGATGCATTAGGCTGAATAAATGGTCATGAACTGTGCCAATTCCGCAAAATGCTTTCCCCTCTTAAGCTGCATGACCTTCATGTTATCTGGACAGTATGTCAGCCAGCTGTCTTTGTTCCAAGTTTCTATTTCTGCCAGGCATGGGGAGGCTAATGAACTTGTTCCTTCTTAATCTAATATAAAGGGAGCTTTTTAGTGATAATTGTTAGAAAGTTGATGATTCTGTAGCCTGCATTGCATTGTGACCTTCCTTTACTTGCTAAATGAGTAGGGTGATATGCTTCTGTTAGGAAGGCATGACAAATGTGACTATCAGAGAAGAAGAGCACGTTCCTTGTTAAACTATGGCATCAATGATGAAATAGTTTTTTTGCCCAGTTGGGCATCACCATTGTATCCATAATTTACAAGTGTCATTGAAAGAGCTATAGGTCTTAGCAAATGCATCTGAGTTTCAGGTGTCATCCTGAGGTGACAAACTGTGAGTGTAGTGCCATTTGCTAACACTCCAGTGACTGGCTTTCATTTTTATGATATGTCAAGGTCTGAAACTTCAATAGTTGCTAAATAGAAATTGAAAGGCGTGGGGTGTTCTTAGTTAGCCAGTCACCATCTTTTCATTAATCTTTCTTCAAAAACAGAGGCCAGACTCAGTGAAAGCATAACAGAGGGTATTGATGTTGACTGTTTCCTAATCAAAGGCTGAAACATCAAAGACTTGATTTACTGACATCTTGCCCTTTTTTGGGAAGGTAAATAATTTGCTAACAGGAAAAAAAGTGTTGGAGGGGGATGGAGGGGAGTGGATTTATCAGAGGGTTTATCAGATTTATCTGGTAGGAAAAGTAGGTCTGGTAGGGAATTCATGAGGTCATCTAGTCCAGCTCCTTGCTCAAGTTGGGGTCATCTCTAATTAAACCACCATAGTAAAGTACCTGGCACCTCCAACCGCTCTACTAGTTGGGGCTGTGTCATGTGTTACTCTTCTGCTGAGCTTCAGGGTTGTGGACCTGGCAAAGCACACTTGAGCAACCACGTTCAGTTGAGCATAATCTAGATTCTATGATACATGGAGGAAGGAAGAGCATGTTGTTTGTTATGTCTTTGTGGGTGGGAATGTGATCTCTGACCTGTGTACAAGGTGAAAGTCTGCTGATGCTAACTCTGTGAAAAGGCAGGGGGTATGTTTGCCAGATTGTGACCAGCTGGTTTTGTCACAGTCTCTGCCTTGGATGATGATAGCTGGGGTTGCTGCATTGGTCCTTAGGAAAGCAGTGGAGCTCCTCTTCCTACAGGGCATTATAGGGACTGTTGAATATGGATGACTTCTGTGTGTTTCAACCAAAACCTTTCAAACTTGTTTCTCTCCCAGTAGAATCTAGTTTAAAGGCTGACATATGATGTGAATTATATTTTCAGAAACCCATGTCCTGTCTCTTTGAGTTCAGCATGAGTTAATGGGATTTTTATTAGAGTTAATTTATCATGTTTGCTCATTGTTCATATTAGTCAGAGGGACTGTAAAAAAGGAAAAAAAAATTGGATTGATCTGGTCTCCAGAGGTAGGGATAGTTGAACAGTTCATCTGGCCTGGGTATCCATACTCCTGTATCTAGTGGGGTTGACTTTATTCTTTATTCCAAGCAGAGCTTAGTCTCTAATAGTTTCATTGAGAAGATCACCAGGAGAAGTCAACCAGCTTGCTAAAAAAGAGGAAAGGGCACTTTAGCCATCAGTTATGGCGCTGTAGTTAATCCCCAAAGGATACTTTATGGCTGAAGACAAGTGATGCATACCTTGTGCCATCACTTGATTGATCTCTGTATTGTGAGAGAAACTGTGCTGGTGTTTCTAAACTAGGTTATGTGCTGCTAAATTTTTGTTTAATATGGATAGTAGAAATAATAAAATTGCATATGACACTTTCCACCAGTATTTGTAGAAGAATTAGATGTGGATAAATTAATTTACCCATTCTTGTTGTACATTTGTTCAAATGTGTCCAGCTCTGTTTTTTGTAGCTACTCATTTCAATCTCTCATTATTATGACTGCATTAAACCTCCTTGAGAAGGAGAAAATCAATTTTGTTCTTGAAGAGTTAATGTAGTGTAACAAGGAGTAGGCAACTGGAGCATCTTTCTTGGGTACTCACTTAGTGGGATGCAAAGATGGGAATTAACCCCCCTGCCATCACTGTTGCCCAGTAATATTTCTAAATAGAGAAAGATCCTGTGATGTCTGTTTCTGTATAAAACATATGCTCAGTAAGGGCAGAAACAGCATTAAGCATCCTTACTGAAATTTTCATAGGCATAAGGAAGACTCTTAATTAATGGAGCCATTTTATCTTGTTGCATTTAACTTACTTCATTGAGCAGAGTTAGATAAATTCTTCTCATGGTTATAGTTTGCTACAGCAGCACCATTGCTGGAGGAAAAACACTTCAGTTAACAAGCAGGAAATTCTGCAAAAATCATGGGAAAATTACAGCCTCTTTTGCCAATCTTGAGAGTAGGAAGCCCTAGTCAGTTGGTAAAGGCAGACAGTGCTTCTTTCACTGCTTGAAGGCTGTATTTCCCTCTCTAGTAACACAATGATCATGTATTTATCCAAGATATTACTCCTGACAAATTTTTAAGCATGGCATCATGCAGGGAGTCCATGAGTGCCAGAAAAGGCATAAGAAGCTGATCTTGAGCCTTGTTTTACTCTTGATCTGCCACTTGATTCACCATGTGACTTTGAGAAATAGTGAAACTAAATGGGTTGCTCAATTTACTTGACTGGTATCATGAGAAGGATGATACGCATATAATTTGCATTTCAAAATCTATGGATGAGTATAGCTACATAAAAGCTGATTGTTTATTATTAATAATAAAATGTAGTGTTGTTTTGTGCACTCCTGTTCTACTAAACACACAGTACATGCTAGTAATGCCCGGTGTCATGATGAAGACCATGAAAACAAGTGCAACTAAAACATAAAGGTCTAAAATATCGTTTCCTCCCTGAGTAGAGAAACTTTATTGTAAAACTTTCTTTTCTTGCTACTTCCTTAATTTTGATTTTGTACCCTTGCTTTGGCATATTATCCGTGATTTGAAATAGCTTTTGTAGAACTTGCATGAGCTTCTGGCTTTTGGAGAGTTTGCAGAAAAACTTTGTCAATCTGTCCCATTCCTTCTCCTCTTGTCCTTTCCCACCTCAAAGAAATGAAAGATTATTTTTCTAACTTTTTGGGGTAAATAAAATCCTAGTTTCTTGGGCACATATAGTAGCCCTGTATCGCAGGCTTCTGGATACTTCTTTTCTGCTATAAATCATGTCTTCAAGGTTTTATCCACTGCTAGCCACAGATCACTCTGTGTTCTGTAGTGTATGATTACTGAATCTATAAATAAGGGAATAAATCATTGGTTTCTAACTTAGAAAGCATGTGTGGTGACATACTTTCATATATCAATTTTTAACTTCGTTCTGAAGGTGACTCACAAGACAGTGATCGCAAGGTAAGTAAAACAGAAATGCTGTACTTGACTACTATATACATGACTGCAAATTATGTTTTAATAGTCTTCAGGATTTACAGTTTTACATTTGTCATTTACATATGTTCCACGTTTGTTTTGAATGTAATGTATAATAATTTCATAACCTTGAAAATAAATCCAGTGGATACTGCTGCCATCTGCTGGTCCCTTTATAGAACTACATGTTTTTCTCTGAAATTTGAGTTGCATTTCTAAGAATGAATCATGTGGGACAGATTTTTAAGTACATAGGAGGTTTGATTTCCTGAGATCTCAATTTCTCGTTACTCCCCAGAATAAAAGCCAGATGTTTTGAAAGTGCTTAGAGACCAAGAACTCTTAATGTAAGCTGATGATGGCTGGATTTTCAGAAGACCTCAGTACCAACTATGCTGAGTTATTTTGAAAATCTGCCTCACTTACTGCTTGAATTTTTAATGAAAGAGTTTAATAGAGATCTTAAGGGGTATTATCTGCAAATTATTATGATCTGCCCTAACATGCTTTGCCATTACTTGGCACTGTCCAGTTCAGAAATGTTGAATTACATGACTTGGCAATATATTCTTTTATTATCATGTGAACACAAGGTGAATGCTCTCCTCTGGGACGTCTTAATTAATTCTGAATCTGTTACTACTTCATCTACCTTGGATCACAGACCTACAAAAGAAGATCCCCTCATAGATTCTACTTTTTGAAAGCTTGTCAGCTGGCTTGTCAGGCAGGGGAACGAAGTTACCCTGTTATCTCTGCCTATGTTCATCTTTTACCAAACTGAGTGCTGTTTTGCCTTCCCAACAGAGCTAATTCCAAAACATTACATGGACTTTCAAGGTAACAAAACTGTGGTTTATTTGACTTTGTGCTAGAACTCAATTCACTAGAGAAAGTTTTTGCTTTAGACCAGGGCTGCCCAGCTTCAAGGTGACCAGGGACTATATGCCATGTGGGACACATGCCCCTGAAACCCCTCTTGCTTTTCTCCCCCTACCACATGCATGGGTGGCCCAACTTCATCCTCAGCGTCCTGGCTGTGGGCTACCTTGGCACTGCAGGCTGCACTGTGTCATGCCATGCAGCTCCCAACTCCTGGGGCTGAGGCTGAGGCAGAAAGTAGAAGCTAGAGGAGAGAGGAGTCCAGGGACACCAGCTTGTACTGCAACTGGACTAATAGAGGGAGCACCAGCTTGCAGGCCTCCAGTTGGACAGCTCTGGTCTAGATGTAAGGTAAATGTTTATTAAATAAAACAGAGAGATCTTTGTTTCTCTTGACTTAGTTGGCTCCATTTCTGCACTAGAACACCTACACCCATAATCAGGAAATAATTACTGATAGCATGGTATGGTTTCATGCACATATCTATTGCTTGGTACTAGGCTTCTGTTATATAAAGATATTTTATACACTATGTGCAATGTGGCTGAAATTGTTGTAATTCCTACTTGGAGTCTGTTCTATACATACAATCCTTGGTGTCAGATGTAGATATAACACTTAAAACTGGATGATATCACTAAACCTGCTTATAAGAGATGATTAGAGAAGTCTGTAGTGACAGGGAAAGAAAACATCCATTACAATGCATTGGTTCTGCTATACACAGTCATTTAAGGAGCTCTGTTGGGTAGGGCCTGTTCATATACAAAAGCAAAAGCAAAAAAGGATCACTGATAGTGTCAATGTTGTCTTTCTGTTATGTTTAACAATATGGTTTTAGGATGGCTACTATGATAAGTATTAGGAACTTAAAGGGACCTTATGAAGAAGAAAGAAAGAGAAGCTCACCAGCAATCCCTTGTTGTGAGGATGATCTCTATCCTGCCTCACTGATGGGTCTTGAGGTGACTTAAGAATCCAGTCCTTGAGCCACAGATCTGTCCACAGAAGTTTGCAGGTCTTCTTCTGTAGGGCAGAAAGAGAGATCAAGATGGCAGAGTGCAATGAAACTTTATGAATTTAATTTAATAAAGAATTCAGTTTAATTCTATTGGTTGCTTTTCCTCTTTGGCCAAATATAATTGGTTTGTTGTCACTGAACACAAGCTACAGGCCAAGCCTTAAGTTTTCAAGTTTAGCCTGTTTTGAAGAACTTGATCTAAACAAAAGGTCAAAAGATAATTATTTAAATGTGAATGAGAAGGTAGATTTTTATGGTTGCTAAATTTAACAAAAGCTGAGAAGATGTTACAAAAAAAAAAGCATTTCTTCTTGAAGAGAAAAATCAACTTTGTCTGACAGCAGTCAAAAAGTTTGTCTGGAAGAGGAAGGATTCTCCAGGAAACTACTTGCAACTTGAAAATTGGTTTTGTAATGGTTAAGTCTGAGTGGGAGAATCATGCTGCTACTTATAGTTTTAAAGTATGGTAACGTACAAAAGTACTAGAACACAAAATTATTACTGCATATTTTTCAGTTAAAGATTTAATGAACGTGCTATATTTTAAAAATAAATTACTTAAGTAAGCACAGCTATTGAATGGTTTATGAATGCTGCTTGAGTTTAATTGTTCTATGATAATTTCTGTTGGTGTTTGTTATCAGTTGTCCCTTTATATCAAGTAATTGAGTCAAGAGTTAGTGTAAGAGGACTGTTTTGTATTACATTATCATACACTAATCAAATGAGAATAGTGGCACTAAGAATACAGAAAAGATAATTGTCTAAGCACAATAACCGCTGTTAAATCTGGATGTCCATAATCATTTAAAATTAAAGCTATCATTCAGTGAACAATCAGCATACTAAAGTTGTAAAAATGTCAAAACTGGTCTTGCTGATTCCCTGAGTAAGAGTGCCTATCAGAATTTGTATGTTGTTAGCATAAATAACAATCAATAGAGTACTTCAAATTTCACCCTCAAAGAAAAAGATTGTGAGAGAAGGGAAAAGTAAACACAATATCTTTACTTTAGGCTTTGCCTACTCGATTAGAAATCCAGTGCAGTGTAATCTTCATCTGTTGTAGTTTATCTAGTTTTACACATTTATGTGCTTTTGTTTTGACTGTCTTTTTACACATAGATACTAATCTCCAATGAAATTTCACATATAAAGCGAGTGATACTGGTAAATAAATGGTGTGTAAACTACACAAATGAGAAAATTGTTACTAGCTTAGAAAAGAAAAATCACTGAAGCATGGTGGCTCTTCAGAAACCAATCCTTCAACAAGAAAAGCTGAAAATCAAAGAATAAAATAGATACAGAAAGATTGTTTTAAGGATTAAAGATGAATGCATAGATCTGGAATGTTTGGCCTGATGTAAAAATGAAATACCAAAACAACAGTCAAGTGAATCATATTTTCTTTGTCTGCTACCAATGGGCAGGGTGTTGCATCACATAAAATGTTAGAGAAAATATAAGGAATGAAGGAGCCACTATATATTACATCTTACTACATAATGAGATCTCTCCCATAAAGCAGCTATTCTTTCAGATTGTGTAGAGACTATTTAAACAACAATAAAAAGTTCCCTGGACTCCACTATTTAGAATGGAGTGACTGCCTTATTGCTCTGACCCGCACCTTCTTAAACACAGGGTTGCTTTGCTCAAGACAGGAGATAATTGGAACAATAAATGAACAAGGTTTGAGGTAGGAGTTGCCCCAGATATCAAGCAGTATTCCTGTAGCGATAAAAGCCATTGAATCATAGGGAAAACAATGTCTGGAAGGGAGCTCAGGGTGTGTGTGTGGTGGGTTGTTATCTAGTCCAATCTTCTGCTCAGGATTAACTTTGGCTGTGTACACATGTTAAAACTGTCAGGGAGAGTTCTCCTGTTTTTGTTTTCCTGACAGAAGAACTTACTTGGAGATACCTGAACAAATGTTTGAATGCCAAGCCTCTGTGTAGCCAGGGGGCCTCTGTGTACTCACCTCAGTAGGCACTGCAGACTCCCCAGTCTGCTTAACACATGGCAGAAGTGCACAGGTTAGCTCTGGCTAAGCCAGGCTGCCTCATAGGCTGTCTCTTCCTACAGCACAATGTGGAGATTGTGATGTTACTTCCTGCTTGGCTGGAGCAGTGGAGTCCAGCCTGAGTGATATGCCATCACTGGACCTTTGTAGAGGCTGGGGGCAAATCATGCCGGGATGCTGGAGAATTGTGCTGTAGCTCTCAGAAGGTAAGTGTACAGAAACTCTGTTGAAAGTTATCTAACCCTTGTTGTTCCCAGGTTATTTTTCTGTTGGAGAGGCTGTTTTTGCTCTCAGAAAAGAAACCTAGATGTCTGTACACTTGTGATTTCTCTTGAGAAACCAGCAGCTCTCCTGGTAGGAATAAAATATCTGTTCGTGGCCTTTGACTAAATCATCCAAGACAAATCTTTGCCTAGAAAGAAAGAAGCAGATGTATCTTCTGATAAATGCAACATGGCTGTTAGTATAGAAGATGGTAATGTAAACAGCTGAATTAAAAGTATGAAAAATTACTGTATCTCTTAATTCATGTTTAATTTTTTTGAGCTGGTCCCAAGCTTAATATATCTTAGTGTTTGGAATCCACTTATGCTGGAGACTGTGTTGCTCAGATGGAACTGGCTACTTATAGATACTACAGATCGTTGATTAATTTTTTTTCAAATTAAGATGAGAATATGGGGTCAGCTAAATGAAAACAAGTGTTCTTTCTTGGGATATGAAAAGATCCCTGTATATAGTACACTCTGTAAAGCACATTGTTGTCCCCTACGATGGACAATGCTGTATAAGTGTGAATTATTAAGTGTGTCAGTATTAAAAATGTAAAATCCTTACAACTAGATACATTACTGCAGTACTTAACTAAAATTAATCTAGGGAATGTCTGAGGTGTACCGCAGTAACAGTTATTACCACAAACCAGTTAGAATTGTTTTGAAGTAGTACAACTGTAAGTAGAACAACTGTAATGTTACCAACTTCAATTTCTTTTGTGATAGGGAACAGATTGAACTCCAGCATGGTATGCCCAAACAGGATTCTTGACTGGGTCTGCTGAATGCGCACTGTTTTTACTTGACTTCTTAGTTCTTCTATAGACCCAGGCTAGCACCCATCAAGTTTAATGACAGTCATTTTATGTGCATCTGTGGGCCTATTTTACTCCTTATTAAAGCGCCACATAAAAAACCGTGCTAACATGCTAATGTGCTACAAAACAGGCTACTGTGCATTAAGTGTTACTAAAAAAGCATGTGCTTTTACTACTGTGCATTAGGGAAGCCTAATGTGCATTTATTTAGTACCTAACATTGGAGGTACTAAATTTAATGTGTATTAGGAAAAGTACATTAATGAAAGTGTATATGCGCCCTGTGAATCTTAATTATGTTACCAAGGAAACTAGCAGTTAGTGCTGCAATTATAGCATGGGCTGGGCTGGGCTGGGCCTGCTATAGTGTTGTTTACATTGAGGCTGAGATACTTTTGCTACAATTTCTTAACTTCTGTACATAACAAAACTCAAATCTAATATTGCATTGTCTTTGCATTTAATTATTTTCCTTAGATAAAGATTTTAATTATATGTGTCTAAACATGAGGTTCTACTGCACATCTTAAATGATCTATCCGTGGAGGTCAAAAATATTTTACTTCAGAGAAATACCATCACAGAGAAGTGTGCTGGGTGTGAATGAATAATTATTTAGACAAATGCACAGCTCTCTCTGTCATTACCCACACCCCCCAAACAATCTGTAGTACATGAGCTAATGTGCTTATATACTGCCGATGGTTTAGATCTGTAAGAGTAAAAACAAGCTTAGACTTAAGGGGATAAATTTAGACTTAGTGAAATTGAGTACCCATACTCTACATTTAATGGTTTGAACTATATCTGTTCTTTTAAATAACAATTATAGACATCTTGGCTGGTAAACTCTTGCATTCATTTCTTTATCTACCCTGTGGTGTATATGATTGACCTGATGCCTGTAAACTGTCTGTATGATGAACTCATTTGAAACTATAAAGATTCCAAATCAAATTATGCAAAGAGACTTGTTATTGATTTATTAAAATCAATGGTAAATTTCAGTGTTTACTTTTGTTCACTAAACACATCAACAATTAAAACCCCCAGATAGGAAAAATGAGATTCCCACACAACATGGCTTAATTAATAATGATGTAGAAATGCAACAGGTATATGATTTCCATAATAAGACAGAAATCATTTTATAAAAAATAACACAGAATCTTTTCTTTTTTAATTCTAAACCAAGCATATTATTTTAACACACAAATTGTAAAGTATGTTTTAAATTGTATAAAATTCCATGATATAGAGATTAAGAATACCTGCAGCTCTTTAAATATCAGGCTTCTGTTGTAATTTGTAATACAGACTTTAATGATCTGAGAAACAAAATTGTCAGTTTTGTAATGATAATAGTAATTGCATAAAGTCTGATTATATAGGCTGCATTCTATTGAGGGATCCAACTGAGAGAAAACCTAACAGGTTTATGAGTCATGGTTTGGATCTTCACTGAAGTTTGTTCAATAAATTTGCTTGTAGGAAGTCATGGTAAGATGACATTTGAAGTACCAATTGTTTTATAAAATTAAAAAAAAAGGAAATTTGAAAGAAAGAGGACTTTTGACATTTTTCTAGTTTATTGAACTGAAATCTTCAGTTTTTATTTGTTTTGACATTGTTCTTCAGTTGTCTGCATAGCTTCATGGGAGTTTAGCTCACATTCTTTGCTGGGTAAGGTTTCCCAAATAGACAGCCTAGTCTACCAGTATGCACACTGGTGCATGATTAATCATGGAAGTCCAAGCAGGGAAGAGAACATGATGTCTCTTAGGACCTTGTTAAGGCTTTGTTACATGATTACTTTGGATGGCTTCTAATGCTCTTAACCCCTGGAATGTCCACACATTAACACCTGAAGCTAGTTTTAAGCACTTGTTATATGGCTCAAAGTTACAGTACTTCAGGGCAGGGGTAGCTCTGATCTGCATTACCCAGCTCATGTTACACTAAGGGGTAGCCCAGGTGGGGCAAAATGGCAGATCTGGCTAGTGGCCAGACTCCATTTCCCAGCGGCCCCTGCCCTTACTGCTGCAACTGATTTTCATGAACACCCCGGGAAGGGTGGGACCATGACAGCATGGGGCCAGGGTTTCCATGGAGGCTGGCCCCAGCAGCACTCGCAGCGTGCACATTCATGCAGGGAACTGCTCTGGGGCTGGGGCCAAGATTTCTGAGGTGGTGACAGCATGGTTCAGACTTGGGGCAGAGCCATGATACACTGTCTGCGTGCCCTGGCACGTTGTGAGTCCACATCTTAGTGTAAGCTCCCCTCCCCCATGCTGGCCCAGATCAGGCCTACTGCTCTTCTACCCTCTTGAGCATCCCAGGGTGCATCCAGTTGTGCGTGGACATTTGGTTCCCCAGGGGCAAGTAGCAGTGGCACACCTTCCTGCACTGCTTCTTGTCCCCAGGGAATGCCTGTGCCATCTGCACATTGGCATGTGGGAAGTTGCTGCAGGTGGCATAGGGGAGGCTGGGGCCAGCACTGTGCTGGTCCCAGCAGCCTTACTTAGGGTCCTGGGGGCCTCCTGGAGCTGCAGCCATGGCGATCCTGCTGGGTGGAGCCTGGCTGGGAGTAGCAGCATGGGTTTGAATGGCCTGGCTCTGCTTATTAGCAGCACATGCTGCTTGAGTATGTGCTGCTTCAGGTTTGGTTTTTTTTCCAATTGTTTTTTTTTTTTACACTTGGATATCCAGGGGTCAAAACAAAACAAAACCAAACCCCCCTCCCCCCCAGAACCACTCTGGATTAGCACATGCTTGGGCAGCATGCCCTTGTAGTATGGAGAACTCTGGACTTCACTGTATGTGGTGCTGCAAAATGTGTTTGCAGTGCCACATACCAGACAACCACATGCATCTGGATGCACCCCCAGGCGCATACTGCCCCCTCCCTTCCCACCTACATACTGCCCCCTCCCTTCCCACCCCTGCTTGCTTGTGGCTAGTCACACTGTCTGTGCATCTCAATCCTCCAGGCCCCTTCTGGCCTCAAGTGTGACTGCTCCAAACTTGAGCTAGCATTAACACCACTCGAGATTTGTGCAGTTCACAGTGTAAGGTGTAACAAGGCCCTTAGAGAAACCAGGAGAGCTCATAAAGGGGGTCCTAATTCACAAAGGAGAATGGAAACTGTAGTTTCTACAATAATTTTGGTTAGACACAAATCAATGTTCATCTGCCTCAAAGAAGAAAAGTTTGATTTTGTGTTGATTTTAATTTGGGATGAACTGATTCATGACTTGGTTTTTCATTTTTGTTTTGTAAATGGGAGCTAAAAAAAAATCTAGAAAGCATTTCAGCACTATTTCATTGCTCTGTGGAGAAAAAATTGATGTTCCAGAAATCTTGTTTTCCACCTGGGGCGGTAGGGATGGAATTGACAAAAAAAAATAAATTCTTGAACAGCCTGGTTCACTTTTACATGCTTGTATTTCATTATTCTTGAGGGGGCGGAGGAGGGAGAGAGGGAGAGAATCAGTCTTCTGGAGAAAGCAGAGAGTAATAATGCTGTCTCCTTAATCCCCTCATCTTGATTTCTACCCACTGGACCTGTAATATTTTGAAGAGGTGTAGGACTCACTAACCAGCAACACCATCCTTTAGAGGCAAATATTTAATTGTGAAGGAGGTCCCTTATCTTTATTCCATGAATCCTCTGGGTATTTGGGGGAAGTAGGGTCATTTGTACATGCCAGTAATGTAGGAAATTTGGGGGCAGATGAATGACCAGTTCATACTGCTACCATTTTTTGTTATCAAGGAGTGCACCGCTTTTTGTGATGTCTTACATGTGTATGTTTCTGCAGGATCAGGTCTCGGGTATGCAGCTTTGAATGACTTTGTTCTCTTTGAAATTCCTCAAAAAGCAATGTAATGTTTCACACAATTTTTTTACTACTCAATAGAATTAGAGCAAAACTTATAATTTGGGTGCTAAAATGTAGATAGCTAAAGCCATATATAGGCATTTGAATCAAGTGGTATTTCATTGGTTTCAGAGCTGATGTGAAAGCCATTGTAAAGTTGAGAATTCTGGTATGCTAACTGAGAATTTCAGAATAGTTAAATATGATTAGGACATGAATTGGTAAAAAGCCTAGTAATTTGACTGTGCAAGTAAGCGTGCTAATACAGTAGATTATACTGATGCAACAATAGAAGGGCTGAAACAAAGCCTACAGGTAGATGCAGCAAATTCATCTTTCCACAAAGACACTAGAGAGAGGACTTGATGTTCCTCTCCATGGAAATCTTTAGTAAAAGGTGAAAGGACTTGATGTTCCTGATTATTCTAATGTAAAGAAATAAACAAGAACCAGAAATAAGAGTCCCTCTGTCTTCTCTCTATTTCTGTAATATGGTTCAGGGTTGCTTTTTTGTATCAGACTATCAAAACAGGCCAAAACATGTGCAAACAATTTACATATCCTTTACAGATGAAATTCACTTGATTGCAGAGGTGCATGATTCCAATGTCCTTGCAGCATTTATGTCTTGCAGGGTATAAGTATAGGACAGAGGTGTAACAAAGCAGACAGGTACCTGGGGCAGTGGGACACATGATGGAGGCAGCCACAACTTCTGCCATGTCATCAGCCCGATTGTACAACAATAGTGGCAGTGGTGTTTTTTCACCCTTACCCTGCTCTACAAGTTGGCACCAAGGGTGGCTGCCTGGTCACCAGGTTAAACTACTGGTTTAGGGTGTGGAGATGCTACTGGCATGGTAGTTTTTCTAAATAAGTTATATATTCATAGGAACTTGCTATGTTCAAACTGGATGTTGAAGGTCATTTTAAATTTCTGCTTAATATACTACCTCACAACTTCTAATAAGATCAGATAATATTATCCAGAAGCAGAATATGGACCATCTATGGACTTTATATTCTCTGAACAATTTCAAAGCTAACAATGTTTGCAGTGATATCTTGTGTGTAAGTCTGTGTCCTACTTAATGTATTAAATGAATGACATTATTAAGAACTGTAATACCACTATGACACACAAAAAAAATTACAGTACTAATTGGCACTGCATTTACCATCTTTAATATTGTTTTTTTCCAAGTCCTCATTGTTCCTTAACAGCTATATTACAAGTCTTGATGAATAGTATTTTTATTCAGAATAGTCAGATACAGCTCTGTATAATGTAATTGCTATATAATTCACTTTAGGTTAGTTCTAGTACAAAAGGGTCAATGCAACAATATCCACAATAGAAAATAATGTCTTGTATCTTTTATAGCAATAATCTAATAAATATTCATATTTCTGTCAGGTTACTGATAGGAAAAATACATGCAAATTGTATGTGTAGCAAGTCATGTGTAATTCCCACTAAATACACAGATCATCTTTATAAAGATTTCAGCAGTTATTGTTAACTGAAGGGCAATGAGGAGAGGTCCCTGATGACTGAAAAAAGGCAAACGTAGTACCCATATTTTAGAATGGTAAAAAGGAGGAGCAAGGGCACTACAGACTGGCCAGCCTTGCTTAAGTCCCTGAAAAAATCATGAAGCAGATCCTCAAGGAATCAATTTCTAAGCACTTGGAGGAGAAGGTGATTAGGAATAGTCAGCATGGATTCACCAAGGGCAAGTCATCCCTGACCAACCTGGTTGCCTTCCATGATGAGATGACTGGCTTTGTGGATATGGGGAGACCAGTTGATGTGGTATACCTTAATTTTAGTAAGGCTTTTGATATGGTCTCCCACAACATTCCTGCAAGCAAGCTAAGGGAATATGGGCTGGATAAATGGACTGTGAGGTGGATAGAAAACTGATTGGATCATCAAGCTTAATGTCTAGTTGGCACCTGGTGTCCAGTGGAGTGCCCCAGGCAAGGTTCCCTCTAAGGTGTGTGCGTGCATGGCCACACACAACTAAAAGTGTGGCCGCGCAAAGCCTTTTCAAGGCCGCACACCAGAAGAGGAGCAGAAGGTCAGCTCCTAGGTGAGGTGGGGGTGAGGTGCATCTGGGTCGGGGAGCGGAGCACTTCCCCAGAGCCAGTGGAGCCTATACCAGTCCCTCCCCCCAGCCTCCATCCCTGCCGTGCCTCACCTTGGGGAGGAGCCACCACCTGTCCTGAGTGAGGCTCTGCCAGATCTGGGACACTGCTCTGCTCCCCCTGCATGGCCTCCGGGAGCAAGGTGGCATGTGGCATCAGGGCCAGGGAGAGGACCAGTGTCCCGGACCCAGCAGAACCTTACAGGGACAGGCAGCAGCTCTTCCCTGAGGTGAGGCAAGGAAAGGATGGAAGCTGGGGCAGGGGGCTGGCGCAGGCTCCGCCAGCTCTCGGGAAGTGCTCCACTCCCCGGCCCTGATGTGGGGGAGTGGAGCACTTCCCTAAAGCTGGCGAAGGCCACGCCAGTCTCTGGCCCTGGCCCCGGCCCCAGCCTCTTGGCTCCAGCCTTTGGCCCCCAGCCTCTCTGCTGCAGCTCCCGCCCTTAACCCGTCTCCAACCCCCAGCCTCTCAGCTCTGGCTCCAGGCCTCAGCCTCTGGCCCCCAGCCCCCTTCAGTACGAGTCCCACACCAGACCAAGGCAGCGTGCTCACGGACCGAGGTGGCGTGCTCATAAAAAAGGACCTCAACGATCAGCTAAATATGAGCCAACAGTGTGCCCTTGTTGCCAAGAAGGCTAGTGGCATACTGGGCTGCATTGATAGGTGTGTTGCCAGCAGGCCAAGAGAAGTGACCAGTTCCCTCTTCAGCACTGGTGAGGCCTCATCTGGGCCATGTCTACGTGAGTGGTGAACTGCACTGTTGTTACTGCACAGTCATTTAGTACTGCATTACTGTGCAGTAGTGTCCCCATATGTTTTTTCTTTTTACTACTGGAGCACATAGTAAATTTTTTACTACTGGAGCACATGACCTATGAGGATAGGTTGAAGGACCTGGGTTTATTTAGTCTGGAGAAGAGAAGACTGAGGGAATTTAATAGCATCTTTCAACTACTGGAAGCAGGGTCTGAAAGAGGAGGGAGCTAGGCTGTTCTTAGTGGTGACATGACAGAGCAAGGAGTAATGGTGTCAAGTTGCAGCAATGGAAATTTTGGTTAGATATTAGGAAAAGCTGGGCTTCATAGCCCTTATCTTTTCCAACCCTCCAATAGATTTGGTGTTTTTATGTCAGTGGCTAGTCTAAGGATACTATGGACTCTTCTTGCTTAGAGAAGGTCTGATTTTACCTAAATCTTAGTGAGTGCATCTACATGTGAAATTAATTTGATACAATATAAATTGCACAGTTTTCACCAGAGTTTATTGTTCCTGGGTGCAACATTTACACTGTGCTCAGGTCCTTACCATTTTGAACCAAGTCAGAAAAGTCCTGGCTGTCAGGAGGCCCTGAGGGTCAGCTTGCTAGCCTGGGACTGGTCCAACCTGGCTGAACATGGTTTAGAGGGGCTGGCTGAGGAGGGCATGAGGGTGCTCCAGTGCAGGGCTAGCTGGCAGGCAGCCCCACACTGTAGCATCTTCATGCCCTAGCCAGCCCCAGTCAGCATTTGCATATGTGTTGTGGTAGAGTAAATAAGTTTGCCATAAGGAAGTACTTGTGTTGGGCATTACTGTCCTATGGTAGAGGCAATTAATTTCTTCTGGCCTAATAGCACCACGCATGCAGATGTTGATGCTTTACTGCAGAGCTAATTAGTTGGCTATGCAGTATGCGGTAAACATCTTGTGTAGATTTGCCCAGGGACTCTTATCTTTGGAGCTTAAGTCCACAGGTGCTTTCCATGCTCCCAAACTTTAAGCCCATGGAAACATAGTGTGTAAATAGCTTATCATTATTAAGTTTGTGAACAGAATAGAATTTGTCATACTTTTGTGTTCATTTTTTTAATGGCTCAGCAATAATTTGGTATATCCTCATAATTTATCAAGAATGTTTCCATTGACAGCTGTTAACACGTTTATGTTTTAAAAAAAACCTGTAACTATTCTTAAAGGCAGATATTTGATGATAAAATTACTGTTAAAAAAAGATAATGGGGAGAGAGCAAATTTTAATTCTTCCAAGCAATTTATATTGCTAAAAGCAAGAAATCCTGAGTGACTTAATTTTTTAAAAGATGTTTTCTGTATAGCTGCAGCTTTTAAAAGCTCTTTATCCAATTAAAAGGCACCAGTTTTAACACCTATATTAAAGAAAAAACCAAAGCCTTTGTCTGGGGAATTTAAAGCTTTGCTACTTAAGGACTGTTCAGAAACCAACACCTGCACATTCTGTCAATTAAAATTCTATAGCACATTGTAGGTAATGTAAGCTTCACCATTGACTTCAGTGATACCATCACAAACAGACATTCAAGGAGGTTAAGAAAAGTTTAGATCATGTTAAGAATGGCCACCTGATTGAAGGTAAGTCTGGATGGGAGGGCTAGCAGAAAGAGACTTGCCTTACTGGGGAAGCAAACAAGCTCACACGGGGATCAGGGGAGCAGGCAGGGTCTATGGGGGTGGGTTGCTGGGTTCTAGGAGGGTTTGGCAGAATCAGGGGAGCTAGCAAGGTCTGCAGAGGGGCTTGAGAGCTTGGGGGACTCTCTCCCCCACCCTTGAGGGACCAGAGGCTATTTTTTAGCATAGTTGTCAAAATCCGCCCTCCTTCTCGTGTCCTTGTCATAAACTAGATGTTTTTGCAGGATCAAGCTGATTCTTATCGTAGTAATCTGAGAGGTTGCTCAGTGTGCATGATAATGTATTCTTGACAGTGGTAAAATCCTTCTCTTGCAACATGATATATACATCATCAGCCTACATGAAGATCCTTGTATTACTCTGTTTGGGTTGGTCATCAGTATGTATGTTAAAAATGACTGGTGTTAGCATGCTACCTTGTGGGAGGCCCTTTCATTGTTGTTTCCAGTGGCTCTATTTCTTACACAGTTCTATGAAAAACAACTATTTTCCAAAAGAGATTAGATGAGCTGCACTAGGTGGTAGCCATGCATCATATTATAGACTTTGGCAGGCAGGTTTTGGTGATTAACTATGTCATATGCCATTGATAGGTCTACTAAACACAGCATGTGTTATCATTCTTTTCTTGAATCCATCTTCCATATGTTGACTGATGTTTAGTATTTGGCTAGTGTAGGACTTGCCTTGTATATAGGCTTGCTATGTTATTATATGTTGTTTGATATGAGGTAAAAGGTAACTGAGAATAAGGCATTCATAAAGCTTATAAAGATGGCACAGAAATGACACTGTCCTAAAGTTCTCAGAGCCAGAGGCATTCTTCACTGGCCTTAACAGAGCTTTTACACAGGCTTGTTGCCATAATTTAGGTATTCAAAGGGTTGATGAGAAGTTGTTAAAAAAGGCGTAACACCCATAACATGGTTGCAGGGCCAAAGTGATCTGCTCCATGCATGTCCAGCTGCTTTGCTGTTTTTCAAGTGACTTATTCCGCTGTCAAGTTCATTCATTATGTATGCTGTGCTAGAATGATTTTCCTCCAGATCAGTTTGTCATCTAATCTGTATTATAGGTTGTTTGTTCAAAGCTTTACTTTATTCAGCAGAAGTTGGTGAGCCACATGGTTGGCTGTGATGTTGTGGTTTTGCTGTACTTTCTTTGGGTTGTAACTCAGCTTGTGAATGGTTAACCATACCTTCCTGCTAGTATGGGTCATATCTATTCCTTTGATCAGCTCTTTCTATTTTCATCACCTTTCTTCTTGAAGCCTGTTAGTTAGGTCTTGTCCCTGCTGTAATAGTGTCTTCTGAGTAAGGATCTCTTTCAAATGCTTGCTGGTATTTTTTATATTCAGTTGCTAGTATGGGAGTAAGCTCTGGCATATACTCAGTTCTGCATCCTCAAGGTGCATACCTCATGGAGGTTTTGTAGAGTGTATTCACAAAGAGGGTGTAGTTATCTGAGGTTGGTTCGATGTATGTGCTTTTTTTTGTCAAGACCTTCAGAAAATTGAAACATCTATGTACTGGTAATATATTTGGAGTTATGGCTGTTGTGACATTGATAGTGATTTGTCTCTGCTGTGTGTGTGGAATGGGCTCTTCTATAACTTCTATATTGCTATCAAGAAAAAGAAGGTCTGAATTAAAGTTTTGTCTCCATCAGAAGCTAGTCAAAGACCCAATTTGAGTTGTGGATCTGGCTTAGGTGGTATGCCTTGGTGGTATGACCAAGTTACCATTCTCAATGTTTTTGTTGTAATTACATGTAATGCTGATGTCACTGATGATTACACATGCTTTTTTGTGGTCTAGGTTTCCTGGGCTCTCAAAGGCAAAATGCTTTCCCAGAGGCATATAAACAAAAGTTATTGAGAAGTTGTCTGTATCTGTGGTCAACATTTCAATGTAACTGTGTTCTGTCTTTAATGTTATGATGATGACAAGCTCTGGTATTACGAAGATGGAGATGCTGTATTTCTCATGCGTTTTGATAGCTAATCTCATCTTGGGGATCAATGAACTATTGTTGTTTGGCCCTCTGTGTGTCTCCTGGAGAAAGAGCACATGACCATTGTAGTCAGTGTAAATCCTGGAAAGAATACCCTGTATGACTCCTGCGAGTCCTTCTCTGTTTACAGAGATGACTGTCAGTGCCAGCACGAAATAGTCCCATGGCTGTGACAGCAGGTCCACCTGTTGCAGTTTCTGAGACTGTGAATTCTGCTAAAACCTTGTTATCAACAAATTCATTGGAATCTGACAGGGGTCACACTCTGAACGTTTGTGCTATGGCCATTATGGCAGTTGGATTAACGCTAATCAGCCCCCATTTGATGATGAGTATGTGTTCTGAGTAATCAGTATATTTTCATGAAGAAATAATGTATTAAAAAAATCCTCTTTCAGTTTTAGATACCAGTACCCATCTTTTTCTCATTACGTAAGCAAGTATAATTTTTAGCAGACACACAGAACATTAATTATTAAGTAAATGCCACTCCTATATGATATCTTACAAAGAGACTATACAGACTAGAGCAGCAGATGGATTTAGGCTTTTATTTTTGCCATGCATGAGATCACTACTACATTTGTATAATAACTTTTCAGGGGGCAGTGGTGACTGAAGCAAAACCAGAGCATAATTCTTTTCCCCAAGTTTATCAGTTTTCAAAGTTTCATGTAGTTTCTGCATTATTCAGGTCCCAGATTCTTCCATAGAAACTCTCCCAAAACCCTGTCATACCTTAGTTACATTTACCAAGATCCAGCTGCCAAGTGCAAACCCAGCTTCTTTATTACAGGGCTTTACCCATCTAGTAGTGGAGAGTAACCCATGCCTGTGCTTCCTATACATACCAGTAGGCCGTAAAGGATATGGAACCATGGGCATGGATAGTTGTAACAACCTTTAGACAACTGAACAGTTTATAGTAAGAAACAGAAACACCCACAGTACTCAGATTTTTTTGGATAGGAGTGTCAATTGAGAGGTCTGCATTTATACCCCCCTGAATATTCCTGCGCCTCCAACCAAAATAATTGTAAAATGACTCCCAAGTACCTCTTACTTCCTTTGCCAATACATAATTCAGATGTGTGTATGCATATATGCACAAACATACAGAATATCTTGAAAAAAGACCCCAGTAACTTTAAGGTAACAGTTGTTTCTTTTGTGAGTGGCTGTTCCATACATTTCACAGATGGGGACTCAGAGCAGCAAAGAAAACTACAGCAATCTGATGCTAAGCATTTACCTAAGATCATAAAATTATTGCATTATACTAAAATGAACATCAGATCTCAATGCTTGCATTATGTAATAATATTGGGCAAGTAAATATGTCCAAATGAGATGAAGTACAAGTAACTGCCAAAGTATCTTTGGAATATTTTCTAAAGAAATTTTACAAGTTCCATGAGTTCTTTTGAAGTGAGCTGTCATTCTCTGTACTGGATCTAAGTTGGATAGTCCATACCTTAATTTACCTGTAATTTAAGCAGACAGTCATTTAAATCATTTAATCCCACACGAATGGCCCCTCACAGGCATTAGCTTGCTTGTATGTCAGCAGGGCTCCTGCCAGAGCTCCATATGCATAGTGAGCTCTCTGAGCTCACCAGCACGTTAGCATGGATACTGACTGGGGCCACCACTTTTGCACAGCTCCAGATCCCAGGGAGTGAATGCAGCTGCCACTCATCCCCACTTTTTCCCCCGCCTCTAAATTCAGTTAGTGGGGAGACAGGTGAATGGCAGTGACATTCATCCCCTGGGCCATGCAAAGGTAATGGCCCTAGCTAGATCCTGTGCTGATGTGCCAGTTGAGCTCAGACACATCTCTGCATATACACTGCACTGCTACACCTTCACCCAGTTTAAAAACAGGTTGAGAGCTACTGCTCTAAATGATTTACATTTAGCCAGCTAGGAGGAGCAGTCCATTGATTAAAAGAATCTAAACTTAAGCATGTATGGGGCACACTGTCAGTGGCAAAATGAGTATTGTGAAAAAATTGAAAAATATTTTTTTCCTTTTTCTCCTCCCTAGCAGGGGACATGAGGCCAGTGCCATTCAATTCCCTGGCTCTTAGACAAGTGAGTGTCTTTTATGGCCTTAGAAGTCTTTCCATGTTCTCTTATTTAATGCTCCGTCACTATATCACGGCTTAACCTGAGGACAAATATTGTAGCTGAGAATACATGGATAAAATTCCTTTTTCAGAATTTGTTAGCTCCATAGATACTGGGAAAAAGGTTAGTGTTTCTTTCTACAGCACTTCCAACCCTTGGGGCTCAGGATGCTACCATCACAAAAAATGCTGTTTTATATACAAAATAGTGACACTGTCAAAGTGATACAGGTTTTTGAGAATAAAATAACATTTATACAGTAATATATAGTGTCTAGTAATTGTAAAAATGAGTAAGCTTCATGAGTGTTTTATTTTTACCATTGAAAAAGTGGATGGATGACAACTGTGGTGATTAATTTCCAGTAAATTCTTTGAAGCTACATTCTTGAGCTGCACAAAGAATGCTGGCTTTTATTTCATATTAGATCTCTTTATTTTCCCATGAATACCATGGAAGGCTGACCTACGAAACTGTCATGTCTAACAACTGACCTTTGATCAAATGAGATATCACTATGCAAGTGGAGTGTAGAAAGCTGGTTAAGATTTCAGATAACCCTAGAGGAGAAACTGAAACCTCCTTGTAATAAGAAGGAAGAACAAAATCATTATTACATTTCATAATAAAGAGAGGGAGGAAAAGCCCCTCACTAGCTGGATAAAAGAAATTTAAATAAATATTAGGGATTTTTAATTACTTATTTCTGCTATCCATACCTCAGCTACTTTAGATCCAAAATTGTTTCCATGTGCATTATGTGTTATCTTTGGTATAACTTTATCATAAAGCTCTGAGGAAGAAATATCAGTTCAGAAAATTGCAAGGGAAAAGCAAAAAATGGGACAAAATTAATTGTGTCTAAATCAGTACTAGGTGTCCTAGTGAAGCATGTTATATTTCATTGGATATGTCTAGGGTTGGCTCAGCAATAACAAGACTTGAAACCCCTACCTCCTCTCTCGCTCTTTGGTCTGGCTGTTGCTCTTTCACCAAGCATTAGTTTATCCTCACCACCATCAATAATAATTTTCTGCACAGCAGAGGTATTACTAGGCTTGTAATCGCTGCCAGACTCCTCTGGCAGGAAAATCATTCTCTGACTCAGAGCCTAACAACATTACAGGGGTTGTGACGAACTTGGCATTGATATGTTGACAAACTGTTTTGAAATTAAACAGGTGGATATAGGCATGCACTTAACATCAAACTATTACTTTTCTATATTAAAAACAGGTGTTCACTTTGAAAAGGGATGAATCCCATCCATATAAATCAGTGTGAGGTCTGACATTGACTTTCTGTGAGATAAGGAAGATGAATAGAAAATAAAAGCATAGCTAAGAGGAATGGGATGGGTTTGTAGGTTGTAATACCTGACATGGTAATAAAGGGTGAGAACTGGTTAAAAATGTCATTTCATATTTTTTTAATCAGAAAATTCCAAATAATTGACACTGAGAATGTTTTCAGGAATTTTGCAGTTCCAGTGAGGATGTGGTTAAGAAGGGCTTGTTAGGTCCACAAGGAAATTCTGATAAATATATGAGAAATCTGTGTGTTGTCTTTTATATCTCATTTAAGTACCTTAACCAGGGCTTTATGATCAATCTCTCTCTTTGGACTAAAATGCATGTATTTATTGATTGATAAAAACTTTCATATTTATGAAGTGGCTTCAACAGGACAAACTGATATAAATACCTCAGAGTAGAAAACAGCTGGATGATTCACCTAGGATGTGAGGTCTAGGGTTTTGTGCTCTAGATCTGGGAGCCCTGTGGGCCATATGATGCTGGTACCATGAGCTAGATCCAGTCTACAGGCCATACCTTTAACACCTGATTTAGTTTACAAACTATGAATCCATCTGTAAATCTGGACGGCATACACATTTAGCTTTTGAAACTCAATAACAACAATTTCAGTGCTTTCATTACTTTTGGACTTTCAGAAAGTTATTCAAAGTTTTGTTGAGAAAAGTTCACATATTTGAAGTTGCATAAGTAAAAATATTTGCAGAATTGGCAAAGGAGCATAAAGTAATTTTGGAAAGAAAGGTAATCTTCCCTTTGCTAAAAAATTAAGGTTGCTGAAGTAGAACACAGGCATGAATTGACCATGAGGAGACCTCACAGCCAAATTTTTGTCAGTATATAGTGCTTTGAAACCTGCCATTTGTGCAGACTATAAAAAGGGATAAAGCAGAAAAATTGGGGCTTAATCACAGCTGCTTGCAATGTATAAACTCATTTAAAAAAGGTAAGAGACATCGGTGCCCCCAGTCACAATGGTCTCAGGTCTGTTACCAGAAATGATCTGAGCATGATCCTTCAGTGTAGGATTGAGTCCATCCTACTTCCATTTGCTATAAATACATCAAGAAAAATGTTTTTCTTTGCCTAGTAGGTATCTCTGAACTACATAAAAATGAATATTTCATATGGCTCTATTAAAATAGTGATCTTAGAAAACAATATTGCTGTCATATTTAAACTTAGTAAAGCAAGGATCATAAAATTATTTAATTGACATAGAAATATATAAACACCTAATTAGATATGCTTTCTTGAAAATGTGGTCTTGGGTCAGAGAGCTGAGATCTTTTAAATGAGATCCTTTTTCCCTCCCTCCCTCCCTCCCTTTCTTTCCTCCTTCCTTCTGATAAGTGATATAAATGGAAGAATGTGAAACAAATAAAGAGCTGTTCAGGGTTGCATCCTTTGGAGAGAAGAGGCAAATCTTTATCCTTAGCCCCCTGATATTATTTTAGTTCTATAGTAAACATGTTTTCAATTTCAAAATTTACTTCAGGGAAACCTTTAGTGGATGCAGTCTCCTAACTGCGTGGAAAGTCCCAAAATGACTAGATACAGTGTCTAATGAAAATTGATTCTTGTCCTTTCAGGGGAACAGACATTGCATTTGTAATCTGAGGCATAGCAAGTATTTATGAAAAGTTTATTTTACTTCTACCTGAAAAATTCCTGTCTTCATTACGCTTATAATTTTCAGGTGTAAAGTTGTTGTTTGGTTTTTTTAGATTGTGACATTCACACATGTCCTATCAGAAGCAAATTACAGGGAAAGACTTAGGAGAATTTGTTAATCAGTGGAGGAAAGAAAGGGTACAGTTGTACAATGTTTAAGGTCAAATGTATACCTCAATATTGGTTTAATATCTAAAGTGTCCCTAGATGATATACTATCCAGGCAAGGGAGTATATTAGCAGGCTTATTTTATCTCTAGCTGTTATGATTCTGAGAGGTAGTTAGCTGTGTTAGTTTGAAATCCAGCAGAAAGCAGGGCAGGATGGCATCTTGGAGACTGACTGGATTAGAGAGGCACACACTTTCATAGATGACAGCCTACAGTTTATCAGATGTTATGAATGGGCCTGCAGAACAGACTTTCAGGTTTTAAATAGAAGGGAACTTAATAAAAATGGAAGGGGGCAGGGGACACTGCTCAGAAGAGGCTAGGGACAGAAGCTACACATAAACCAGTTTAAGTGATCAGGAACTGATATGAACCTGTAACAGAACAGAAGTTGAGTGCACTTAAACCACTTTCAAAATGGCTGATACTGGCTGAAGATAAATCTGGTTGGATGTAGTATCAATTAGGTCAAGCTAGTTTATGAATCTTCTGTCCCAGACCCCTTCCCAGGTCAAGTTAACTCATAGTCCCCCAGGAGCCCTGGACTGTGCTACCTGCTCCAGCAGTACAAGGTTACCCACACTCCTCTGCTCCCTAGGCAGAGCCCTATCACTGCTCTAACTGGCTGAGAAGGGGGTGGAACCTTGGCTCTGAAACCCAGCTGGGGTCTGCCTGACGGGGCGGAGCAGCCCCTCGCAGTCTTTTCCCCCATTCTCTGCTTGAGCAGGAGGCATGGCTAGATGCTGGGCAGGCCAGCAGGCTGAGGCAGAGGGGAAGGAGAGGGGTTTAAAGACTTTCCCCTGCCCACAAAGGACTCCAGCCAGGGTCTGCCAGTCAACCTGTCTGGCTTTTCCCCTTCTCCCTGCTTGAGTGATGGGTGTTGCCAGGTGCCAGCCAGTACCCTCCCCACCTCATCCTGCTAGCCTGGCTGACATCTGACTATACCCCCACCCATCCATTCAAGTAGGGAGCAGGGAAAAAGCCAGACAGGGGCTGCTTTGCCCCTGTTAGAAATAGCTCAACTGGGTCCCATGTGGGCTGGGGAGAAGGGGAAGTTTAAACCTCCTCGCTGGTTCTGTATCCTACTCAGGATTTTCTCTGAAGGGGAGGGGCAGCCCCTGGCATACTTTTGCCCCTCCCACTCAAGGGGAGGAGAAGGCAGCCCTTGCCAGTGTTTTCTTGCTTGAGTGGAGAGCATGACCATGCCCTGGCCCAGGGGTGGCATACTGAGGTGGGGAGGGAGGGAGATTAAACCTTTCTCCCTTCCCACCTGGGCATGTGCACCCCAGACTACAATGTGGCCATGTCCCCCTCTCCACTAGAGCAATGAGCAGGGGTAGGGTGGGGTGGGGTGGGGTGGGCTGGGGGACAAAAACTTGGTAGGTGCTTCCCCTCCAGGCAAAACCTAACTGGGGTCCAGAGCCAGGGAGGGGGTTTAAACTCATTCCCTCCCTGCCTCAGCCTTTGAGCTGCTGGTGGGGCATGGCTATGCCCTCTTCTCTCCACTTGAACAGGGTGCGGGGGCCTGACAGGGACTGCACCCCACCCGCAATGCAGAGCTGGGTTGTGGCCCAGTGCAGCCAGAGAGCAGGGTTAAATCCCCTACCTCCCCACCTCAGCCTGTGAGCTGTTGGCTGGGGCATGGCCACATCCCTTGCCTTCTACTCGAGTTGGGGGGAAATCCTCTGGTATGTACTGACTTTGCCTTCAAGCAGGGAGTGAGGGACAGAAGCCTGGAAGGGGTTACTCCATTCAGGCCTAGGAGAGGGTTTCATTCACCCTCCCCTACCTCATAGTGCTGGCTTTGGGCTGGGGTCTGGCCAGGCACCCCTCTCTCTGCTTGAACTGGGGTAGGGGGCTCTACCTGTAAGACCCCAGATTGGGTCCTGTATAGGACTGGGAGGGGTTTTAAACCCCTTCCCTCCCTGCCTCAGTGGGCGAGTCTCAGCCCATGGTGTGATCCCCATGCCCCTGCTCTCCACATGGCAGGGAGGATGGTGGTAAAAGCCTGTCAGGATCTGCCCCCCTTAGCAGGGAGGCAAAAGTCTGGTAGGGGCTGCCTCACTCTCTCACCAGGCAGACCCTGGAGGCGGGGTCCCTTGCAGGCCAGGTCTGGGGTTTAAATTAGCCACTCCCCCTTTCAGCATGGTAGCCTTGGCAGGGAATGGGGGGCTAAGCCAGGCAGGGGTGACCCCTCCCCCAGACAGAGATGGGCTGGGGTTCCTTCCCAGACAGAGATGGGCAGGCTGGAGCGGGGAGATGTTTAAAGCCCTCAATGGCCTCAGCATGTGGAAGCACTGTAAGCAGTTGATAGCATATATGATATTGGTAGAGAAGCAGGTAAATGAACACTGGATGTTTATAATCCATGTTGTTTAGTTCACACTGGGCACATCTACACAAGAGACTTAATGTGCAGTAGCCTAATAACACTGAGCAGTAGCACATAATATGGACATGTGCTAATACACTACTGTGCAGTATTATTAGGCTACTGCTCGGTAGTGTCAGTAAAAAGGAATTCGCTGGCACTACTGTGCAGTAATTCTAGTTACTGAGCATTTAGTTAGTACTTCATTAAGCAAGTACTAAATTAAATGTGCAGTAACTACTGCACATTAATAAATGTGTAGGTGCACCCATTGTCAGCTAACCTCCTTGGCACACCACCAGTCCATCGTTGGTAGCCAAGCTGTATATTACAACTGTACGTGCACTGACCATGCAGACTGGGGCACATAGTTTAGAATCTGGGAAAAGGTTTCCTACCTTTGTTTTGTTCATCTTCTCTGACCCCACCATTTTGGCATAAGATTGTAAGATACTTGAATAAGTGTACAATGAAGTTCATTTTGTTCCTAAAATTTCATATAAACCTCTTTTTCTAATTCTATGCAAGTGCTTTGTGTTTCCTTAAGTTTCAAACTATATTCAATAGATTTAAATCTCAAAAGGAATCTTAAAACAAGCTTCACAGCTTGCTTTGTTTGGCATGGGAGTCTCATTCACTCCCTCTGGGAGATTTGTAAGCTTGCTGACTAACTGTTTTCTGATGGCAAACCCAACACTAGCTTCACTTCACTCTTCTTTACTATGGCCACTGCAGAAGTAGGTGTAGTCAGCTCCTTTTTCAGTATTTTGTACTTCTTCAGCTAGGTGAGTTTCACCCAGGACTGCTATCTGAATGTTGAATTTGGCCAGTTCTCTACCAACTAGAGCTGTTCTTCTCTCTCTCTGATCTATTTGATGTTGTATAGTCCATTAGTGTGCACACATCCAAGCACTGATGATGAGTGGTGTAACCACATTTTCTAGCCTCTTCCTCATGCTATGGACGTGTGCGGTGTGATCCTAAGCAGAGTTGCTCAGTCACCCAGCAGGCTGCTGAATTTCACTTATACTTTGGTCCAGTGAAAAGTAACCCTATGTCTTGAACTGCCTGTATGCAGGTTCAAAGCTACAGCTCCCAGTGTATCCTCACCTGTTGCTTTGCTGCTCAACCATCACCACAGGACTTGAATGTGTCTATGGGATGATATAGTGATGCCATTACTTGAATGTGAACTGGATTTAAGTGAGGGAAAGTTGCACAGAGTCACCCTCCCTCTCTCATCGAGGCCTGTATGAATCCAGTGGCTTGACAGAGTCGAGACATCTGGAGAAAAACCTAAATGTAGTAGATGGCCATCAGTTCCTGCAGCACCTGAATTTATGACCTGACCTGTCCACACAGCTCTTGCAATCTGCCTTTGCAACCAGGGCAATAAACATATTTGCTCTGCTGCCTAATCTACCAGAGAGAACTTTCGAGAGGCAGCCAGATGTAGCTGCCCACCCTGGCCAGCATTTTGGCCCTGCCCTTACTTTTATTTGGGGTCATCTCCTGTAGCTTTTCTCCATCAAGGATTAACGCACAAGGCAGTGAGGGCTGGGGTTTTGGGGCACCCCAGACTCACCCTTCCCTGGGGTTTGGCCCTGGTGGCATTTCCTAGGGGCTGTACTGGCATTAGCAGTCCCACCACAGTGACCTCAAATTCCAGTAGGGTGGAGTTTTCACTCATACATATATAGATGATTTTGTATTATACTTATACATAGGAATTGCACACTTTCTCTATCTCTCTGTTTTTATATATGGAATTGGTATCACATAAGTATAGATAGATATGTGTGTGTGCATATATTATGCCAATTCCATCTATATCTAGACATCAATACATAAAATAAACTATAATATATTGAAAGAAAACAGTCTAAAAACTTTTGTGTCTGGAGTAGAAACTGAAGATCCATCATTACCAGCAAAGGCACATCTGGAGCCAGTTCATTTCTATAACATCTTTTCACTGGCAGGAGGAATGGCCTGTGTGTTGTGTTATCTGAAAGCATGCTAAAAGTAATAAATCAATTTTTGATGGCAAAGCTACAGGATTTCTTATATGCAGGATACTGGCCTGGGAATCTGAAAAATCGAGTCCGATTCCCACCTATGACTTCTCTTGATGTAATTTAGGAGTTGGCCTGTTTCCATGTATCAGGAGGTTTATATTATTTTCCAGTTTAGTACATATATCATGCTAGTGTAATCTGAATGCATCTTAACATTACTAACCTCTCCACATAACCGCCTTTACTTAGAATTTTAAAGTTAAAAATCCTTCATAATTAATGCTCACAGAATCTGGTGCTTTTGATAAGTTATTTTGTTTTCCACACTTAGCTGTAAAGATAATAGCTTTTCAAGGTTTTCACACATCAAGGACTCCTCAGAACCTCATAACTAGACTTTTGGTGCAAAATGGCACCTGCTTCAAAAATAAAGAAAACAAAAAAAGGGAGGGAGAGAGAGAATATAGTAAAATAAGGGGTACCTGAGGGAATACTTTAATTGGAAAGGGCTCTTTCCTTATTACACCTGAGTAAACAGATTTACAAGTTCAGTTGGAATTAGCACCAAGCATGAACCACAGGAGAATGTTTTGGCAAGAAATGAGGCTTGTCGTCTGATTTCCAGTAAAGATTTGAGATGAAACAGTGTGTGATCACTTAATCTTGTTAAATGTAGCACAAAACAGTAAGTGTATTAGAGCGTGTATTTAAATGATAACAAACCCTGCTGTTAGAGCTAATAGAAAACAGTTCTGTTCCCATTCAGCTGCCACATCCAGAAAGGATTCCTTTCTATATCAGAGCTATTTGCTCAGACTTCACATGGTTGACCATGGTGTGTTTTTGATGTTGTCTTTTCATTGTTTGTTTGCTTTTTCTTCATTGCTAGGTACCTGGCTCCATATATGGTAACATAAATATTACATGAGGAACATACTGTATTACAGTAACATTTGGATGCTGTGTGTGTGTGTATATGCTTAAATGATAACATCATGAATGAAGTGTTTAAAAGAGCACATTTCTATTGTAATATGAATTTACTTCCTATGGTGCTTATTTTCTCTTTATTGCTTTTAAGTGGCAATTTTCTTAGAATTTTTAAAGGCAATAAAATGTGTTGGTGTTTGCTGATAAAGAGTGAAAGCCAGCACTACTGCGTAGGCAACAAGGCAATTTGGAATTCCTAAAAGATTCCTTTTTTTTTTTTTTTTTTTTTTTTTACTTATAGTTAGTATGCATCTTGGGGATTTTATTAATCCTCATTATAAAAGTTTTAATTTCAAAACATAACTTTACAACACATCTACATGTCACTATACAGTGACATTACTATAATGCCATGCTTTAGTACTTTCTTTTGGAAATACTAATGCATGGTGCAGTATGGGTGGTTACTGTGCTATGCATGCAATGCACAGTTGGATTTCATTGGTACATCACTGTAGTGGCATGCTGTAACCAAGGAATGTGCTGCTACAGTGATGTATGTGGTGATCATGTATAGACTTGTGTGATCCTTATGTTGACATAGTGCACTGTACACTGACATAGGACATAGCTACATCATCGTAGGGTGACATGTAGATCCATCCACAGTTGTCAAAATGTATAAACTGTGGCTTTGTCACAACTGTGTACAGAAGACAGAGGGCATAACGGCATATTTTGTCCCTTGCTTTCTCTTGGAGATAAAATTTGGGGCATTATATCTATAGATGGCATAGATAACATCTATACATAGTATCGGACCTTTGTGAGAGGTGGAATAGTAGCTGGTGAAGGGAATAAAAGACTATTTGTTGGGCAGATACAATCCAGTTTATATTTGTTAGTGGCCGCAGGTTTCCACACAAACTCCACTAACATCTTTGATAGATATTAGGGCTGTATGGAGCTTTGGGTGCTGATTCAACTTGGAGAAGATTCAGCCTGATTCAGTGACTGAATCTAGTTGGGAGACCAGTAAAAAGGTCTGAATTTATTCAAAGCTCTCTGAATTGATTTGTAAAAGATTCAGAGAGTTTTGGAGATTTGAGCAGTCCCCCTCGCTGCCACAGGGAGCTGGATTCAGAATCCATACCAGTACGTAGGGGCTAGGGCGTGGTGGAGGGCCCCATCCCCTGCCCGCTGTTCCAGCCATGTCAATGGCTGCCCTGTTTGGCCCCAAGGTCCTGGCACTTAAAAGAAAAAAAAGCCCCACACTGATTGGCTTCTGTCAGGCTGTGGGGGGGTGATTCCCACTGCCCTTCACTGCCCCGCTCTGCATAGGGAGTTCTGCCATGAGCCCCCAACCCCAACCCACTCTGAGCCCTGTCAATAGCTGCCACAGCTCCTGATTCTTAAAAAAAGAAATAAATAAAAGCTCGCACACACCAGCTGCTGCAGCATTCATCAGGGCTTCTTGGGGCTCATGGCAGAGACCCCCATGCAGCATGGGGCAGTGGGGGGAAGTGGGGATCACCCTGCTACCTGGCAGGAACCACTGAGTGCGGGGCTTTTTTTTTAAAGGGCCAGGATGCTGGGGCCAGGTGAGGCAGCCATTGACAGGGCTGGAAGAGTGGGTCAGAGGTGGGGCCTGTTTGGTTTGGAGATTCGGCTGATTCAGCAGCAACCAAATCTCCGAATCCGATTTGGCAAAATCAATTTGGGGCAGTGATTCGAATCACCAAGTTGAATCATTGTCTCCTGAATTGGCTGAATCCAAATCCAAAGAGAATACTAGCTGCTTTGCACTGGCCTAATAGTTATACATATGGATTCCTGGAATATGCTCAACAACCTTGTTTCCTGTGAATTGAATATGAGTTGGGACTATTAAGCACATAATAGATTCCAACCACTGCATAGGACTGGACTTCATCGTGCAGGAATTACTTCTCAACGTAGAGAATCATCAGTGGTAATGCAGTATATCTCTCTGCTTCATCCTCACAGTTTCTGTGGCTAAGACTTGGACTTGGGTTTTCCTTGATTTTTCTCAGATAGTCAAAATTTAACATTTCCTACAATTGACTTATTCATTAAAAATGTTCTGTCGCTGTAACTATTCTTATTATTAAGTCAGGGGGCTGGACTAAATGATTTACGAGGTTCCTACTTACCAATGAGTCTATGAATTAAGGCTAACAGTTTCAAACTTGGTAAATTAAACTAAGTTCATACACAAGAACCTAAAATAACATCTTGATAATCATGCCACTTCTATTGTAGTCTCTAAGTTTGACTCCTGAAGTTCAGTTTTAGGCATTAGTTTATTTTTATAATAAATGTTTTTTATCTTGGAATTTTTTGCATATAATGATCCTATGTATTCTAGTGGAAACTGGAATTTGTTTTTATGGCGATTCACCAGATTATGACCTTGTAGCTATATTTACTGCAGTTTTGTGGTTATATTGTTATCCTTATTCTATATCAAATATCCATCCATGTCAGAAACTTCATTATAATATGTCATAGTACTGGTATGATGCTTTTATTGTTCAGAAGAGTAGTTTTTCAGAAGCCGCATATCTGTGGCATGTTGAAACTGGCTGCTTGTTCACATGGGAAAGCAGGATGGGGTAAACTTGGGTGTGAATTTATAGTAATGGTAGCTGCCCGGTATTAACTGCTTGTATAGGGATGTTATGATTATACATGAAAGTTACTGCATGCTTGGTGCAAATTCAAGGCATGTCTACACCATTAAATAACAATGCAAGGAGCACAGCACTGAATCATGTCATCCTGCTCAATGTCCACTACACCTTGATATAATGTGGCTGTTTTAGTGTAGTACTTGTTGCATACCAATAAGCTGTTGGTCTCAGGAGATGTTAAGATACTTGTTCAGAAAGAATAATCCAAATATAGATATATGAACACTGATATATGCCCCCTGTATTGGGGCAGATGGGGGAAATACAAGAAAATAAATAGGTTGCATGTTTTTGCAATTAATTACCAAAGCTGCTTTAAATTAGATAGCTATCAGGAATTCTCATAAGAGAAAATCTCTCATCTCAAAGACAGAATGAAGTTTTCTATACCAGCTTTGCAAACTGTCATAGAAAGACATGTACATTTAAAGTATCCTTTGTTTCTTCCATTAGACTCATGGCATGTAATGGCAGGAGAGATTCAGATTGCAGTATTTTTCTCCCTAGAATACAGTGCATTTTCCTCTTAGAGCTCAAAGGTAATTTTGTGCCTCTTGATAGAAAGAGGCTCCATAAAACAAGGGAGAAATTCAGATTTTAATCAAGGAATTGTTCTCTATTTATTTCTGTCCTGAAATGAACAATGTTCTATTGTTCTGACCTGGTAAAGCAGCAATGTTCTTTAAAAATGATCAGTATGTCTGTTCTGCCTTCAAAAAAGTAAATAATGTGGAACCAAAGGAAATATAGATACTCTGCAACTTAATTTTATGGGTTTTTTTATTAAGCTTAATTTGGCTTTAACAGAGAGTGCTGAAAATATTTTGTGGGAAAGAGATGGGTTTTTCTTCTTTTCTTTTTCTGTTTGCAACCTCATTTCTAGGCTAAGTACAGAGAGTCAAAAAGCCTGAGGTTGAATCAGTACAATTTTCTCACGTTAGTCTAAGCTGCATAGATTGAACCAATAAGCAATGAACATAGTATCTAGGGTCAGAAGGGGCCTAGAGCAGGCCATCTAGTCTGACCCCCCGCCAATGGCACGAATGGGTGCCAGGGTCACAGGACCCCAGCCACGTACCTATTTAATCTACTCTTAAAGATGCCCAAGGTAGGAGCAAGAACAACTTCCCTAGGAAGCTGGTTCCACATCCTAGCCACTAACTGTGAAGTAGTGTTTCCTAATGTCCAACCTGAACCTGCTCTCCAGTAACTTGTGACCATTGGTCCTAGTTACCCCTGGTGGTGCCCAGGAAAAA
>JAGPOW010003316.1:23196857-23210269 GCA_030014935.1 Caiman crocodilus | reverse complement strand
AACCGTGTAGGGGTCAATGCCACAGCTCCCCATCTTTTTAATGAGGATGGGGTGGGAGACCGTGTCAAACGCCTTCCTGAAGTCTAAAAAGACTACATTAACAGGGGTGCCCGCATCCATGGATTTGGTCACCTGGTCATAGAATGCGACCGGGTTGGTCTGACAGGACCTGCCCTTAACAAACCTGTGCTGGTTGCCCTTCAGCATATAGTCCCCTGCCAGTCCTTCACAGATATGGGACTTGAGAATTTTCTCAAAGATCTTTCCCAGAACTGAGGTGAGACTGACAGGTCTGTAGTTCTCTGGGTCCTCCTTCCTCCCTTTCTTAAAGATAGGGACCACATTGGCCACCTTCCAGTCCTCCGGCACTTGTCCAGAGCTCCAAGAGAGCTCATATAACCAAGCCAAGGGCTCAGCAGTCACCCCCGCCAGCTCCCTCAGCACCCTTGGGTGCAGGTCATCCAGGCCCGCTGAATTTTGATTCTGGAAATGCAGCTGCTACAGCACACCTCCCTGATCAGTTGGAGTAGATAGCTTGGGCCTAGGCTAGCCTGCCCACCCTGCAATAGGGACTTTCTGGGAGAAGTGCAAAGCATCCTGGCATGCTGAGGAAGTGTGAGATAACTTTCATCTAGAAGGCATTTAGGACAGAAGTTCAGTAAATCAATTTAACCTAAATCAGTTAAGTCTGAAACTATTTCCATCCAGTTTATATTAAACTGTTTTGGCCATTTTGAAAGCAGGTTATGCACACTGAACTTCTGTTGTGTTACAGATTTGAAATGGTTTCAGCTCACTTATAACAGTTTGTAATTTTTGTCCCTAGCCCTAATGTCTCACGAGTGATTTGTTTGTTCTGCAAAATGAGATAGTTGAGACTGACTCTTTTACGCCCCTGACAGATGTTACAATAATGACATAATTCAGAGCAGAGGAATTTTATGCTGCATCTCAAGCACTGTGCAGCCTACAATGCTAGATGTGCATGGCAGAATGTGTGAAGTTTGGGATAGGGCATATATTCTCCAATCTCAATACAATTGTTCTCAATCTGATCCTTATAATTGGGTAGCAGGTGGCTCTGTCCTGGACTTTGGGACTGCTTCGTGACCTATCCCAATGCTCAATTGACCTTGAGTTTCCAGATGATGGGGCATGCTACATGTTCAATGTATGGTGCCATACAAACCAGCCAGAGAGATGTTCCATATATATTTGTGGAACATCTTTTTGACTGGTAGGGCTGTGCGAAGCTTTGGTTGCTGATTCGATTCAAAGAAGATTTGGCCTGATTTGGCGGTCAAATCTCTGAGTCCAAATCAAATCAGGAGACCCATTGATCTCTCTGAATCAAATTGGAAGCCTCCGAGATCAGGGGGCAGATGGAGCATCCCCTTCAGACAAGTTTGTCTCCCTTTCTAATGTTATCATTGTCATTCAGGATAATGAAATACAGATGTGAATTGGAGATCCACACACATACATATAAACATTCCAGTGAAGAAAGTATTACAAACACTATAAATTATTATCCAGTGTTAATGTTGCCAACCTGTAAGGAAGGGATATAAAGAAGTGAGGAAAGCAAAGCAGCCTACTAAGCACAGCAGCAATGTTATTTTATTCGGGTAAATCATGTGAGTTAGCCACACACATAGTATCATAGTAACTAGGGGCAGGAGGGACCTGAATAGATCATCTAGCCTGACCCACTGCCACAGGCAGGAATGAATGCTAGGCTCACAAGACCCCAGACAGGTGATCTTCCAAACTCCTCTTAAATTTGCCCAAGGTAGAGGCAAGGACTACTTCCTGGGGAAGTTGGTTCCAGATTTTGGCCAACCTAACTGTAAAATATTGCTTTCTGATCTCTAACCTAAACCTATTCTCCATCAGCTTATTACCATTGTTCCTTGTCACCCCAGGTGGAGCTGGGGAGAAAAGGGCTCTTCCCATTTGCTGTTGATCTCCCCTGATGATTTGTAGGCAGCTGCCAGGTCCCCCCTCAGCCTCCTCTTGCTGAGGCTGAACAGGTTCAGGTCCCTCAGTCTCTCCTTGTAGGGCCTGTCCTGCTGCCCTCTCACTAAGAAGTATCCTTCCTCTGAACCCTGGCTACATCCCTTTTGAAGTGCAGCGCCCAGTACTGGATGCAGTACTCCAACTGCGGCCTGACCAAAGTTGCATGAAGGAGAGTATCACCTCTCTGGACCAGCTTTAGATGCATCTTTGGATGCACGACAATGTGTGGTTGGCTTTGCTGGCTGTGGTCTGGCATTGGCAGCTCATGTTCATCCTGTAGTCAATAATGACTCCAAGATCCTGTTCTGCCTGTGTACTTTCAAGAGGAGAACTCCCTAGCCTGTATGTATGCTGTAGATTCCTTCTCCCAAGGTGCAGCACCCTGCATTTAGCTACGTTGAACCCCATGCTATTCTCATCTGCCCACTTTTGCAGTCTGTCTAAACCTATTTGCAGCCTCTCTCTTTCCCTTCAAGTGTGTCCACCTCATCCCACATCTTAGTGTCATCAGCAAACTTGGACAGCATGCTTTCCACACCCTTGTCCAAGTTACCGATGAAGTTGTTAAACAGTGTGGGCCTGAGGATTGAGCCCTGGGGTACCCCACTGCTCACATCTCACCAGGTTGAGTACAACCTGTCCACCACTACTCTCTGGATGTGCCCCATCAGCCAATTTTTACATGTCAGTCTGCAACTGGCTCTCACTGAAGAAGAGGCTCGGGCGATGCCCGCCCAAACCGGAGGAGAGCTCGGACATGCATGAGGAGAGATTCTGCATGCATTTGCAAGCCATGAAGGAGGCCTGATCAACCGACAATGACTCCCCGCCAGATTCATCTGATGCCCCATACCCTGCATGAGTGTGAGCTTCTGTGTGCCTGTGTTCCTGTTTGAGTTTGTAACTTCATGGAACGTGCCTACAGCCTAAGGACTGTAAGTAAAGAGTTTTTTAGCTTCCAACAACCTGCGTGTCTAGCACCTCAATTCCACTCCATCAGCAGCCCCATTCCTCCAGCGTTTCTCGGCCCCCCCACATGGCGTCATGAACAGGATCAGTATGCCAGGAAGACGCGATGGAGCTTGAATTAGTTAAGGGTTGTCCCTGTTGCAGTGGAAAATGCCACATGCTAGACGCCGCGGAGTTGGAAGTGCACATCGCTTACCATCAAGCGGGTGGAATGGGTGGAAGAGTTATGAGCGGTTGCCTTTCGCTTGAGGGAGAAGGGGACCCTGCGAAAGAGTGGGAAGTGATCCTCCATCCGAGAGCCTTCGGATGTGTAATGGGAAGCGAGTGGGACACGATGATGCCCAATGAAGTTTTGATGATCAAACTGTTCATCACAAATGTATTAATGTGTAGCTGTGGTCTGTTAGGATATTGCTTAATTAGATCTTTGGAGAACGAACTTGCTTCATTGTCTGCTCTTGTTTACACTCATTTGCAATGTCAATGGTGTGAATGTGATGTAACCGGTCCGAATGTGCTGCCGACACAACTGTGCCTTCCGCAAGGGGGCATGTCTGTGCAAAACAGTTAAATGCCTCAGCACAGCTGTGTTGAGCACATTGAGAGCACGGATACAGGGGTTTCACCCTGTAGCGCGGGAAAAGTTTCGGTGCATGGTCAGAGCCCGCCAAAACCTTATAGCTGCACCAGTGAGTGCATGTTTGTGATTGGCTCGCATTAAATTATGCATACGTGTCGATTGGCAATTAGCTCGCTGACCAAATAAGAGGCTTGGGCGATGCCTGCCCAAACCGGAAGAGAGCTCGGACACGCATGAGGAGAGATCCTGCGTGCGTTTCCAAGCCATGAAGGAGGCCTGATCAACCGACGACGACTCCCGGCCGGATTCATCTGACGCCCCATACCCTGCGTGAGTGTGAGCTTCTGTGTGCTTCTGTGTGCCTGTTTGAGTTTGTAACTTCAAGGAATGTGCCTACAGCCTATGGACTGTAAGTAAAGTATTTTTTGGCTTCCAACAACCTGCGTGTCTAGCAACTCAATTCCGCTCCATCAGCGGCCCCATTCCACTGGTGTTTCTCGGCCCCCACACCTGACAATATATTTTGAAACTAAAACGAAGTCATAAAATAAGAAATGTAATGGGCACAATGAGAGATCAATCATCTTCTCATCACTCATTTGTGTTTAAACAGAAATACAAGACATAGTGACAGTTATTGCTGTTCAGTGGTACAAGCCCTGCAGAAAACTGTAGAAAAACAATGTTACATTTAGTAATAGCAATGAGGAGATAAGAAGCCAGGAAGCTCTCATATTTTGAGTCTTGATTTCACTCCCCCTCCCATCTTGACTTGATTTACATGCTTCCAAAAGCTATTGCTTCTTGAGTAGCGTGCTTTCCCAAGCTTTTTAATGAAAGTAGAAGTTATTTAGTTCTGTACTCCTATTCTGACTTAGTAGATTCAAGCATTTCTTGAATGAGTTCAGAGTAGGTGCCTACACCACTTCTGGAGGGAGTCAATTCTAGGTCTTGGGGGCTCGGACAATAAAGAAATGTTTTCTTATGTCCAGCCTAAAATGGTTTCGGAGTTTATGACCGGTGGTCCTTGTTTTCCCCTGGGGAACTCTGGAGAACAGATGTTCTCCAAAATCCTGATGAACACTCCTTGTGTAATTATAGGTAGCCACCAGATTCCCCCCTGAGCCTGTAGTTTTCCAGACTGAAGAGTTCCATGGCTCTCAGCCTCTCTTCATAGGGCCTGTTCTCTTGCCCTCTGATCATGCGCGTGGCTCTCCTCTGGACTCTCTCAAGCTTCTCAACATCCTTCTTGAATTGTGGAGCCCAGAATTCAATGCAGCACTCCAGAAAGGTGTCACACTTTTTCCTAGTACTGGATGGAATCTAGTATTTAAGTGGAGATATTAGAATAGTAGGGGGCTTGGTAGTAATATGTGTTTTGTTTTCTCATTTTTTTTCTGCAATAAGGCAGCTGTTGCTGCTTTTTTTTTTTTTTTTTTTGTTCAATCCAAATTGGTCAAGAACATACAGAAGTGACTGCCATTTGATGCATTTTATTTGGCCTCATCTTTATTCTTGGTAGTTAAAAATAAAAATGAAGGAATGTACTTGAAGAACATGATTCATATTGGTTATTCTAGTAAATCAGCTCATATTCCACCACAAACCACTACTATCACCACTGTAAGCAACAAGTGGCTCCCTTGTTGATAGCCCAAATAGAAAGGTAAAAAAACAGCTGAGCTTGGAGGCCGAGATTTTTCTTATCCTAAGACAAGACTTTAGGGAAAGATGCAAGACTCACCATATTCTATACCACAATAGGCTTCAGGTTCTAGGACTAACCAGCTAGCACCTATCAAGAGCAGTATAATTACTTAGGGAAAAAAAAGCCCTTCAAAATTGTCTAAATGTTCAATAGTAAATAAAAAGATTCCACATACGTCAAGTGTTTTCACTTTTAAAGCAACTTATAATATAAAATACATTTTTAATGTGCCTTAAACACCATAATGGGTGATGTTTTAGATTCTTAGGCTAATGCAACAGGGTTGCTCTACAGTAAAACATTCTGAACATTTCACGTTCTGTAGGTAATTAGCTATTGCACATTAGCTCATTACTTTATAGGTGATAAATTACTGTGGGGAAAATGCTTTTAAATAGTTTGACAAGTTTAATTCATCTATTAAAACTTTGACTTTTGGGTGAATTTGCAGGAAAAAACTCTCTTCTTTCAAGGGCAGCTCAGGAACTGAAATCCCCAAGAAGTCATTGAATAAGTTGTATAAACACGAGTAGTGATTTAAATAGAATATATAACATTTATTTTTAAACTTAAAAATAAAATATCTGGGCAACAAACTACAGTGCAAAAGAGCCTACTCTGTATTCATCCAGTGCCCCAGGAACTCCAAAGCAAGTTAAAAAATGCTGAATCAAATTCCCAGGCTTTTCCAGCAGGCAGTGTTTTATTTAATTATTAAAAGCTATGTTAGAAGACATTGTTAATGTTGCAAATCTGAAGCACTCAACAGATAGGAAAAGTCAATGTTAATGTCAGCTCTTAATATTTTTAAATTACATCATGATATGCTATTTTTTCCACAGGTCCCTGCCTCATTCAGTGTAGAAGTCTCAGTTGTTCAATATTGTTTTCTCAGTTCAGTAGGTAGCCCTGTGACTTGTATTGTACTATATACAAGCCCTGATCTGTAGACAAGATTGTTCATTTCTTTTTCTTTTTTTTTCTTGAGGGTTTTTCTATGGTGCTCATAACTATAGTAGTTGGCTGCTTTAGAAACATTAACTTATTTTTAAAATAACCTCCTTATGCCAAAAACAGGTGAAAGAGTGGTAGCATTGTGTTACTAAGAAGCTTAGGTGCAGAGAGAATGAGGACAGAACTTTTCAATTATTGTTAGTATCTAATATGAGACACTTGACTTCTCAAAGTGCTTAGCATTACATAGCAACTTATATTTTGAAAGTTTATCTCCCACTGTTAGTACTGTAACAGGGCTTTCTTGGAGCCGGTCTTCCAGTGGCCCACCCACCTGTTTCTGAGCCAGCAGCCTGCCTCCTTTCTTGCCATGCCTTGTTGATATGTAATTATGATCTTAATTAGGCAGGAGGCTGCCCATTCTTGCTGCGATGATAGGGGGCACTATCTGCAGCTCTGTTCCTCACCTACACTGCAGCTCAAGCCTCGCAGATGGCATCCACAGTTCTTAACATCACCAGCCCCACACTGGGCCCCAGAATCCTTCCAGTCAGACCCCAACTGGATCCCTCCAATTGGGCAGCCTACTCCACCCTCATTCTAGGCTACCTAGCTCCCTGAACTGTTCCCCATCTCGGGTGTGATCCCCCTGGGACTTTGGCTACACAGGCCCTGGCCTCAGCTCCAAGGCCAGTCAGAAACCTCAAGCCCTCAGCTCTGGGTATCCTGTGTGGTGGGCCCCTGGCCCTTTTGACTATTCTAGTCCTGGCCCTAGCATTTACCAGTCAAGGGTGTTTTAAGTCAGGCTTCTTAAGTCTATAGCTCACTGTCTAACCTGGATCCACCTTTTTGGTCCTACCATGGGGTAACCCATGCAGTTGTGAGGGCTGGGGTTATTAAGGCACCCTGACCTGCCTTTCACCATGGTGGTAACTGGCCTGGTATTTCCTGGGCACTCCTGTGCCACTGGGAGCCCCACCAGGCTACCCACTCCCAGCAGGGTACAGTTTTAGGTCATGCCCAGGACTAGGAGCCTCCAAACCAACTCTGTAAGCTCCTGCCCTTTCCTCCAGGGTGTTGCATTCAGGCAGTGTTTCTGCCTGCTCTGTCAGTAGTGAACTCCTCTATTTGTATAGGCAGTCAAAGATCTAAAATAGCCGGTGCAATCGAGCACCTGCTGGCTGATTGGCTCAGCCCTTAAAGTGGCAGGCACCAACAGTGCCCTGCCACAGTACTTAAAAGGCATGTCTGCATGTGCCAATTTAAGGTGCATTGGCCATTTTTAAGGCACATTAAGGGCATAGGTCTACACGTGTGTGCCCTTAATTCACCTTAAAATGGTGATTTTAGACTATTGGCACCTAAATTTGATACCTGCAAATGTGTCTTAATGCACATGTAAATGCACTAAGGCACATTAATGCAGTGTATGTTGACTAACTTGGGACTAACTTTAGTCCCAAGTCAGTCTGAACACCACATTAAAGTGCCTTAGCATGTGCATGTGTAGACGTGTGCTGAAATAGCCTTAATGTGCATTAGGCAAATGCACATTTAGTTTAGGTGCATGTAAAAGCATGTGTAGACATGCCCAGAGAGTCAGAACTTAAGTGCCAAGATAGGTACTGAAATATGTGGAACTTGGAATTAGGGAACATCTCTACCTCTGGCTCACTTATCAAAACACCAGAAATCTGTGGCAAAGTGAATTCAGCCTTTCAAGGCAGCTTTTTCTTTATTGCCTCTAATCCCAACTTTCATTCAGTATAGGAATGTTACCTTCTTGCAATAAGGGAATTACAGAATTGACACACACTAGTCTCATTCACTAGAGGCATGTCTACATGAGACACTTAATGACTAGTAGATTAATTCTACTGCACATTAGTGCGTCACGGTAAAAACTGTGCTAATGTGGTAACGCATAGTAGAATTAGTCTACTGCACACTAAGCGTCACAAAAAGACCATGTGCTGGCAGTGCTCTGCAGTAGTACTGGTTACTGTGCATCTCGGTAGTACCTTATATTAGAGGAACTAAACTTCATGCTCAGTCACAATGACACATTAATGCACATGTAGACACACCTTATGCAACCCAATTTATTCCCAAAACACATTCATTTTGTGAAGTAAAAAAAGCAGGAGTTCTGTGGATATAATAATCAGGTGATTATGTTGTAAATACAGGCTTGATTCTGGCACTTCCTGCGGATTTAAAACATATATGGTTGTATATTGACACCCACATGATCATCAGTAGTAATGGAACATGAGCTGATTTACTAGAATAACGCATATGAATCATGTCCTTTAAGTACATTTCTTCATTTTTAAGTGATCTGAGGCACATTTAAAGTACTCCAGTGCCAAAAAGTTCTATGTACTCCGTTGGAACTGTAATTATTCAGAATATGTATCAAGATAATATATGCATTTCCATTATGCAGAGATTCTGAATAAACTATATACACAAGGCAAGTGTAACCCAGGCAACCCACCACCAGTCCAGCCCTAGGGGCATCCTGGAGGCAGTCTGCTTTCAAAATTGCTTTTAAAAAAGTCAGCCACAAAACAAATTGTAAATTTAATGGAACTTTCAAAAGGGGAGGTTTCAAATGTGAACATACTTTTCTTTTAGAAAAAAAGCAAAAAGAAGAAAGCTAGTGTACCTCAGTTATTCACAGTACATCTCATGTGAGGCTTTTAAGTTTAGAAGAGGGGAGAAATAATTTTACAAAATGTCTAATAATGCCACCATTAATGAAAGGGGCAGCAACACAAATGTGAAAAAATAAGGCACATTGCATATTCCAGTATGTCTCACCTAAACCCCATATTAAACTTTGTGCCTTTGGTAAAATTCTGATTTGCTGTTTAGAAATCAAGTAAACACTAGAACTATGGAATTGCAAGTACTTGCACACTTTCTGAATAGCTAAAAGATATTTCCACTTTAAGGATCCATTATTGTTAGGGAAATAAATACCTTTATTCATTGCACCTATTATTCTACACTAAAGCCCTAGAAGTTGCAGATGGTATGTGGGGGTTACGTGCTTTGAAATTTAGTACAAAGTGTATTAAAGTTTACATTCTACCAAAACAAAAGAAAGAGTTGTATCTTCATTTATATACTATATTCCCTTCACATCTTGGATGAGAGCAATGACCCTGTGGAAATGTTCAGCCCATGCTGAGCAACTGCCAGGATCAGGGCTTGGTGAAGTTTGCATGTACTTGAACAGGTCCTCAAGAAATCAATACAGGGGTGGGCAAAATATGGCCTGTGGGCCAGATCCGGCCCACCAGGCCATTCTATCCAGCATGCAGGGCACCTAAAAAATTTAGAAAATTAATACTTATGTGCTCCTGGCTGCCTTTCAAAGATGACCGGAGCCAGGGGCAGTAGGACCCAGGGGAAGCTTGCAGAACTCAGGAAAAAGGCTGGCCTGGCCTGCCCCCACAACCCCATCCTGCCCCACCACTGCAAACCAGAAGCCTTTGCTTGCCCCCACTTTCATGCCTGCTCCAGCACCACGTGGCCCCAGGCTGCATCACTGGACCGCAGAATCATGGGACTGCACCAGTATCCCAAGGCCAGAAGTGGTGCTGTGTGTGTGCATGTTCGTGTGAGTATAGTGAACGAGGCACAGTGTGCACGTGTGTATAGTGAGGGGGTACAGTGTATGTGTGTGTGTGTTCATAGGGCCAGTATCATAAGCACACCCCACTACTCATGTGTATCCATACACCCCTGGCACTGCCATACACACAGCCCCTCATCCCTTCACACACTCCAGCTACCCTTCCCCCCCACACAACTCCTCACAAAACCCTTACCCACCCGCATAATCACATACCCACATGCTCCCTCACCCCGCACCCACAACCCCCTCACAAATCCCCCACACATACTCACACCTTTCCTACAACCCACATATCCACACACCCACAGCATCCCACAAACCTATACCCACCACACCATGCCCCTCAGTCCCCCACAGTAGATAGGAGTAAGATTTCATTTTAAGTAATTGTGTGATCACCATTGTGTACACTACACAAATGCATGTAAATCGGGATGAAAATATTTTTTAAAATCAAATCAATTAATGTTGTAGATGCTTGATTTTTAGAATATAATTTGGTATTTTTCTGGTTCTGAGACAGCAGAACCCCTTGCTGAAAGGAGTACTTCTGGGGGCAAAGGTTGTGGGCAGGGGGTGGGACTTCCAATCCCAAGATGGTGAAGTGCGGGTAGGGTACCTGCCAAGGGGTGGGGCTACCCATGTGGCCCTCAACAGCTTGCCAAAACTCAATAAGCCACCCTTCCCCCAAAATAATTGCCTGCCCCTGTCTTAATATCATACTTTAAATGGAGTAGCAAGGCAATAGAGATCCTATAGGCATTCTTAATATATATTTTACATTTCAATTTACTATTTTTGACAATTTCCTTTGTTGGGTTAAAGAGGGGAGTCCTTGTTGGGAGATCAGTATAGTCCCTTGTGCAGTTTAGACAACTAAATGAGAAAAACTGAAATACAGTGGGTACAATTATAAGGTTTGATTCTCCTATCTTTTACAATAGTTCCCTACTCCTGTATCAGTAGTAATTTTATAGCTAATATGACAAACCAGACTCATAGTATTTTTACAGCACATTTCCCCTGTAGTGCAGTCCTCATAAGTGTGGGGGCTGAGTGTGGACGGTGGGGCTGTTGGTATACTTCGACCGATGGAGCAGAATTAGGCACAGATGCGTATTGGTTAACTTGAAATAACTTCACTTACAATACTGAAGTACAGGGACTCGCGTTGATGTACACAGAGTAGGCACCTTCCGTAAGAGTTACACCGGGGAGCACATAAATGCTCTATTCACACTTCTGCACCGGCAGTTCCCCTTTACAGCGACTCCAAAACCAAACCTACGGGGAACTCGAGAGCTCTTCGCACATCCAAACAATGTATTTAACTGTGATGGGGGCGTCTGGGGGGAAAGGGAGCCGTGGACACAAGACCTCCAGTGAGGGTGATCAGGCTTCTCTGATGTTGTGTGGGTCCTAAGCTGGTTCCAGAAATTTCTCCCCTTTTATAAGCTACAGAGCCAATCAAAATGTGCCGTGTGTGTCAGATGACTTCAGTCAGGAGACTGTGACTGCCGGCCGTGCAGCCACATGCCTCATTAACACTCTGATCGTAACTCCTTCACATTTAGAACACAATCTACTCTCATGTTCTGCATCGGACTGGCATTTGGTCACTTTTTATCTAGACATACTGGCGTTTGGTCACCTTTTCTTTATCATAGTAAGGTATACATCTGTCTAGACCTGATGGAGGTAAGCTCATCTACATCAGATGATGTCTGTCCTTATGATTTTTACTAGATACTTATTTGTATGCAGCTCTCCTGAATGGCTGAAATATGTTTTGAAATGGTAGGTTTTTTTTCTTTAGCATTCATTATAGTGTATGTGCTCTTTTTATTTTCTTTTAAAGCTGATGTTTTGAAGTAACTTCACATTCATGAGTCAAAGAAAAGACCAAATAAAGCAGTAAAACAACTATTAAAACAGGAACAAAAAAGTTGATTGATGTGGATTTCATTTCCTCCCTGTGTAAGTGATCCATTAATCACAAGCTGAACAAACCTAAAGTATTACAAATATATATGTGTACATGTATAAAAATGTAATTAACTGGCATCAGCCCCTGTTGCAAGTTATGGCACGTCATAAAAATAACAAATCTGCATACAAACACATATTGCCACTATTCATTTTTTTCTCATCTGAGAAGTGACTTGGTAAAAGTAGGTTTTTTAAATAGTTATTTTAATATAGTATGATATACAATTCTATTTAAGTAACAGAGAAAGGGCATATTGATTTTACTAGTAAAGCTGAACTAGGGTATTTTGTTTCTACCAGTAGTTTGGGCCCCTAAATTTCATACCTGTCAGTCTTACTGGGCAGTACATCACAAGGGTTTTTTTCTTTTTTCCTAGCTAAATAAGTCCTTTAGGATTACTTTTTCTAAAGGTGAACATAATAGAACAATATTAAATATTCTAATAAATGAAGTTCTACTACTACCATATAGCAAAAGGGTAGTCAAGTCCATGTAATAGAAACATATAAACTTGGGTAATAGCATTCAGGAGTACTATAAAATGAAAATCATAAGACACTGTAACAGGATTGTGAAATGTGATAGTCGATCAAGGATTTTGTGGAGTTTTAAATGATATGAAGCAAAGGGTTTATAATGCCATTTATTTAAAGAATGTTCTATCCTAGTGGCAGACAAGACAGTTTGATACTAATCCTTAATAAAAATACTTTGGACAGTTTTGTCTGGTCTGTTAGTTAAACTGGTGTTCCAGGCCAAGAACCAGAAAGAAAGGAACTGTAATAGCAGTCACCATAGGACAAGTAGTAATATATCATGTGAGTTCTTCATCTACTCCACTAAATTGTTAAAGTGACTATATATTTTTTCTTAAGTTATCACTTCTGATAAATCAGTGCATCTGAAGCACAGGGTAATCAGTAGCCAGAGATCATGGGTCACGGCCAAAAGAAGCTCTTACACCCTTGATATATGAGTTGGGTCAATTTTAGGTGTATAAATCTAAGACTTCAGGCTAGAATCCCCCTGCTCTGTGGCTGTCTACATCCAAGTGCATCTAAAAATCTATTGACAGTTTTCTGTTTGACTTGAAGTCCTGCTCCTGAGCATGCCTAGAACAGCTTGCCTTTAGCCTCTAGGCACCTAACTCCTCCTGAAACCTGATTGGAATTCAGATATGAAACAGAAGAGCAACTAAGTCTTGTGAGAGATTGTGCAAATGTAAGACACACTAGCTGCCTTGCTTGCCTGGGTCAAGCATTGAAACAAGCTACCCAGAGCAGCTGTGAAATTTCCATCCTTGGAAATTTTCAAGAGAAAGTTAGACAGGTGCTGTACTTGACTTGGGTGTTTTAATTAGGGATGTTCCTTGCTTGTGGGGTCCCTAATAGACTTACTTTTCTATGATCCTATGATCTTTTTTTCTATTTCTTTGCTTAATTTAATGTAGAATTAAACCACTGGTATAAGCCATATGCAAAACCAGGGGGGGGGGGGGGGTTTAGCCCATTCCTTCAAACTTTACAAAAACCAATCATTTTAA
>JAGPOW010003316.1:23164668-23193583 GCA_030014935.1 Caiman crocodilus | reverse complement strand
TGTCTTCGAGGCCCCTTGCCTAGTACAGCTGTCTCCTCCTTATCACTGCAGATGGGCATATTCACAAAACAATCTTCCAGTCTCGCCTTGTATCCTGTCGCGGGAGGAAGGCTCGAGGCCATTTATCATGCCTTTAGAAAAATGGCTCAAGGTTATTCACAACAATCTGTGACCACAGAAAATAGTATCTTTATCCTCCATGTAACCCCCACTTCAGGTATGTGAAGACTGCTGTCATATCTCCCTCAGTCTTCTCTTCTTCAGACTAAACAATCCTAGTTCTTTTTTTCCATGTCATGTTTCCCAGACCTAATAATTTTCACTAGATTCTTTCTAATTTATCCACAAACATGTTGAAGCGTGGGTATGTACCAAAACTGGAAACAGGTATTCGAGGTGAGGTGCCATGAGTGCCAAATAGAGTGGAAGGATGCAGAGGCAGGATCTGGAGGGGTTATAGTGGTGGGAGCACAGCTGGGGACTTTTCAAAGTCTTCAAAGAAGGTAAGAAGTTCTCCATCCCCTCTGTGCTCAAAGGCACATTCTCTCTTCTCCCCTTCTATTCCATCTTCCCCCATTTGTTGCTGCTAGTGTTTCAGTGATGTGGGGAGCTCCGGTCCCACTCCAGCTGAGCTGAGCAGGGGTTCAGCCTGGGGAGCGGCAGATTCTTCCTCCCTATGCTTGATCCTGAGAAGGAGGATCTGGGGAACTACACTAATTTGTAAGATTGAAGACTGAGCTGCCCCTACTTGTGAAGACTGAAAGAAAAAAGCATTAAATACTTCAGCTTTCTGTGCTTTATGAGATTGCCTTCTACATTCAGGGAACCTGTGCTTTTCCTGGTCATCATCTTTTTTCTGGCATACTTGTAGAGTCCTTCTTTATTGTTTTTTATATCCTTTGCTGGTTGCATGTCAAATTGTGCCCATCATATCATAATAGTTTGGCTTTCCAGATTTTTCTCCCTTTGAACCCATGAGTTACTCTTATATTCTTCCCTAGTAATATCATTTAGCTTCCAATTTTTTTAGGATTCTATTTTTAGTTTCACAATGGCAAGTTCAAGCTAATTGTTTGCTTACATCCTCAGTGAAGAGGGAGAAGAATGTAATAATGGGTAGTCTGACTTTTCATCTCTGTTCACTCACCAATGCAGCTGGGAGGCAGCACAGGAGAAGAGAAATGGATGAAATGGAATAATTTACTGCTGGTATGGTTGTTATTACTTTGAATTCTTTCAAAGAAAAAGGCTGTTAAGTTTTAAGGCATATTTAGATGGAGGTTTTTAAAAAATATTCTGATTCTCTATAGAAAATTCAAAAAATCATTTTTGGCCCCAAACCAGAATTTACTATAGAGAAAATCAAATTCTAATACTTTGGCTTGTTAAACTTGTTTCATTTCAGGGCTTTTGACAATAAATTGTGTTAGCCTAAGTTGTTATGATATTCATAGTGACTTTTAACTGGGAGATTTCATGTTCCTATTCTTCCTGACAGAATAGGCTGCCTAGACAAATTATGCTCCCTCACAACATAGTCTCCCCACTTTTATAGTACACCTCTTCCCATTGCAGTACATTGTGAAAGACACACAGCAGGACATAGTCTGTCAGGGGAGCCTAGCCCACAAAAGGGGATAGAGGAAAAATGTTGTTCTGTTATGAACACCATAGTCTCTGCCTGATCTGGGAGAATAACATTTACTTTGGAAGTCTAGAGTTAGACATTTGGATGATGTGGCCAGCCTAGCAAAGTTGATGTTGGATGATTGTTGCCTCAATGCTTGTGGCATTTGCTTACAAAAGGACACAAATGCTGGTGTGTCTATCTTCCCACTGGATTTGAAGGATTTTCTGTAGGCAGTGTTGATGGCACTTGTCCAGTGACTTGAGGTATCTCCTGCACGTTTTCCACAATTCAGCTCCATACGGTAAGGTGGAAATCATAACTGCTTGACAAACCATGAGCTTGGTTTCAGATCTGATATCACAATCTTCAAGGACCCATTTTCTCAGATGTCCAAAAGCTGAAATTGCAAATTTTAGGTGATGTTGGATTTCTTCATCAATGCAAGAGACTGCTTCTGAGGTATGGGATAATACTCAATGTTCTCCAGAGTCTCACCGTAAATCTGAATTACTGGAGCTGGGGACTGCTCATTGAGTGCTTGCTGACGGAGGACCTGTGTCTTGTGAATGTTAAGCATCTGTCAATGTTCTTGTATGCCTTGGTAAAGAGGTCAATGATTTCCTGAAGGTCTGCTTCCAAGTGAGTACATGTTTACAGCACCATCAGCCTACTGGAGTTTGATGATTGAGGTTGGGGTGGTTTCGTAGTTTCTAGGGTTGGAAGGGACCTGAACAGATCATCAAGTCCAACCCCCTGCCCTGGGCAGGAACGAGTGCTGGGATCATAATACCCCAGCCAGATATCTATCCAACCTCCTCTTGAAGGACCTGCAAGGTAGGGGAGAGCACCACCTCCCCTGGGAGCCCATTACAGAGCCTGGAAGCCCTAGCCGTAAAGTAATGCCTGCTGATATCCAGCCTGAATCTACTCTCAATCAATTTGTGGCCGTTATTCCTTGTTATCCTAGGTGGTACCCAGGGGAATAACCTGGTCTTGGTTTTGGTTCAGACTTAGCTGAGATTAAACAGCTGAACATCCATTCAGTAGTTTAGCTCCACTCTGACTGGAAGCTTGGTGGTAGTCAGTTGTAATATCACAGTAAGAAGAGTTTTGGAGCAATGATGCAGCCTTGCTTAACTACCATCTTAAACTCAAAGTAATCTGTAATAGATTCATTACTGAGAATCATTGCTCACTTACCATCCTGGAGCAGGCAAAAAATACTGATGAATTTCAGTGGAAATCCATACTTCAGAAGGAACCTCCACAGTCTGTTTTGGCTGGCAGAGTTGAAGGCTTTCATGAGGTCAAAGAAGGCCATGAAGAGAGGTTTATGTAGTTCCCAGCACTTGTCCTGCAGCTGACAAGCAGTAAAGATCATATCAGTGCCTCTTGATGCCATCTAAACCATACTGACATTCCAGGAAGAGCTCTTCAGCAAGTGGAAGGAAACAGTTCAGGAGGATTATTGCAATGATCTTTCCTGTGGTGAACAGCAAGCTTCTCCCTCTTTAATTTCCACAGTTGGACCCGTCTCCCTTCTTGACAATCATCATGATTATGGCATCCCTAAGGTCATCTGTCATTTTCTCATAATTACAGATCCTTAAGATGAGGGCATGGAGCTGTGATGTGAGCTCCTTTCCCTGCCTGCTTGGAGATTTCAGCAGGGATTCCATCAGCTCCAGATGCCTTATCATTTTTCATGTGGTTGATGGCTTTCCTCACCTTATAGTTTCATAGTTGTTAGGGTTAGAAGGGACCTCAATAGATCATTGAGTCTGACCCCCTACCTTGAGCAGGAAAGAGCACTGGAGTCGTATGACCCCAGCCAGGTGCTTGTCCAGTCTTCTCTTAAAGACCCCCAGTGTAGGGGAGAGCACCACCTGCCTTGGAAACCCACTCCAGATTCTGGCAACCCTTACTGTAAATAAGTTCTTCCTGATGTCCAACCTAAATCTGCTTTCTGTCAGTTTGTGGCTGTTGTTCCTGGTTATTCCAAGGGGTGCCCTGGCAAACAAAGCATCTCCTATTTCTTGCTGTCCCTTCTCCCCCAATTAACTTGTAAATGGCCACAAGATCCCCTCTCAGCCTTCTCTTGTGGAGGCCAAAGAGATCCAACTCCCTCAGTCTCTCCTTGTAGGGCATTACCTGCAGGCGCCTACCCATACGAGTGGCCCACCTCAGGACCCTCTCAAGGTTATCTACATCCCTCTTGAAATGTGGCACCCAGAACAGGATGCAGTATTTCAACTGCAGCCTGACCAGTGCTGCATAGATGGGAAGTATCACCTCCCTGGACCTGTTTGTGATGCACCTGCTAGTACACAACAGAGTGCAGTTATCTTTACTGATTACTTTGTCAAATTGATGACTCGTATTCATCTTGGAGTCAGCTATAACTCTGAGATTCCTTTCTGCCTCTGTTGATGAGAAGGTCATCCCCTAGCTTATAGCTGTGTTGGTGATTCCTTCTTCCTAGATGCAGCACTTTGCACTTGTCTTTGTTGAACTGCATTCTATTCTTTTCTGCCCACTTCTCCAACCTGTTCAGGTCCACCTGGATTCAATCCCTTCCCACTAGTGTGTTTAATGTACCCCATAATTTTGTATCATCTGCATATTTGGGTAGAGTCCTCTCCACACCCTGATCCAAGTCGCTGATAAAGACATTGGATAGCACAAGACCAGGGATTGAGTCCTCCATTGCCCACATCTTTCCAGGTCAATACCGAGCCATCCACCACCACTCTCTGTGATCCTTAAGCCAATTTGCCACTCACCTGACCATGTAATCATTTATGTCACAGCCACTCAGTTTGTTTATGAGAATAGGATGAGCTACCATATCGAAGGCCTTCTTAAAATCTAAGTAGATGACATCTACCTCAACTCCTGCATCTAACCATTTTGTGACCTGGTTATAAGAACAAACAAGGTTAGGCAGGGAAGATCTACCTGCTATGAACCCATGCTGGTTGCCCTTCAGCATTATTTTTTGTGCTGTGACATTAAAGGCCCCCCCCAATGAGTGCCTTTAGTATCCCCCCATCCTGATGTCTTTGGTGCCCCTTAGTACTTACTAAACCCAGTGCATGCTCACCGATCTTAGCTTCTCTTTTTCCTTTGCATCTCTGTCTCCCGACAAACATAGTTTAAAGCCCTACGTAGGAGATCAGCCAACCTGTAAGAGAACAGACTCTTATCTTTCAAAGACAGATGAAGACATCCCAGGATGCCTCTTTCATGGAAGTGTGGATTGTCAAGGGTTGGAGGGATTCTGAGGTTGTCTCTGACTGGATGTTGTGGGAAAGAGTTGATAGTACTTTCATCAGCAACGGAGTCTTGATTGAAAAGGTCTTCAAAATGCTCCTTCCAACAGGTGTAGATGGATCTGCTTTCCTTGATCAGGTCTTCTCCATCCTTAGGTCTCAAGCAGGTTGGTCCCTGAATGCTTAGACCATAAGTGGCTTTGGTAGTGCTGATAAAAACACACTTATTGTGGATGTTGGTGAGATGTTGATTCTCCTTTGCCTTGTCTTCCCATTTTCTGTTCTTCGTATCATGGATCCTCCTTTGGACCTCTGCCTTGACTTATTGGTGATTTAGTTTCTTTGCTTGGAGTTGATATCATTCTGCCAAGCACAGAAGGCCTTACACTTGCTGTTGATCAACTCTTGGATTTCTTAGTCATTCTTATCAAACCAATCTTGATGTTTCCTGATAGAAAATCCAAGTGTCTCTTCATAGGCACTGATGATGATGGGCTGGAAGGCATCAACATTCTCCCACTATTGTTGGGAACTCCCAAGTGCTGCTGATAGTCTCCTCTTGGTGTTGGTTGGAGTTCACCAGACTTCTTATGGAGGCACTGGTGAAAGAGGTCGCACGTGACTGAGTCCTTTATGCTTCAACACTGATCTTTCATCAGCATTGCTTCTTATGCAGCTGTTATTTTGTAGCCAGTTTGATGACATAGCTGAGCAGATGATTTGGTGATCGGTCCAGCAGTCATCTGCTCCTAGCATAGCTCAGGTGATGTGGACATCTTTGCAATCTCAGGCATGAACAATGCTGTAGTCAATCAAATGCCATTGCTTAGTTTGTGGGCATTGCTATTATGTCCTGTGCCTGTTTTTCTGTTGGAACAGGGTGTTTGTGATGGCGAGTCCATGTTCTGTGCATTTGGTCAAGAGGAGGAGGCCATTAGAGTTGACCTTCCAACTCCTTCCTTGCTTATAGTTGCATTCCAGAGTTTCAAGTCCCTTCCGACTCTGACATTGAAATCACTGAGCAGAATAAGTCTGTCTCCCTCCGGAACATCATAAAGGACTTGGTCAAGACTGGCCTAGAATTCTTTCTTGGTTTTATCAGCGGCATCAAAAGTCAGGGCATACATGCTGATGACAGCAGCATATTGGTTCCTTGCCAATTTAAGATGGAGAGTCAATGAGGCACTCGTTAATTCTGATACGAAACTAATTGAGTTGGTTTATGAGTTCATTGTTGGGTTCCTTTCTAGAAGAAGGCATAGCCACCTCCTTATTTATGAGCTGGTCATCTGCTGCTCACTGGGTCTCATTCAGTGCAGTGACATCAGTATTGTGTCACCTGAGTTCTCGAGCCACAACTGTGATGCAGAGCTCTGGGTATTCACCTTTAGGACTATCCATGAAGGTACTGATTGTGTGTCTTTGTTGCTTTCAGCTGCTGTAAAGGTGATCCCACTGGGCATGGTTATCCAGTCAGCCAAAAAGGTTAGGCAGACTATGTTTAGGTCACCTTTCTAGCTCCCTCCCTTTGTGGGATGAGCAAAATGGATTCTGAAGAGGGCTGCTCAGTCGCAGTTGCCGTCACTAATTCACATGCCTGCCTTGTCCAAATGCATAGGTAAGCTAGAAGGAAAAATAAACTGCTGGTGGAGAAATAAATTTAAAATTAATTTTTTCTCATGACATTTACTCAGAATGGTTTTGACATATGCACGCGTAATTTCAAGCACAAAGTTTGTCTGGTGTATGTAAGTGCTTCTGTACTGGATGTATGGTCACAGACTTTATTCTTAACACTGAAAGGTACAACTATATAATTTTGTCAAGCTCATTGACCTGCTGGCTGTATTTTGCCCACCCCTGCTCTAATAACTCCATTTGTTCAGTGTATTCATATCTAACTTTCTGTTACTTCTCATCAGGGATCCTGGCTTTCTCTGTTAATAAATCCAAAATTCTCTGACTAAAAACCCCAAAATCTGTGTTTTTGCAGGATTAAAAAGAAATGCCTCTCTCTCTCTCTCTGTGCATATATATGTGTGTGTTGGTTGAACACAATGTTTTATTGATATATTTACAATTTTACAGCAGTTTGGAAACCTACCAGTGCCTCAATCATTATAATAAAATCAATTCTAAATACATATATGTTTTAGTATTTGATTTTGGGGTTTTTTGTCATGGAAAATTAGATTTTCCCCTGCTCCCATCACTCACCAGGATGTGGGTCCAGCTGCAACTTCCCCCAGCTGTTTTGTGGTAATGAGCACCTCTAATATGCCAGTGTTGCCCCTGTCCGTGCTTTTGCCCCTCACTCTCAAGCTCCCCCCCCGCAGCCCTGCCAGTGTCCGTCATTCCTGACCTGCAGCCCTCTGGCTCTGTCAGTGCCCCTCACTCCCAACCCACAACTCTCTGTCCCCACTGGTGCCCCTCACTACTGCAGCTCCCTGCTTCCCCCAGTCTTTCTGGAGGGGGCCCTAGGCCCCATCCCCACCAGTGAGTGGGGCAGGGTATGAGTTCGTGGGAAAGACTGTGTGGGGAAGGAGGTACATGGGCATAGTAGGGGGCATGGGGTCATGTGCCCCTCCAAATTTCTGCACCAAAGGGGGCATGAGGCTCCATCCTGGCTGGACCAGCACTGGGCAGGAGCCCAGTGGGTGGGACCTGGCATTGGAGGGTAGAGCAGGGCATGGAGACTTGGTGCTGCCATTGCTGGGAGTCCTGCACCAGCTGCACTGCCATGGCCACCAAGGTAAGGCACCACTGCCTGCCAAGTAGCAGCAGAGGCAGCAGCAGCCATGGTGGCTGAGGCTCATGGAGGTAGTGGAGGAATAAATCCAGTCACCTCATGGGCTGGAGAGAGGAGGGAGGGGATGCCTGTACCACTACCCTGCCCTGGGCTGGGTCTTCTGTGCTGCATCACATGACCTGGCCACATCTCTCCCTCAGGCAATGTATCCTGGACATCCCACCCCTGCCCCTCAGAGCACAGGCACTGCCTCCCAGCCCAGCCGGCACAGCCACACAGCTTCCTGCCACCCCTGATTGACCCCCTCCCTCTTCTCCCGCTGGAGGGGCAGGAACATCAAGGTGGGCTTTGCAGATAACAATGTGGAACTGAGCTTGCCAGTGGCACCAAACTTGCCTCAGACCTCCCTGGCCCATTGCAGCCCTGGTGCCTGGACACCTACCCCCAGCACTAGCAGACACCCATGCTGTGTCACAGGCATAAATTTATAGACTCCCACACAGACATAGCTTATACACGCTTATATACTCCTCACATACCCTTCACATCCCTGCCACGCACACGCACATGCGCGCATGCACACACCCACCCGCCCCTGGACAGTTTCCAATTCCTGGCCCTCCAACCCTACCTCCCACCCCCAGTCCTATAGACTGGCTTGTATCCAGCTTCCTGAGCTCCTTGCATATGGTGCCCCCCTGCCTCCAGTTGCCCTCCCCCAGCTTCAATCAGCTTCTACAAGCTTGACGGCAGAAACTGCCAGCCTACAAAGGGAAACCTGCAGAAACTGCCAGCCTACATAGGGAAACCTGTGACTTCCCACTTCGAAAGGAAAATCCATGTTTTTCTTTTTTAAAGGGGAAAATCTGTCCCTGCTTCTCACACATTCAAATATATAAAATCTTGTGCAAAGGTACTGATAACTGTTGCAGAGGTGCAGTTTAAGTAATAAATATTAAGGAACATGAATATTATATTTCAATAACTTAATATCAGTCAGACTGAAAGAGTCTTAAAGGAGCAAGATAAATCTGAATACTCTACAAATCTTTACAATGCTAAATTGTAATTTATCTTTACAAAGATAAATCTGAATGCTTTACAAAAGAAATCTTTACAGTCTGGTCTCTTTAGCCAAATAGTAGAGGAATTCATAAGTGAAGGTTAAAAGAAGTAAAAGGAAAAAATATAGCTTAATGTATTATCTGGATGTTCATGTAGGAGACTAACAAACCAATCACATTAGTTTGAGAATAAACCATTTCTCCCGGGACAAAGTGAAATAGTTCAGACATCCATGTTCATTGGGATAAATCCTAAAAAGATTCATGGGATTAGAAGCACTAACAGTTTATCCCAGCACATCCAAAGTGCATGTGAATATTTATTCCAGGATTGCATCATTCAATCAATGGCAGAAAAAGTGAAAGTGCATTAAGCCACTTACTAAACCTTGGTTAAAAGAGTGATGTGTGTACGTGTCAATCCCAAGATATTTCTGTTCCAGGACCAACACAGACACAACTTGTCCAGAGACAAATACAGTGTCTGTACCTAGTCCAAGACTGGCTTCCAATATTTAGTATGTATTTGGAATATGACAGAAGTATTAATCACATACATTATAGTGAGTCTGGGAAACCTAATTATCTTTGGGTTGTGCATGTGGGTTAAGCAGAGCATTGAATGCTTGCTGTTTGGGAATAAATTAAAACGTTAGTGTTTCAGACAACACTGGATTTTCCACTTGTCGTACTGAATCTGAAGAGAGAGAGCTTTTCAGGTGAAATTGGAGTTGTCAGAAAGAATGTTTCTGAAGAGGTGCGATGATTTCTAGCTCTCTTATTTGATGTCTGTCCCTAGTTCTGGCTAAGCAGTTTGTTAAGGGTACCCAAGTGGGTAACTTAGAATTTTTCAATTTATGCTAGAAATTATGGTTACATCTGGGTTGAGGAGAAATGACTCCCCAATGCCCTAGAAGAGACCTCGCTGAAACAGTGCTTGAGTATTGCCAACCCTAAACATTCCAAAATCATGGGCCAGACCTCAAAAATAATAAACATAGATAAACAATAATCATTTGTTAAAATATTGAGGTTTCCTCTTTTAATGCTAATTTTGAGACCCACTTCAGCTTCATTTGTGTGTTGGTTTCTGAGACTTTAGGATGGGTTATATCTTTCAAGGTTTTCCTAGTGTAACCACAATGGCTAGAAATTTATTTTTAAAATCTGTGAAAGCTGAGATTCTTATCTGATCACATGAATCCAAGACTTAGGAGGTTTGAGAGAAAACATCAAATATCACAAGACTTGCAATAAAATTGCTGCAGCCAGCAAAACTTAGTAAAAAGAATTTATCTCAGTGCATGTAGGGAAGGATTTTTTTTGATCCTTTAAAAGGGATCAGTCACAGATTTATACCGTTTTGCTTTTTGCTGTTGCCTCACAAACTTCTCTGAGCAAAAAAGCATGTCATGTTTGTATTGAGAATTATCAGTCTGTCTAACCTAAGATAACTCCACATCAGCTACTTTTACTGGATTCTACAGATCATGAGCAGCTGTGTCCTTGCTGTGATTTGAAAGGTGTGACCTTTTATGCTTCCAGGGAAGAAAGGCAACATATTTATAAAGAGGCTGAAATTTACATGCTGTTGGCATTTCACGTTTTGCTTTAAAATAATCTGACCACATGCTTGGTCAGTATGCGAGATGTGGGTAAATTGATTTTGTAAACCTAATACTCATCTCTTTCAAAATCCATTGTTTGGCAGAAAAATTATTTTTAGGGATCCTCTCTCATATTTAATAGTAGACAGTATTTGCTTTTTTCTCCCTTTGTTTTCATGTCTTTAAATGCATCCAAAATTACATAATTTTCCTTTCCCCTGGAATAATTCTTCTATCAGGGGAGAGAAAGAGAGAGAGAGAGAGTTCAATTTTATTTTAATATCACTTTCGAAAGTTTTGCTAGTGTTTGGACAGATATCGCACAACAGGGAATGATCAAAACTCAAAGTCATTCCATGAGAAATAGCACAACAAAGTAGAAATGTGCCAAATTACCCAGAAACAATTTGGATGGCTGGCAAACAGGGCTGCCTGCTGGTTTGTGAACAGTGTAGGTAATTTGCCACTCAACTCTCTCCTATTTGCTTCAATAAATTGTAGGGTACTTAGTACCCTACTATCTGTTATCCATCTGTCTATATTTCTCTGCGCTGTCAGTGTCTGACACTAGCTTTGCTTGATTCTGTCAGTGTCCATCTTTCACAGCATTTTGGGAAACCTTTAAAAAGAGGTGTGCACTGTTGTGCGGACTGGGATTTGCAATTTATATACAAAACAATGGGTCTACATGGCCTAACCAAAAAGCTGTGGGTGATGATGAATAAAGTATATGAAATCTAATACGTATAAAATATCGTTCAGCAACACTGTGCAGAAATAAATCAGTTAAAAGGTCTTATAATGGGACTAGGAAGAGTACTCAAGTCATGTAATTTTCAATCAACAGCCTCATAAACAAGGTGTTATAATGCCATCCAAATCTGTGCAATTCAAATACTGGTGGTGCAAAGCTACTCAATCTCTCTCCTTAGAATGGAATTCTAACTCTGTTCAAACAGGAGTGCAGTCATGGCATTTGTGAGGTGGTGAAGACCTTTATGACAAATAGCAACATGGGCAAATGTTAAAGCAGAACATTAAAAGCCATGCTGTACTTTCATATTAAAGATATGACTTGGGACCCTAAAGAAAGGAAACAGAAAAACCCTCACACTGTCGTTTAACACCCTTTGTTTTGGATTGTGAGATTATATTTTGGTCACCCCGTCCTACACTGGTATTAAATCCCCAGATAAAGAATTATAGTGTGATCCTGTGATTCAGTGAAGTGATCTTACCAGAAGTATTTTTGATTAAATATTTAAAAAATATGAATGCAGTCATGGAAGGGATCAGGTGTTTCATTCTTTTTAACAACTTTTTGAGCATTTTTTCTTTTATTTTTAATGTTACATGTCAGATGCTAGGGTACATCCTTAGTTGTGGATGTGTAAAAGTATTCAAGGACCTATTTACGCCAGCACTTTGAAGATGCTGGCTTTTGAACGCCTGCTTTACTTTTACTAGTTAGGCATACACAGTTTACAATTTCTGTGATGTACAAGTGCTACAATTTGTACAAGAAAATGACAGAACTGACAGAGTTTGTGGATGAACATTTTAGCTCTTGATCTGCAGGGGTAGTGGCATTTTTTGGCATCGGTGCTCATGTTTACATCTGCAAAGAACTATACAGTCATTTGCACTAGCCACACTGTGTGCGCACAGATGTAATGGTTACCTAAAATCCTCCCTGGTTAGGTATTTCATTTAATCAAAAAAGAGTTCATTCATAAATAAAAGTGTAACTGTTTTAAGTTATATGTTTTACAATCTGTCTTTTCTTTTGCTAAAATGTAGAACAGATGGACTCAATGAATTTATAGTGCCAAAAGCAAATCATACTCATTATGCCCAATCCTTCAATTTTAAAAAGAATGTCCGTCCTTGCCTTCTCTAGTTTATTCCCATATAAATTTGTATAACCAAGGTATCTGGGCTCAAGGGGCATTTACACACATACTTTTTTTTCCAGTGACGTGCCAGAGTCTGTTCTGTATGTGAGCTGAGGTGAGCTGCGTTGCACCATGTGCAGTTGTATAAGCAGCGAAATGCATGTCAGTGTGCAGAAAACGGTGGCGGTCCACTTTTGAACTAAAGGACCTCCGAGTTGTTTTAGTTTAAAAGCGCACTGCTGCCATTTTCTCAAATGGCCACAGGTTTATTAGAGACTGCGTTTCTATTCAAATGATGCTTCTCCTTTCCCTTCAGCATCTCCAGGAGCAGGAGGTCATTATTCCATGGCAACGTTCAATTTAATCAATGTCCTCCTCTAATTGGAGCTTGTACAGGAGCCCACAAAAAGATTGACAAAAGGTTCACTAAAAAATAAGATTTGCAACTTTTTTGTTTCTGTTTACTTCTTCAAGGAGTCTCTTGACAACTGCAAGTCTCTTGTAAATAAATACTGACATGACAGTTTGAAAAGTAATAAAGCATCCTGATTTTCTACAGTATGTAGTAATAAAAATGAAGTGTATATTTTTCACTATTACTTTAATGACTAGAATTGAAGCTAAAAACAGAAGTAGTTAGATTTTACAAGCATTTTAAATTATATTACTCAGCAATTATTGGCAACTTGGAGTCTAGGCTTGCAATTATCTGGTGCTTTAAATTATCTAAAATCAATGTATAGATACTTTAAGCCTTAAAATAATATGCATTTATATAGACCTACAGATTTCAATCTGATGACACATTATTATTTATCTGGTAAATGCAGCTATTTGGGAGATATTTACAGATGATCACATAATCTTGATAACATATCAAAAGCTGTAGGTGACAGTATCCCAGTACTCTTAAATGTTTCTTAAATATTCTACACATGTATTTTGCTGTGAATGAATTTACAGCCTTAAGTACCACCTAAAAGCCATTTGCTGGGCAATCTATTGTAGAAAATTAGAGTAATCTTATTATTGGCTCTTGTTGGAAATATTGACACCTGAGGTGGCTGTTGATGGACAAAAATCTTGCAGACAGAAATATAAGGATTCTCTTCCTTGTGAACAGCCAAATGGAATTCCCTGACCCACTCCCATGGAATCTGTGCCCCTTACATGATGTAACCAACAGTTTTTACTACTACAGGTGATTAAAATGTTTTTGTTTTCTTTAAATAAATATATTTTTAGAAGTAAAAATCTTTTTTAAAACGTTTCCAGGAAAAATGTTTAGTTTTGACCAAAAAGTTTTGAAAACCTTAAAGTTCTCCTTGCAAAGCTTTTAGCCAAGCAAAAACAACTTAATTTAGTCGAAAACTAAATTTCCTGTTGAACAATAGAAATGGTGATAAATGTTTTAACTAACCCTAGCTTTTTTATTCTTGCAAAAATATTTAGGATTGTAATGCAATAATGATATTGGCTCATGGCAGGAATAGTCATTAAGATCACCTCGAACATTTAGGGGAAAAAAATAGTAAAGTGAAACAGATTGAAGAGATTATTTCTGAGTTATTTTTTTATTTATAAATTGAAACAACTCATCCTACTGATGTTCAACTTGTGAGTTTCATACATTTAGATCTCCTGTCCCAGTATAATAACCCATACACCCATAAGACTAGGATACTGCAAAAGCAATTTTAGGATTTCTGATCTTGCATATATTCCTTGATCTGTTTTAAGGAGAAGAACTAAGTAAAGATTTCTTCATTGCCATAATCTGACAGCACTGTGCCAAAGTCTGACAGCCATAGTCTGACAGCAAGTTCCACTGTTAAATGCTTTTATGGGTTTTTTTTTTCTTTCTTCCTTTGGATGGAATTTTTCTAATCTGTTTGGGTTTTCTTAGGATATATGGAAATCACTAGTAACATCAATTACTTAAAAAAAAAAAAATCCCATCATATTTCCCTTCTTGTTTTCATCTCCTTTTTTAGAACAAATAAACAAACAAAACCCCTAGTTACTAAATGTTTATTATTATTATTTTTTATTTATTTAAAACGTCAGAAAATATAGACCTGGGGATATTCAACAGTAGTCATAATTATTTAAGCAACGAACATCATTTTCAAGAGGGCTGGTGAATTATATTCTATAAGGGTCTTCGGTACTCCCACTGATATTTAGGAATTCATCTTTGATTCCAGTGGGAGCAGGATCTCATCCTTAATGATTTATTTCTCTACTTATTCTGAAAAATAGAAGCATAGCATGGGCCTAGTTGGTGAGGTGGGGACAAACTTTATTAACTGTTAATGTTTCTCTTCTTTTTAAAGTGACTGGAAAAAAAGGGGGATTAAAAAGTAATAAATAAAAAGCAAATAAATTAAAAAGTAACAAATTCTTACTTGTTTATTTTTGTAATTTCATATATTCTCTTAAGATATGGAAAAATATGAGAGGGATACTAAGAAAAAGCCCCCTTTTTATCTTTAGTGTATTCATTTTTATGCATGAAAATTTTCTTGAGGTAAGTGTATTGTTATGTTATTGGCAGACAAGGTTCCTTGGGTGAATCTGATATCTTTTATTAGAGCAACCTAAATAGTTGGAAAATAGTTATTAATCAAGCTTTCAAGTTCAAAAACCCTTTGTCAGGCTAAGGAAGTTTCAGCAGTTGGTGTGCGCTTTTCCTGGATGGAATGAAAAGTAAAGAAGCCAGCGGCTGTGCCGGTATGCATACAAGACAGGTAGTCAGTGAAGCTGTAGATTCAGGAGTCAATAGGTGAGAGGCAAGTGTGGGGGAGGGAGAGAGGGAAGGGGTTGAAAGTGGAGCGAGACCTCAGGAGTCAGATGTCAGGCAGGTTATAATGTGTCATAAATCCAATGTCTATATTTAGTTCATGATTTTTAGTATCCAGGAGGTTGATGAAGTGGAGTTCGTGGGCTTGTTTCTGGGAAGTGTTGTGTAAGTTTCCTTTGAGGATCAGGACTGAGAGATTGGAGAGAGATTGGTTGTCCTGTGAGAAATGTGCCCCCAGAGGTAATTGGGTATTCCTGTCTGTGATAGATTTTCGGTGTGCATTCATTCTGTGCACAGTTGTTGTTTGTTCTCTCCTATGTATTTTCCATCAGGGCATTTGGTGCATTGGATGAGACATATTACATTTCTGGAAGTGCAGCGGTAAGATCCAGGGATGCTGATGGCTCTGTTGTGGGGTGTAGTGATAGTGGGGGTGGTGGAGACGTGTGGGCAGGTTTTGCATTTCTTGTCATGGCACGGTCTGGATCCTTTTGGTGTGTTCTGGGCTTGAGAAAGTTTGCTTCTGGTGATGAGGTTAGCAAGGTTCAGTGTGTGTTTGAAGGCTAGGATGGCTCTGGGAAGTGTCTTTTTCTAGTATGGGTTGCAATTGTTTGAGGATTTTCCATACAGGAGAATTCAAATCTCAATATTCTAGTGCCTTTTGTCCATAGAAGGCTCTCCTAAAATAAAATCTCTGCAAAATGTTGCATCTATCAAAATATCTATCTTTTGACACATACTTCTGTTCTTTCTAGTCTTTAGCAAAATTCCAGTGTTATCTGTGGATCCCCAGATAGTATATCTGTGGCCTTGATCCACTAGCTGCCAGGCCACCTCTTCTCTAATGACAGGCAGTACACAAAAGGCTTTGTACGTGCCTTCCAGCATATTGGCATTCTCCTTCCTTCTCTCTTTCCCTTTTCTCTGGTTCCTTAACCAGATTTAGTAATGGGTATTTGAGGGCTCTTCTAATCCTGTGATTTCATGTTCACTATGTATATTTTATATTTTTCTCTCTAGGATTTGAAGCAGTGGCTCAAAACATGGTGTTCTATCCAGTCAGTTAATCCATCCCTGCAGAACCAATCATTTAAGGATAAATGTTTGCAATAAGCACACTGGCGGTGTCAGGAGAAAGAGCAAAATCCAAACTGGAGCTGTTAATGCCTGGGGAGTAGAGAGCTGAACCTCTAGGCACTCTCATTGGCCTTCCCCCCTGCCCCTTAAACGCATGTATCGTTGCCCTTCCAGTACCAATACTTTCTACCCAATACCATTATTTGTAAGTAGAAAGAGGAAGTACATTGTCAGCTATACTTCTGCTCACCCGGGAATATGAGGGGCATGAAAAAGCTTAGGCCTGTCACAGAGGAAAAGAGGACTATCAGAGATCTCACAAGTGGAACGGTTATTCCCCAAACATTAGCTAAAGGTCAGAGTGCTGGAGTGCTTAGGTATACAAAAAGGGTTTGAGAAAATTGGGAGTAGCTTTCTAATCAATAAAATAGGTGAATTTTAAAAATGTATTAATATTTCTAAATTCAACTTTACATTTATTTTAAGTTCTTTCTGAGTATTTAATACTATAGATGCATTTGAAAGTTGACTGTTCCATGCTTGGTTTATTTGGAATATGATAATGTAATGAGAGGCTGAACTGCTTAGAGATAATACGGTAGCTGAGAAGCAGAAGGTTAATTTTACCGTTGGCCTAAAACTGAACTCCTGTCTCCTCAATAGTTATCCTAAAGCTGTCCTGTAATTCTAAAATGCTGCAAAATTAGGATGCATCAGTATGCAATTCATAACATACTGGTGTATATAGCTTTTTTGTTAAATTGAATTTTCCTGCTAAAAGACAGCACAGTCCATTTCACTTTAGCTTCCCTCCAAGTAGAACATACAATACATAGCTTGATATAGGTTTATGACCAGCAAGTTGAGAGCAGTTAACACTGGAATTGAAGTAACATGCAGATAACAGGCAATTGTAGAATTTAACAACTGTTAAGTGGTGTTAATGGGCACAAATAGGCCATAAGTGTAATACATTAGGCACCTACCAGTAGAATTCACTATGCATACAAATTGAACAAAATGAAATGGATAATTGAGAAATTACTTGACACTGAATATCTATGTTGGCTTCTAATATGCAAGATACAGTCTTAAGGTGATATTTTTTATTGAACCAACCCTATAGATGGAATAGAGTTAGAAAAGCTTTTGTATGCAAGGTATTTGTCAAGTGGTTTAGAATAGGCATATACAACATTAAAAGAACATCTAGTGCTAAATATACCATAGAATACTGATTAGTTACATTTTACTTTTCTGAAAATATTAGTGTCTGAGGAAGGAACATGTGCACTGGGCATGTGATGTAGCTCTTGATGTAGCTTAAGTTTAGTGGCCTGTTCTAAGCCACCTAAACCTGAGTTGGGATCCATGTGTACAAGCAATCGCTATTGGTTGAGAAGATGTCCAGGCAGCCAGAGGCAAGTAAGTTGGGGATGGGAAGTGGGGACAGAAAGCCTGGTAGGTCCATCAGGGGGAGGGGATCAGCAGATCTAGGAGGGAGGACTGCCTGGTCAGGAAAGAGGAGGGGAAAAACAGAATAGCCCAGGTTTAGGCTAGGTTATAACTCACTCCATGCTGATATTAAGTTAGTTCATGTTGGATAAAAACTAGCTTTTTAGGGTGATCTAAGTCCTGCAAACACTTTCATACATGGACATTTAGATCACCCCAACCTTGGTTAGGACAATCTAAATGTAACACTTGTACATACCCTGGAAATATTTTGTAAAATACACCTGACTAATCAGCTAGCTGGATCCCCCATTCATTGCTACCTGATTGAGGAGCTTCAGTCCTGCTCCTCAGTTTTCCTCCTGCTTCCACTAAATTAGACATATAATGACAGCCAAGTTCAAATAAGAATTTCTGTCCCTCTGCAGATTCTGGTGGTTAGACTTCTTATTTCTTCTACAAGGTTGGGATAGAAACTAAACAATGATTTAAAAAAAAAAAAAAGACATTTTGTTCAAAATGCCAAAGCTCCAGAGGCTCCCCTGCCCTACTTCAGCTGGCAGAGAACACCTAGGGGAACTGAGCAGGGAGGAGGGACCTTCATGCCTCTGCTGTTGTCCCTGGCTGGCTAAGCCCATCTTGCCCTGGAACCCTGCTGAGGTAAGACGGGAGTGGCTGTGGAGCCTCCCCATCCCTGGGTCAGCAGGGAAACTGGCAGTAATGGGCAAGGAAGGGGGAATGCGGGGGAAAGGACATGAGGTGGCAGGGGTTGTAAGCAGAGGGGAAGTCTTACTCCCTTCAGACACTTAAAAAACATCCTGCACTACTGCTCCTGTGCCATTGACTCAAAGCATGGGGTGTATCTATGCCACTGGGTCCCCTCTGGAACTTCCCCCGTCTGAGACAAGACTCAAAAAGTACATTTACACTCTTCAGCAGTTCCTTGTCGCACTGAATTTAATTAAGATGCAAGGAGAAACAAAGTGAAGTATTATTGTTTTCCTGTTAGTTCTTTGTCATAAATGCAAAGGCAGGGTAGAGATGCACCTTATGAACTGAATTGGAGATGCATAAAGATGGATTACAAGGATCAATCAAGAATCTATACATCTCTGATTCAGTTAGTCTGTAAGGAACACCCTTACTGCCTTCTACCTGACTTCAGAAGCACATGGCTAGCTACCTCTTTCTGCTCATAAATGCAGAGCAACATTTTCTTCTTTAATGTGCTACAGTTAAGTGAGAATGCACAGGGCATAAGTACAGAATTTGACTCAGAAGAATAAACTTGATCTCCTATATTCTTAGACGTATTGTAAATGATTGTGCAGTCCCAGTTGTAAATGTTTCCAGGACAATTAGCTAGCAAAAAGTAGTGTGTCCATAATGACAGCTGTAATTGTACTGTCTGCAAACCAGTTCATAAATGGCTGTAAAGGGTCTGCGATCTCTAAAGCTGCTCTAATCGTCTTCACCAACATCCAGGTAAGACCAATCATTCCTGTCTTAAAGCCACTTGTGCTACCCCCTTCTCCGTGGTGCATCACAGAACCTAGCTTTAATATCACAAAATCTCTCATTAAACTGCATGACTAGAAGAGCCTGTTCCCAGTCTATCAGCTGACACCCTATGCACTAAATGACGTCTCAGATGAGGCAAGTGAACCTGATAATTAACAAGCATTCTGAAAGTAGTCTGCACCTCAAACAAGGTTTAATACTGCCACATCTTTCCTGGCCTAACCCCAACCAAATGTTTGTTGTGTGCCTGAAACAAAGGCAAGTCTTTCCAACTATATTATTCTTTCCTGCTTATCCAACCTATAGAATTTAATAGCCCTACTTTGTTCAACTTATATGCTCAAGCATATCATGGAATGATTGATGAATATGGAAGAAGACAGACAGGTATTTTATAGCATGGATTTCCTGAGAAAATCTTCTCAAGATGCGGTCAGATTTTATGATAAGTCACTGGAAGTAGTGTCAAAAGCTGCTGGGACTTTTTTGTTGGGCTGCTTAATATTCTTTTTCTCATTGTGCATACTCTTTGGGTGACTTCTTATATTTAATGAATAAATTTTAGGAGCTCTTAACATAAAATTTAAGAGATAACAGGTTTGTCTTTAATTTAATTCAGAGATAATGTTTCTTCTCATGATAGCTCATTGTTATGGTAAAAAGAGATGGGCAAATTATATATATGCAGTTATAGTTATATATTTTCCTGCTGTAGTAATCTCAGTTGAATAGTTAGCTAGCTATGCAGCATGAGCAATGCCTTAAGAGATTCTCATATGCCTTTTATTAAGTGGTGTTTCTCAGAAGAGGAAAGCCAATGTTGAAGGGAGAGCAGTCTGGATAGGTGGTTTAGAACAATAGAGAATGTGAATGATCCAGTAAAATTTCGTTTTTATAGTAACTCTAAGGACACAATAACCCCGTACAGAGTTCAGGTCATATTGATTTCCATCTGTTATTTCCATGTTATTAAGGTTTGGATTTCTTAAGAAAACAGATGGCTACCAACCTAATAGGTGTTCACAGTGCAGTTTCTTAACTTTAAATGGTGAACAGGTACAACTTGAAGTTTGGTGTGGTGGAAAGGGAATTATTACTTTAAAGGATGTGTGATGGAGAATAGTTTTAAGTTTTGAGTAATTCATAGAAATTTCAATTATATGCAGTTTTCTGTGGACCTTTCACATTTTGCAGTGCAGTGAGAGATGCTACAAGAAAAATTTAAAAGAACACAGTTTCTTTTTAAATATTGTACTGGATAGCTTGTTGATTCATATGCACAAGAACCTGGTCTGAATGGGTAGCAAATGGGGAAATATTAATGGTTGGTGACTCTTTGAATTGTTTCTGCATAGGTCAGCACATTGATGTTGCTTTAGGGTAAAAAGCAGGAAAACATGCATTTCTTCTCTGTGCAACTTAAGTTGTACTTTGTAAATATATTGCCAGTGTGAAAAGTAGTAGTAGTTATTAGTAGTAACTAATAATATGAAAAGTGATTTTGGATGGCTAAGTGATGGTTAATACAATTTGATTATAAAATAATTCAGGCCTACTATGTCTTTGTATATTTGATTTTTTTGGGTTTTTTTAATTATCATTGGCCTGATTCAATCATTGAAAAGTTTTGGTATAAAAATGCTAGTTAATTGAGGCCATAGAATCAAGCTAATTCCCACATAACACAAAGAGTAATATCTTTGATTGTCGTTATAGTTTCCAGAAAACTGTGCTTTAATAAGATCTTATTGTTCAGAGGCCACATACATACATTGTTTCTTGCTGGTCTCCAGGGAGAAACCACAACTGTACAGATGTTCAAGATTTTTCTCCCAGAGCAAAAGTGGCCATTCCAAGAAAACAACTAGGGTCATTCCCAGGAGAGTTTCTCCTAAGAGAGCAAATGTCTGTACATATTATTCTCTAAAAGAAGTCACATCAGTTTCCCACAGTGCTTCGCTCCTGCTTTCTCTCCCCTCCTCCCCAGGGAGACAATGTGTCCTATTCGCTGGACCCTGCCACAATATGCCCCTTCATAATGCCACATTGTCCTACATGGATACGCAGGCTGACTCTAAGGGCCTTGTTACACCTTACACTGCAATTTGCACAAACATTGTTGGGTGCTAGTGCTAGCTTGAATTTGGAGCAGTCACATTTCAGTCTATCAGGGGCCTGGAGGATTGAAAATAAGAGTCCCCCCCAGCCCATTTGGGGCTTCCCTCTGCCTCTGGAGTTTCCTTGGTCCCTAGTCCCCTCCCCCCCCCAAACTCCGGGCTCTCCCATTGCCCCTCGGGTTCTGCCCTGCCTCCTCCCACACATGGGTCATTACTTACTTGCGTCTGCCTGTACTTTCTGTCCCAGGGGAGCCTGGCCTGGTAGTTTAACCCTGCCCTGCTGGCTCCCCTGGGGTAGGCAGCCATAAGTAAGTGCAGGAGGGGATGGGGGAAACGGGGCAGTGAGCAAGGATCTGGGGTAGTAAGGAAGAGGAGAACCAACTTCCCAGGGAAGAGGTCCTCGCTCCTACCTTGAGCGAATTCAAAAGGAGGTTAGACGATCACCTATCTGGGGTCTTGTGAACCCAGCATTCATTCCTGCCTGTTGCAGGGGGTCAGGCTAGATGATCTGTTCAGGTCCCTCCTGACCCTAGATACTATGAAACTATGGGTGGGGGTGGGGTGTGGAGGAGTGGGCCTGATCCAGGCCAGCTGGAGAGAATGAGGTGGGTGGTGGGGTGTAGCCTCGAGTGGCTACGCAAAGAAAGACGCATAAACTGGTGGCAGTAGATTTTAACCTCTTTTAACCTCAGAGTAACTGTTCTAAAACAACATCTTCAAACTCACTTGAACACACAATTGTAGAACAAGAAATCATCTGCAGACTGGTTTGTATTAAATATAGTCTCAGCAGGGACTCTGGCTTCTTATCTGAAGACGTGAACTAGCTTTTATAGTCCTGTGTCCCTCAGTGGGTGAACTGTTTTATCCCTTTTAATTTCTTCAACCCACCTTTGCCTCTCTCAGCACTGCATCCCACTTCTATGCTTTCCTCTCCATTTACTTATCCATTCTATTTAAGTTACTCTATTGCCTTCTATTTAGTGCCCTTGTCTTCTGCAAGTCCATTCATAGTGTCTGTTGAGCTAGGCTGTAGCTTATGAAAGGTTCTGCCTGTCTGAACAAGTTAGTCTCTAACGACCTGCCCTGCCCTGCCTTCTATATGAGACAGTAGTGTTGGAGTGATCTTGTAGCTGTGATGGTCCAGGAAATATGTGAGAAGCAAGGATTCTCTGGGTATTATCTTCTATCAGTTGGAAGAGATTTTAGACAATCTCTCCCAACCAAGCACAAAGAAAGAAGTAGATGCCACGGGCACATCCAGACGAACATGGTTGTGTGGTACGTGGTGCTGCAAACACGCTCCCATACAGGGCTCCGCAAACACACTTCCAGCCCCAGCTAGATTCCCTTCTCCCCTGGAACCAACAGTGAACTTCTGTTTGTTCTGTGGTAACAGTATAACTCTGAACACTTTGTAAAAACACTCTGAATTATAGCTGCGAGCTGCATTTCTGTCTGCACCCCAAGTGATTGTTGTGTGAAAAGCATTTTCTTACTCATGTTTGAGTTTAGTTATTTATCTTTTTCCTGTTTTCATTCATTCTGGACTGTAATTTTTGTCACATTTTTGCCATATAATTTCCATGAGGGTACTAGGTATGCTGCATGAGATACACCATATTGTGTGGTAGCCAGGTGTAAGATCCATGGGTTCGGATGGTTTCATTGTGTGTGGGGTGGCAGGTATGTGTTGATTGTGGTGGAAGAGGAGATGTGTTGACAGGTTTTGCATTTTTTTGATCTGGTGTCTCTGATGATGAGTTGGGCAAGGTTATGAGGTCATTTGATAACCCGAAGTGGAAAAATTGCTCTCAAAGCATGATCCTTTTCAAGTATAGGTTGTAGTTGTTTTATGATTCTTTTTATCTATTCAGTTGTGGGATGGTAGACCTGAAGAAGGGTAATTTGTATCTGAAAGTTTGCCTAAATCTTTCCCTATTATTCAGTCAGTACAATAAAAGATAACACCTAGAAAAATCCTTACCTAAAACATATGAGAGATTTTTTATGAACTGTGTTTTCTCACCTGGCAAGCTCAGTCTTAGAGTCTGGCTAGGTGGTCTGAAGCTCTTGCAAAGCGCAGCTTGTTGAAATCAAGCACCAAATGAAACAGATTGTTTTGAACACGTTATCCACTGAGTAATCAGGGAATGCTACGTGGGCTACCCCTTAGCCAAAAGGCAGATTGTTAAATTGAAGTTTATGCTGAAGTGCTACCATATTTACTTGAAACAATGCCCCTTGTCTTGGATTCAAGTACAAGGTGGTAGGGACAGGGACAGGCAGCTGCTGTAGCTGTGATTCTGGCCCTGACCCAGGGCTGGGGTCTGAGCTGCAGGTGCTTCCTGCTCCCCTCGCTGCCTCTGCCTCCTATCTGTGTCTACCACCATTTCTATCACCCCTGCTCCCAGTGCCTCAACCCCCACGGCCATCCTCCCTGTGCTGCTTGTCTTCTAGCTCCAGCTCTGGCTTGGATCTGGTTCCACTTCAGGCTGAGGCACAAAGCAAGTGTTTGCTCTAGGTCCAATGCAGCCTGGTAGCAACAGCTGTGGCAGCAGCAGCTCCAGGCCTGGGGCCTGACTGGAGCTGCCACTGCTATAACAGCTGCTGCATGGCTTGGCTTGGGCTGAAGCAACCACATGCTCTGGGCCCTGAAGTGGAGGGTAAACAGAGGGCAGAGGTGGTAGGAAAGTAGGCAGTGGAGGAGCTCAGGCAGAAGGACAGGCACTGAGAGGGTAAAGATGCTGGGGTTCAGGCATGGGCAGACAAATAGCAGGGGGGCAGGTGCTGGGTTGTGCAGGCACTGAGAGAAACAGATAGCAGGGGGTCAACTAGTGAGGAGGGGGCATGGGCCAGGGGTAAGGGGGCTCAACTTCCCCCTTGTCTACCCCACCATTTGCCCCACTGCCTGCCCTCCCTACCACTTCCCCTCTCTTACGTTTCCCACCACCATGGGAGGATGAATTTAAGATGACCCTCCAATAATTAGATTGTATAAATGCAAAATTATAATATTGATCAATTTTCCATGTATAGAGTCTAATAATGGGGGGAATAGGGGACAGGTTATCTTAAATTGGGTTGTCTGAATATCAGTTTTTAAGGGAAAATATCAACCAAAGTGTATAAAAAGCAAGATAAAAATCTTTAAAAAAAATCAAAGTCAATTTCTCATCTTTATATGTAAACCAGATAAGCAATTAACAACAACTGGTGTGGCATAAAGGTTTTATGGAATTAGCTGCATTACTCATAAGAAGCAAAGCCATTGTGGGTTTTGTAGGTCATCCCAAACAAGAACCAATAAAACATTAATACCATTTAAAAATAGTAAGCATGCTGTATATGTAACACATATTAAAAAAATATATTTTGAGAGGTTTGGGCTTTTTTTAAAATAGATTTTTTAAAATTCTTTCCCCACAGTTATAAATACAACTCAAGTTCAAATTAAGTTCAAATGTATGTGGATAAGAGAGAGAGAAATTATAAGCAAGTGTTACCCATCTCATTGAAAAGGCAGCAGTATGTAGGATCCCAATGGTATAATTCTCCCATTCCTGGCTCTTTGCATCATGCAATAACTGGCCTTAAACCTGTCAGTATTCCAAGACTGAATACTGCTCATTGTAAGTCTTGTGTCTCTGTATTTTGCTTCATATTTGTCAGTAAGAAGGAAACATTTCTGTGACAAGTTGATTTTTGAAAAATGCCCATTGCTTGAGGCTATTGAAAAGGATTGTTGAGTTAGAATTATTTGCAACCATAGGATTAAATTAGTGAGAAAAGGGTAGGTGAGGTGGTCCAAGATACAATTGCTCACAAGATTCAGCAGTTTATCCCCTGGAATTTATAATTTGTCCTGTCGATTTCAACACAGTGAATATACATGGTTCTGTATGATGATTTCTCATTTAACAGAATGCATTTAGGAAAAAAAATCCTTTTTTGCAAGAATATTATATACCTTGTTGTAATGAAAACTTCAATGCTTAAAGAAGACAAGGGTTTCCCTGCAAGTCTCTCTACTTATTTTCTAGAAGAATTTTTTTCTTGCTGGGCTACCTGAACAGTTAGATAACAGGACCAACACAAAAGTTAGGGGACCAACACAAAAGAAATCTCTGTTTCCCTCTTGTCAGCTGAACAATAGGATTATATACATGGGAACAAATACCTTTAAACTGTTGATCCTTGCAGGTGATGCCAACTATTAGGAACAAGAGAGAACCAGCCTATGGCACTGATGTCAATTATAGGTCAAATAATACTTTGTACAGTAGAACCAAAGCCAAATCTATTTTAAAGGACTTGCAGAGTCGTACCAAGGTAAATTTTCATTGCAACAAACCAAGAATTACCGTCTCTGCTGACCAACAATAGAAGTAATATACCTTATTCAACACATGCTGTGCCAGGTCCTGTGTTGGTATAAATCAACATGGCTTTACTGACATACACAGCATTATACTGATTTACGCATGCTGAGGATCTGTCCCACTGTGCTGAAAAGGACACTTCCTTTGTGCCATCATTGTAATTCTGCTGTACTAATAGAGTCATTTTAAACAAATGTCATACGAGCTCTTAATCTGCTGTGGCAGCAGAAGATGAGGAAAAGAGAGAGAAAATTGATCTTTTTTTTTTTCCACCCTGCAATTTTTCAGTTGTGGAGTCAAACACATATTTATACAGATCACTCAGCTTTTTGATAGCATATTATTTTACCAATGTGCTAATGAGCTCCACAGGGTATGCATTAGTAGGGCACTTGTATAGCATCTATTTCAGGTGCATCCACCAGTGTGCAGCCTGTAGAGGTGGCTTGTTCCAAGGGTATAGGAATCAGATTCTCATCTCTGGCTTTTTACACCATATAAAAGAGGCCCTAAGAGCTCTGTAGGAGCAGTTTGAAGAGAATGGGGTTGGGGGGGATTTTTCCAAAATCTGGGTCTATAGAAAACTGAAGTAAAGCAGCTTTACAGGGTGCTGTGCTATGTGTATATGTGTGCACCAATGTATACGTGTGTGCCCATACCTTTATATGACAATCTTATGAGCTTCCTGAGCAGCCTAAAATTAGGAGGACACAAGTGTGATCTAAAGCAGCTTGAACCTTCTTTCTTCTTACACTGTGAGACTCTAATCTATGCTTTTTACTTTTACATTTCATTCTTAAAAAAAATAAAAGGAAAGGTTTATGCCTAAAATATTATTCTGAGGAGTAATTCCTATTGAAATTATAAGAGAAAAAAGTAAGGAAAACAATGTGGTTTATTTTACCTTTAAATTGTGGAAGACTCATCAATGTAGAAGAAATCCAAAGCCTCATAAGATAACACTGGTAGCAGGTAGAGATAGTTGGGATTTGGAATGAGAAAAACCATTTATTTCCTGTGGTACCTTTTATACTTTTATTGTTCTTTTCTCCCATTGTATTTGTGGATCCAATTAGTTAATTTTGTTAATTAACAATCATTATTAGCTTGTTGGATTTCAAGAGATACAACAGTTCTGAACAGTGTTCCTCAAGTAATTCTTCAAATGGTCTCTGACTCAAATTTACTGAATTTTGTTCTCCCGCCTCCCCGCCTCCTCTTTTTTTTTTGACCAACTACAGCAAAAGAAAAAATGATCGGAGCTATCTGGGGGATGGTTACTTTCTTTTATTCTTTGTTTCCATTTTTCTTTGTTATTAATCCATAACTTATGAAAAACTGAAAAATAGCAAAGAAGGGAAAAGAAGCACAAGAAATAAAAGAACCTAATCCTGTGGGGGAAAAAAGCGAGAGGAAGACATCTTGAAATTTAAAAAAATGTTTTAGAACTGGCTTTAGTCATATTTGATACTGTTTTATTTTATAACTTTATATTTTGCCTGTCTTTACAATATATTACTGATCCTCTCCTTTCCTATTCTCTATACCCAGCTCTAATCAGAATAAATTAACCAAAATAGAGGTTTTTCCTTTATATTAGTAGGTTCCAGATTTTCTGATTTTTAGCATAAAATTATTTCAAATTTGGATCAAACATTCAGAAGGGATAGCCTACATCCATGCCTTTCCTGCTTCCCCAGTAGAATAAAAAATGTATTTTCAAACCTGGAGACAACTGCCTATTAGAATTTGGAATGGAACTACTGTAAAGGCATGTCTCCCTCACTTAATTTATGCAAACAGTCTAATGGATGATCATGGGAATTAGTACTTGCCAGCATGTTTTCAGGATCAGGGCTTAAATGAGTTAGTGTAACATACTGTACATTATGAAATGCATTGTTCCTAGGGTGGCATGCTCTTATGAAGACCTTGATTCTTGTTTGTCCAATAAATAAATAAATAAATAAAATAAAACAGGGATTTAGTTTAGGTGGTAAAAGATAATGAGCTGCTTTGAATAAATTACTTCATGCTAGGGGAAATAGTGGATTGGGGCTCTTACTATAAAAATATAATATAGGTCAATTAATATGAGATTTTTTTTCCCCCTGCTGGACTTGTGTTTCATTTTTAAAGTAGACTTTTAGGAAGGAAATAGTACAATTTTAACTTTAATTGGGCTTATTCCAGTTACCATTACAAGCAACTATATGTTTCCTTTCTTTCTTAGAACCTAGTTTATTACCACTTCCTCTTCCTTATTTTCCTCTTTCCTTGGAACAGCACAGTATGATAATTATGGAACAAGCAAGGAGGATTTTTTTGTCACTTCAAGTTTTAGAACCTCCCTTCTGGTTATGGAAATGAGGGAATGACTGGAAAAGGTGACTAATATGTATGTAATGAATAGAAACTAGAGGATAATAGAAAAGCACTGGGAAATCTCTTTGCCATCAGAGATGCAATGTTTTCATTAGGGACTTTAATTTGGAGATTATAATTACCATTTTTAGCCAACCATATTTTCCTAATGATATCCAAACTATTAATCTCCATTGACTACAAAATGCATTTATTTTAATCCCTCTAGTTGATTATGTGGTCATTAAAGAATGGAAGTTATTTTAAAAAAATGCATTTCATCACAGGATCACAATGCCTAACAGACTGACTACTTCCATATGTCCCACTGTGATCCACAAAGTCAACCAAGAGCTACAGGTATCATTGATACATTAAGTCTGTTTGGTAAAAACATATGGGAGCTTCTTCCTGGTCAGTTCTGGAACTCCTTCTGTCTTGAGGCCTGCCAGAACCCAAGCCCAAACATCTTTCAGAAGCACCTGAAGACCTTCCTATTTGGGCAGGCATTTAACAAGCAAAGCTAGGTAAGATTGGTGACATTCTCTGTTTTATGTTGATATTCTAGTTCTCCTTAAAGGTTTTCTGTTCTCTTGTGCTTCCATTTTACAAGTATTCTGTCCTCTATTGAAAGCTGCACTGAGTTTGTGTATTTCCGGTTGAATAATACAGTAAATAACTTGCAAATAATATCAGCAAGTTCAATTCACTGATAATTGTGTTTTCATATTATTTATTGTTTGAAGAGTAGGATAACATGAGTATGTTCATAAAGCTTGAAAGCTTAACAATTTTAATGCAAATGACAATACTTGCCTGAAAAATCCCATTACTGTGTAATGCAATGATTTCACTTGCGACATTACTTTTCACTTGTTTCTGTGCAGATTGCATTGTAGGCGGTGACTCATGACACCACCTAAGAGGCCAAACCCTCGTAGTGTTTCATAGGCTAAAAGTGACTAAGTGATTATAAAAA